>OX335692.1:8475625-9690000 GCA_946894065.1 Acleris literana
TCATGGAAAAAAAATTACATGTGCCGACACTTTTACCCGGCGGGAAAATGTTTAATAACTTGATTTTTATCTTGTGTTTTAACTTGCCTCATTTTTAATACTTGATACAAACTTAGCTATTAACTTCTTCCAGTTTTGTATATTTTTTTTAGGATTGGGCTAGTTAATTAGCAAAGTAGTTTTAACTGAAAACTTAGTAGCCTGTTTGTCGACTGCTAGTGTGTTAAGTTCATGATTCATTATAATAGATTTTATAAGGTTTTATTAAGTACTGTGCTCTGAACTACACTTAAGGGCAATGAAAACGGCTCACATTTTCTGGAAATTCTATACAAAGTGACCCATTTTTTAATGCTCTTGAAAATACATATACTTTTCAATCCGCCTTATTATTCGTATTCGTATTTGAATATCCGCGTTATTTTTACTTTTGAACTTAATATTAAAGCAATGATTAAGTGTTTAAATCATTAAACACGGATGTGTTATGATTAGTATAAAAACTAATTTATTGATTTTCATTTTGCATAACACAAATTGGATAATTTCGAATTTTATAATGAATCAATGATATAATCATTACTATGCATAATAACGAAATGCATGCACATTAGGTACACATTTCTAACGTCTTTGATTGCTACTAATGTGGTCACAGTTATAACCTAACCTTACCTAGTAACAAGAAATTTACTTAAAATGCATAACAACAAGAAAATGATCATTACAGTAAATGAGTGTTATGTTATTTGATCGTTCGTCTTTGCCCATTTTAAATGTACCAACTTTTATATACACACATAATAAGTTTCTGTCAAAAAAAACATTTTTGGGACAAGCTTTTGTTGCCGACTGTACTTTTTTTGCAAAATCTTTATGTACCTCTGATAAAGGTGATCTGATGATGGAGAAGGCAGGCTGCGACAGGATCTCCGGTATTCTTTACGTAGACCCACCGAGGACTCAATAGTTCGGTCTTGATTCTACTTATCTTCCTTCTCCATCATCAGATCACCTCTTAGGCACTATAATATTGCATTGTCATCGGGTTTACACACGTGGTACAACTTGTAGCCCATTCCGTCAACGGGAAGTGGGTCAAATTTAACTTGCAATATTTGACCCGTACATACATACATACATATACATACATTGCAAGTTAAATAAAAGCTTGTAAAATACTCTCCTTCTTCGGCAGTCGGTTAAAACCTCAAATAACGAGCACAATAACGAGATCTGTGGATAGAAAGATATAATTATTCTTCTCTGAAGGCATTTATTTCGGTATCACCAAATAGTTTTCAATCCTGCTAAGTAAACAGCGGATTCAATACGTCATCTAAAGCAATAGCTTCTCGAGAAGTTTCCAGGGCACCGGAAGATTTGCCTAGAACGGCATCCTGAAGGAAGTCTTCTAACGAACTCTTCAGCAAATCCGCTCTTCACACCTAGGGCTGGCTCTGCTTTAAATTATTTGTAGTTTGCAACCAATATTTCCCAATCGCTCAAAGGTTAATTGGAAGAATAAGAATAAGAACATATTTATTTTAATCTGTGTAGGTATAAATGGATGGTTTATAAAAAATATTATATTTCCAACAGTTGCCCATTCCAGGCATAAAGTATCATTTCATCACGCATCAGCTTAATGAAACCCTGACCTATCATAGAACTTTGTCACAGTAATATTATAAATCAATTTGATTGGCACTTCTTACCACTTGAAACATAACGCCACTGTGACACAGTTCCATGGGGCTAGTGCATAATGCGAGAAACGGGCGAATGAATAATGTGACATGTTTTCTGCAATTACTTTACAACGAATACAATAGATGATAATTCGTTATTACAGAGTTGAACAGGTAGGGGGGTTCGATGCAACTAGTGTTTTTGGGCTTGCAATTATCTTGGCGATGTAATTGGACATTGTTGACATGGAGCCAAGACAATACAACTTTTAGGTACAGTTTTAGCGAAAACGTTACTTTTCTAGAAATATCAGTATTTCCAAGGTTTTGGAAGTATATTTTTTTATCAATCTTGAAACAGCGAATGTTCACATTTTTAATTAAATAACCAACTACAATTTTACACAACCCTAGTCCAACGTTCAACAAGACAATCCGCATATCACTATCTCACTCCCCCGCCTTGAAGTGACAAGGACACCCCAACTAAGTGTTTCCTTGTTTACAATTTGGTTTGAATCCGGTCTGAGTGTGCCCTCGTATTGGACACGCTTTACCCATTCAGTGCCGGCAATCAGTTGTTATATGTCACAGTGACGTTCCAGAGGAGACACGGGCACCTAATAATTCACTTTATTCTGTTTTAGTAAAAAGGTAATATCCGTTATAGAACTTCAGGTGCAATAGTAACTTTATTTATTGTCTAAGAGGGCCTTTTTTTGGTTGTACGAGTTAGTAGTCCGTGTAATTTGCGCTTTGGATGCGTCATAGAGGGTGTTCATTGGATTCGCAAATTAAACTAAGATTAAAAACAATGATTTTTACCAGGCTATAAGGAAGTCACAAGAAATGGTCAAGTGGGAGTTGGACTCGAGCACCGAGGGATCCGCACCTAAATCTTATTTGTAAGAAATACTAGCGACCTCGCTTCGGTTTACGTGAGTTTTCCGTAACACTCGTAGGGTGGTGGAACCAGTAATGGACAAGGCACAAATAATGGACACTTGACTCTATATTTTACAGACGATAAGGGTTATTCATTTGTTTTGCAACAATCAATTTAGGACCGTTTGAAATTTGAATTAAGAGTGAAGTGTCCATTACTGGTGCCGGTCAGCTTAAAGTGTCCATGATTGGTACCGTCACCCTACATAAACTAGATCTTTTTATACATACAATCTTTCCGTGAAAAATTATCCAACTGTGGCCCGTTTCACGAAGCTACAAGTTACAAATTACAAGCGGAAGTCTCTTTCTAGCGAAAGGAGTTAGAAAGAGACTTCCGCTTGTAATTTGTAACTTGTAGCTTCATGAAACGGGCCTCTGATGGTAAAAACTTCATCAAAATCCGTTGCGTGGTTAGGAGGAGTTAGCGGACATACAGACGGACGCGGAAAGCGACTTTGTTTTATATTATTTACAGTCGTCGAGTTCATAAATATGTCGACACTTTATTATATTAGTACCTTGTCTATTTAATGTCGTGTTTAGACTGCTATTATATGAATTGTCACAGCGATTAAAGTGACAAGGTACTAAAGTGTATACATATTTATGAACTCGACTGTACCTATGTAGGTATGTGTGTGTATGTAGATTAGAAATCTAACAAAGTCCTACTGCTGCTTGGTGACATAATTTTAAACAAGCCTTACACAGGGTATTTCTAAAATTGCCATTTATCGCAAATATCTGAAAGGAGAATAATGTTTTAACGCCTTTGCCGATTGACTACTCCACCAACCACATCAGAATATATAATGAGAGCAAATCCTTTATTTTCCTTGTAGTAAAAATACTGTTTTATAGTATATGTACTAGCTGTGGCTCACGAAGAGAATTCGTTTATCGCTATTCCCTCGGGAACTGGCCTATTTTCCGGGATAAAAAATTACCCTCTTTACTTCCCCGTGGAACAAGCTATCTCCATACAAAGAAACAACCAAGCATGAATTGGTGGAAATGGATGGAAGATGCAAGATAAAACGGAGTTATTTTTTGTTTCGCGTTAGTTAAAATCTACAAAAATAAACGCTTGTTAAAAAGATTGTATCTCTCAAGATGGGTAAAAAAGATTTGTTCGCTGTCTCCATAAAGTTCTCATTTCAAATCATTATTTGCCGTTAACTCACAGACGACAACGATTTTCGACGATACTTATGCTATGTTTGGTTCGACGGCTGAAATAGCATTCGGTTCAGTTGGCACTCTGAGTACAAAACGAAAACTACTGAACGAAATTTGAAAATTGCTCTTGTCACCTGGATATTTGTCACAACGGTGTTCAGTGGTTCTCAAATGTTTAACATACGTTTAATAAAATAAAATAAGATAAAAATTATGAGTATGGCCTGATTAATAATTGATACTTATATTCCACTTGCATGTGATTAGGCACTACGAGTATAACAGACTAGATATTTCAACAAAATTCATAGATTTTTAACACAAGTTTACTTTTAAGTTTTTTGTAATAGTTATATTTATACCGACGACAAAATAGGTTTTTTTTTATGAGAATATAAAACATTTCTCAAAATTTCATGAAAATCAAAAATTTATAATCTCTCCTTTCTCCAGACAACCATACGAAGAAGATATGGTTAAAAATACACAATAGAAATATGTGTCATATCAACTGTGATCACTGATTATCGTTGATCTTATTGTACTTGAAATTAGTTTTAAAGGATTATGTTTGTGACTGTTAAAAAATTGTGTTCCAATATTAAAATTAATTAATAAATTAACGAGTCGGTTAGCCCAGTCAGTTACCCTGTCTGCAAAGCTAGCCGTGCCGGATTCGATTAAAATATTTATGTGATAAGCACGAGTAGGTATTAGTTGAGTCTTGGATGTTTTCTATGTATCATAAGTCTTTTCGTACGTATATTAATATGTCTATCGTTGAGTAGTACCTACCCACTGCTCTAGCCTTGAGCTAAGTTTCAATTTGTGCGAGACTGTCTCCTGAATCAAATAAACCATTGTATGTTACAAGTTATTTTTGGTTATTAAAGAAAACCGTAACTTTTAATATGCATGTTAATGATACTAAGGCGACGACTTTGTTTTTGAAAATGAATAACAACCGCTGAAAATAAACACTAAAACATGCTACTGCGTACACGTATAAGTTAAATTCCCAAACGGCCTTACAAGTTCCCCTACTTATTCTAACTACCTTCACCACTACACCCCACTAAAACACTTACGTCTACACGATTACACGATCATGTTTGGCGTGTGTCCAACTCCAGTCTATTCGAACAGTAGTAAACGTCCAACGGTAGTTCATTTTAACGAGCGAAGCTGGTCCATTCGCCACAGTTTGAGAGCCAC
This sequence comes from Acleris literana, assembly GCA_946894065.1. Lineage (NCBI taxonomy): Eukaryota > Metazoa > Arthropoda > Insecta > Lepidoptera > Tortricidae > Acleris > Acleris literana. Next base: position 8,480,659 of record OX335692.1, read on the forward strand.
TGACATTGTTTATCGACGCCGGGTGACAAATCACCCTGTAGCAAAGCATCTGTGTTGCGATGTGGAATCTTGATTCAGAAAATGATGGAAAAGATTACGTACAGGTTGGCGAAACTATAAGGGTTCCTTGTTGACTTCGGAACTCTAAAAATGCCAACCCGAGACCGGGCCGAGATGTAACGCGCGCATTATCATCTGTATAAATAACAGGAAGAATGTTATTTTATGACAATAACGTTTGGTTGATTTAACAACAACAGGGCCAGTTTTATAAAGTTACAAATTACAATTTACAGGTTACAAGTTTGCATTTGACACAACCTCGACCAATGACGACCAGCCATTTGAGAAGTGTTGCCAGTTTAGACCTGTAAAATCGTTACTTGTAGCTTTATAAAACGTGCCCCTGGTAGGCTCTGCTCTAAATAGGGCAGTGCCTTCGTTTTTTTAATTGTTGAGAATGTTGTTATTCAAACTCAATGGCTTAATGAGTAATAAGGCGTGCTTTTTTAATTATTCGTGGAAAAAAACCGTAGGTATTCTACAGTGTGTAAATGGAATACGAGCAAACATTTAAACTAGACGTCGTTAATAACTTTAATACAGTGGTTCTTAACCGGTGGTCCGCGGACCACTAGTGGCCCTTGGAAGCATCTCTAGTAGCCCGCGAGCCATGCCAATAAATAAGTGACAAGAGTTTAAAATAACCTTTTATTTACTTACATTTAATTACTGAATATTACCTCCAAATCAATAAACCAACTGGGTGGTCCACGGCATAACGGAAATTTTGTCAAATGGTCCCCCAGGACTAAAAGGTTAAGAACCACTGCTCTAATACATAGAGCGCAATTAATTTTTCACACCACAAGCTCGAATTTGCCCAATTATATATCATGCAAACCTCACCTAATAAAGTAAGTGATTATAGCCATCGACTAATAATGAGATTTGAATTCTTATGAAAAAAAACCATAGAAACCTACAGCCAACAGAACTTATTAGAAAATCGAACTGGCCACTACAAGCCATATACGCAAAACAAACAAAATAAAATAAAAGGTGAAAAAAGTAGAGTATTCTCCTTTGGGATAAAGTTATTTTCGTCTTGGGCGAGCTTGAATCCCTCGTTACGCTCGGGAGTTAAATCTGGAGTCCCTCGTTAGCTCAAGATTCAATATAGCGCCCGTAACATAAAACAGTCCTTTATCCCCTCGATGTATAATCTACTATTTAAAGGTCCCATCGAGCAGCAATGCATAATGTAAACGAGGATTTAAGTCTCAGTTAATTGCAGGTTAATTAGACTATTTCTGATACATTGCGTGGCGAATTAATTAGTATGAAAAAGGTAATACACCTTATGTTAACGATACACATGTTTTTATGTTAATTAGGATGCATATTAACTGTCGTTAAAATGTTTGCTCGTATTCCATTTACACACTGTATAGATAGTTCACTCTTAAGCTCCGTTTAGAATCTTCAGCAATATACCTAAGTATCTGAGTTAAGTGACTATCGAGGTTAAAACTTCTGCCGAGTTGAGGAATTTCAAGAGTAATCTCTAAAATGTTGTCTCGGTTGGTCTGTCGCAAGTCATAAGCTCTTCCATAACCTGATATAACCTAAAAGACAATATAAAGTTAGCTGTCAAAATGTATACAGCTGATCGATATTTATCAATATTGGTTAAATCCGATATATTTTGACAGACATACCAAATATTATTCGCGAGATTTCAATTATTTGAACCAAAAGCTAATCGTAGTTGCAGTGCTACTTACTTTTTCGATCATAGTGAATGAACACAGGGTGATTATCGAAAAAAAAATATTTTTGAATATTAAATTTAAATTTACCAATTTAACCACAAAAACGTCAAAAGATTAAAAATCATACACTCCTTCTTCTTGATCTGTATCCTTTTTTAGTGTACCTAGGAACAGTGATTTCCAAAAATTAATTATGTATAATGATGATTTAATTTTTATAACTATCAGTTGCATAATGAATCAGTTTTACCACCAATAACCTAGTCAAATTTTAGCAATATTTCTTTGATTCTTCTTTTCAAGTTTTATTGCATCAACAACTGAGCATCAAATCACACCAGGGCCCGTATTATGGTCGCCTATAGCGCAGTGGATAAACTTTACGTCACTCTCGCTCTTACGTATTACCCAGAAAGTGACAGATGTTTTTTATCCACGTTTATCCACATCGATAAACACGACCTTAAATAAGTTTTAATTTCTCAAAATACATTCAGTGAGCTGTTCTGTTCATCTTTACTTAGAAAAGTACAAAAAACTTATTCTATCCACCACAGACAATATTTTTCTTTCAAACAGAAAACCCTTCCGGTAGTTTCACCTGTTTTCTGTAATAACAGCGGGCAGTTTTTACATGTTGACAAAAGAAAATTGTCGATCGCCCGCAACTTACAACTTTTGCCTTTCAACGGGGACAAATATTTGAGATGAGGCGTATTTAGACGATACGACGGGTGACATGACATAGTGTTTCTTTTTTGAGAAACTAAAACGGTCTATCGGTGACAAACGGTCTACTCGTAGGCCTTTGCGTGAACGTGGTGTCGCTTCTTCTCATGGTGGCACTCCACTTGGCATTGCCTGCACTTGGAGTATTTGACAGTTACTCGCAATGTGTAGACGGCATAGTTGTTAAAACATTCGCATTAATTGTTTATATAAAAAAATATGCCAATAGCAAATACGTGTTACCGCGTCATTGTCGTTTGTTTGACACGCATCAGAGGCCATTACCAAATACGCAGTGGAGCCATCTTCACATGGCTATTATAGGTTTTATATTGTCATCGTTTGTCCGAATTTTCGTATGTCCTAAAGCCGTTCCCGTATGAATTTTAAAACTGTTCGGTATGTGTTGTTATAAAACAACCCTAACCCCACCTAACCTCAAGTATTTTTGGAAAACTTAAAAAGTTGTCTGACTCAGCTGAAAACCAGTTTAGGACAAACAATAATTCGGACAACCGATGCATTAGTACAAACGTTATTAGGGATTCCGAGGGATAGCCGTGGCTATATTATATATGGCTATATACTCAACAGCCTGCCCTCTGACATCAGGCAGGAAGCCATTAAAGCAAAGATTGGTAGAAAGCTGTATAGTTACCTTATTAAAAACATAATGGTAATTTAGGATACTTTACCTATATTGTGTTTAGTTTAGATTCATTATAGATTTAATAAGAGAGTAGAGACTGATCGATCCTACAGTCAAACTGTGCAAACGGTTTTGTGGGACATATGTTCCTATATATGTTGTAATTTCATATTTTTAATAAATAAATAAATAATAAAAAAAAAAATATATATTCGTATTTATTTTGATGACAAACTTACTTCACATACAAATACGTAACGCCAAGTATAGCGTCACCATCAGATATTATAGTCTTGTTCGAACCACTATTAGATTCACTGGCATATTGTGATGTGTAAACGAGGAAATTTACTGAATGGGACAGGATAGACTTTGAAGATTATCACACGATACATTTTTATCACAACACGTATCACAGGAATATTGTTGCGTATTGCGGTGTCGTGTGAGTAAATCATAATATTTTGAAAGGGCATTGGGTAAGATTGTATGGACATTATTGTCATTTTATTTTTCAGCGGCCACGGACGATTTTCTTATAATGGTTTAGAGGACCTCAACATACACATAAATGTATAAAATATAATGCGTTAAATAATATTGGAGGGGAGATATTAAAGATTTAAGTACCTATTCAGTTTTTGGTACTAAAAGTACGCCCAGGTATGAATATTTAAATATCTCGGCTCCGATGCACTTAAGAGTATTACGTTACATAACAAAATATGTTTATTTTGAATAATTCCACCACTTTTACGAATGGCCGCTCACCTTGAAACTGTATAAATTTTACAAATGACAACACCCAAACCCCTTTGCGATAATATTGTCATACCAGTATAAATGACAATATTGCTGGCTTATCCTGCCTCATAAAATTATTTAAATTAATACTTGAAGTCCACGTTCACCTGTGTCAAGGTTCATTATTCCACATAGTTTAACGTTTACAAAACGGCCACATTAACTGTCAAGTTCATAATGTGGTGTAGGTACCCTATAAGGTTTATTATCCACGTTTATAATTTAAAAGCACCCTGTGTTTATAATTTCGACGTTTATTCAGCTTGTAGTCTCATCGAGTCGTATTCGTCTCGTAGTACTAAAACAACCCCAAATAAGGGTCGGAACCCTTTCGCCCGCACTCCTAACTTCCGGACCCCACTATTGTGGGATGTATTTTTTATACAACACACTATTTTAAGGATATTTTGTTGCATGGTGCCTGATTTCTCAGCGCTTTAAGGGTTGCCTTTGACTTCAAGGGGAGTCTTTTTCACGATCGGTTAGTCTATCATTTGCTTCGGGTCACTTGTAATAAAAAAACACTTGATTAAGGTATTATATATATAACATATTGAGCTGAAATTGATCAGTTTTCTTAAATACTTAACATATTACAATGATATAGTAAAATTCTGTGTAGAAAACTGCGAACAGCTCAAAATGTATTTAGCGACAATGAATTGGTTTAATTGCCAAACTTGGCACCTATTTAGGTATCATTTCTTTTGGTGGCACATGAGAAAATAGGCAATTTTTTTACATTGATATTTTTGTTGTGATTTCATCTATTGTTTTCTCAGTAAACCTCATGCAATGTCGTTTAAAAGTAAAATTACTAAAAGGAGACTAGGGACGCAGTGAGTTTAAGGTTCGGATTAAAGTGACTGCAATAAGGAAAACTTTGCTTTAGCATGATATCCATGTTAGTCAGAAAAGAGCGCCAAAACCAATATATCCTGGGCTAGGTCAAACAATAAAACGTTTACTGAGGCCGATCATCTGTCACTGGTTTACGGCCGAAACTAATAATATTATGTAAGCAAGTTTCGACAGACCGTCGGTCGGCATTGCGTGTTTTAGTTGGATTGCCAATGTTTATTACGATTTTTAAGACATAGCTAAGGTAGACGAACTCACAGGCTAACTGGTGTTACGTTTACTGATGTGACGATACGGTAGCCTAGTTGGTAGTGATCCTGTCTAGGAAGCCAGAGGTCTCGGGTTCGATTCCCGGTATGGGCAAATATTTGTGTGATGAGCGTGGGTATTTGTTCCTGAGTCTTGTTGTTTTCTATATATTTAAGTACTCGTATGTATTTATTTATATAAGTTATTTTGTTGTTACGTACCCATAGTAGGTACAAGCCTAGAGCTTAGTTTGAGGCTAGGTCAATTTGTGTGAGATTGTTCTCTTATATTTATTTATTTATTTATTTATAAAGCTGTAACCGGTATTCTGAATTTGAAGGAAAGAGAGAAAAACATTTATTTACATACGTTCAACAGAGGACCAACTAACAGATAAAACACAATGTTGGAATCTTAATTTTACAATAACAACATTAACTTCTAAACTACTTTTCAAACGAAACCCTTTTGCTCTTCCGATTATTACCTCGAGTTAACATAACGCTTTTGTCTTTTTTTATTTAATTTCTAATACGCTACCCGAAAACCTACTAAAAGTTTTTGCTGTAAACACACAAAATAACAGTTGGTGATGATGGGAAATGGTCCAAACTGGTCCCAGCTCAGCATGTTACTGCTCTTCGATTATCATTTTATCTATAGACTTTCACTTAGAAAATAAAAATCAAGAAGGCAAGATGAGTTCCAACTAGCTAAAACATAGCACAGGATGTTTATATTTTCTATTAAAAAACTAGGTTTAGTATAAACCACGTCGTTTGGCAATCTTTCTCCGGATATCTTTGGCGGACACTTTACGAGGGGTAAACTTTATGATGTAGTTTTTTTATCACTACGCTCTTTTTTTACGGGCTTTGAATTGCGCCGTGAAGAGTGAAAAAGGAAACGTTGTGGTTTTTATAATATTGAGTGGGATAGGGAGGTTATGTAGGATAATAAACTTTTTTGACGATAATTTAATATTAAAAGGACATGCTTTAAATGAGGATATGAGGGTTATAAAAAAAAACAGTTTAATTGTAAATATTAAGTAAGGTTAAATTATTAATCATTATTCATATTACTATTCCTGTGGTTGCCGGGTTAGAATAGTGCCACTCCTTATGCCCGTGGATGTCGTAAGAGGCGACTAAGGGAATAAAGGCTTGTAGTAGAGTTAGGCGATGGGTTCTTAACATGTCACTAATACACTGGTAAACATGGTAAACTGGTGATTGTGCAAAATGTGGTTACAGAATTATCAACAAGTTTTAAGAGTTGTCGGTAATTCTGTAGCTCTGCCTGCCCCGCTCTGACAACAAAGGCGTGAGTTTATGTATGTATGAATGCATCTTATTTAAAACGGTCTCTTTAAAACGGTTCACTGTTGCATCGCATAACTTTTTTACGCATAATGTATCTTTACGCATAAAATCGTTTGACCGAAAACGGTTTCTACAATAGAAACGGTTTTTTATATTAATTAATTTAAAAATTTAACCTAACCTAACCAAATCTACAAAACCGAACCTTGCTGTTACAGGAACAAATCCCCAACGCACCCGTAATCTTGTAGGATGATGCAATAAACAGTATAAAATCTTCCAACCCACTTAACCCCATCTCTAATAATCTCTGTTAAAAACTGTGTTTCTTTGTTCTAATGACCTCCATATGTTAAACCCAGAGCTAGCTTTAACCTTCAGTGTCTAACATACACTTAAGGTTAGAGTTAGCTATATTATAAGCAACCTCCTGACGCACGCACCACCCGACTACATAACGGGTGTCGATAGGACGGGGGATGGGGAATCCTGCAGCCTTCTAAACGGGGGAATGATTTTCTCTCCCGGCCCTTCAGCACAGGCTGGGGCACAGGCGCGCGATTCACTGGTCCCTCGTCAAATTGACACCTGCCCCCCCCATTAAATTATAGCAGATGTATAGGCTAAGTTGCAATGGAAGAGGTCACAAAAGAGGGCAGCGCTAGGAGACACGCGCAGAAATAGTATCTCCAGGCAAAAGAGAAAGCCTCAGAAAGGGTAGCTCCACCCATAAAGATGGTATCCACAGCCACACAAGTGGTCCAAAAAGATCTCCGACCCAACCCTTCCATTGTCGGGCAAAAGAAAGGAAGCCCGTAGTCTGTAAGCATGCATGCGTCAGGATTCTGCGACTCACATAGCTATAAGTCTCCCCCCCATCCTAACCCCCATTCCTATCCCCCCTTTTTGGAAAACCCCGCGGATATGTAAACGGAGGAAGGACTTTCTCCTCCGGCCTTTCAGCACTGGCTGGGGTAGTATCCGCGGGAGTCTAAATTCTAGTTGGTAATAGGGCCATTGGTGTTTTTAGCCGGTGCGAGCCCGGCAGAACCTGGGCCCTCCATTCCCAGGTCTCCGGAAGGGATTTTCACCTCTGCCCTTTTTTCTTAAAGTAATTAAAGCAAAAGCAAACAAAAGCAAGGACTTTTGTCTTTGGCCCTTCAGGCGATTACAGAAAAAAAAAACCAAATCTACAAAATACACGTTTATTTAATTCTGCAATGTCAGCCTAAAAGGGTGTTATGCGAAAAAAAATGTACGTATGCGTTTTAAAGGGGATCCCCTTTAAAACGCATACATTTTTCCTTTCATTTTTCAAAATCCTTTTAGGCTGAAATTACAGAATTTAATAAACATCTATTGTGTACTTTAATTTAAGTTACGTAAGGTTCGTTTTTAATACTAAAAAAAACCGTTTTAATTGTAAAAACAGGTCAAGTGCAAGTCGGACTCGCGCACCTACTTCCGTATTTAAGATAATTTATTTATTTATTTAATCTTTATTGCACAAAAGAATACTCTTAATATACAAAAGGCGAACTTAATGCCATAAGGCATTCTCTACCAGTTAACCTTTGGGCAAAGCAGAGATTGTGGTGGCGGTGCAACATAGGGTCTAACATGTATATATATATGTATGTATATATGTGTTATATATATATATATATAATTTATACATAATAATATATACCTACGTATCAATACATATATTACATAAATAAAAATACTTACATAAATTTCAGTATTAAATAATTACATACCTACATAATAATAACTAATACCTAGATAATATGCTTGGTAACCGCAAAAGAAAATACTCATTTTGGTATGAACTTTAATTACTATGCAATAAGGTCCATTTTAACTAACCTAAATTTAAAATAGATTTTCAAAGTATTTTTTTTATTTCTCAAAAACAGTAAAAAATGAACACTTCATTTTATTTTCCCATAAAATACAAACATTTACCTATACGCCAGGATTTTTTCAGATTTTCTTATTAATAAACTTCGGAGATAAGGTCATTTTATGTACATTTTTGGCTATAAATCAAATAGTATACAGCAGAAAATTTCAAAAAATGTTTTGAAATGTGCAGATTGAGCCCGTTCATACGACACCCCATTTGCTATAATCAAACCACTTTCATTTTTTAACCCTATTCTAGACCCCTTTTCAACTATTTATAAAAATAATTTCATTTTTTTTTACTAAAAAAAGATGTGGGCAAGCACGTTGTACAACTTTGCCAAATGTCAAATTGATAGCATTTATAGTTGCTGAGAAAACCTGCCGTGACATACAGACAGACAGACAAGGAAGTCTCGCCACAAGGGATTCTTTTTTACCATTTTGGTACGGAACCCTAAGAACGATTTTCGACTAAACAATAAGTTGGGACAAACGATGATAAAGACCCATTTTATATTTAAGATAAATATCATATCGGGGAATAATCTCACGCAAATTGACCTAGTCCTAAACTAAGCTCCGAGCGTATACTATAGTACCTACGTATACTACCTATAGGTGCTAGACAATGATAAACATACTTAAATGCATACATAAATACATAGAAACCACCCAAGACTGAGAAATAAATATTCGCGCTTATCACCCAAATATTTGTCCTGACCGAGAATCGAACACGGGACCACTAGCTTCGTATACGGCTGCGTCGTCAATAAATAATAAAGTATCATGAATGACGTCTAGAGTTGCCTTTATTCAGTTATAGAAACCAGTAGCAATTTATTTTTTTCCTCAACGAACACTCTGTATAACTTCAAGCTTCAAAAAGTGTATTAAAAACGCGTGGAAACATTTTCAACGACAGTTTTAAAATTCGCCATTTTCTTTTCAAGCAATTATGTCGCATACATTACGAATTAATGTTTAAGTTTTCAAATAACTTGTACGATACTTTCCCAAGTTGCTGAATAAAAATGGTCAGGCGTGATTCACATTTGCAATGGGTCCCGTAGGTAAAAACGTTATTTGAGCCGAGTCATCGGTCGTTTGTTTAGTTAACTATATACAGGATGCCTCTGAATGCATGGATCATTTCTACTCCTAAAACTGAACTTCTATTGTTCTGTAAGTTGTTAAAAATATGTCCAACTTAAATTTTATTTTTTTCATACAAGTTAAATGTAATTTTCAACGTACGCGATCCTATTCTCCATTTTCCTTTAGCCCTCGTACCAAGGAAATGTCGCCCCCGTACCATGAGATAGTGATTATATGGCCACGATTTAATACACTGAATTTACAATAAGACTTTAATTAACATCAATTAGTTATCTAAACTTAAGTTTTTTTTTAATGTTGCAGAACAAAAATAATTCAGTTTAACGAGTAGAATCGATCGTTGCATTTAAAGCCCCGAGGTCAGAGGCACCCTGTATATCCATACCTTATTTTATGAATACGAAAGTAACTCTGTCTGTCTGTCTGTTACCCTTTCGGGGCTAAACCACTGAACCTCCTACGATGAAATTTGTTATGGACATAGTTTAAACCCTGAGTCCTATCCTATGTTCTTCACATAGGGTACCTTTTACCCGCGATAAATGACTTTTCGCAGACGGAGTTGCGGGAACAGCTAGTATTATACAAATATATGATAGAATTGCTTAATTTTGGCAGAACTAGGCCTTATTTCTCTTTTCGGAAAGACCCGGGCGATGGGGTCGCCCTCAATCAGGCTGCCTTGAACTTAGTTAAAAGTAGATTCCGGCGCCATCTCTTGTGCAAAACATACAAAAGAATACATCACTGACGGTTCACATTTCAACCGAAAAGCTCTGAAACTTTTTATTCTGCCGTGCAGATCCTAAACCACAGTAAGTGCTGTTTTTGCGATTTTTTGTTTTTTTGTGGGGTAGAATCAGTACAACAAGACGCATATTTGTGTATACTCGATTTATGATTTCGACGATGGGAACAGTTGAAAACCGAAGCCTCCACGTACAGTAAATGACAAAAAGTCAGTCAATTATTTTGATAATACTAACTAAAGTGCCTTAAAACGACTTACGGCTTAAAATTTTGACAATTCACTGATTAAAATACAGTAAACATCTAATTTTAAACCTTAATTAGCCAGTGAAGAGGTGTCAACTTTTAAGCCGAAAACAGATTAAAATACAGTAAAATATAAATGTACTAAAATAATTATACTGTGTTGTAAATCTTGTTGTTCTCTTTACCAAACTTACTAAGCTAAAGCACAGTAAACATATAATACCCTTATTTTAATTTGTATAATCCTTATCAACCATTTCTAAAAAACCATCTAAAACACAGTAACAATATTTATACTGTTATTTAAGTGGTAAATTTCCCGAATACAAGAGCATTATACAATCTAAAGTACAGTACCTGACTAACTTACTGTGTTTTAGATAGTAATTTGATTATTTTTGAATGTCTTTGCTGTATTCGTGGCAGCAGTTACTGTGCATTAGATCGGATTTTGGCCATCAGTCGCGTTCCCGCGATGTGCGAAGCAGACCGTCCGGCGCCACGGAGCACGTGGACTGTCGAGGTAAGTACCTAAATGTTTGTTATATACCAATTTGCATACAATTTCTTTTGAAATATGTCCAAGATCTTTGTCCAATGTGTATTTGCGTCTCACAGTGTTTGCTTAGAAAAAATGTGAGAGCCAATGCACATTGGACGAAGATCTTGGACAGTCAGCGTCATATAGTTCGTAGCATCCAAAGTAGCCAAATAGTTCGTTACACGTCCTTATGACTACGGTAATAAGGACGTGTAACGAACTATTTGGCTTCTTTGGATGCAACGAACTATATGACGCTGACTGGACAAGTGGAATACCACCCTAAAAAGTTATATTAAAAACAAACTACAGATGCTCATTATTATCTAATCAATTCATTGTTAGTTTGCTTTTATATATAATTAATTCTTGTCTTTATTTCATTCTCAATTGGTTCATTAAAGTTAAGTTACTAACTGCCGCACTCGGAGACGTCGATTAAATTTAATGCTTGATTAAAGTTTCTGCTGTCAGTTTCTTTGCTATAGCAATAGAATAAGACAACACGTCACTAAACAAGCGTTAAATTTAATTGACGTCTCTGAGTGCGGCAGTAAGTAATTCTGATCAAATTACCGATTTCCGCACATTGTTTTTTTGTTACCTATATACTTACTGGCCCGCAAAACTAAGTATCACACTCTGTTAGAGATTTACCTATTCTAAAAGTGTAATACTAAGTTTTGCGGGCCAATGTATAACGTATAGTCCGATTGTTTTAAAGTAGGTACGATCGCCCACTCTGTTAACTGTACATCGGTAGACCTTATTCATTTTGTAATAAGGTCCACCGATGTACAGTTAAGAGTGTTTGCTGTTTGTATGATATATGAAAATGGGTCAATCAACTATTATTATCCTACACTATTTTTTTAACTTTGTAAGGCTTTTAATTAAAAACAAAAAAACTAAATGGGTTTTCTTTAAAATATTGCGGTTTTTTTATTACACAGATACCTAAACAGTGAATTCTATATCCCGGTTGATATCTTTATTAAGCAATAAAATTAAATGTTGTCCCCAGTTTAGTATGAAAATAGTGGTTTGTCCCCTAAGTTACCAGTATTTTTGGCAAACATATTATTCTGATTTGGATAGCTTATTTTCACTGGCAATGAATCTATTGATTAAAAAATATAGTTCATACCGGGCTTTGGTTTAATAGTGTTGAATAAATAAGAGTTATATAAATGAACAAAGAATAGTTGACTGACCCAAATACCTACCACATTTCGTAATTCGTGTGAAACTCTGGTCGGGTCCCTTGTTTGACTTAAACGTATTTTACCTACCTACCTACCTCTATATTTATCTAAGTATTGATTTGAAACAAAACCTTGTATATAAGTATGTTATTTCGTTTTCAGAAAAATGAAGAGCAGAACAAAAAAAATTAGAGCCATAGTTAAAAGTTTAGAAAACAATGATGAATTGCAAAGCCAAAGTAATCAGAATCAAAACTTTACCACTACTCAAAGTCAAAGAAATATCTGTAGTAAAACCAGTTTGGAAAAGCACCGACTTGATGAAGAACTTACCGCTGATTGGCCGCTACCGAAACAAAGTGAATAAGCCAATTCCTTTGATCTTGTACACCAATATGATTTTACCAAATTAATGCAGCCCCTAGTTAGCCCAGAAGATTTGCAACTTGACCATGAAACATCTACAACACAGCAATGTCCGGACCAGCCAGAAATAGTGTTAAAATATTTCGAGCCGGGACATACTTTCATGTCAGCAGATTCATTTCACCACAATGTCGAGCAATCACTCCAAAAAGTACAAAAAGTGTACGATTTCGGAGATTTTACTAAAGCCGTAGAAGGGGCGAGCACGGGAAAAGTTCTTGTAAAATCTATGGGTCTTTCAAATTTCTATGTCTTCAAATCTCACATCGCACAACAAAAGTTAAGGGATAGCCAGGGAAATCGAGTTTATTTAAAGGATATTGTTGAAGTCATGGTGCAGAGGGGACAGTATTGTTTGTTTTACAAGAAAGATTTCGACTCAGAGGAATATGAAAAATTGAAAAATTGTCTAAAATCTAAAAAGATCCCTGATGCACCTGTGAGATGTTTCCCTCAAGGTGTGGCTGCTAAAAGAAAACAGGATCTTATTAAAAAGCTGGGACCACTGATGCCTAAAAACAGAATAGGATTCTGGAAACAATTCCCTGTCACTTCAGGCCCGGATGAAAGAGTAGATTTTGAGTTTGAAAATAGTGATGAAGATATATAATTGATAATTTCAAAATTACTTAGGGCCACTTGCAGCAAAAATTTAAATCTAGATTAATGCTAAAGTTCAGTTTAGTTATGTCAAAATGTATGGAACTGTCACTCTCAAATATAGATTTAAGCTTAATCTTGATTTAACATTTTTCTTGCAAGTGCCCCCTCACATAAACTTTTTTACCTACCAGTATTTTTTAATTAAGTAGTAATGTAAGCGACGAAAAAGTCTGAATTTTAATACTTTTCTAAGGATCTCATTAATTATGTGCCATTACCATTAGTAAAAAATAAGAGTAAGTACTTAGTAGCTAACGTAAATAATAAAACAAAGTGCCTTACAAAGTCTGATTTTGTGATACATTGTTACTTAAAGTTACCTCTTTAAAATTAGTTATTATGTGTAATGTAATTACATTAATTTTTATCTAGAATTACAGTTTTGTTTAAATTATCGTGTTTTATTTCTTATATACCCAAATAATCTATAGTGACCTATACTAAGTAAATAACAGTAAAGTGCCTATGATACTGTAGTTTAGCATGCAATCAGCGCCGTCTTAATGAGTGTCCGAGTCTTGTATACAGTAACCCGATTTTTTACTGTACTTTATTCTGCTTTTATTACGATTTTATATCTATCTTAGGGTACAGTAAATGTTTCAAATTTGAAAAAATCCAAATATTTTATTTCAGGACACGTTGAAAATATTTTTATTTACGTCATCATATTCTGTGTCTTCCATACTTTATTTTAACATTAAAAAAATTGTAAATATTCGTAGGCAAAGTGGAAAAAAAGTGTATTGAAAGGGTTTTTTGCGTTTTTCTCGAAACTTACTTTTTGCACTTACTGTGGTTTAGGATCTGCACGGCAGTATTATCGATACATCCGATCGCTGTATATAAAGCAAATGTCACATTTTCTCTTATATCTCGCTGTAAGACTTTCGCTTATGTAGGTATAAGAGCTTGTGCAAAGGCCGGAATGCTAACACCATCCTATCCAATCTACCGTCAAGCATTTGTATTGTTGTGTTCCGGTGTGGGGATAAGACAACCGGTGAAATTACTAGCATAGAGGCATTGCTCAGGGTGGGCAACGCATTTGCGGTCTTAGGATTGCCGACGTAAGATTGTAGTATTGCGAATACAAATGGTCCTAAATCCCACTTACCATCAGGTGGCCTGTGTGCTCGTGTGCTTTCACCTTATCCACAAAAAAATAAAATATTCTAGGTTTTAGTTTGTTTACTATTGAACCCTAATAAATGTGTTACTTCTCCCAGCAAAATCTCATTTAATTTTCCGACAAAAAAACGTAAAGTGGCAACCGCTTGGCGGATTTAAAATTCAAATTGAAAACATTCGTAAGCGTTATGTGGCGCGTGAGGAAGATGGCGTCACACATACAAATTAAATGACGTTTTGTTGTCCCTACATTTTTTGGGCCGGTGATTAAGTAACATTTCGTTGTTTTTTTTGCCATGGAGAAGGCAATCGTCTAAGAGCACCTGTTAGTAAGTGGAATCTGAGACACAAAGAATTTGCATTCTCAGGATTAAAATCTTAAGATTGTAATCCTATGACCACAAATGCGTTGCCCTCTATGCCAGTAATTTAACAGGTTGTCTAATCGCCACACCAGAACACAACAATGCGAACACAACCGCTTGAAGATGGTTTTGAGCGGTGTTTGTTCTTACCCGACTTCCAAATAAGTGTATTTGACCTGTTTGTAACATTCTCAGTTCGCTTGTAGAATATAAATTGATGGCCCGATTTCGAACGAGCTGCCGTTAGATTCGTCCTGGCGTAGCGAGTTTCACTAAGTAATTTAATTTATCCCTTAAACCTACTGCCAAGCAGCAGTGTTCGCGTTATTCTCATTCGGTTTGGTTCCGGAATGAGTAAAGCTAGAAAAACCTTTTCCCTATTTCCCCAACCTGACACGGTGAAGTAGACAGGTCTTTTACCTTTACACACCCCCTTAATACCCATTAAACTAGCACTTCTTAACCAAACTAAGTTGAACCGTAACCCCACGGACGTCGTTAACTACTCGAGTCCGGTCGGAGTCAGCTCTGGAACTTTTTTACTATTAATGGCCGCCCAGATACGTTTATCTCCTGAACTTCGGATTTTAATCTGACAAAACCACACAAAACGGAAAAGCTTGCGCGTGTGGCCCGAGTTGTTAGCTATAGCGAGATTTAGGGGGTAGCTTTTATAACAATGAACCAGCGGATCTTGTATGGTTGCGTTTATCGCGCGACAAATTGTGGATAAAGCATCCGTCACTCTCGTACATAATAAGTGTCAAAAAGTGACGAATGTTTTATCCACATTTTGTCACGCGATAAACGCAACCGTATTAGGCCCCTTGCCCTCTAATCTACGACGTTAAACAATATTGTTTTCGACGTGTTATGGTATTGGTTTTAACTTGGCCACCATTACTATCAAGAAAACATTGACAATACGATACCAGGTCAAAAGCGATATTGTTTTTCGTCGTAGAATACTTAATACTTTCGTTTCTTACTCAATAACCTCCAAAACAACGGGGCCAACTTAGAAAATTATTTCAACAGTAGAATGCTATATAATCTTTAAGTATAATAATAATATAGGCTATATTTTATTTTAATACACGGGCAACAGCTAGTTTTTAATTGACAGCCGGGGTAAGCATGAGGTGGGTTAGCATGAGGTTTTGAGGTACAAAAAGTCTCAACAAGTCACCGTTGCCCTCTGCCTACACCTCCTGCATACCCCGGCTTTCAGTTGAGTTGTACGCCTATAAACATCATAGATTTGTTGATGAGCTAGACGAAAAAAAATTAGAAAATCGCTACCGCCTGTGAACAACTCCTCTAGCAGCGCAGGCGGCCACATAACAATCGCTGCTATTTGACATTAACGATCCAACTTGCCCCATTACGAGAGATTACGAACCCGTTCGGAGCCTGCCCTGAGAGACGACGGATGTGCGATGAGTGATATAAAGACTTCTTTCTAAGTATATAATGTTTAAAAAAGGATAGACTGGAGTTTCTGGCAGCGCAGCGGTTTTTAGACTTTTTTTATGACATGCGCACCTTGTCTCACCGTCGAAGATGAGCGAGAAGCGAGTAGAGCCAGCGATCATTTATAATAAATATTATATTTAATATGTCGCACCTTCAGAACAATAGTGACCTAATTCAGAAATTTTAAATTTCGATTTAGGTCGCTATAATAATAAATGTATGACTTGAAGTTTGAAAGCTGAAATTTTGAATTAGGTCACTATTGTTCTGCAGGTGCGATGTGTCTCCTTTATTGACATGGGACCTATAGTTTTTGTTTCGACAAACTAGTGTAGAGAGTTCTCTCCGGCAGGGTGAACAGTCAGCGATCAAATAAAAATGTATGTGTCTATTTTTGACACGGGATCTTTTGTTTGTTTCTTAAGCGAGAAAATAATCAATAGCTATCCCTTTCTCGCTGGCAGTTGGACAAGTACCTGTCTGAGGGATCTGAGACCCATACACATATTTATATTCTCAAGAATACAATCACAAGACTGTAATCTAAGGCTGCAAAGTGCAAGTGTTGGGAACCCTGAGGACTAAAATGGTTGCCTCTAATCTATTACTTTCAAAGGTAATCTCATCTCTACACTGGAACATAATAATGTGAACACTGCTGCTTCAGGGTAGGTTAAAGGATGAGATGAACTTGTTAATTATGGAAAATTAGCTTTTCATAAACAAAAAAAAGATTTACCATTAAGGCTAATAAATAAAAACAGCAACATTCTTATTTTAGCTCCTATATTTTAGCTTATTGTATGACCCGGGAATCGAACCAACGCTTGTGAGTCAGCCGTTTCATAGAAAATTGGCAAAGTTGGAATGATCCTACCCTTAACTTGAGATTGTTAGAGTTTTTTCCCGTGTGAACCTTCATCCCGATGATTCAGGATATTCCTTCCTATTAAAAATACAGGATAAAGGCCTCAAACAACTATGACGTGATTTATGGCGATAATAATGGTGGGTGAGTCCTTGGAAGTAATTTTTTGAAGGAACAATGACCGACTTTTGATGGTTTCGTTTTTATGTGAAAAAGGAGGCAGACGAGCAAGCGAGCCACCTGATGGTAAGCAGGGACCGGAACCGCTTACCCTTTCAAGGGTTTTCGTTAAGGTATATAATTTACTGGTTTTTACAAACCCTAACGATGCGACAAGCATATCTTCGACTTACCCCAATGAAAAGCTATGCCATACGATACAATTAATTTCGACTAAGCGCTTACCAATACCTTTAAACCCTCGTTAGGCTTTCCCTATGAAGTGTGTAATAAACGGCTTCAAGCTATTTTAATCTCTACGCGCATTCGCACGCAGCAATTGATTGGCTATCCACACACATAGGCTTGAAACCAACCAATAATATGAATCTGCGAAACAGAGTCAACGGAGAGGGAGAATGGATAGGGTAACACTAACGTAATGCTAAGTGCTTAAATCCCAAACCCTTGCGAAACTGGTAACCTCAATGGTTGTAGTTAACTAGTTCGAAGCAGTTTCCATATCATTAGGGATACGCTAACATTGGGAGAGCATATGATGTATGTAGTTACCCGATCGATAGACTTAATCAAAAAAAGGGGTTTTCCGGTCCCTGATGGTAAGTGATCATTAATGATCGGAGACCGGTAGCATTTTATGTCACTTTAACGTCAAACGTAATGACTAATATGCATAAGTCTGTGTTGTTAAAAAATAAAACCATAATTACAGTCAATAGATTCCTTTTTTAACATTGAAGATCCATTTATATAAAGAAAATGACCTTTTTACATCAACTGATGTGAGAGGTGCGTAGTTGACTACTTAGACTAGGGAATGCCATTAGGCATTAAGTCCACCATGTGTTTTTGTCAATAAAATACGTGTTCGAGCTATAGATAACAATTCTTTTCCTCCCCCTACTTAGTCAGGTAACTTGACCAGCCACTGTCATCTATTTCTAAGGAAATTCCAACCATCTGCTCCTTCTGATAAATTTGTTTGCCAACTAGTTTGCCGACTTGTTGACTCCTTGGGGCGCCTTTAAACTCGGGAACGAAGCGCTTTAAGAGTTTAAATCTAAATGCTATGAAAGCCTTCTGATTTATTTTTGATTTATGTAAGACGTTAGCTTTTCTAGAGGAGAATGGTTGTAGAATAAAAGGTAAAATGCTTTATATTATAATGGTTAATAATATTTAATTGAAGAAGCATACCAGCGTTCTTCTTACTATAGTTCGTTATATGTTTTTTATGTAAGTTATTAGTTGCTTTACGTAGTCTTTGCTAAAAAACTTCAATAAAATTAAACCGTTGTTCCCGAGTTTTGGTCCTTTTCTTTATATTTTAAGTGTATATTATGTATATTTTTCTATACACGATGTCCCGGTAAATATAACCTTTACAGGAGCTTTGTTCTACTCGGTAAAACCTAATTGCATTTGACATATTATCGTATTGTTTTTAACTCAGTAATCTGTCCAAGGCGTTAAAGCGACAAGGTACGAAAGTGAGCAGCTGCTTATAAGGCCGACTGTACATAAGAGCTTTCATAACGTTGACTATAGAATATCATCTCAAAAACAATTAGGTTTTAGCAATTAGAACAAAGCCCCTGTAATATTTACCGAGACATCCTGTATAGAGAAATATACATAATATACATTATCTTTGCCTATGTAGGTATTTATCGATATGTATTAGAATGCTCATTGTAGCCTAGAGATTAGTTAGTGGAGCTTATTTTACTTTATATCCAACTAGCGTTCCGCCCTCACTTTGCTCCGGCTTAAACCAATATTAAATAGCCTTTGTCCATCTGAACTGATGTGCATTTTAAATGTTGAAAAAAACATCGAATAGGTTCTGGAAATTCTGCGGGATGGATACAAACTCCCAAATTCGCACCCTCTCTTCATTATAAATATGTTGGTACCTATAGTTAGATCATGTGCACATCTTCGATGTAAAACATCAAGCGATATTGTACTCTCCTAGAACTTAAAACGGTTTTCTTAACCGCAATCTATTTGCATGTAGAGCGAGTGTGAAACAGAGTGTAAAATTTTATAATAAAAGTTGGATAGATAAGAAAAGTTAGTCGCCGATCTACCGGAGTATGCGGTGCTCCTTAATAGAAGTATGTGTGGAATTAGGATGATAAATACACATACATATACATATACATACAATCACACCTCTTTCCCGTATAGGTACGTACCAATAAATAAAATCAATAAATAAATAAATAGGTGGTTGCCGAGTTAGAATAGCGCCACTCCATGTCTTCCCGTGGATGTCGTAAGAGACGACTAAGGGAATAAAGGCTTGTAGTACTGTTAGGCGATGGGCTTGCAACCTGTCACTAATACGCTGGTAAACATCTTAGCCTAATTGTGCAAATTGTGGTTATAGAATTATCAACAAGTTTTTAGAGATGTTTGTAATTCTGTAGCTCTGCCTATCCCACTCTGGGAACGAAGGCGTGAGATTATGTATGTATGTATGTATGTAAATAAATAGGTAGAAACCACGTCCTTCCACTTGCTACAATCCAGAAAAACTTCCCTCGCTTCCTCCACACTCCTGACCTGGCCCTTTCTTAATACGTCCCCGTTCTGTTCACGGAACGTTCCCCTTCCAACATTCCATTCCATCCCATTCCATTCGTAAGGATGATAGAAAGAGAAACAAATAGCGTGTTCTAAGAACGATGTCGATTGAAAGGTTTAGTAGATCGAAAAGGGTATGATGGTTTGACCATTGGGAGAGGATGGATGAAAGAAGAGGAAAGAAATGGGTATGGCAAGCGAGATTGAGTGGAGACGTCAGTAGACACACTTACAGTGATTAAATTCGCGATATACTGAATAAAAGACAAATTAAAACCATCTCGTTTAAAACAGCTTTCTTTTATATAAAAAATCCGTAAGGAAACGTTACATCTTTTTGGGCTTACGATACTACAGACACACATATAGACATACATAAACTCACACCTTTATTCCCTGAGTGGGGTAGGCAGAGCTACAGAATTAACTACAACTCTAAAAACTTGTTGATAATTCTGTAACCACAGACAGACACACTGATACACAGATATAGGTCGGATGTTGAACAGTGAACCAACTAGATACAGTGAACCACCGCCATATTGGGAGAACTGCGACGTTGCCACTTTGACCGATCTTGTAAATACTTGCCTTGCTCTAGGCGGCCGCGGCTAGAGACTGACTTGGGACTGCTGTTTGTTTGTTTCTCGGAAAAAAACAGTATGCTCTCATACAAATACTCAGATTTACATATACATAGATTCATACGTTAAACTCGTAACACCCTTCATTTTCCAACGGGGGTTAAAAATTATATTACATCGCGCGCTAATTTTATTTTCATCCAACCACCAGAACTCTAAAAGTTAAACTTTTAGCAGACAAACAAACAAGCTTTGATAAAGCTCATTATACATGAGTTTTTTAAAAAGCTCCTGCCGAGCTTCCTGCTAAACAAACTTTCTCAACTAAGTTGGTATTAAATCGCTAATGTGGCGGAGCTCCGTAAATCCTTCATTAGGATAATTTTGTGTAAAATTCCTATGAATTATTCTGGAAAAAGTCTCAGAAACTTTTTTGTTTTTGCTGGATTCACTCATTTGCATTTTTTTTAAGGTCGTGTAGCGTGTTTACTTAGATAAAATACGAAAAGCTGCATAAATAAAAACTAGTCAAGTGCGAGTCAGACTGTTTAATTTTTAATTAAATTTACAATACACTCAATTATTAAGAAAAAATTGCCAAAGGTTTCGGGAAACCGATGGATTCAATCGGTGCAGGACCGGTCCTTGTGGCAAACCCTGGGGGAGGATATGGCCTCTAGCAGAGAGCATCTTCTGGCTTAAATGAGGATGATGATGATATAATGTATACCTTTTAAGAGATACAGCAACTGTTAAGGTCGAGCAAAAACCGCAGAAAAAAGACATTACTTGTAGGGCTGCACCATGCACCTTTAATTTTTAACTTGTTTTAATAATTACTGTTATATTGGCATAACACACTCTTTGCAAATTACAAGTGTCGAGTGTGCCTACTGACGGACAGAAAAGCAGCAGTGTTAGCATTGTTCTGGTTCGTTGAGTATAATACAACAAGTGAAATTACTAGCCTGCTAAGTTCTCAGCGTTGGCAATTAGCAGGCTCAGGAGTGTCATATTTCATCAATTTCATGGCCGCCGGCTAGGTGACACCACGAAAGTGTATTAGTTATGCTAATTTTAATTTATATCTTGTTATGTATTTATGTTAGTCTGTAAAGTATTTGTAAATATGAGCCATGTTGTCTGAAGTAAAGTTGATTGAAAAAAAAACGTCCGCGGATTCTGGGGTCTAATACGCAAACACTCGAGCAAGTAATACGACCTCGTTGGATACGGTTTCAAAATTCCCGTGGGAAAATCGACTGAAATCGGAACACCTATCGCTATGTCAATTTCCTCGCTTTAACACCGCTTCAGTTTATGGAACTCGACTCGAGCCCGCTACATGTACAGATTAATTGGTTTTATTTCAGTGAAAGTTGTAGAATTTTAGGCTTTGACGCTATATTGTTCGAACAATCGGTTGGAAGGGGACTAGACTAGCGCGATATTGAAAAAGTTCACATGCACTTTTTTTGTTTGCCAGGATTATTATAGCAAAGTGCATCACAGTTTGGCCTTCGACTACGAACAATGTTTTGAACAGCCTGCTAGCAGGCAGGATGACGATCACAATTGACGGAGTTGCATTCACAGATGATTAGAAGTCAAGGTCTTGGATTTTCCTAAATTAAACCTCTTCGTCATCATACGAGGACTAGAGGTGGTTCTAGTAAATCAGATAGCAAATACCACATGGTGATAAATGTGTAAAACATTACAATGGTCCAAACTTGTTACGTGCGTTTTGCAGTCGCGTTTTAGTTTTTAAATTATTTTAGCTATAAGGGCCGACTGTACAAGTTGTAATAGCAAAAGTTCAAGATAATTTTCTCTGTCGTGATATCCGGATACTGCGCAGATGTTCAGAACTATAATGAACGTTTTATCAGTTCCGTGGAACATAGGGACTTTACTTGAAGTTCGAGACGGAGGTCACGGTTAGAAGGTTCACTTAATTTACCGATTTTTTAATGAAATTTAGTAAAAATGTATTGTCTCTGCTGCATTAGTCAACTGTTATACTATCCTCTATTCTATTATCTTAATTCAATGCGCAATTTAATAGTCAAAGCAAATTTAACCCTCTACGTTAAGAAAAAAGGTCACTAATAAATACGCGGTTTTATGAGACATATTACCTTTTTTGTAAAGAGGGCAGTATAGCTGAATAGTTTAACCTGTTTTTATCTGTTATACATGGTGACCTGTATTTAGGTAGAGGTCCAAGATCAATCTGTATGTAGATGAGCCTTTGTACTATCCAAACAACTTAACAGGGTTTATTAAGTCTTGCTGTTTTCGATTTAATTTACAAATTTAATTTTTAAATCCCTCTGCCATTGGGGTTTTAGTGAAAAAGGGTACAAGTCGACTTAACTCGTAATAAAAAAGGGTATATGAACTGAGTTAGACTTAAACCCTTTTTCACTTGATCTTCAGGAGACTTATACCCTTTTTCACTTGATCTTCAGGAGACTTATACCCTTTTTCACTAGGACCCCAGGGAGGGTTTAGCTCAATTTATTTATGACTTACTATTGCTCATTAGTTACAGCATAAGCCCCCTTACTAATAAACGTTGAGTAACGATGGTATAGCTATACAATGTTTTTTCCTTATCTGCCAAATTCAAATGTCACAATGACAGATAAGGACAAAACATTGTATAGCTATACCACCGTTACTCAACATTTATTAGTAAGGGGGAAGATGTGTATCACAATTTTAAGCAAATCTTAGCAGCTTTCTCGTAAATCAATGATAAAGTTGCAATATTGTACTTGACCAAAATCATGATAGAGCTTTGAAAGTACTCTGGCCTTTTGTACCGTGGCTACGTGGCGCCTTAGCTTAAATGCTTTAAAATTTAATGCAAAGGTAAAAACAGAACAGTGAAATCTTTATCAATAAATAATAAGTTGTGGCTAATTTAACGGCGAAGGGGTGGATTTGGCGGAAGCCCGTCACAAGATACGTCAAAATAAACGTGAAGCCATAGAAAACTGTCATTGATGTTGACGCACCTTGAGACGAGCATTTGCATTACAGTCGAGATCAGTTTATTAATTAATAACATATATAATAAATATCAGGGGACAATGTCACACCGTACGCTCTAGGCTTGTACTATGAGTACTAGGCGATATAAATACTGATAGAGAGAAATAAAGACATCCAAGACTCAGGTAGTTCTGAGTTCCAGGTCCAGGCAAAATTAAAAAAAAACAAAGTTATTATTTACTCACGGCAGCGGCAGCGAAAATGTATGTTTCATTACGTACCTGGTGTTTTACTTTTTAAAACCATGTTTGGACTAGGATAACTATCTCCAAACAGCCAAAGACTCGTGAAATAAAAATTCTTCCTTGTATATTTTACGTTTTAAATGTCATAGACTAAAAAGTTAAGCCTTTTCAAACAGCGTTTACAACATAGTTGAAAGTGTATCAAATAGTTTCTTTTTTTTAAATAGAAATTGCTTTAATAAACAAATTAAACTACCGAAATAACATAAACGCGTAATAAATATTATAGTTTAAACTATATTTTCTTCAAATTGAATAGATTACATTTAAAATTGTGATTTTATTTAATGCTTTATTTCAGTGTCATACTAAATTGTATGTTTCTGTTCTTTTTTTTCTAGGAAATGTTGGGACTGTGTTTAATATTATTAACAATTGTGTTAAATTTCCTCGCATTGTTGGAGAAAAGCACTATACAAGCCTTGACCGGGAAGTGCGGTTGCTGGACTCGATTTCCCGGTATTTGCAGTAATGAAAACGTACTTACTCTATCCCCAGAAGACCTTGGTTGGACTAACTTTGGTTACATTAACGCGACCAATCGGGAAAAGTTTCAACTTCCCTTTTTCCTTGGACTTATGTGTCTTCGGCCTAAGCCGGGAACTTCTGGCTGCCTTAAGACCGGCTTAAGACCAAAAGTCCGATGTTGTAGCGGACAAAATAGCGGTAGGACCGAAAAGTTTTACATCTAAAGTCAATTTTGATCAGGAAATGGATTTCGGTGCCTACTATAACAAACTACCTTACGGATTATTCCTCCGAGGTATATCCGATTTTCAACGTTATGTTATTACTAAAATAAAAATTCTTGAAAAGCTTCCGTGACTCCGGGCAACACGGTCGTAGCATGGGCTAAGGAATTACGTACCTGGAGCGATCAAGACAACTGATGGTGGTAGCAGGACTCCGTAACGCGATCGAACCTTAAAGAGGATGGCAAGTTTTTGCGCAGCGGTTTTAGAGGTGTATTTAAAATTAGAATCGATTAAATGAAAAATACGCCTCACGACGAAGGTTTTTATTAATATGCTCAGGAGTATCCCTAGGCAATACCAGACGCGGAGCAAGTCGCGTCCTACCCTAAAGGCTTTCAGGTGGCTGGTGAAAATGATATCTAATTTGGTATTCAAGATGGCGGCCATGATGTTTTTCGAAAAAGCCGTCATGGGTATCGTTTCTCATGGTTTTGGGGATGGCCATTTTGAAAATGATAATTTCGTATTCAAAATGGCGGCCATGATGTTCGAAAATGCCGTCATGGGTATCGTTTTTCATGTTTTCGTGAATGGCGAATTCTAAAATGATGCCAGATTCGGCATTCAAGATGGCGTCGATGATGGTTTTCGAAAAAACCATCATGGGTATCGTTTCTCATGTTTTTGGGGATGGCAATTTTGAAAATGATATCTAATTTGGTATTCAAGATGGCGGCCATGATGTTTTTCGAAAAAGCCGTCATGGGTATCGTTTCTCATGGTTTTGGGGATGGCAATTTCGAAAATGGTATCTAAATTGGAATTCAAGATGGTGGCCATGATGTTTTTCGAAAAAGCCGTCATGAGTATCGTTTCTCATGTTTTCGTGGATGGCGAATTCTAAAATGATGTCAGATTCGGAATTCAAGATGGCGGCCATGATGTTTTTCGAAAAAGTCGTCATGGGTATCGCTTCTCATGTTTCGCGGATAGCGAATTCGAAAATGATATCAGATTCGGAATTCAAGATGGCGTCTATGATGGTTTTCGAAAAAGTCGTCATGGGTATCGTGTTTCATGTTTACGGGGATGGCAATTTCGAAAACGATGTCAAATATCGAATTCAAGATGGCGGCCATGATGTTTTTCGAAAAAGCCGTCATGGGTATCGTTTCTCATGTTTTTGAGGATGGCAATTTCGAAAATGATATCTAATTTGGAATTCAAGATGGCGGCCATGATGTTTTTCGAAAAAGCCGTCATGGGTATCGTTTCTCATGTTTTAGTGGATGGCGAATTCTAAAATGATGTCAGATTCGGAATTCAAGATGGCGTCTATGATGGTTTCCGAAAAAGTCGTCATGGGTATCGTGTTTCATGTTTACGGGGATGGCAATTTCGAAAACGATGTCAAATATCGAATTCAAGATGGCGGCCATGATGTTTTTCGAAAAAGCCGTCATGGGTATCGTGTTTCATGTTTACGGGGATGGCAATTTCGAAAACGATGTCAAATATCGAATTCAAGATGGCGGCCATGATGTTTTTCGAAAAAGCCGTCATGGGTATCGTTTCTCATGTTTTTGAGGATGGCAATTTCGAAAATGATATCTAATTTGGAATTCAAGATGGCGGCCATGATGTTTTTCGAAAAAGCCGTCATGGGTATCGTTTCTCATGTTTTAGTGGATGGCGAATTCTAAAATGATGTCAGATTCGGAATTCAAGATGGCGTCTATGATGGTTTCCGAAAAAGTCGTCATGGGTATCGTGTTTCATGTTTACGGGGATGGCAATTTCGAAAACGATGTCAAATATCGAATTCAAGATGGCGGCCATGATGTTTTTCGAAAAAGCCGTCATGGGTATCGTCTCTCATGTTTTCGCTGATGGCGAATTCGATGGCAATTTCGAAAATGATGTCAGATTCGGAATTCAAGATGGCGGCCATGATGTTTTTCGAAAAAGCCGTCATGGGTATCGTTTCTCATGGTTTTGGGGATGGCCATTTTGAAAATGATAATTTCGTATTCAAAATGGCGGCCATGATGTTCGAAAATGCCGTCATGGGTATCGTTTTTCATGTTTTCGTGAATGGCGAATTCTAAAATGATGCCAGATTCGGCATTCAAGATGGCGTCGATGATGGTTTTCGAAAAAGCCGTCATGGGTATCGTTTCTCATGGTTTTGGGGATGGCAATTTCGAAAATGGTATCTAAATTGGAATTCAAGATGGTGGCCATGATGTTTTTCGAAAAAGCCGTCATGAGTATCGTTTCTCATGTTTTCGTGGATGGCGAATTCTAAAATGATGTCAGATTCGGAATTCAAGATGGCGGCCATGATGTTTTTCGAAAAAGTCGTCATGGGTATCGCTTCTCATGTTTCGCGGATAGCGAATTCGAAAATGATATCAGATTCGGAATTCAAGATGGCGTCTATGATGGTTTTCGAAAAAGTCGTCATGGGTATCGTGTTTCATGTTTACGGGGATGGCAATTTCGAAAACGATGTCAAATATCGAATTCAAGATGGCGGCCATGATGTTTTTCGAAAAAGCCGTCATGGGTATCGTTTCTCATGGTTTTGGGGATGGCAATTTCGAAAATGGTATCTAAATTGGAATTCAAGATGGTGGCCATGATGTTTTTCGAAAAAGCCGTCATGAGTATCGTTTCTCATGTTTTCGTGGATGGCGAATTCTAAAATGATGTCAGATTCGGAATTCAAGATGGCGGCCATGATGTTTTTCGAAAAAGTCGTCATGGGTATCGCTTCTCATGTTTCGCGGATAGCGAATTCGAAAATGATATCAGATTCGGAATTCAAGATGGCGTCTATGATGGTTTTCGAAAAAGTCGTCATGGGTATCGTGTTTCATGTTTACGGGGATGGCAATTTCGAAAACGATGTCAAATATCGAATTCAAGATGGCGGCCATGATGTTTTTCGAAAAAGCCGTCATGGGTATCGTTTCTCATGTTTTTGAGGATGGCAATTTCGAAAATGATATCTAATTTGGAATTCAAGATGGCGGCCATGATGTTTTTCGAAAAAGCCGTCATGGGTATCGTTTCTCATGTTTTAGTGGATGGCGAATTCTAAAATGATGTCAGATTCGGAATTCAAGATGGCGTCTATGATGGTTTCCGAAAAAGTCGTCATGGGTATCGTGTTTCATGTTTACGGGGATGGCAATTTCGAAAACGATGTCAAATATCGAATTCAAGATGGCGGCCATGATGTTTTTCGAAAAAGCCGTCATGGGTATCGTCTCTCATGTTTTCGCTGATGGCGAATTCGATGGCAATTTCGAAAATGATGTCAGATTCGGAATTCAAGATGGCGGCCATGATGTTTTTCGAATAAGCCGTCATGGGTATCGTGTTTCATGTTTTGGGGATGGCAATTTCGAAAATGATTCGAAAAAATCGTAGTGAAGGGAAGCTAGTTTAATCAAAATGGTTCTTAGCAACAGATTTCATGAATATCGGTTCGGGCTTAACAGATATACTCGTAGCTCCGAAAGAAAGGGTCGCCGTTATATCGGGGGTTTCTACTTTTATTACACAAAAATATTTTGAGAACAATAGGTGAACTTAATGCTTAATGGCAATCTCTACCAGTTGACCTTTGGGCAGATCAGAAAATTGGTGTTGGGTAATTAGAGTATCTATTAAATACCTAGTTATTGTTAGATGTGTTCCACAACGTCCTACTGACTTCCTGTTCCCTGTGTTCCAGTAATCCTTTAGCTCAACGTTCCTGGAACCATGGGCTGGAACTTCGCAGGTAAATGAGATGATACCTCCTTTCAGGACTTCAGATATTAAAAAAGTTAAACTGTTAGAACTTTAGAAGCAGTTTGACGCTCTTAGGTTTCATGGTTGGAAATTACTGAAAAAATAACTAAAGTAACTATACAGTGTGATTGGTAAAACTATGGCTTAACAGGGAATAAAAAAACATTTTTTGGACAATGAAGTGTAATGTATCTTATTTGTTAAATGAAATATAACCGGAGGACGCAGAGACATATTAGAGACAATTAATACGTTCCTTTTTCAAACTTGTGTATGAAAGATCGTCACTAAGGAACGACTTAATCGTCACTACTCCGAGTGCGGCCGTAAGACGACCATTTTGACGTCATTTCTCAAGACTTTTAGCAGGATACACGACGGACGACATATTTTAAAAATCTGTCAGTTAAAAGTGTTATAAGCCTATTTCTCGAAATGGTTTCAGAATTACCATGCATTTTATATTTGCGTCGCAAAACAAATGAAGTCTTTCTGATGATAAGCTAGTGATCATTACTTTCATGATACGTATGAGAATAACTGTTATGACAGACTTAATAAATCTACCAGTCCACACCACATACGAGTTGTTAACAGTGGATTACCGGTGCAATCGGAGATCTAAACAGCGTAGAAAACTTGGTAAACTTTTTGAGATTACGTGTCAAATATGGTCTAAGATCCGAATAGGAGAAGATTTGGACCGGGCTGTTTATTCGATGAAAAGTATTTTATATCAAATTTAATAGGTACGCTAAATAATATGTGGCGAATAGGTAGGCTGAAAAATTTCAGTCCAGTACTTAGACCATTAAAAAAAAAAACTTTTTTTTAAAATTGCAAATGTTTGTTTAATAGAAAAATTACATACTAATCGAAAGAATGAAGTCTATAGAATATGCAAACGTTAGGTTTGTTGCAAATTACTAGTACCGACTTACCTGTTTATACCTGCCTACCCAATAGCTTTTTTATTATAAATTTGGTATAAAATACTTTTTATCGAATATACAGCCCGGTCCAAATCGTCTCCTATTCGGATCTCCTACTAATAGTACTAATTTGTTTACGTCTTCGCCCATTTCTATGAACCAACTATAGGTACCTAGAATAACGTAATACTTATCTATGTAGCAATCAAAAGAGAACAGACTATTCGCACGAATAAAACAGCGCCCGGACATTTCTATGAAACATTGTTCGGGCTTGATGAGGAAATGAGATTAATTTGGAAAAGCTATTGTGCGAAAAAACAATTTTCCGTCTTCAGTTAATTGGGGGTGCGTTCCGGCTTCCTTATAATCCCGATTCGTCTCAATACAAATGAAATATAGTGTACTTAAGAGAAACAGTGGTCTTATTCGCTTATTCGCCAGCGTTTGTAGGCGAGAGACAATTACATCGACACGGTGTCAGTGGACCGTTATTTTTAAGGTTCCGTATTCAAATGAAAATGCACTATTCCTTCGACATGTCCTTCTGTCGAAAAGTCAGCCTGTCTTTGTAAATAATTTTAATTAGGAAACATTGGCACACCTTCATGAGATCTACAGTAGATTATCCGTTACTGTCAGCTCCTCAACTCAGACACTAGAACTGACAACAGAAAGTATACAAACCCTTTGAATTTGAATTGTTTAAAAGTATTTTTCATTTAAAGCCACTTCATACTATAAAGCTAGGAACCTAATTATAAATTCAAAAACGATACGCGAGAAAACGACACGTTAGCCTAGTTTATAGTGACCCTGCCTACGAAGCTAGCGGTCCCGGGTCCAAATCCCGCTAAGGGCAGATGTTTGTGTGATGACTGTGATGAGCGCTAGTATTAGTTTCTGAGCCTTGTATGTTTTCTATGTTTTCTCTATATAAGTTTTTCGTTGTCTAGTTCCCATAGTATAAGCCTAGAGCTTAGTTTGGGACTAGGTCAAGTTGTGTGGCATTGTCCCTGAATTTATTTGTACATCACCAATACAAACGTAATCATCAACAGTTTTTGAATTTATAACTTTGTCGAAACGAAAACGTGGCGCAGCGGACCGACACCTAATTAGATCAGACTGGACAGGGGTGGCCAAATCTGCTTGATTTAATTCGTGGTGTTCGGAGTCGACAACATTTTCTTGCGCTTAAAATATTATCCACAGAGAATAAATTTTATTACGCTGATTTATTAATTGCTTGATTAATTGGGAGTTACGAAATTTTAATGAATAGATGAATCTTATTAGGAGGGTTTCGTGTGGGAGTCGTTTATTGCCGTGCTTTCGGGAAGTTATCACATGGGTGCCTTCAAGAAAAGAGCTTACATTTCCCTAATTAGCCGGCAACGGACCGACAACTCTTCTTGAGTTCCTGGTGTTTATAGGCGGTGGTGATTACTTCCCATCACCTGATGGGTTACCTAACCCGCATGCCCGTTTGCCTCACTCTCTTATTTAAAAAAAAGTGAATATTCACGATTCCTCGTATTTTTATGTGAATGGACCGAGGTGACTTTCTATCGGTTGATCTGCTCGCTCGTTTGCGTTCTCTAGGAAAAACAAAACTATACGATATTGGTCAGGAAATGAGAACGACAAGGTTACAACGTGTGGTTATGCCATTGGTTAAAGTGTTGGCCGTGTTGGTTAAAGTTTTTTTTAAAGGCATAGAGAAGGCTAACTAGTACACCATACAGTACAGTACAGACCATCTGATGGTAAGTATCTGAGACGGATATTTGAAAATCTCAAGAACATAATCTCAAGACTGCAGATGCGTTGCCAACTACAACAAAAAAAAGACTAAAATAGAATGTCTCTATAATCCATTTACTTTAACGACCTAGTACTAGAAAAGTGCAGTTGCACGTGATTGGCTAATGAGAATTCGCTAAAGCCGCACTCACAATGGAGCAGGTAATCAGTAGGCGCTTGCATCTGTACGGTGCGGACGCGTTTGTTTCCCGTCTTGCGACTTATTGTTAATCGTTTACCTGTGACTTGGCTAGTGAAGCCGACCGATGTCTCCTTAATCCTTACTTTTCAAATACCATTGTGAACGAGTCCTTAGAAGATTATCGTTTGTTGCCACCCGCTATGCCACCTGTCTTTTTCTTTTCTCCTTGTCATTTGTATGACACTGTGCGAGTGAGAGAAGCCTATACTAGGTCGTTAAAGTAAATTGAGTATAGTTATTTTACCGGTTGTAATATACTCACACCGAAACACAATAATACGAACACTGCTGCTTGGCGGTAGCTTAAAGGATAAGATGGTGGTAGATAAAACGATCCGGATGGGACTATGACAAGGTCCTACCGCCACTAAACTAACAATAAAGCAGCCACTTAAAAATTTTTTTTTTAGCTAAATTGTAGCTTTTTACTGCTGCTGATGCAAATGACATGTTTACAGTTGAAATTGTGTTAAACGGTAAGAATGGTAAAAAAAGAGAACGAGGTTCGCGACGCGTTGTACAAAATGTACAAAAAGACAGTATCTACTGCATGAAATATTACATCAGAAAGCAGTAGGCTAAGAGAAGGAGACTAAACAAACAATACCGATATTAAAAATGTGAAAGTAACTCTGTGTTTGTCTGTCTGTTTGTTACGCGTTCACAGCTAAACCACTCAACCGATTTTAATGAGATTTGGCTTGGAGGTAGTTTCAACCCTAAAAAAACATACAGGATACTTTTTATTTGGGAAAATTGAACATTTCTCGACGGAATAACGGAATAACGATAAACGAATTCTACGTAGACGAATTCTACTTTTATAATCCTACTAATATTATAAATGCGAAAGTATGTGTGTCTGTTAGTTTGTCACTCCTTCACGCTGCAACGGCTGCACGTTTTTGGATGAAATTTGGAATGGAGATAGCTTATACCCTGGATGAACACATAGACACGTTTTCTATGTATTAAAGTTTTGATTGCTCTTTATAAGTATCTATTATCTCTATCTACTACCCATAGTACAGTTTGGGACTAGTCCTGTCTAGGTCAATTTGTATATTATTCTCCGCTAACATTTATTATGTGGGTACAATCTTACATAAATTGACTTAGTCTCTAACTATATAACTATAAGAAATACATAGAAAACATCAAGACTCAGAAATAAATACTCGTGCTTATTCGTGAGTCCAAGGAAGACCGTGACGAAAAACGAATAAGACGTATTACTTACGAGATAGGCAATTACAGAATTTGACCAAATAAGATAGTGACAGATAGCGAACAGACGAAGACGAATACAGAATGAGACGAAATAAGAATTAAACGAAAAACGAATGAGGCGAGATAATAGGATACCATTATTTCATACAACATGCTTTAAAAATATCTGAAACCTGTTCTCTGTTCCGTTCCTTTTAAACTTTAAAATAAATTCGTTACGGAAATGGATACAATAGAGAACACTATCTCTTAGACTATTCTGCTAAAATTCATTTTTAATTGTTCACATTTTATCCCCATCTCTTAAACTATGTTACAAAGAACAATCGCTACGATTTCAAACAATGGTCTTCCGGTAAAAGGTAACTAGTGTAACTGGAGCCGTGTTATCTAATACATGGAGTGTAGCATGGAGTCTTAGATATATTGGTTACGTGTTACATAGATTGGAAGAGTATTGGGCTGAGGTTATTGACCTTTGTGTTAGGTATTTAGGTCCGGGTTTTTTGTGGTATTTTGTTTAATTTCTTCCTTTACTTCTTTCTAGTTTTTGGAAATACATGATTAAGGCTAAGTATAATTTACATCTCCCTCTCCCTTCTTCAACCTGTCGCCACCCAATGGTGAGTGTAGATCTCTTCTAATGCACGCCATCTCTTTCGATCTTAAGCTACATAATAGATAATTTACATAGTGATACTTACATTGGTTTAGACATTGGGTAACATACAGGATGTTTTATAAATTGAAGTAATCCGTTAAAGCCTGTTTAATATTTTTTTCAAATTAGCGAGATACTGACACTTTATCACTGGATATTATAATTACTTTATTAAATCGCAAAGGTTAAATTTTTGTATTCTTAATTCAAAATCGAACGTACAACTAAAACCTAATAATATTAACTTACGTAGGTTTACCTAAGGTTATGTATAGTCAAAGTCTGTATGCTCATAATGCGTCTCGGATTTAGAGAGCAGTATTGTACAGTCAAATGCAAAGTAATCTTAGTAAAACAGTGGTTCGAAATTGATGAGAAATTATCTCTACTGTTGACAGCTCAGCTACAGTTACATCATTATTAGATTATTATGAATGAGTGAAGACGTATATTACGAGCCAAAATCTATCATGTTACATAGGATCTATAACAATTATATTAGTAATTATGCTTAGAATGTAACGATAATGTAACAATAGCGTTACAACCAACCTATTCCTAATTAATATAAACATTACAACGCCCGCGGCGGTCAGTTAGCGTGTGTCCCGGGTAAGTGGGAGGAAAAATACTCATTAACAGAAGGTTAATACCGTTAATTTTGGAGAGGAAAGCCGGCCTGTTATTTTTTATGGCTACCTTACTACGCGATCGTCAAACTAGAGGGTGATGTTTAAATTTTATATTAGTTAAACATACAAACGTCAAATTTGGGTATGATTATACACATCCTAAAAAAACAAGAATTACTAAAAATGGTCAAGTCTGAGTGATGCGATTTGAAATCGAATTCAAATCGGAATTTATAATACCTAGTGTATAGCGGTACGGAACCCTCGGTGCGCGAGTTCTACTGTATTCATTTTTACTGTAGTTCATATTTAAATAATGTTACACTTTCTTATAACATATAAAGCAAGAGATATTAAGATACGCGCAATGTAAAAAATGAAATAAAACGACTGCAATTCGCCGCGCCCGTCTGATTCGCTCCATATTTCATGCCAAGACACAATCACGAAATCTTAATTTTACGTTTTTCCTTTTCAAGTAAAACATTTTATTCATGCATATTTCAATACAGGCCAAGGGGCTCAGTACATCAGCTGAAAAAGTGGGAAACCAACCAAAACATCTTACATGTTCAAATTACATATTACACCACAGATTCTGCAATACCTACATGTATTATGTAGAAGCCTTTCCAATTGCATTAGCGAAAAAAAACGTAGCCACGCTGCTCCGTACGGTCATACATTTTTAAGTTCACTCTCTACGAAGCAGTTCATTCAATTAGGGTTCACTAGGCAAATAAACTAAAAAACCTGTAAAAAACCACAATGAACTCACCTCGTACCACAGGACTTACACAACATAAAACATTCATGATTAAACACAATCCATTGCCGCGTTACTTCAGCTAAATCAAAACATGCATAGTTCCAACGCGTCAATGTTAATTGAACGCAATGGAAAAGTCGTTATTATTGTGATAGTAAACACCGATGATATAACTCATCCAAATTACTTAGAGCTATCAAATCGCTGATATCTGTGACGATCAGAGATCGCAACAAACTGGTTCGACAGGAGCAAAACAAATTGGTGCAGTTACCTAAAATTGGAATGTACTATGATGGACTATAAAACGCTGAGTCTCTAGGATTGTGTCATTACTTTTACTTGTGACACCGTGAAGTAAGCAGCAAAATGTGTTCAGTGCAGATATATGTGAGTTATGTGTTTATTATATTAATAATAATATGCATAAAATACGAAATGCTTTAAAAGTTTTTTGTAAATATTTTAAGGGAAGTGTATTTAAACAATAAAATGTTAAAACAAAATTCATAGAAAAAACATACGGAAATAACAACCATTAAAATGCCATTAAAAACTACTTCTCGTATTGGAAAAAAATAATGTTACAATTTATTGTACGTATTGGAAAAAAAATGTCCAAATTTCGTATAAGTATGTATATTTACAACTCTTATTTTATAAATAAATGCCCTGGAAATATCGGTAGCTTTTACATCCTGTATAAGGTATGATTGCAAAATAATTAATTTAAAAGTTTATTTCAACTATTACTTTTGAGTTTAAAGGTCATATTTTTTAACTGAGCATCTCATTAAAAATATAATAATGCTCATTTGTTATGGCTTTTAGTTATATATTGGGAAAAAATTAATTAAATATTCAAAACGTGAAAACTTATATTCATTTTGATCACGTGATTGACAAGTAACAACAACTTAAGAACATGATAATAATATTCACAACCGGTGACGATGAAACAAAACTATATTAGTGAAAAATAGTTTAACTAGTACTTTTTTAATTATTTTTCGTAATAATCACAGTATTTTTCATTGGCTCTCTAACTAGCACTTAACCACACGGCCATTATAAAATATAAAATCTTCTTTTACCATCAAGTAGTTCATTTTTAAGTGGCCATAACGACATACGTCGACAAAATATATCGTCCACATAGCGGTAAATGGCACGATAAATAATGCCGGCCAACAATGCTATACATTAAGCTATATCCGACACTGTTAGCCAACTGCAAAAAGATTTACTGTGCCGCTGTGATACTGCGGGACACACGGGCAGGCAACGTGGGCGGTTGACATGCGGTTTTTAATTAAAAAAACGTATTCTTCTTCTAAAAGTTATTCTTCTACAACGATAAACATATAATTATAAAATAATATGTTTTTTTAGTAAGTAGGCCGCACGCGCACTTTTACATGTTAAATATCTACCAGCGCTTCCCAAGAGGAGACCACTGCTGGTGGGAGGTGCCGCAAGAATCACAGTCCGTCATTTTTAACATGTTAGTCATGACAATGGAAATGTACTAATATTTAAAATAAAACGGACAATATATCGAAAACAATAGGGATTTGCATAATAATAAATAGTAAATATCTATAGTCAAAAATGTTAAAAATCACCCCCTCTGCCATCTCTAAAGTCCTTGCACTCGACTATCAAACATCCTGTATAACCATTACCGCATCCCCGTCTGCGACGTCCTCCTGTATATCGCCTAGTCGTTGGTGTGAAATGACACGGAGTGAAAATAGTGCGCCGGACTAGTGATCTATGACGCTTTAAGATGCCATCTTTGCGGACGCGGGTTCGAGACCGGCGGTAGTAAATTATATTACCATGACAACCAGAACAAACGAATCATGTAAGGATGGACGTAGCGTTGTTTAATCGTAGATAGGGTTGACGTTACGCAAGCTTTAAGGGGTTTGGGGACTTTGATCAGACTAATATCACGATGCTAACGTTTGGATAGAGGCTCTCCAACGCATTTTCAGTTTTAGGATTGCAGTGTTAAGATTGCTAATGTCGATGTTTGCTTGTTGACCTTCTCTATACCATAAATAATGCCTTATGCTAGATTTTTTACGCTCGTGTTAAGAGTTTGAACCCAAATACAGCTGGTGATATTTGTAAGTATGTACTGGTTGTCTACATAAAATATAGAGTGTCCATTTTTGTAGAAGTTTTAGTCAATAAACACACTTTTTACTGTACCTTAAAATTAATTACCATTGGAACTTTATTTCGCGCTTATTATAAGTGCAACGTTACAGTTGTATTATATACCTTAAGTTTCTGCATGCAAGTCCATCTACATAATTTTCAGCTTTTCTATCTTAGAATTTAGACCACTCATCTCCCTTCAACCATTCACACGCGAGAAATCAAAACATCCACAAACATTTTCTTATTCATAACTGTAGTAGAATAAAAAAATATGTTTATCACTTAGTCTCTGCGAATCGCTACAAAGTTTCCGCTAGTTTTCCATACGTCATCTGATGCGTCTTCTATCATCGTTCATCGGTGCGCCGTTTGAACCCTAGCTCCACGTACAGCCGGCCATCTGCGAGCGAGCGATAGTCCGCGACGTCCGACACTCCATCATGTGAACGCGAGTGCAAAATGGCAAGTGTGGCCGGTAGATACAGCATGCTTTTTTAAGCAAAGGGTTATTTTAAGTATAGGGTGTTTATTTAAAAACGAAACTATGTTGACAGAATGCTATACGATTGTGTTTTGCTGGATGTTAAGAAATTTATTTTTTTAGTCCTTTTATTTGAAATGTGAAAGTTTGTGAGTATAAGTATTTTACTTGACGACGATTTTCAATGACGCATAAATGGAGATCGGTTATACCCTGGATAAACACACAGGGATAATGTTAAACGAAATCTACGCGGACGAAGTCGTGGGCAGAGGCGTGTTATAAAATTAATGTTAAATCTTAATTACTTTTCGGCAACGCATACATTATGCAAATGCGTAGTATCTAGTTGAACTCAACTCGTCTAAAGTCAGTTTATTGTTCCAGTTACTAACCGTGCTAGTGGCGGCGACCACAGCGCAGTATAACCACAACCCATATTGGAGGTTCTACGTGCAACAAGCCCAGGCGCAGGCGCGAATGGACCAACAGGTATGTTCTATTAATTGACCTTTGGCACCATAGCATTTGGTTGAAACGCGAGATCAACTTAGGCTAGTTACATCAAACCAGATTCATTCGGTAGAGTACATTAAAAATCCTAGATTAATGACAACTTTTCTAAGTAGATCACGTAGTGTTAGATTTGATCTTGTAGTTTATGTTTTATGACAGTTGCAGCTATAGGAGGTGTATAACATCATTTTCTTTTTTTTATGAGTTGCATTTTCAGAGTGAAGAGATCTTACGCTTGTTAAAATTATGATTCAGAAGTTGTTTTAAAGTACTAACATTTATTTTTCATGCACAACAGAAGGTAGGTTAATAATAGTTCTAACTTAGCGGCAAATAGAGACCCCCGGATCATATTTTGGTTTCAATAGGACTCTCAAAGAGCTCTTAGAAAATTGGTGGGAAACCGTCTAAAACCTTTAATGTTACCGGGATGCAGAAGTTTGCTAATAGCACGCCTTTGTGTCTTTCAAAGTCTAATGCGTTTGCAAGCACTGTAGTAGCGTTAAGAGTCTTTCTCAACATCATTAAACAGTCTCATTTATCTCTATAAGTAACGACTATAAAGCTTCTTACATCGGATTCAACTCTAAATTTAAAACCCCCTATATATGTTGGCAAAGATATTTCTTCGCAGTACTATCAGGCAGTATCATTGTTGATCCAGCATCAGCAAATCACGACAAATATATTATTAAATTATATAGGATGGGTCTATTTTATTTGCATAACATTGCTTTCGGAAAAAATAAAATTGGGGCTAATCAACATTCGGAAAAAAAATCGGAATAGGGAACATTCATGACTTCTTTTCACAGCTTTAATAAAAGCTGATTCATGTAACAAACTACTGGAAAAAATCATTTTTTGATAAGCTATAAAAGTAACGAAGATATTAGCCAACTAAAATTAGTTCCTATCTCTTTCTAGCACAGCTGAATTTAACATGGAGTGTATATGGCCGACCTGTTAAATGACGTCACAGTGTATATCGGATCTCTCTATCAAATCGCTGTCCAATTAGCAGTTTAAAATGCTTGCATCATCTATATCTCTTGGCCAATTTAATTTTACTTTCACTTTTGGTGATCTCTTTTAGGGTATTTTCATATTTTGTTGAGTGCGAGAGAGTTAAATGCGATTTAAAAAATCAATGCATATTACCTATATTATACTTACGGTGTTTTCGTATACATAGTTAGTAATTATAACAGAATTTCTTTTTAAACACCATAAACATTTCATTTGTTTTGACATTACTTTTGTATGAAAATATTTTTCCGAGAATACATTATGGGACTTTCCTTCGTCACTCAAAGGCCCCCAAGTCCCGAGTTTATAAAAAGAAAGTAAAACGTCATCGCTTGTGCTTCACTTAATAATTCATAAAGAGACGTTTAAAAAGTTAGGAAATAAGACCGCGGCTCGGGCTTTTACCTAATGCTCGTCCAGGAAGACTCACTTACTGGTCTTTGCAGTAATGTACTAAGTATTATATATAATACAAACAAAAAGAACTAATGACACGTGAACACTTAAATAGCAAACCGTTCCGAGTAATACTGCGACATAAGTATCGGGTTTTACTTAACATACAGGGGTGTGATTCTCTCAAAAACGCGGTCGGGCGTACGAACGAGTGAATGTAGCAGCGGCTAGTTTAAGTAGTCCCGTCAGAGCGAACAAAACACATTTTTACACAGGCAGCCTTATACGTTCGATCTTATCGACAGAAGCCCTGCTGCCAAATTGAACATGCACGCGCTAAAATAAGTTTTTTTGCTCTGACAACGATACTTAAACTCGCCGCCGCTGCGACATACACTCGTTCGTTCGTCCGACCGCGTTTTTTAGAGAATCGCATCCTTGATAGTCAGTAACCACTATTGCAATTCAATTCTCTCAGACGAGCAGACAACACTCGATTGGAAGTGGGAGTGAGACCCATAGAGATTTGCATTTTCAAAACTATAATCGTCACAGATCCAAATCACATAAAATACATGTTTTTCCTAGGATGTTCTTTGATAATAAGAACAATGTTGAATGTTTAAAAAAGGATCTCCAAATCAAAGGTAGTATTTCATGCTCTTTTGATGTGCGTGAAAGTGAGATTTTCCTATACATTAACAATTCAAAGAGCGGGGCCTTTTTCTTTTAGTTCAGAGAAAGGTAATACATTTGTTTTTCGCTTCTTAACGAGGACGGTACGTTAGTTTACACCAAAAGAATATATTATAATAGAAAGTTTTGTAATACTCTCTCAGGTGCGTGTAATTTTGTAATATACAGGATGCTTGTAAATAAGTGCACGCCAGTATTATTATTTACTCTATATTTTTTTACTCAACATAATGTTACAATATAAGCTACATGCATGTCAACTTATAGTACTTACATTGGGGTCGTAAGACATATAAATCATATTATTGGGATTTACGACAGTAACATCACTTTCCACAAAATGGCAACCTCTTTATGTTGTACAAGGTCGTACATAACAATAGGGTGATATTTCGTTCATTCCATTCACGCCATCCGTGAAACTACCCTATAACTGTAACAATATGGTACAGTCATGAGCAGTAAACTCTAAGCAATTATTAAGATCAAAAATATTATCTGACGTGTTTCTATTATAAGCGTTATTATAGCATGCTGCACTTCTGAGCTCGATATTTATTAGATGGTTGTTTTACTGTTATTTAATCATTTTTTTGTTTCTATTTTTATTAGGTATTTAAGGGAAAATTGTGAGGGAATATGGATCAGTAGAGTAGAGTAGGATGACTATTGTAATATAATATGACATATCATATAAATGATAAATAAAACAATAAATGACATGTATAAACATTGAGCTTAATATTGGCTAAGTAAGACAATACTAATCTAAAAAGAAGATGGTGGGACGATTTGGATAAATTCGAACCAGACTTGAAAGGTTTAGACAGAACTACGAGATGACTGGGAGAAATGAGACGAAGCCCTTTGCCTAGCAGTGGGACATTAAATAGGTTATATATAAATAGATAGAAGACATTGCTTCTGAGGCCATAATAAGAAATGAACATGATACATGAAATCCAATAGGTTTCAAGCGACTGTACCTACCACAAACTAAAGATGACGGCAACTAAGTATCTACTTTTGTATCTCGGGAGGCTTTATCTCGCCGTCGAAACTTTTGCCAATTGGGTCAATCCACCGGCACAATTGGGGAAAGTTCCTTAGTGAGATTACAGATAGACAATTACAGCGGTCTAGACTTTTAGCTTGTCGGAGCAGAATTTTACTATGGCTGTTTACTTTGGGTTCTGGGTTTGTGTTTGTGGTTTAGAATAAGGGGTGTTGATTAGGTCGGAAATGGGAAGTAAAATAAATAAATAAATTTGTATCACGGGATAATCTCACACCAATTGACCTACTATGGGTACTAGACGACGATATTAAAATTTAAATAGAGAAATCAATAACTCAGGAAGCAATATATGCGCTCATCACACAAATATCTGCCTTTACCGGGTTTTGAACCCGGAACCGCTAGCTTCGTAGGCAGTCTCACTACCAACTAGGCCAACGCGTCGTCAAAGTTGAAAATTGTAGCATTTTTTATCTTTACGCAGCTCATGTTAACCGAGTTTAAGTAGTCCCGTCGGAGCGTACAAAACACATTTAAGCGCGTGCATTCTCAATTAGGCTTTATACGACTTAGAGCTCGACTCACCTCTCATCGCACGCTGTCATTTTTTTTTAAGAGCTACAATATTGTAAACAAAAAAAAAATCAGTAGCAATCCGTTAGTTACGCATTATATTCGTGATTTCAGACCGCATCATACAAAAATCCCATATCAAGCAAAGCACGGCGCAAAACCGCCTTTTGTATTATTAGACAAACTGAACAGGTTTTCCTTTATTATGATTACTCGCTTAGTGATGTTAATAATAAGAAATAAATCAGTACTCCTCGACACTACTGTACAACCTATACTAACAGGGCGCTCTTCTCTTGTAGCCCGAACTCAATAATAATAATAGTAAATGATGTAGAGCACTCTATCAACTTCTATAATTTTAAATTAACATAGTTGATTCACTCTAAGTAGGACCCTTTAAAAGAAAC
Organism: Acleris literana; assembly: GCA_946894065.1. Taxonomy (NCBI): domain Eukaryota; kingdom Metazoa; phylum Arthropoda; class Insecta; order Lepidoptera; family Tortricidae; genus Acleris; species Acleris literana. The sequence goes on from OX335692.1 coordinate 8,522,438, forward strand.
TAATAGAAGATAATATTTTAGTGAGCTCGAGAGGTATTTTCTGTTATTAATTTACTCGTAACCAAAACCTGCAATAGTGCGTGTCATAAAATATGTTATTTAGAAAACTTCTTCTAACTCGCTCGTGTCCCAATTTATTTGTGAAAAAAACCTCATTACCGCATTGCCTTTTTCATGCGACCTCTAGTTCGTAACGGTGACGCAACTTCAGTTATTCAATGCTCCAAGTGGCACAACTACGGAAAGTTAAAAAACAGCTAAAAGTTAGGAACGAGCTCTAGTTGGGATAAGAAACAGTTCTTGTTTTACTCTTGTTAGTTTTCACCTAGACGGTATTCCGTTGGTTTATTTTCCATTATGCGATTTTGTTCAACCGATTTTGTTTTGTATAGGTTAATGTTACACTTTGAGACTATTGAGTCATCTTTGTAACATCGAACTTCGCTTCATGGAATTGTACAACTTTTATTTCATCGTCAGGCATTTGTAATCAAAAGCAAGGAAGATCAAAGTTCACGTTTTCCTGGGTGCAAAATTACTTCAACAGAATTCTGTGAAACGCTAGCCAATAATTCAAATATTCCGTAGCGGTATATGCAATGCTCTAATGAATAATATCTTTATCACATTTTGTCATAAGTACCTATCAAATGATAGGTACTTTATCCTTATTTGCGTTTTCGAAATAACTACAAGCAACCTAACAACCAAGCAGTTACATGGTAGGGCGAATTTTGATGTAATTTATATGGTCTGTACAAAAAATAATAAAATTGGAAACGGTTAACAAAGTTAAGCCAATTTTACTGAAATATTCATAGGCAGTTTTAAGAACCTTAAATAGTTACAAACAGGGATTTTTGTTCCTGCACCGATAAAGCATATTGACTCTTAAAAAAATCCGTAAAAAAACACCTCCTGTATGTGTTTGGCATCCTATACATATAATATGACTCATAGCCAGTTGATGTATAACGTAAATATTTTTATTTTTACAGTTGCAGGCATCAGAATTCTCAAACGGTTACGGCCAAGATTCTGGATCGGATGGTTATTCTGGGCATGACGCCGGTGGCCAAAGCTACGGCGGGCACGACTTCGGTGGTCAGGAGCAAAGCAACGATTTCGGTGGACATAACTTCGGTGGACACGAACTAAAGGCCCACTCTTACCCCGTCCATCAACATATCGAGGAAGAAAACCCAGAACCCATCAAACATTACAAAGAAGTAGTCGTACCAGTACCCAAAAACGTAGAGTTCAAAGTACACCAGCCTATCCTAATACCTGTACCGCATCCAGTTCCTATTCAAGTACCGGTACCGAAAGCCGTCGTTATCCCCATTATTAAGGAAGTGTCAATACCGGTTGAGAAATCAGTGCCGTACCCCGTAGAGAAAACGGTACATGTACCGAAAATTAAGGAAGTACCGTTTGAAGTTATTAAGCATATTATTGTGCCAGTTGAGAAGCCCGTACCTTTCAAAGTTCCAGTTTATGAGACCATTATTCATACTAAGAAGGGTTCTCATAAACTTTAAGCTCTTAATTGGGTTTTGTAGCTTTTCGCCCCACCTCTGTGCCTTGTGACGTTTCAAAATGTGGAACCACTTTCTTACTTATATTATGTTTCTCAAGTACTTATTACGTATAATAATGTATTTTCTTGGCTGGTACTCTATTTATTTAATTGTTAAGTATATGGTATTGTACCGCTTTAAACAACAGGTACATGTACCAAAACTCTGTACATTCCTGTTTTTATTTTCTGTTGTACAAAGTTGTTAATTATGTGTTAAATGTGTGCTTCTTGTATGTGTTCGAATGGGTGTGTGTGTGCGTGATAGTGCCTTGTTAATGTTAACTTGTTTTAAGTTCAAATAAAAAACATGTATTAAAACTTTATTTTGTAGTTTTATTTATCAGTACAGCAGAACACAATTTTGTGTCTGTTTTTTAGGACACCCTGGTTTCATAATTTCTTAAATATTACTTACATTTTAAACACACAACATAAATAATAATTATTTTAAAACAAAACAACAACCACCAGCAATTTAAATCTAATACCACAGCACCATTTGTCAGTAATATACGTATATATCTATTTTTACAATTAAATTTAAAAATATCAGACTACAAAAGTATAGATTAAAAATGTAGCGTAGATTTGGTATACTGATATAAATTAATGTCGCTTTAAAAGCGATATAATCAAAGAATTTGGCGATGCTATTGCACTGACCAGTAAGTATACATCAGTATATTAATGGTAAAAAGTTGGTTTAAACTTAGGTTTTAATATAATAACAATACCCGTAAGCAAAACATACAAGAAGAATTTGGCGTTCGTTATCGTAATCCAAAATTAGTATAGGATTGACGTAAGCTGTCAGACGGTCGCGTCGAGCGCCTACGTCAATGTCGCATACATTTTGGACATTCTCTCCACTTTCAAAAACCCTATTAAAGCAAGCCAATAGAGTAGAAATAAATAACGTCTAAAAACTCTCAAAACTTAATATTAAGTTTTTAGAGTTTAGAATTTGACTATTTTGCTTATTTCGATCGTCATCTAAAATTTTATTTAACTAAATTGTAAAATACCAGTTTTGTGTTTGCTATTCAATTTACTTGACTACTGTTTATTTATTTACTTAATCTTTATTTCACAAAAGAATAATCTTAAAAGTCGAACTTAATGCCGTAAGGCGTTCTCTACCAGTTAACCTTTAGGCAAAGTAGAGATTGTACTGTTATCAAATCTACGATTCCTACTACATCTACTAACTTTCTCATTACTAGCTAAGAAAAATAAATATCTCACAGAAATAGGATCAACGAAATAACTAATTACATTTTTTATAATTAAATATATTTCTTCTTCACGTCATTCTTCAAAATGCAGACATTGGCATTTATCATTAATTGTACAAACATTTTAGCAAATTATTAAAATATTAAATACATCAATATTTTGGCAAGTTGATCGACATGTTTATATTATTGTCGTCATCGAGTACAGTTAAGCGCTTCCTAGTACTAACCCTGATTTTTAAACTTACACAAGCACAATGACGCGCGTACGTCTATTTTTAACCGACTTTACAAAAGGGGAAGATTCTCAATAAGATTATTTTTTAGCTTCCCCGCTACCAACAGGAAGAAATACTTTTAGGTAGCTGCTTTTGCTGCTGACTGTATGCCTCTATAGATATAACATTCCTGTACTTACTAGTTCGATTTTTTAGTGTCCGTAAGTGTAAATGTACACAGTGGGGAACACCTGAAAACTCCGGATTTCTTATTTCCGAATAGTAATTTATCCAAATTTTCTCATTTTCCCGAAGGCTTTGTTACGATGGAGCTATTTTAGATTAAATGCATAATTTAATTGTCATACGTAGGTAAGGCTAGGTTTTATTTATAAGCGATAGCAAAAAGTTAAGTCTTTTATAAAAAAATTGGGTTCGGAATTATTGAAATTCGGAATTTTGATCAATTCGGAATTATGACTGTTTAGAATTATGTAGTGTACCCGTACAAAGTGACATGGAAATTGACGTCTTAAAGGTAAGATATATTTATGTTGACGATGTATACACAACACAACACGCAATGTCGACTGTCAGAACAAGTGTCCTTGTGTAGTTGTAGAGGTTTGCGCTCTGGAAATTCTAAAATCGGACATATTATTAGTTACCTTGTATTGGAATAGCAGAGAGATTGACATATTCTTTAACCAATTACACTTAATTTTAGAACAGCTCACAAAATTTGACAAAAAACGTATAATTATTGGAGGTGACTTTAATATTAATATCTTAGCCAAAACAATTCAATCAGAAAAATTGTTGAACCTTATGTTGGAATATAATTTTAAGCAGCATATCAACGAACCTACTCGGATACATCTGAATAGCGCAACTTGCATTGACCTAATTTTCACTAACTTTTCAGGAAATATTACAACGTCAGTTAATGAACTGGGTTTTTCGGATCATAGATGCACTATTCTCGAGATAAAAAATGAAATTGTTAGGCAGAGAAACCAATACTGGGTTAAAACGAAACGGGTTTATAGTAAAAACAATCTTATTAATTTTAAAACAGAGTTGGGGAAAATTGATTGGGATAAAATTGTTTCTACTCAAAATAATGTAAATGAAAACTACAACAATCTTAGTGATGTCTTAATGGAAATTTTGGAACGTAGTATACCTAAAAAACGTATAAAATTGTCTACGGCTAAGCCTAACTTTTGGCTTACTCGTGGTATAAAAATATCTTGCAAGAATAAAAGAATGTTAAAAATACACGCAATATCTTCAAATAATAAAATTATACTTAATCACTACAAACAGTACGGGAAAACTCTAAAACATGTTATCAAAAAGTCTAAAAAACTACATTATAAACAAAGAATAATTAAATCTACGAATAAAGTTAAATGTATGTGGCAAATAATAAAAGAGCGTACGAATAAAATAACTAAAGGACATGAACAAAATATTAAACTGCTTATCAATAATAACATATCCTCAGATCCAAAATTAGTCTCTAATTTGTTCAATCAGCTGTTCGTATCAGCTGGCGTGGAGCCGGCGGGTGCGGGGGGCGCGGGGCAGGCGCCCGCGCCGCCGCGCGGTCGGCCCGTCGTACACCCCACCGAAAACACTTTTTTCCTCCGACCAGCAGACCAGCGAGAGGTTCATTCGTTAATAAGGGGCCTAAAAAATAAAACTAGTTTTGGTATCGACGAGCTACCGTCTACACTAATTAAATTGTGTGCAGACGAGTTAACGATACCGCTGACAAATTTAATTAACCAGTCCTTTTCTGAGGGGACTTATCCAGACCTATTAAAAATAGCAATAATTAAACCTGTGCACAAGAAAAACTCTAAGACGGATCCAAATAACTACCGCCCCATTGCATTATTGCCAGTCATTTCAAAACTATTTGAAAAGGTAATGTGTAAACGTTTGTACTCGTTTTGTGAGAAATTTAATATATTTGATAACTCGCAAAACGGGTTTCGTAAAAACCGCTCAACAACCCTAGCGGCCTATAAGTACGTAAATGAAATTTTAGATATTCTGAACAAGAAACAATATGCTGTTGGAATTTTGCTCGATATGTCAAAGGCATACGAAAGGGTTAAGTTTGACATACTTTTACGTAAACTTTATGGCATCGGAGTCCGTGGAACTCCTCATAAGTGGTTCCAGTCGTACTTGTGCAACCGCGAGCAATACGTCGCTGTAGACCATTTTGATAACAGGACGAGGGTAGTCAGCACCGTCAGGTCTGAGGCGCGCGCCGTAACGGATTCAATTCCGCAGGGTAGTGTGCTTGGATGTGCTCTGTTTATAATTTATGTGAACGATCTTCCAAAAATTTTAAACGAACCGTGCGTTATGTTTGCTGACGATTTTTCTTTGTTAATATCGTGCAATAATAATATCAATTTAAATGTAAAACTAAATGATATTGTAAATAATATAAAAAATTGGATGGATGATCATAATTTAGTTATAAACCTTTGCAAATCGAAAATAATGCAATTCAGACCGCGCCAAAAAAATGAGTTGGTAGTAAACTTCACATTCAATAATAATAAGTTGGAATGCGTCCCCACCTTTCCCCTATTAGGAATTACTATCGACTCGCATTTAAATTGGAAGGCGCACGTGGAGAAATTAAAAGTTAAATTGTCCCAATTCGTTTACGCTTTACGAGAACTAAAAAAAACTACGGACTTGCAAGCCGCTATGGCTGCGTATTACGCATACGCGCACGCGAGGCTGAGCTACGGCGTCACCCTGTGGGGCAATGGCACGAGTGCGAATGATCTGTTCCTACTGCAGAAAAAATGTGTGCGAATACTCACCAATATTAGGAAATCCGACAGCTGCAGGCACCATTTTAAGGCATTGAACATTTTAACACTGCCTTCTATTTACATTTTTGAATCGTGTAAATTCATAAAAAGCCACCCGAGTTGTTATTTACGTCAAGACGATAGGCCTCGTCGCTATGGACTGCGTGCTAAGGCTAAGAACAATTTAGCTCAACCAGTATCCCATTTAGTGTTACATAGCTCTGGACCCAATTCTATGTCAGTTAAAATCTTTAATAAATTGCCTTCAAACATAAAGAACGTGGAAAAGGATATAATATTTTTAAAAAGCCTCAAAACATTTTTAATTCATAAAGCATACTATACGGTTGATGAATACTTTAATGATTCAAATAATATTCAATAAATGACAACCTCTCTGACATTTCCTCTCTTTCTTTATTTTATTTATTACACCTAGTAAATGTAGTTATTGACAAATTATTTTTTATTTCAATTTTTGATTATGTTTAAATGTTTACAAATTGGCAATTACCTAATTTTAATAATAAATCTTATCTTTGACTAATGTAATAGACTGACATCATAATTATAAATAACTTTTAACATCCGAATCCCAATATTTTTACTATTGATTTAAAATAATCAGCATTTATATTTAAATTTTTTTTTTTCTTTGTAGATAGTTAGTTAGTTGTAATTATGATGACATGTTTGAATTGAATTAGTTAATAACGTCGTTTCTTTGATTCAATTGCAGCGCCCTTGCAGGGTTTATGTTTGGACTAAATATATTTTTAAGATCATGTATACACATAATGCAATAAATAAATGAGTATGAGTATGAGTATGAGTATGTATACTTTTACCTTATGACATAATTATTCACCCACAAAACTATACGTGAATACCTATTACCCAACACGGTCGAGCACTCATTTGCTCGACTATAGTAAATAAAATAGGTTTGTATGTTTGACTAGAAACAATAGAAACATAAAAAATAAACACTTAAACATACTATTTACAAGTATGAATTACAAAAATATACATTTTAACAATACAAAATATAAACCAAAGCGATAAAATATCACAAAAATAATAAAAACAATATAATATGTATTGATGAATTCTGTAAATACGTTATTATAAAATAAAAACGTATTGTAAGCGATATAGCTTTGTAGGAAACCTGTCACCCAAAGTCATCAATAAAAAATGGAAAAAAATAAATTTATAATGCATGATTGCGACGGCGCTATCACTTTTTTTTCTTTTCGCTTACGTAACCGTAATTTAAATTATTTGAGCGTTTCTATAAATCCTAAAATTGTGTCACAAATTATTTTTATACAATGGTCTTTTTTCGTTACCGTAGGAATTTTGGTAACAAAAAAAGAATTTTCCATACAAATGTTTTTTTTGTTTTTTTTTAGTTATGTCTCATTTTTAAATAACTTTGCCTGGTGGTATTTTTTTTATCAATAGGAACTAAGTAGATTTATGTTTGTCCACTCCATTCGAAGCCACAGATCCATTCCGAGCCACTCCATTATTCTGCGAGGCGACTTTCTCTTTTTGCGACCTGTGAAATATAAGTTTTTTTTTACAATATCGCATGAAGATGTGGAATAAATATGGTGTTAAAATTATGTTTACACAGAAAGCGATCTATGAAATATCATTCTCATTTCCTTGTTAATATAACTCTATCTAACGTAAAATAGCACTATGTCCATGTTTTGTTTTAGCACGTTTTGATATCTTGATCATTAATGTTGATGAAGTACTTAGTAGGTTAGGACTTAGTAGCTCTTAGGGCCACTTGCACCAAAAATTTAACACTGGATTAAGACACCAACTCGAGTTAGTAAACGTCAGATTCATACGAAAACTGACATTTTAACTCGAGTAAGTGTCGTAACCCAGGGTTAATTTTTTAGTGCAAGTGGTCCTTACTATCGGGGACTACCATAATGAGTCAACAATATGATTACAATAAAGAAGCAAGGTGGGCTAGAACAGAGTAGAATAGAGACCCTTATTTTTAAGTTCGATCGACCGGTTATCAAGCACTTTTATTGAATTTTAAGTGTAGTTTTTGGCATCATTCAAAGATATTCCCAGCGGAATATCGAACCGTAAGGGTACAGTTAAAATCGAAAAGCCCTTGCTTTGACGTTTTGAGCTTAAAAACTGAGTGGACCTTTCAACTTTTGCTAAAACATTCAGCGTTTGGTTTTTGGCAAACCGTATTGCTTGAAGCTTATTTACAATTATAGGGTTCAGTTTTGCCCTCCGTTGGCCACTTTGTATTTCGGTCGTCGGCCAAATATGTGTCCTTCAATTTTGAAACGACTTCCTTTCAAAAGAAAATGGCTGAAAGTCGACTCATCAAATTGACAGACGCACCTTATCAACCTTACCGCATTATGATTTAGGTAATGGGTACCACATCTTTGCCTATCTGTACACTTGTTTAAATGTGTGATTCAGTTTCGATGTTTGTCTCTCATTAACGCATAATCAGCTGTCCCGATTTGAATATTTAAAACCCAGGTAGTTCATGGCCTGAATTTAAATATATAGAATACTTTTTCTTCAGAAAACATTGATGGTGCGTGGGAATAATGTTAAACGTGGCCTACAAAGGAAATACCAGTAAATATTCAATATTTTGATTTGACTTACTTGGTATCGAGGTATCGGTTCGTGAAGTTGATGAGAGGCGCTTCCACAAGAAGCCACACCATTAAACTCAGCACGAGAGACGTAGCGGCTAACCCACCCGCTTCTACGATCTGCAAAATCAAAGGTGACTTATATTTACACTGCCTAATATCTTAAACAATCTTACTATAAAACTTTTCAAGCGGACCTTACACAGGGGTTCTATCGCGCGTGGAACAGGTAATCGTATGCGAAAGAATGCACGTGTAAAGATGTCGGAAAGGGAAGGGATAGACCGCGCGATGAGCTCAGCAGTAGTGCGCGCAATCGCGTGGTTCGAGGTTGCCTTTACCTACACGTAAAATTCTTTCGCACACGCCTCACGCTACAACAAGATACGTGGAATAAAGAATTAATAGTAGAGTTACTAGCTTTGTACAAGTCTTTTCCGTGACTCTGGAAATAAGGTCCAAAGACTATAAAAGCAGAAACATCTATCCATTTTTCACCGCAACACTACTAGTATAACTGCGTTAACTCGGTAAAACTGTGTGAACTGCACACATTCCAACACGCGCCACGTTCGCGAGGTCTATCACGAAGATAAGCCTTTACACGTACGCTCTTTCCGGTTTAACAAAAACTGATACGAGTAGTCGCGCGCGAAAGAACGTTAGCTTTAATAACTTCAAAAGCATAATCGTGCACGATTGTGGGTACAGGCTTACCGGCATGCAATCCTGTACGCTCCTAAGAACGTACGATAGAACGCCTGTGTAAAGTCCGCTAATGTTTCATTTGAGCTGAGCCAATGCTAGGCCAAGATTCTAGGTGATAAAAACCATGTCTTCTTTGACCTGTTATCGTATTGTCGACGTTTTAAGTATAGCTCTTATTTACTTGACAGTAATGGCGGCCGAGTTCAACACAATAGTATAACAGGTAAAAGACGATATGTTTTTTACCGCCTAGAATAGAGATCTAGGTCAAAGACGATATGGTATTGTTTTTAACTCGGCCGCAATGGCATTACTGTTGTAATTACAGTCAAGTACATAAGAGCTAACAAAACGTTGACAATACGATAGCAGGTCTAAGACGATATGGTTTCTACAGCCTAGAATCTCTGCCCTGATCTGGCGCTGGGGCGTCGTACTTAGTTGGCCAATAATGACGGAGTAAATTAAAAATAAGACAATCCAAATCTATACGACAGAAGAAACGTATTGAATATCTTACGCTGTCAAACATATGGAAAGTGAAGTGACTCCGAAGTGACAACATGCTCCGGTAGAGTATCAGCAGGTGAATCACGTAGACGCCGTACGAGAGGCGGCTGAGCGGCGCAAACGCTTTCCAGCTCAGGAACGAGTTGATCAGAGCTGGAAAAGAAATGTATATTGAAGTTTTTATCTTTTATAAATGTATATTTTAAGTAACTTCATTTAATTTTTCGGCTTGAAAATTAATAAGTGGATGTTAAAGAAGACTTCGTTATAAATACGATCGGTATTGGCTTAATTCCTAATAAAAAAAAACACATCAAAGCGTATGTACTCTATAACCGTGCTCATAACACACATCGTTAGATCTTAAACAGCAGTGAAAAGGTACTTAAAAATTGTCCAAATGCAGTTAAAGTAGACAAACGTCATCTCGAGAGTTCCAGTAGTTTTATAATACTGGTAATGGTCATAGCCCTACACCAAATTCACGTTTAGCATCTTATTGTCAGCGGTCGTTGTGTATTCTTATATCCTAAACTATCCGAGCTGATGATGGACTTCTGCCCATTCGTAAAACTGAACAAATATTTAACAAAATACTTACGAACATCTCCATATGTGCAGAAAACTATGACACCAAGGACAGCCACTGCGAAGGTGGCTCTGTTAAAGACCATGAAGATGCAAGCCAGGAAACCGTGGACGTTGTTTATGTAACAAAGGTACCCTGCGCCAAGAACCGCTCCCATCAGAGTGAGGGATGCTTGGGCGCCCAAGAATGAGGTTGTCTGAAATAGAGGTCATTCAAATCAAGTAAAACTAATTTACCTTACAAAAATGGGGTTCCTTAGATACACTTTAACTCTGTGGTATCTTTTGTACAATTACTCCAATTTTTAGAACTGTAACACTATTCAACTCCTACTTGGGAGTGGATTTTGGAGTGCAGTGGTAGTGGTGTTAGTGGCCTTTACTTTGTTTATTTAATTATTCCCAAAAAAGTGTGGTACAGTAATTTCCCTAGGTTTCTTTCTGTATCACCATTTAAGACTACGTTTCTTTCATTTTAACTTCTGTAACTCTAGACTAATATAGGATACTATAAAAGCAACTAACATCTAAAAAAAATTGATTTCTGCCAAATCCAACACAAACTAAACTAAACAATGAAAAATATTATGCTGCGGAACTTACCTTAGACCAGATTTTCTTGTGTTCCGTCGGCTTGTAAATCGACATGGCATACCCGACGAGCAACCCAACGATGTAAGGGCCCATTCTGTTGTGAGTCCGTATGTAGCCGTAGTTGAAGTATTTGTTGCCTCTGATATTTATCTCTGTCCTGAAAATATTGTTGGTTCTTATTATAATCTCGGCCAGCGACGGAAGGCATACTTGTAATATCGTAGGCTTCTGTGAGCGGCGGTAGTATCATGAGTAGACCCCCGTAGACAAGGTGGCCCGTTGAATTGGTGAAGAAACCAGTTATTTGTTAGATGCAAAACGGACCGTAGCATCCATGGCGGAGGCCTAAGAGTATATGCAGCTTCAGCGGTGAATGTCAGTCGGCTTTACCGTTAAAACCTAAATCTGAACTTGTTATCATTAGGCGGTGCGGATTAAATAGTCATTTGCTATTTTAGACGAAAAAATACACGCAATCATTTTAAGAACGCTGTCGGAAGTACGATGCTACATCTAGATCAGTTTGAACGAGGTATCTTTCTTGATTACCAAAAGTGGTTATATTAAGGAACATTTCATAAATGTGCCTTGTTTATAATTCATAAACACTTCTTAATAATTACAACTTAAAATAAAAAAATAGAGATATCTACACTCTTTTTAAAAGGAGAAGCTTCATTGGCAGAATTGACATACTAATACTAGACAGTAGCCAAATAACAAAGAATTTGAACTTGAGGAAATAGTCACAAGAGCAAGTTGAACACAAAAACTTATTTGGGAGTCATTTTTAGTGTCCCCACCTCTACGTAGTAGATACGTCATACTTTGTTTTACACGACCATTAAAGGAAATATGTATATAAAAACTTCGAAACTAATTTCAAAAGTGAATCTTACTCACCCCACATTAAAAGCTATAACGGCTGGCAGATCGTAAACGTATGTGCTGATGATCGGTCCCAGGACTCCAATAGCCAAAACGATAGCAGCGCCTATTTTACCCGCATTAGGGTTCTTTCGGTAAACGTAGAGGAGAACCAAAGTGATGACGTAGAAGTGGAAGTCACAAGGGATGTACCACGTAGCTGGGTGACACTGGAAGAGGTCAAGTATTCGATTTGGAATGATCGTTTTTGTGCACGTCCAAAATATCAACAACCATTTCAAAGAATGAATTATTTTGACAAAAAAAATCTTGCTAAGGAATTATAATATTATATTATGGATCTTCCGAATGAAATCTCTTTTAGAATTGGGGTGCTCTGATTGGATTTGTTTCGCTACATACATTGTAAAAGGAGTATCTCGATTGAAATTAGCGCTGACAAAGTATACAATAGAAAAATCTTGACTTAGTCATGTATTATACCATTTTACATCATCAATGATGTATCAATGATAATAACGACACGTGATTATAGAAGTAATTAATGTCAATCGCATAGTCTTGGATTATTACTCCAATCACTTACACAATGCAATTACTATATCGCGCATGTTCTGCGCCTTTTCTCCTGTGCATATTCACGGTCGCCGCATATTGGGCAGTTGTGCTCATATAATCAGAATTGTATTTAACCTGACCTGGGCCAGGTATGGAGATAATGATATTCAACCTGCTGGGTTTTTCGATCTTAAATTAGCAGATGTAGAACATAATTGCGTAAAACATTTCTTTAAGATAGTAATATTATCGTAAATATTTATATTATTGATGATGTAAAAACTGGTATAAAACACGAGTAAGACATGATTTTTCTAAACATACTTTGCCAGCCCAGCCTATTCTGCCCTTCTAAGCCAATAAACAGTATCTCAGAGTCGATTGCCAAACTAGATTCAATCCTCTCTTGTTAATTATGAGGTTGTGATTGCTACAGGAATATTATTTGTCTCATATACCTCATTGATTTCTGTGTCGCCCTTTCGGTGAAATAAATGTACAGTCGATTTCATAAATATGTATAAACTTTAGTACCTTGTCACTTTAATCGCTGTGACAATTCATGTATGGCAGTTTAAACATGACATTGAATAGACAAGGTACTAAAGTGTACACATATTTATGACGATTGTAGATTTTGTATCATCTCCTTTTAAGTAGTAATTCATTATACGAAATTGTACTCTCTATTCTATCTAATAACCATGCATTTTGTCTTTATTTTTTTTTGTAAAGCTTTATATACCATTTCTGAGGTGTTGAAGTAATTCCCGACCATCAGCAAAGCCAGCCACCAGTTCTTCTCACAAGCCTGCTGCTCGAACTTGGCTATCTTCGGATATATCGGTCCGTTGTCCGAATGCATCGACACGTGTGCGAGATAAAATACTGTCACTGCAAACGGTCCCATAAGTCTGCGCGAAAATAATTCAAAAGTTAATAATTAATTAAAAAGTAAGCTTTAAAAACCCGACTGACTGTCCTTTTTGATACTGTCGTCGATATTATGATAAAAACCTTAAAACACATAAAATCCGATATTATTTTATGTACAGTGGGCTGCAAAAGTGCATGGACAGTTCAGAAAGATAATGCTCTGAGGCAAAGTGTCGCCATCTATCTGGTCGTATGGTTAAACAAAGGTAATGAACTAAAAATATGGATAAAACAAAGGTAATGAACTAAAAATATGAAAGAATATTTCGTTTCCTCGTACTACAACCAAACATTTTTTATTTATTTTCGAGGTTTTATATTTTAGTATAATAGATGATTGAAGTAGTTTTAAAGTATTAGTAAATTCCAAATTAAGAGGTTAAATTATTATCAAAAACACTTTGTGAAAGTGGGCGGCCATTGTGCCATTGGACCATCGAACCAATTATTGATAAGTCGAAATTCATTAGTAGTTTATTAAGAATTTTTTATTTTTTCAAGAAACAGACTTAACGTTTAGTATCTCTACTAGAGGGTAGACTACGAGTAATAAAGATTTATAAATACCAGACTGATTATTACAAAGACTTAAGTTCTTAAACTGCTTAATCGATTGTCTTTTGTTTAAGATTTTTGTCGGGATCGTTTGCGCGGCTTCGTGCGTTTTCGGAAAGTGTGTCAATGGGCGACCGGCCTAGAGGCCAATGTCAACAAATCACTGCCATGTTGTTGTCCGGTATATACTAGACTACCTTACAGGGCTACATAGCTCAGCTCAGGAGTATTAAAAATATGATAAATCATGTTTAGTAAAAGTCACACGGAAAACGAGATATATCAACTTCTCAAAATTTTGGAAATGTGGTACCATGGTTCACAATTTTTTAATGCCACGACCACAGTTATTAGAATTTTTCTGTTGCGTTTACTGTAAAGGAAGCTGATTTAATTTGCATTAAGACCCTAATAACGAAATAAAAAATGAGTTTTTTTTTCAAATTGTCAAGTCAAATTTAAAGTTTAGCAATCTGAGGTTTTCTTGCGGCAAGTTTGACATTGCACGATGCAAAAAAATGTGTCCAAACCTGTAGTGCTACTTTCTTAAAAATTTGCCTGTTTAACGGAGATTCTAAAATGATATCATAATTGAGATTAATGATTATAGCAGCGAAGTTATTATTAAGTATATCCAACAAAGACTGAATTCTATCAAACTATCGAATTTAAAAAACGACTTTCGCTTCCGTTTAAAATCAAGTTGACCGGTTTTAAATGATTTAGAAGAAAAACGTACAAAAAGCTCAGATTCTTAAACATTAAATTTGACTTGGAAAATTTCAAACACTGCGAATTATTTATTAATTTCGTTATTAGGGTTTTAAAGCAAATTTATTCAGCTTTCTTTCACAGTAAACTAAACAAAAAAATTCTAATAACTGTGGTCGTGGCATTGAAAACGGTGAACCAGGATACCGCATTTTAAAAAAAATTGAAACAATTTGGTATACATTGCAAAGTTAACACACTGATACATCAATGGGTTTCGTATCAACTACGCCACGTACAATGAAATATTACCCGTTTCTTGTCAATATAAGCATGGTGAAATAGGGGGCTAATGGTAAGTGGGATCTGAGACCCATATATAGACATTTGCATTCACAAGACTTATAACCTTAAAGGCTGCAATCGTAAGTCTGAAAATCCACTGCCAACTCTGAGGGCTCAAATGGAATGCCTCTATGCTAGTTATATCTTTAAGTATGCCATATTTACCTAATGTATCGCTTCAGTATATTTTTCAACAAGTTGTACGGTTTTGTGACGTCCAAAGTCTGAAGAGATTTCCCGAGCAGCAAGGCTGACATAGCGAAGAAGGTATCCACGTAGACATCGAAGTGAATGATAGGTAACGCTTTAAAGATGTTGTCAGAAATCTACAAAATAAACGTGAATGTTAAACATCAGGTTTTAGTAATGAATAAAAACGTGTAAAGTAAGGTATCAGTTTTGGAAACTTTCAGCTGACAGGCGCTACTAATGGATACTTAAATCTTGACTCGAAGATCTTTGGGTTATAAATTGAACGTTGCAAAATTAATAAATAAGTCTTATCTTCATTAAAATAAGAATCAAGTGTCCAACATTGGGCCTTTAGCTCACTAGCCTTTAAATGCAAAAAACAAAACGAATTTCATTCGTTACGTGTTTGAATGATCGCCTTTTATCCTGGCCAGTAATTACTAAGTAAAATATGCATTGTCAGTCGTCTATAGTTCTAAGGTCGAATAAATGATATACCTATATATATAGCAACGAACCTGATCAAAGTGCAACGCATTGCTGACTGACGCACCCTGCAGAAACGCACACTGATGAATGAAGATTATGACGACAGCTGTTAGGAACCTGATGCCATGCATGCTTGTTAGTGCGTCCTTGTCTTCTTTAAACACTGTTGCCCAGTTGCGACGGAGATAGAACGATTTTGCCACGTGATTGACTAAAAAAGTAATGTTTTTATAAAGTCCAGCAATATTAATAAATGGCTTGACTTGGAGACAGCAAAATAAATGGCGGCAAAAATTAACATCATTAAAAAATCTTTTTTTGTTAGTTTCTGGTTGTGCTTCCATTGTCTTAATAGTGATCGGCACTCTTCGTATTTGTATGACAAATATAGTGTCAGTTATGAGCGCAAGTGTGATAGCGATAGTCAGCCGAAAGCTATTAAGAAGCTGGGAATACTGTCCCTCATATGACACGTAATTATGAACAGTGTCCAACAAAATGTTCGTAATGCGACACTAATTAAAAGTAAATAAAAGATACCTAACTCGATTCCTTATACTCATTGTAAACGGAACTGCATAATCCCAATGAGTCGTTATTTTAATGAGTCGTAGAGAGAGTGCAAATGACTAGCATAGAGGCATCCTTTCTTCATGGTGGGCACCACATTTGCGTACTTGAGATCACACATCTCCATTGCTTTATGAGTCCTCGCAATCGAGCACAAGACTCGGGAGTTGTTTCTTGCAAGTTGTATTAAAACGTACCAAGACTATCTCTGTTGGCTGTGACGGGGAACTCGCTGATATAATACGTGGAGGCCACTGCAGTGAATAAAAGGGCTGCAACTGTGTACCTGAAAAACAATAAGTAAGTAATTCATATGACGCAACATTCTATTTTCTGCTGAATCCATGATTTTCTCAGGATATCTTCAACATTCATTACATAGGGTAGGTTAGGTTAGACATGTGACTGGCAAAAAAAAATAACTCCTGCGGCGAGAAATGCCTTTCGATGAAATTAAAAGGTACTCCAAGTTTCACTTACCAATAAATATAATATCCTCTCGAAGGCGCAACCTTCGCTCCAGCTTCTTCACAATGGTTGATAGTCACCTCAGCGTCTTTTGCAGCCTGTAAATATCCGGTGCTAAGGAGCGCCCTCACGAACTTCTCGACCGACTTGGTGGGGCACCCTGCAGGCAGACACACGCCGTATGCCATGTATGAGAAGCTGCGGCCGAAGCGAGTACCAAACTGGAATTTAGCAAAAATAATATTTTTAGACAATATTACAGTTACAGACTTCTTTTGACATGTTGTTTTATCGTCAACGTTATTATAGCTCTTATTTACTTCACGGTAAAGGCACCCGAGTAAAAACGATACGATAAGAATACGTGAATATACAAACTAAAATAGGTCCCCTGGTTACCCTGGTTTTATTAATTTATTTAATTACCGGCTCAGGGATAACTGTCTCTTGATAGACAAAACTAATGGCCTGTTGTTTGATCGGTAGTTAAACTAACTGATGGTCAAAAAACGTTACTAATGGTTAAAATCTCAAGGAAATGTGTCAAATTTTCCATTGCTTTTTCGAAATTTAACAATTACTTAGTTTAACTACTGATCAAGCAACAGGCCCTTAGTACGCAATGAGCGTAATAAATTAATTTTCGTAGTTTAAAAAAAAATAAAGCTTGTTACCAATTAGGTTTAGATAGGTACTTTTTTGAGGTTCGAATGAAAATGATATTTTTTGAACAACGTATTAATGGACTTATTTTCGCTGTCTAAAGGACCATGGATAGCGTTTGGGTTTAGATTTGGTTGGTGGTCCACCTACGGTTCTCCAAATTCTGCTAAACTTTAACCCTCATTTCATATTCTTGCCATATAAATGTTGTTGGTCCTTGATAAAAGATAAAAAAGATAAAAGATGTTTATTCAGTAAGTAGGCCAAATTTGATTGGTTCAATTCCTGACATAATGGGTTGTTTGGCCACAATAAGTTTCCTTGTCCGAATTGTATTGAAACTCCAGTCAGGCAGGCTCGCGCTTTGTATGTCGCAATTTAACGTAACACTCCTCGTCCGGGCAAATCTTTAGATTGCTTTATGTTCATAGGCTTTTGAGTCTACGTCAGTAACCTGTGTGTTCAATTATCTTTACCTTAGCATAAGAAACAAAATTCACATAAACTCCATTACGAGTACTTCAATTTGTTAGTTCCTGTAGCTATTTACCCATTATATACACTTATGCAATATACTCGTACTTCTCTAGTACATTGGACCAAAAAAATCTAATTGTGGAATAGGTTTCCACCATGCTAGACGCAATCTAGATCTGTCGGTTCATTGAAGGAACAGTTAAAGAAGTTTTGGCTTGAAAAGGTGTTGTCTACACTAATTTTATAAAGAGGAAAGAGTTGTATGTTTTTAACCAGCAAATTCAAAAACTAAAGGACCGATTTTAAAAATTATATCTCCATTAGAATGGTACAATATTGCTGAGTAACATAAGCTACTTTTTATCAAGGAAAAATAAAGGGTTCGGAACGGTTGTGACAAATACAAATTTTACGCGGATGAAGTCGCTGGCAGAAGCTAGTAGTTAGTTGTATATGTTAGTATATTTAATTATCAAGGTATTTACTTTATTAAGCAGTTTTTTTAATCTTTTTCTCGGATTTATATACTAGAGGTTATTTTCTGTTAATTTGTTAATTTGTCTATACTCTTGCATTGTCCTTGCTTATTTTACTCCAAGGTTAACAGGAAGTGATCCAAAATGGGATAAGGTTATTGTTTATGTGCTATAAAGAGTTTACATATATACAATACATACATACTTAAAAAGGTTTTTCATAAACGTGTTCGGTTTAACTTACCTCCAAGTAATATTCTTCAGCTTTTGCATATGGACCAGGTACGTTCAAAGTCTTCGTCTGGGTCTTGCTCATCTCGATATCAGCTAAGCAGTACTGCGTGCGAAGTTCGGGATTGCTCGCAAGCCAGGGTGGACTCAAGCACTGGTCGTAATTGCCCAAGTGCATCCGAGTACCGAAGAAGATACCAGTAGAGGCTTGTGGGATGGAGTCCCATACTGGAAATACAATGAAAAACAGACTATAGTAAACTGGATTTTGCTCGTGACTACGCTGGTGCCGAAGTTGTTTATCGCTATGCCCTTGGGAACTGTTTGATGTTCCGGGATAAAAGTAGCCTTAAAACTTTATCTGTATACAATTGCACGTCGGTGAAGGCGTTAAACCATCACAATGGAGATGAACAAACAAACATATTATTAAGGGTAGGGCAAGGAAAATAGAAAAAAAGACAACCGATGTTTATTCAGTAAGTAGGCCGCTCGTGCACTTTTACACTTCAAAAATCTACCAACGTTTCCCAAGAGGAAACCAGTGCTGAGGAGAAGCACCGCAGGAAACTCAACAGAGAGAGAACAATCATTCTCCTAAATAATAATACAATTACAAAGATACAATTTTCAGCGATGTAGGAAAAACTACCCCTTAGGGGGTAAAAAGGGCTTTTAGTTTGTTACTCCTTCACGCTGCAACGGCTAGACGGATTTGGATGAAATTTAGAATGGATATAGCTTATACCCTGGATTAACATATTGGAAAATCCCATCCCGGAAAATTTAAAAGTTCCCGAGGATTTAACGATAATGTGTTTGATGTGTTAAGAAAAATCATGGGTGTCATTTTCTTAGATTACGGAGACGCAGATGTCGAAAATAATGTCAATATTGGCATTCAAAATGGCGGTCTTGATTTTTTTTAATCGTCATGTGTGTCATTTCCCTAGATATTGGAGATGCAGATTTAGAAAATAATGTCAAAGGGCATTGGGTAAATTTGTTTGAAGAATATTGTCTTTTTTTTTTAGCGGTCCCTGGTGATTTTTACATAGTTATTTAGAAGACCTCGAAATACACATAGATATATATAATTTATGGCGTTTAATAATATCGGAGCTGAGAAATTAAAGATTTAAGTATTCAGTTTTGATACTAAAAGTGTACTAAAGGTATGAATATTTAAATATCTCGGCTCCGATGCACTTAAGAGTATTACATTACATAACAAAATATGTTTATTTTGAATAATTCTATCATAATTTACCACTTTTACGAATGGCCGCTCACCTTGAAAATGTATGACTTTTACAAATGACAACACTTTTACCCAAACCCCTTTGGAATTCAAAATAGCGGCCATGATGTTTTTTGAGAAAGTGGACATGTGTGTCATTATTTTAGATTTTGGGTATTTAGATACAATGTAACTTACCTTACCTTACCTTACATTTTAATTCGCGTAAAGCATCGTTTTTCTGCTCAACTACGCATGATATTTCATTTTATATTAATTGTTTTATATAATGCGAGGTTTTAAGCATTATAATTGTCATAAGCAACTATTAAAAAACAACTATAAAATAACAGTGAAAAGTTGATTCTAAATGAGCAAGCGGTCAAGATAAAAAGATAAAAAAGATAAAAGATGTTTATTCAGTAAGTAGGCCGCACGGGCACTTTTACACGTCAAAAATCTACCAGCGCTTCGCAAGAGACCACTGCTGAGAAGAAACGCCGCAAGAAACTCAACAGTCAGTCGTTTTTTTTTTAAATTACTTATACAATTATAGAACTTAACCTAGCATTATATAAAACAATGAATTTAACATTAAAATATATATATCATGCGTAGTTGAGCAGGAAAATGTGTCAAAACTCAGTATGTTCAGATGAACTCTTAAATAGTAATAATAATAATTATATATATATAATTATATATATATATATATATATATATATATATACATATACTTACCCATGACGGTGCAAAACAACCACATAGTTTTGATACATTCTCCTACAGAAACCGTGTCCCCTAGACAATAATTATACCTACAATGTTTAGATATTTTCCTGACTAAGCTGTTATTTAGGTGTTTAATTTAGACCAAGCATTTTTATCTGTTAGATAGTCCTCGACCCTATAATAAGCTTTCGACATCAACGACTTTTTCAAGTAATTTTTAAGTGCTGGAAATGATAACTTAAAAAACTTCGTCAGGTAATTTATTATAGAAATGAATGCATTGACCAACAAATGATTTATATACCTTACGGACACGAAATTTTTTAATAGCAATTTTATTTTTATTTCCAAGCCATTGAAGTGGATGCCCGCCATCTTCAATGGTGTGCCGACTGGGACTGGAAGACGCCGACGACAACGACGATTCACCGTACAATTGCTTATATATACTTGACATTGGCAAAAATACATAACTTGTAGACGCCATTAAAATAAATAAATAATAATAATAACTGTTAAAAAATGTCTGACTGTTGAGTTTCTTGCGGCGTTTCTTCTCAGCAGCTTCTCCTTTTTTTGTCATCATAATTGTGCTTTACGCAAATTAAGATTTAAGGTATCAATTGAGGAACTTAAATATGAACATCACGTCGCTTTAACATTGTTCCGTGGTGTTCCCTGAATCAAATAAGTCGGCTGTAAGCATGATCAACAGTGAAGTTAAACTTGTTTCACCGTATTCTATTGAAATAACGCAGCAACCTAACATTGGCGAGCCACCGTCCCAATTAGTATCAAACAGAGCACCTAAATATATTCCAAACCCAGCTAACGTCGGAAAATAACATCAGAATTAACAATTTGATTTGATCTGACAGAATCTATTAATTCTTAGGCTTATGTCAGCGTAAAATCTAATACTTTAGCTTGCTAATACTGTACTTGTTGGACCCTGGAGTTGTGTTTATCGTTCGGTATCGAAAACGGGTGCCCTTCGACTGACCTGAAATTTTATGTGCTACAATTTTTTGGTCGAAAGTTTTTCCTATAATATTGAATGGCATGCTTCTTTTTTAGCATAAAGATTTTTTTGCGTAGATATTTTTTGTTCTAAAGCACTTTCGGTCTAAAATTGTTTTGACAAAAAAACTAATTACTAAAAGGCTAAGTCTGTAATATTGTATAAAACACCTAGGTCTTAACTAATCTATAGGTTAGGTTAGGTTAGAATTGTGTCAAGGCGCGAAGCGCCACAACTACACGGAATAGGAGCTCGACTTCGCCTCACGGTCAGGTTGTTTAGAATACTAAACAAATGTTATACTAAACAATTTTTCGACCAAACAATATTATGCAAAACAATTTTCGACATTTAAATCATTAGACGAAACGTTGGTATGCAAAAAAATATGTGGCGTATCAAAAATAGGCCAATCAAATTTAGACCAACCGATATACACCCATAGAAAATCAACATTATACTGGTTTAAGTTCTTAAGGGCGACTGTGTGGGCGGGGTCGTGTAGCAACAAAGTAAAACTCACTACACCATTAGCCAACATAACGTAATAGATTTAAAGGCGTTAAGACAATTTATTTGTTTTTTATTTAAACAAACATTAAATAAAATCTTTTATTCAGGATGATGGCCACCCTACATACTCAATTTCTTACTTGTCAGACTGATTTTCAAATAGGTTTTACCATGAAAATGTTAGGTGACCATAATTTTAGTATTAGAGAAACATAATATTATTTTTGTAAAATGGTAAACTTTAATTGTTTCTCAAACCACTATACTAATAGAATCTCAATCATGTACTCAGTTGGGAAAATTAAGTTAGGATCACGACCCCGCAGTCACACTGTATAATAGATTTGACTAGTGTGCTGCTTGTAAACGGAAATTGAGTTTTTTTTATGTTTCTGGGTATGGAAATCAGAAAGTTTATAAAAAGGTTTAAAACGAAAAGGTTTTTATAATTACTACAAAGCTTAAGTAAAACACTCAGATATAAATTACTACCGGTTGCCCGCGACTCAGCCGCGCAGAAGTCGTTAATCGCTTTTTGGCAAGGAAAATGTCCAATTTTACAGAAGCAAAAAGTACTTTATGTGCTTCCTCTGGGTGCAAGCTCTCCCCATACCAAAGGAACCTGGTTAATCACTGGCCATCATAGTGCCTTCTAGTAGTCAGTTACAAATTCTCCATTATTGTTACGGCGTCAGCATATGGCGGTGTTTTTAACCATAAAACAAAGATTTTTTTTATTCTAATGAAATATATGTCATTGAGGAATGTTTTAACTACTGTTTATCTGATTTTTTAAAATAATAATAATAATTTTAGAAAACAATTAATAAGTGTAAGCCTAGTTAGACTTGTGAATCGTTTGGCCCAGGCCACTAAATTTTGCGTAATGATTCATTTGTTGAAAGGTGTCGATAAAATAATTGGTAGCTATGTATTAAAAACACTATAAACAAATTTCATTAAATTCTAAGGTGTTCTAACCTCAAAATGAACCTTTTTTTGGCTAAAACAGCTCTTTTATCGTAAATAAAGTAAACTGAATAAACATTATCGACATGACTTGCTTAATGTATTGTCTGTGATTGCTTAATTTTGTTTAAAAAAGGTGTTTTAGCCAAAGAAGATTTTGAGGTTAGGAAGTTGTTTACTATATAAGGCAAGTAAGAATGAACAGATCTTACTACAAACTACCGGTGAAATAAATCTCACATAAATAACAAACTTTACTAAACGAGAAGTTATCAAGTATGTGGTTAACCTTGGAGCCTTCAATAATTGTAGTTCAAAGTCACGTTAGCTCAGTTTTTCTTCATTTAACAATTAAGGTTTTGTTTTTACCTCGAAAAAAAAGGGGTGTTAACGGTTTCATAAAAAATTGAAGGCTCTTAAATAAAGGATTGCCATTGCAAAGAGGGTGGTTTTGAATATTAAAGATATTTTTGTCCTTCTACGAACATTTAAATCATACGTCACGTTTTTGAAAAAAACGTTACTAATCGAACAGGTGTGTAGTAACCACGGACCTAAAAAATACGGACGTAACCTAGTCTAATCATCAGTGAAGCACACAAAATGGCCGTCCGTTTACGAGTGAGCGTGCTTTGAGGATTGCCATATAAATCGTCAATTTTCCTATTTTAAGGCCTTTTACCAACTGCAACTTTTTGCAGCGATACAAATGCGCATTCGACAGCCGCAGCACTGCATCGCGACTAAACCTAGACGATTTGTGACTGTATCGATAGGTACTGCATTGAGACTGAATCGTGATTGTATCGCTGCAAAAACTTCGTACAATTAAATCGTGTTATCATTTATGTACTACTACAGCATTGGGTTCGATTGTGTCATGCAACCGTTTTAATTTAATTGAAATTGGGTTTTCTCATTTTGTAATGGCAAAACCAATTTCAACTAAAAAATAATGGGAACTAGAGATGAGAAAATTATATGAAAATTTAAATTTCAACGTTTGCACGACAGAATAATATTAATAATATTGATATGTCATACCACATTTTTATGAACATGTACCTAGTGACAAAAATAATTTTAACAAATAAAGCAATTCTTATTTAAACTTAAAAACATGAACTTTTAGGAAAAAAAATCCGTGAAAAAACTGGCAACACTGATTGTCATTTTTGTTTGTAATTTGCGTCAAAGTAAATAAACACATATTTATGAAAAATAACACGAATAAACATAACTTACAGGTGATAAGTGATTCCGTGTGGCTTTTTATATTTACTAATGTAGTTTTTACACGTTTTTACTACACAATGCGGCATTTTCTTCGGTGTAAAGTGATATGTCACTCGGGCTGTGGCTGGACGCGTAATGGCGGCGGGTTAACAGACCTAGTGCATTTGTGAGACGGTAGATTGTGTATGACGGAACGAAATAACAGGCCTTGCTTGCTTCGCACCTTTTGAGTGTAACGTTACGTCCGTATTTTTTTTAGGTCCGTGGCAGTAACATATTATCGCCGAAACAAAGGTAGGCCGAAATGTATGGCAAACGGGTTACCTTTGTTTCGGCGAAATATGTTTGCCAAATGTATCGTTTTCCAACCGTTTCATTTGCCAACCCGCTTTGTTTTTTTGTAAGCGTAAATATTTCAGGATTTTATAAAAACTACCTAACCTAACGATGGTACTGAAATAAATCCTGAAATATTTACAGTTACAGGAAAAAAAATGGGTTGGCAAATGAAACGGTTGGGAAACAATACATTTGGCAAACATATTTTGGCCAAACGGCAGGCTCCCATACATTTAACTTTCCCTATTATCAAGTGTTCTAAAATCGTACGCCTGAAAATTCAAACGCCTTAATATTTTTTTGCCATAAAACACTCAGAATGCGTAATATTGCTGGCACGTTTTCTCCCCCGCTTTATTTGTACTTTTTTGTTGTGTAGTTAGTATTATAAAAAAAATCGGTCGCTGAACGGTCGCCGTTCTAACTAACACTTTAGAAAAAGTAGGTTATTGTAATAGTAGTTCGTATTCCAGATTATACCAGAACTTCATTTTACCTACTGAATACACTGACACAGTCCGGATTTGCTTTTTCCGTAATTATGGCAAATGATTGTTATGGCATAAAATATTAGAGATTATGAATATTATAGTAAGTAAATATTACGGAAAGTGTTATTATGGTATCTACATAATATTAGGGAGGTTGAACATTATGACATTTGAGTATTATGGTATATGTCATTAGGGCGTGGCTCTTGAAGACGTGCAAGAGTCTTGTTTGAATTTGATTCAGTTTTGTTTAAGTGGTTTTACTTGAAAGAGTCTCGTCAAATTTTACTATATAAGTCAATTTATTAAAGGAATTGCTTTAAAAAATATGAAATGCTAAGTATCTTGCGACACTTCTTCTCATCAGGGTCATGAATTGCAAAAAAGTTATCGAAAATATATACGATTTACGTAAACTCTCGTACGGTCGCGTCAAGCGCTTATGTCAATTCCATACATTTTGACAGTTTTTGAACACCGTTTACGTTAGCTTTAGCAGTAGGCCTAGCAAAGATGCATGCTGCTAACGTTCTCTGCATCTGTTTTCTAATGAGTCATAATGTCATCAGCTTACGTCAATCCTATATATTTTGTCGATTTTCGAAAATTGCTTGACTAGTTATGGTTCTTATTTGTTTGTAGGTATGTAAACACTTTATTTTGCAAACAAAAAAAACAATTACAAAATGGACATAATACAAGAATGTAAATTCAGTGTAAATGTAGGTTTCAAATGAGTCTAGCGGCTAGCCTTGACTTTGTGAATGTGAATTTAGTGAGCCCATTATTCAATTTATAAAAACAAGAATGAGTATTGACGTTAGCACATGAATATTTAAATTAACCTTAGCTTGTAAAGGTCAATTAAAAATCGTTGAATTTCAAATTACTAATTAACCTTGTCATTGTCATAGGTAGTTCTTTTTAAAAACTCAATGTTACTAATAAAGCGACTGAGAACAATGAATTCTACACTATTTTAAATCCCCAACGAAACAAAGGATGTCATATATTTATTACGTATCTGGGTGTGTGTGTGTATGTGTATCTATATCTATCTGTGGTATCGTGCCTTCCTAAGTAATTCGGACGAGTATTAAAAAAAAACTGTATATGACAATGTATACTAGCTTCTGTCCGCGACTTCATCCACATAAATTTCAATTACCGTTATAGGTAACCTTGGGAACTTTTAAATTTTCTGGGATAAAATGTAGCCTATCTGTTAATCCTGGGTATAAGCTATCTCCATTCCAAATTTCATCTAAATCCGTCCTGCCGTTGTAGCGTGAAGGAGTAACAAACTAACACACACAAAAACTTACAGATTTATAACATTAGTAGGAAGGATTATAAGACGGTGATAGCATTCCATACAGACCGAAGATCCTAATATCCGTAAATTCTTTATGCGGTCTCTAATCAAGGGTCAGTGACCTTAATAAGGCTCCGATTACAGCAAGCGATTAATCTTGTACTAACCGAGGCCAATTGTTGATAAGTGACTAATTTTCCTTAAGTTTCCCCTATTCCCTGCTAAGCTGCTGTAAGATAAAAGGACGTATCTGCGATTCAAAAGTCAAAATAGATTCGACTTTTCTTGGTTCATAACAAAGTTCTTTTTACGAGGAGTATTTCGAGGCGGCAACTTTTTCCTTAATAGAGTCTTCATCAATGAAAATGAGAATTTGTCATCGATTCCCTGACCGGTGTGAACGATAAGCTGCGCGTTGGAAACGACTTGATAAGATAAAAATTGTTTCCCTTACAGTATCTACTCTAATTGTGATTGGGCTCTTATCTTTATGTATTTATTAACGCATTTGATAGATAATGTACAGCAACAAACATGTTACACAACTCTAAGATAATAAATTATAGAACTCAGATCCGACGTGCATGTTATGCACACTTTGACTCAATGGGACCTTTTGTGTTATTCGATTCATATTTAACCGGATAGAGGAGTGCTATGGCAGTGTTTTGTAGTCAGTAAGGTGAAGGGAATGTCAGAGTCCACCAGTGTTTTCCAAAATAAACGAGATCAATGATGAGAAAAATCATCGCAAGTAACTTAATACAAACACTGCTTTCAAATTAAAAAAACCACATCCTCGTCGGTTCACCCGTTTAAGAGTTACGGTGTCACAGACATACATACACACATACACACACATAGCGGTCAAACTTATAACATCCCCATTTTTGACTTACCCCAGGTCGCCCATAGTGTAGAGTTCTTCACATTGTCCAACACGTTGAAGATCCTGTTCTTGCATGTCAGCTCGTCCTCCTCCCACTGTTGGGCTGAGAGGCTGTGGAGCACATGGTCCACGTGGGGTACGTCCAGAACTTGTTCTTTGGCCAAGGCACTAGCTGTAAAAGACGATGCTTGTTTAATCTCTGTAGGCCTAGCCAAGATGAAAACTCTGCTAACATTTCTATTTTCTATCGACTCGGAATATATGGGGTAAATATGGGATACGTAACGCTACGTAAGAAATTTTCGAAAATCGACAGTATGTGTAAGCTTTTTCTCAAACGGCGCAACCGATTTGCATGAAGCTAATATGTATGTAAGTATGTATGTTAACTCTTTATTGTACAATAGACAGAAATTCAAATACAATATTTACAGAAAAAGAAAGTACAAAGGCGACCTTATCCCTTTAAGGGCTCTCTTCCAGCTAACCTTTGGGTGATTGAGGAAAATATGAAGAGTAGAATGTGGCAGCAAAGTAGACAAGAACAAGAAGAAAGTTTACAGAAACTGCGTGAACTAAATAACTATACCGATTAAAATCAAAAACCCCTCGTTTTTGGTCGAGGCTTAAAAAGTTGGTCCCAAAAAAATGTTATTTTTTCATTGGGGATTTTTATGAGAGTATTAGGAGGGTAAAGTTAATATTTATCAAAATTAGAACCCAAGACGATATTATAAATTCGTAAGTGTGATTGATTGTTAGTTTTCTCTTCATGATTGAACGCCTCAACCAAAATTTGCTATAAGGGTAATATGTATAGCCCGGAGACGGATATAGAGTAGGTTTTTTTTTGGATAACACGTTCACTGCTAGATTACAGTGCTGTTTCTAGCGATTTCCACCCCGTTATCGATCCTTAGATAAACACCAAAATGCTTCTTTAAAACATAAGTAAAAAAAAAGTTTGTTTTCTAAGAAATGCAGTCAATGCGTTGTCAGCTGATACGTACACGTGTTCATAATATCAGTCATGGGACTGCGTTTTTTATTGATAATGATATAATTGGATTCGTCTTTGTAACACATTCAATGGACGTTTTTATCTCGGAATCAACAATGCTCAGGGATGGAGTAATATTCACATAATTATAAACAAATTATAATAACGCGAGGTAATTACTACGAGGGCACGCAGGAAGTATTTAACTATCGTTGTGTATTTTTTAATCAAGAAATATTAAAAGAGAACACTTAAATAGTTGTAAATGCTCGTTTTATGTTTATTAAAAAACGGCCTTTTTTATTTTATTTTATTCTGTTTTTAGTATTTGTTGTTATAGCGGCAACAGAAATACATCATCTGTCAAAATTTCAACTGACTAGTTTTCACGGTTCATGAGACACAGCCTGGTGACATATAGACAGACGGACAGTGGAGTCATAGTAATAGGGTCCCGTTTTTACCCTTTTGGTACGAACACCTAAAAAGAAAAATCAGCAAACTAAAATTGTTGTCATAGTTTATTTTCAGAAAGAATTTTACTAAAGAATATTTGTGGGTACTTAGTACCGCTGATGTTAATAAATTCCCACTTTGCTATTTCTAAACTTTATAAGAACCCTTAAAAACCCGACTGTCATCATCATCTCCTTGCCCTTATCCCATCATCTCGGGTCGGCGCAGCATGTTTTTTCCTTCCTCACATCCCTGTTAGCCGTCATCTCAGCGTTCACTCGCTTCTTTCTCATATCACTCTTTACACAATCCATCCATCTGTTTTTAGGTCTTCCTCTTGCTTTATAACCCACTACATTCATACTCAAAACTCTTCTCGTAACATTCCTCTTACATAATCGTTTCTTATACTATCCATTCTTGTTACAACACACCGACTGTATTTTTCGATATTGTCGTCAATATAGGTACCTATGTAAAACAACATAATATAACCTATTTCAGCCTATTACACTTACGGTAAGTAATTGTCTTGCAAGAATTGGACCACAATATGAAACATACGAACGAAGCAAATAAATAAAAAGATCATTATTAATAAAAAGCCAGCTTTAAAAATCCGACTTTATGTTTGATAATGTCGTCGATATAAAAAAACCCCTGCTCCCATTACTTTGAATAAAATGTTATAGCCAATGTCACTCCACAACCAAGACGTCACCAGAAGAACACCATCTAATCTAACGACGTCTCAAACTGATCCATCCGTGATGCCGTTTAGACTGCAGAACGTGCCAAGGAAATAGATATACATACACCTTCTGACGCAGACAGTCTGTTAAAAATATGCATGTTTCTTAACGGCATTTATTAATGAATTTACCTCGATATTCAACTATCATTTGAACTCTGCTATTACGCTGCATGACCTATGACTGTGATTTTTTTAAAATATATTTTTGTTTCCTATGTGAGTATAAATTAATATTAAATTATTGAATAATATTAATCTCTCGTGTGAGGTAATAGTTTGGTTCTCTGACGCAAATAAAGTGTTTGTCATTGTTTTTTACACAAATCATTTGCATAGTTTTTCCCAGATAATGTTTTATTGCTGTTTTAGGATTCTAAAGCAAACGTACTGAAAACAAAACCGTTTTGAGATGACTTTGTTGTCCGTCTGTCCGTCAAGACACTTTTGTCTGAAACGTCTGATGCTGTCGGGTCGAAATTTGGAATAATATTCGAACAGTCTTATCCTTCAAAATTTAAAATAGTAAAATAATTATTTAAGCAGCGAAAAACCAGACTCACTGTAAAATAATATTATTTTATCGGTAACTGCAAGTCCGAAGTTTTGTTTCCCAACTGTATCACTTGTCTGAATATTCAATTTATGTTTAAAATATGAATGTTTATAGAACCTATAGGTTAGGTTAGGTTTGTTAAAACAATCATCATCAAGTTTAATGGTTTTAGTTAGAAATTCATTTCATCAAATAGTTGGGAACAAAAGTACGACGAACGACCTTGTGATAGCTATTTTAATTTATCATGAGTTTTTTTTTATTTTAACATTAATGGCATGAGATTTTGAGATTAATGTGAAACGTCAAAAAACATCCTGTCTTCTCCTTTAGTTCATAAACTACTCAAAAAGCATAACCCTCTAATTCATAAACGCACAATACCTACCTAAAATTGGCTTAAAACATGCATTGTCTTTATCCGTTATTCTGACAATTGCATATGACAGAAACTGACAACGCATAATTTAACTATAATAAGTTTGTTATGCACTTCGTTGTTATACATAATAATAATTATATCGTTGGTTTATTATAGAGATCGATATTATGCAAATTGTGTTATTTAAAATAATAATTAGTACGTTCGTTTTAATGCGATTCATTACACACAGGAGCATTAGGACACTCATAATAGTCATAATCGGGTAAGACTTTTTATTTATTCCAGATGCTATTTGCTTGACAGAATCATACAGGTGGCACGAACAAAATTTTCCTAGGGACTTCCGAACGATATTAATTTATCGATAAATTGTACTTTCTTATGACCGTTCATGACTGAGAGATAACGTATAATAATGAACATGCAACTTAAAGTAAATTTTTCGTATCCAATAAATCAGATTTGTACCCTAATACGTTAATAAAGTCGTGATACGTTTGTTTCTTTTGTTTAGTGTTTGCCAGTCGGTCGAATTTCCATACACCGTAACTCAAAACTGAAAAGTGGCAAAATCCCTAAAAAGTATGCCAATGAATTACTTAAATTAAAATTTACCTATCATCATTTTCGTTAATGATGATAATCAGCATTTTAGTCAATTTATATTTTATCTGGTGAACTTAATACCTATCTACTATGAACTTCTCTTTGAAATAAGTATTTGAAATAGTTATCGCAAAATTTTAAATCGGGAGGAAGTCCCTAGTTAATTGACGTTTTTGCCACAAAAACTTCTATGTCTGTACATTATGAACAAGAATTGAGTTGATTAAGAGTTGTATTAAACAATCAATACTGATCGTTTAGAGCACTGTCTTTAAGGGTCGTTCTCAAAAAAAATTGCTCTTTACAAAAAAATTACGATTTTTCTGTTTTTTTTTTTAAATTAAGATCGCTGGAATAAAATCGAGTAATCGATATCACGTTGATGGAAGTGAGTTATTTCAATGTTTTAGAAGATTTGAATTATGTGGTGGGCAGGTGAAAAAGTATTCGTAACCAGGTTATCGACAATAGGGGCAGATTGGCGACAAATACGTTGGTAGATTTTTGACGTGTAAAAGTGCCCGTACGGCCTACTTACTGAATAAACATCTTTTATCTTTATTTTTTTTATCAAATAAAGTGAAACTGTTAGCAGGTTAACGACAACGGGTTCAGTTAAGTAAATAGTTGAATAAAAACTAAATTAAGCTGACAACAAGTGCTTAATTTGATTATATTTGATTTGTTTTATTCCTTATCTAAATTATTAATATAAAATAACACACCTTATTTACCTTTCGAGCGTAACAGCACTTCATATGTTGAAATCCGGTGAACCGTATAGGCTACATGGTGTTACATACATACCTACATACATACGCTCGGAAAACAACCCTGCTTCGTGCAGTCGGGTAAAAAACATTAACGCCACAAATATCTTTAGTTTACAGTATAAGTTTTTAAATAATTTTCATTCGCCTGCCGTAAACGTTCACCTGTTTTTTTTAGACAGGTGAACGACATACAGGTGATGGATAAAATTATAGTTATACCATCAATACAAGTTAAGTACTTGGTTAATGAACTGCATATTTATTCATATAAAAATAAACCATGTTTTACGTGCTATAGATTAATATCTATACAATAAGTCACACAATTATCAAAATATGGAAAACAGAATAGCGACTACGTAGCCATTACAAAGTCCCGCTCACGTATTTTTTTTTAAATTTTGAGTACGGCACATTGACAACATGTTACTTCTAACAGCGTTAGCTGGGGACTGTAGGTCTCGAATTATGCGGGGTAAGACAGGTTAGACGAGATAGTATAACCACAGAGGTAGCCTTTATCTCATGACAGGTGAGCGACAAAAACTGTCATAGACAAAATTAAATTTCAAATAATTTGCAATATAAGTATACTATTCTTATTGGAAACTACAGTTGTAAATCTTGAGTATATGTGTAAGTAAAAAATAGTATTCGAACTGTTACGTTGGTGATTTTTACGTTTTAATTAACTCGAAATATGAGTGCCTCGCGTTTGGACCTTGGGACACTGCAGGTGAGCGACAAAAAGTAGTTACAAATTGATTTTATGTTCATTAATATAATTTAAATTTATATCAAAGTATTTGGCCTCTATTCAAAAAGTGTGTTTTAATATGAATTGATACTCAATTATATGGACGACGCTTTGTAAAAATAAAGTTCTAAGAGAGACCTATTGACCGGTGGCGGTGCAAATTTTTTGAGAAAGACCCTTAAGCGAAACAGGTTAAGATCGAGTCGTAATATCTCATAACGTTGCCCCGTGTGTAAAGGTCGTATTATTAAAATTACCCTGGGGTCAATAAAAGTTGCGTAAGACTAAGTTAAAGATCGAAAATCGACAAAAAGTATAACATTGACGTACAGCACGACACAATTAATATTGCGTGCGTCAAAGCGCCTACACTGTTGGCAGAGAGTCTAGTTTTGCTCAATCCGCGCGCCATATTAATTGTGTCGTGCTGTTAGCTGATGACAGAATGATGGCGTCGACCGCTGATCTCAAATCTCAACTCGATACATTTCGAGTCGATAGAAAGCATACTTATTAAGTTATTTTCTTTATGTATTTGTGTCTTTATATTTAGTTTATAAGTACGTAAACAGCAGGTAAAACTTACGATAGAGGTAAGGATCAACACTCAGACTCATCATGTTGATTTAGCCACAACTTCTGTAACCTTTCCTTCAATGAACCACAGTTATAGTTTAATTTTCTTTTTTTATGTATTTTACGTCAATTTCTAGTAAGTAGACGGTTAGGTTAGGTTAGAACTATGATCATATTATTAGTAATCAAAGACGTTAGAAATGTCTTCTCTTAACCTATGTATGAACATTATGATCTAAGAAATAATGCATTTCGTTGCAATGCATAATAATAGGAAATATTCATGATTTTTTCAGAGCGTCAATAAAAGCTGATGCGTGTAACAAACCGTTGAGAAAAAACATTTTTTGAATAGCTATAAATATAACCAAGATATAACCCAACAAAGATTCCTTCCTATGTAGCAAAACAGAATTTTACGTGGAGTTTATATGGTCGACCTCTTACTATGACGTCGCAGTGCACTTCGGCTCTCTGTCTAATTAGCATTTTAAAATTATCATCTGTCATCATTTCACTTTTGGTGACCTCTTTTACGGTATTTTCATATTTTGTTGAAAAATGTGATTTAAAAAAATCTATGCATATTCCCTATTATTACTCAGTCTTTGGTTAATTACAGAGAGCAAGTTTATGCAATTTGAGGTACGGAAAATGAAAATTAGTTCATTAGTTTTAATGCTATTCATTACACACCCTGTCTAGACATGTCAGAAATGTGGTTTATGACGACACGTCTTGAGATCGGCATCGTAGCCAAGAACAGTTGGTCAATAGAGCCTCTTATGTCCGGTTCCACTATTACAACCACGGATCTGCGCAAGCAGAACCTGTTGCCGCTAAGACAAAATGCCGTATCAGACCAAACCCCTGTGGCAAGTGCAACTTTATTACTAATGGAAGAGGATTGAATTTGACATGACGCCTATTGGCGTATGAGGGCAACGGCTCGGCCAACAACAGCGAGGAGGGTGAATGGGTTTTTAGTGGGTATTCCGGCCACTCTCGGTTGGTGAGTCCCACATACTTTGGGCCTTTCCCAGCGTACCAAAACTAACTAACACGAAGTTACGTAATCTATCCATGGTTGGAATATTGGGAACGGACTTGTAAGAACCACCTTCTTACAAGTCCGTTCGGCTGCTGCAGTTTACAGGTAAAACAGTTAACCAGTTATGATTGTTAAGTTTTCCTTCAGCATTGCTTTTATTTTCCCCTTAAAACTGATGGTATTGGAGCACGCCTAGTAACAAGTTTTTTTACATACATACATACATAATCTCACGCCTTCGTTCCCAGAGGGGTAGGCAGAGCTACAGAATTACAAACATCTCTAAAAACTTGTTGATAATTCTATAACCACAATTTGCACAATTAGGCTAAGATGTTTACCAGCGTATTAGTGACAGGTTGCAAGCCCATCGCCTAACAGTACTACAAGCCTTTATTCCCTTAGTCGTCTCTTAAGATTTTTTATTAACTTATTATTATTATTATTTTATTGCCGTCGACGGGCAAACAGGCAGACAGCCTGGCATAATAATTGTTTGTCCTAATAATTGTTTGGTCAAAATCATTTGGACGAAAACGGTTTTTACAATTGAAACCGTTTTGTTAAATGTTATAATTTTATAATAAACTAACCTGACCTAACTTAACTAAACTACGCAATAGATGTTTATTAAATTCTGTAATATCAGTCTAAAAGGGTGTTAGACCAAACGATTTTCGATCAAACAATCGTCAGGACAAAAAATCATTATGTCAGTCGAAGGGCACCCCAATTTTGAACCAGTTCCCGTTTATGGAGGGCTGAAGTTTGGACCACGTACGAGTGAAGAACAGGATGTTTTTTTTGATTTACAAATGTTGCAATGATGAAATGAAATTTTGGATTGTTTGTTTTGTTATGTTAACCTGATGACAATACAATGTTATCTAAGAGCGGATCTGATGATGGAGTCGGAAGATGGCGAAAGGATATTCGCTATACTTAACGTAGACCCACCGTGCTCGGGCTCGACAGTTTTGTCTTGACAAGCAGATTTTGACTTTGCAAAAAAAGTACAGTTGGCAGCAAAAGCTTGTTCCAAAAATTATTTTTTTGACGGAAACTAATTTTCTTTTTAAGCTGTAAATTGTATTGCGTGTGAAATTGATAAAATAATTTAAAATTAAAGTAAGCAAATGCTCTATTCTACTCGGAAAAACCTCGTTGCTTTGACCTGACGTAATGTTTTTAATTCCGCCGAAATTACTGTCAAATAATAACTTTTACAAAACGATAGTAAGTATATATAGCAAAAGCAATATGGTTGGTTCTAGCGTGGCACTACCGGCATTCCTGTCCTCCGCCTATGGTTCGTTGCCTCTCGACAGTATTATCTTAAATCACCCACAGATACTTGAAGTTGAGATTGCGAACCTGGTGGAGGCTAGGGATGCTTGGTGTGAGTCGTGTCCGGGAGTGGATATGCCGGTCAAGAGGCATATCCAGAGAGCATGGGATACTCCTCGCCTCATATCAATTCATGCATCTCTCATAGAAAATAGTCCGGACGATTCAGATCGCGCCCGTCTCCTCGCTGTCTCAGCAGGCGAATCAGGTCACTGGCTCCACGGTCTTCCTTCCCGCAATATAGGCACAGTCTTGGACCCAAGCAGCTTGAGCATAGCCATAAACTTGCGGCTTGGGGCTAGACTCTGTGAACTTCATACTTGCGCCCGCGGGAAGGAAGTGAGTGAGCTGGGACGACATGGCCTTTCATGCTTCAGAAGTGCCGGCCGTTTGTACCGTCACGGCACAATTAATGATCTGATCCGTCGTTCGCTTGCCACTGCCTCTTTACCAGCTGTCCTGGAACCAGCAGGATTGCATAGAGAGGATGGCAAGCGACCAGACGGGGCTACATTGGTGCCGTGGAAACTAGGTAGGGCACTGGTGTGGGACGCGACGTGCGTTGACACATTCGCCCTTTGCACGTCCAGTCAACCCGTAATCGGGCTGGTGCAGCAGCTGATCAGGCCCAAACACTCAAGCGTCGCAAATATTCGTCATTATTAAATAATTACGAATTTGTGGCACTTGCAGTGCAAACCATGGGACCTTGGTCAGCTGATATGAAAAGCTTTATTAAGGCACTGTCCTCTCGGCTCATAGAATCCTCCGGAGATCCTAGAGCTGGTGCTTACCTCTCCCAAAGGATTGGGCTAGCTATCCAGAGAGGTAATGCAGCCAGTGTCATGGGGACCATGCTGCGAGCGGACTTGCTAGAGGGGGTGTTATTTTTATAGTGGTGATTATTATTTATATATTTAATATTTGAGTAGCTTAGTTTAATTTTAATTTAAATACGTTTAGTTTTAATTTTTAATTGTATTAATGTTGAATTCTGTACTTAGTTGGATGTAAATAAAGTATTTGTCATTAGTAATTTGATTGTAAGTAAAAATTTCATTGGCAGTTAAAAATATACAACAGGATAAGTTTCTGTCAAAAAAATCATATTTGGGACAAGCTTTTGTTGCCGACTGTACTTATTTTTGTAGATTCATTATGTGCTTATCAAGATCCAATACTGTGGGTCTACGTAAAATATACCGGAGATTCTGTCACCACCTTCTGACTCCATCATCAGATCAGCTCCATGTAATAATAGTATTGCATTGTCATCCAATTCACACATGTATGCAAATTTTCAGATTCATCGGTAAACCGGGGAGTGGTTCAAATGTAACTTTCAAGATTTGACCCGTAGGTACATACATACATAGATAGATACATACATTGCAAGTTAAATAAAAAAAATCAAAGCCTGTAAAAATGATGTTGTTTAACATAAATTTTAACTTTTTAAATGGTTATGAGACCACCTAATATAATAAACTTCAAAGTCAACACGTATTTTATAATAACATTAAAAAATGCGACTGACCTTTGAATACAAATATAATTGATCGTGTTGAATCCGTTATCAAATTTTATAACAAACACTTGAGTTTAATCTTTTGCCTCGATTTCCGGCTATTTTATCGACATGTAGGTTTATCACTTGTCCTCTAAAACTGTTTAATTTTTAGTTTAAAGATTCATAATATTATTATCCAGATAATGAACAAGATACAGCAAAATATTTTGATTCTGCTAAATATTTATTTATTTTAAAATAAAGAACAATCTTAAAAAGGTCTCCTTAAATTTAATTAATATTTGAGAGTGGTGCTCCAAAATATCTTGGCACGCTTTTATATCTTATATTACATAGTCAGTCTTCATGCCAAAGTTTGGGTATCCGCCATTTTTAGATTATGTTCTACCAAATTGTAGAGCATTTAGTTCTTTACAATATTCAACGTTCAGAATATACCTAATGCTCAAATCATAGCCCTCTTTCTATGCTTTGTCGTAGTCGGATAACAAAGTACTTCAAATGTTGTTATCACTAACTACCGTGATAAGTTTAGAAGACAAGTCATAGGCCAAAAAAACAATGACAATGTGTCTTAGCCACTACGCCGGGAAAACCAGCTGGCATTGTTTAGTATCAAAAACATAAAAAAACATGATTTTTTTGGAGGTGTACATTTTTCGCACATCATACACTTTTAAGCAGACATAGGGTTCCGTTGACAAACTATAAACCCTTATAGTTTTGCGATGTCCGTGCAAATGCATAGTGGTCACAGTCACATTTGTCAGGAATTTTGGACACACACAGATATTTATACTAAGTACGCACAAGTAAACACCAACCAATGATAAAAATAATAATTCAGGATACATCTTAAGGTATAATTCCGACGTCGGCGACCACGACTGGCCGCGACCGGCGACGGCGACCATGTCGCGCGACCGAGTCGCTTGCTTGTTAGTAAGAGCTCCATATCAATTCATACTAAACAGTGGGTCGTGCGACATAGTCGCCGTCGCCGGTCGCGGCCGCCGGGCGTGGTCGCCGACGGCGGAATTATACCTTTACGTTATCGAGTGAGGTGTTGTTGGATAGTTCTAACATAGCATTAAAAAAAGATTTTGCACACCGTTGAGGAAACATTAAACTCGTGTCAGCTACATGCCTTTACTCCTTAAATAAAAAAATATGGAAGATATTTTTTAATGAAAGCACATATTCTATAACGAATTTAAAAAGAAAACGATCACGTTTGAAGTTTTGTCCTCATTGGGTCTTGATTTGCAGGCAATAATAAAGTGTTTATAAAGAATATAATAGAATAGTAAACATTTATTTCGCTTAATTTTTACATACTTTTACAGCATTTGAAATATTTTTTTAATAAGGTATCATTAAAATTAAATAGAAAATTAGCTAATACTTGTGATTATTGAATTGGAGATTAGCACGTAGCATGGTCCGAAATGCTATGATTGTTTTTTAGTGAAATATTTTGTTTTATTTTACTAAAATTTTAAGGTCAAATTCAATATTTTAACTGCATAGCTTAGTTTAGTTTATTTTTATATCTTAGATTTAGTTTTGATTAAGGATAGTTTTAGTTTTCAGTTAAAGTTTTATTCATCGTGTCAGGTTCATGTATTGATTTTATGTCGTTTGTTTAATAAATTATTTATATGATATGTCTTTAACTGCATAGCTTTTCACACATAAAAAACAATCCTGATAAAATAACATCGATAAATTTAAAAAAAAATCGTTAATAATGCAAACAAAAGTTATTTCGAGGTACCTTTGATAGAATTTTAAAATATTAAAAAAATACTAACACTGAAATACTTCTCTGGAGGTTGTTCAATTAATTTAATTCGTTAATCATATGTTCCATTTTGTTAATTGCAAACGTGACTTATTTATTACATTTAAATAATTGAAAAACACTCACCTAATAAAAACAAAACCAGTGCAATATTCCTAAACATAATGTCCACGAACCGGCGGGCACCGCGTCACGCGCAAAAAAAACAAATGACGGAATTTCGGGTGCTCTCCTTGAACGCTCAACCTCGACTCAGGCGCACACCGATTGACGAAGCATATAAAGTAATAAACGAGTTCTAAGTATAGTAGCTTTGTATGCGTCTCGGTTATTTCTACTTCTAGTTTTAGCATAAATGAAGCGCTTCGGTAATTATAGTGAAAATTGTTATAGAGTGTAAAAATTGGGACCTAAAATTTATTATTGTCAATTTAGACATTAATTTAACATTATAAAAAAACAAAAAGTATGTGATAAAATTAGGTGTTTGCAATTAACAAAATATTTATTCATATTTTATTAATTTGATACCAGTGCAAAATACTAAAAACTGTAAAAAGTAATTTGGTTTTGGGCATAATTATGCAGTTTATATTTTAATAAAATGAAACATTTTACTGCATCTATTGTTATTTTCAAATTAACATACAACTCGGTCGTTTTTTTGCAGCCAGTGTCTTATTTTAGAGCAAATAAACTAAAAAGCCACATGAGGTCACCTCACCGTGCAGTTAGTCCATAAAGGATCACATAACTTTTTTTAGTGTGATGTTTTTTTATTGCAAACTACATGAAAAACACCCCTTTTTCAAAGTATAGGCGTGGAAAAGTATAAACACATAAAAGAGTATAAAATGTTGAAACGTTTGGTGATAATTACATCCTTTTAATTCATTGATGGGTACCTGTAAAGATACGATGTCTTCAAAAGAATAAAATCCTATTATTAAAAATATTTATTGGTTGTTACGTCTTATTGGCACGCAAGAAATAAGGATCTCGAACGAGATTAGCGAGACGCGTCGGTATAACTCGTTTCTTCTAGTAGGTTAAGGTCCCAAACAGGTAAAATTACTTTAAAAAATACTTTTTCCCTGTTAAGACATCGCTCTAACAACCGTACGGGGGCTCGTTCGACTCGGTAAAATCACATTGCTTTTGACATGTTATCGTTACATTTTACGAAGTAAATAATCAGGGTCATTGTCACACCAATTGACCTAGTCCCAATCTAAGGGCTTGTACTATGGACAACGATGTAAATACTTGTATAAAATATATAATTAAATACATAGAAAACACCCGACTTAGGAACAAAATATTCGCGCTCAGAAAACAAATATCTGCCCTTCATCATCATCATCATCATGGTGGCCTTTTGGTGATCCAATCTTGGATGTAGGCCTTTTCCCTCTTCTTCCACTCTTGGCGAAGAAGATCTTGAAGATCTGCCCTTACCGGGATTTAAACCAACTAGGCCAGCGCGTCGTCAACTCTATAGTAATGGAGTTACATAGAATACCATAACAAGTCAAAAGCAATATCGTTTTATCAAGTAGAATAGAGAGTCCTTCAAAACTAGACCGATTAAATGTATGTTTTAGAAACTTTATGAGAATAATTTCTTCTTTGATTATATATAGATACTATTGCCAAATTTGTTAAGAGCTTCTGTTAGGTGTAAATGGGCAACTTTGAGCATTTTTGGGGGATGCAATGCTTAAAAAAAGAAACATAGAAATAGTCATAGTGTGGCAGTTATTCTTTATTTAATTAAAAATAGTTTATAGATTAACAATCTACAATCTACCAAGGGATGCTTCCGAGATATCGTTACTACTTTGGAAAAAACTCGTATCTGATATTTCGACATGTATGAGTTTCAACTTTATTCTCTTCATGTTAAATTTAAAATCCTACGTCACGAAATATTAGATACGAGGTTTCTCAAAGCCA
Organism: Acleris literana; assembly: GCA_946894065.1. Classification (NCBI taxonomy): domain Eukaryota; kingdom Metazoa; phylum Arthropoda; class Insecta; order Lepidoptera; family Tortricidae; genus Acleris; species Acleris literana. The sequence goes on from OX335692.1 coordinate 8,563,235, forward strand.
TGACGATATTTACACTACGCCTATTGCTCGAACGTGCAACTGTTAATTACATTCCTTAGAGATAAACATGTTACTTTTAATTTCGTCTTACATTAAACTGCCCTGTTAAGACAGACAGTTGCTGTAGCAAGTGCAACCGTATTACTAACTGGAGAGAATTGGATCTGCTTTGGCTATTGAATTTGAGATACCACCTCTTGGCCTAAGAGGGCATTATAAAGTAAACAAGAATATTTTATTTTGTGACGCATTTACTATATCCGCCATTTTTGCTGCAGTGTGTGACTTTATTAGTGACTTTGCTTTTTTTAAACAAGTTTTTGCCTGTCCTTTTTTTGGGCGAGTGAAGAGAATTAAAGCAAAAATTATCATCAAAAACTCGATTACCCTACAAATTATAGTCATAACCTATATACTAACTATGAGTTTCATTCTAGTCCTGATAATTATTTAGAAACAGAGTTAAAAAGGTTGTCACATTTATATCAAAATGGCTGTCTGATACTCGTAAATTGTAGAAACAAAATAGGATGTAGTCTTTAACCAATTAATTTAATTATATTTAAAAAACACAGTGTCCCTTATAATGGAATATCATTTTTCTCTCGCTATTTAGATATGGAAATATTTATTTTAATATACAACATCAATTCTGTCAATTATCAGTATTTTTTATGTAAAGCATTTATATTTTGGTTTAAAATATTATTGTTAGGATACTGTAATGTAACATTCGTTTAAATATTAGGGTTAAACGAATGTTTATGTATTACTTACAACTATGTGAGACTGTTTTGTTTAATACTAAAATAAAAGATAAATGATGTTTAGTGAAATAAAAGAGTTTACTTATTAGCTAGAGCGTTTATATGGAGGATTTTTTTCAAGTGTTATTATTATTATTTTAAAAGGCTACATCTGACAGCTCACTAACTCAGTGCAAAATAGTAGTTGATGTAACTGGTATAAAATGAGAGGCATTAATACACGAGTGTGGTTTTATGAAACGAGCCGACAGGAGAGTTTTAATGGGAGTGTTTTAATGCCTAATTACATAATATGTGTACAGTTGCATACATAACTTTATCTACAAGCATATCATAAGTTTTCTACAATATGTGAGAAACCTGTAACTGCGGTTGCCCTGTATCTTAATGTAGCGGTATCTTAATGTTTACATTAAAGTGTCGGCAACCGATAATTTAATTTAAACATTAAGATGCAACCACATTGATAACCGATACTTTAATGACATGCAATACTTTAATGTTAACATTAAAATACAGGTATAGCTTTCTCATTATAGGCTTTCTCAATATTTGTTTATCGTTTCTAAACATATTATAGGGAAGTTACGATGTCAATGTAGATAAATATGTATTCAAGGCATGTTTGACGTTATATTTTGAACTGCGTTGATAGCTATCACATCGGGCTTCTTAGAATAGAGGATGGTCACGACTTCTTAAATGAAGAATTAATTATTTCCCGTTAATAATTTCCCGCTACCGCTCCTATTTATTCCCGTTAGGGATCGATTTTCAATAATTTCTCCTATTGCATTCCTAGAATAATTATCTACCAAGTCCCTAGGTATAGCGGTGTGGGTTGTGTAGTTGTTGTCAGTCAGTCACGGAAGTTGTATATAATATTATAGGTAGTTATAGATTATTAGTATCAAAATCCTATCGTTGTCTAATTCAAATCCAAGCCTGGTGATAGCAAACGCAATCACAAATAACACGATAGTAATTTAATTATCTTTCAATAAATATTGTTGTTCTTGATACTGCGTTTTCGATAATCCGACTTACAATTGAATTAAATATTGCATTTTAGACTTTGACTTGTCCGATGCGTATACAATTTAAATAAATACCGGTAATTTTGTTTTACTTAGAAATAAATTTATAATAATAATAAAGCAGATCTCCTGGACACGGCACCTACCTATCGTGAGTTGTGAGGAGGTTACTATTTCTGCAGGCCTAACCACCGGAAGTTTGAGCCCTGTCCCACTGCCGGTGGGAATGGGATTAATGATAATTCAATAAATATGCAGTATATTTAACAAATAAATAAATGTTCGGGGTAATGTCACACAAATTGTATTAGTCCCAAACTAAGCTCCAGGCTTGTTGTACTATGGGTACAAGAATAAAATAAACATTATGTATGTAAGGTATATCTAAAGGGTGGTCCAACTTTAATTTCGTCAAGGCCGGTCCATGCGATTCGCGGAAAAGTCAACAGAACTTCTTAATAATTGTATTTTAACATTTTTAACTTTCAAATGTTTTTGGTACCTTACTTTGCTTGACCCGTTAGTCGCTATAATTCTACCCTGCCACGGAAAAAAGGAACATCTGCTATATGAATTGTATAGCAATTCCAACCTTATTATTACCCTTGAAAGTTAAATATGCTTCTATGAATTAATTGCACTTGTGCCTTTTCTCCGTATGAGGGCAGAATTCTACGTATCTTTTCTTCTATATTATTTAAATGGACTCTTTACGACATCTCAATTAGTTGCACGCTATTGTAATTGTGGATAAACCTATTGTAGGAGTAAATAAAGTAGTAGTAGAAAGACAGAAAAAGGTTGACCGAGTTTCTTGTTTCAAGGCGTTTCCTCTCAAGAGTGACACTCGAGAACCAGAAATGAGAAGAACAAGAGCCTAAAAGACATGCATCTTCTCAATAAATGACCACAGTTCTTATTTAGAATTTGAATGACTGGATTTGATGACTTTTTTAGTTTCTTGCGGCGCTTCTTCTCCACAATGATGGTCTTGTCCGAAGCGCTAGTATATTCACTCCATTATTACCTACGTGTAAAAGAGCCCTCATATGGCCAATTTACTGCATACATTTTATTTTATTTAACAAAAACGTTCGTTATTGAGTCTTATTATACCGTGTGGAATAGTGGCGCGGGGTTCTATTCACATCGTTAAATCATATTCCCTTTGGGTATTATAGTCATTCCTGTCAAGTAAATAAGAGTTATCGTAAAGTTGACAACATGATAGCACGTCGAAGCAATATGATTTTATCCAGTAGAATAGAGGTCCAGCTGAGGCCCTAGCCATCAGAATAAATAATAACTACACGTAGAAGCGAATCTCCTTTAACCAGGCCCAAAATGCCGCGCTTTAAATACCTACTTTCCCCTTCATCTCGCTACGCCCCTCTGTCTTCCGCGCGCAAAGTTAGGGCTGTCACTCGCGATATATTTTAATCGGTTTATGGAGTGTTATACAAGTGTAGTCACGAAATGTTACAAATACTATTCTTATCTATTAATTCGTTTTAAATCGCGACACGCCGCGCTGCAAGAGCTATAATATATATTAATATGCCGAAATATATGTCATTATAGCAAAAAAGAAAAAAATACATACAGTGGAACGTATAACCTCCTCTTTTTTTAAAGTCGGTTAAAAACCACACAATACTAAGATATGAAAAAAATATCCATACCATTCATTATAGGGGCGAGGGGCAGAGATAAATATATCTTGCAGCAAGGACTAAATAAATATAACATACATACATACATAAAATCACTCTCAATTTAGTCTCGAATGACGAGTGACAGGGATAAAGCTAACGTAACTTCGAACTTCGATTTTCAAAGTAGGGCCTCTGTTTCCCAGAGGGGTAGGCAGAGACCATATATTTTATAGCTGCTTGTGTCGACTCTGTCAACTAGTACGGAAAATATATATTGTGAGATGCATTGGTATAATATATATTTTGGCATATTAATATAGATTCCGTGTGTGACACCCCTTACTGATTAGACACTTCAGGTGTCGCCAGATAGTAGGTATCTAACGTGCCGATCGCGCGTTGGCCTCCGGGAGTTTCGCTTCTACGTGTAGTTATTATTTATTCTTATGCCCTAGCCTAGATTCATTAGGCTTACTAACGTTTCTATTCGTTTCGTTTTGAGTCATTCCACCGTAACACCCGAAACGGCTACTTTTTAGTAGTGATTCTCTCGTTATTCTCTTATACTTTTAATTATGTGTGTTAAGGAAAAGAAAATGTTATCCAAATAGTAGTTCACTAGTCATTGTCCTAGTTTCTTATTACAATATCGAAATAAACCTTAATAAAAAGTAGCTGTTTCGGGTGTTACGGTGGAGTGACCCTTTTGCATCTTGGCTAGTACCTCTGGTGTAGTTTCTCACGTACTGTAAAACGGGGTGAGTAGAGACAAAACCTAAAATAAGTCATAGCTTGTTACGAATAAGAACTAGTTATTTATGTAACTGGTACATAATGAAGGTTCTTAAGGTACGAGCGCCGAGGTTAGAGCGCGAGCTTGCGAGCGCTCTAATTATAGGAACGAGTACCTTAAGAGTTAATTATGTACCGTTGCATACATAACTTTTTCTACATGCTTAAAATGATAATGACGAAAATAAATAATCGCTAACTTTTCTTGTATACTTTCCTCGATTTTTCTGCTAACAAATTACTTGTCGGCAAAGTAATTTTCATTATTCCGAATGGCGTTAATAGTTTGTGAATGTTATTGTTAAATATTTACAAAGGGCATTGGGTAAATTTGTTTGAAGAATATTGTCATTTTTTGTAGCGGCCACGGATGATTTTTATTTAGTTATTTAGAGGACCTCTAAATACACATAGATATATATAATTTATGGCGTTAAATAATATCGGAGCGGGTATATTAAAGATTTAAGTATTCAGGTTTTGGTACTAAAAGTACGCCTAAGTATTATTAGCTACCATGGGTTTCTTCAGTAAAAGACGTTGTACTGTTTGGAAGTGTTTACTTATCCTTACATTTATTTTAAAAAACATTAATTAAAACAAAGCTCTTCGTAGTTCCCATAACGACCACCGAGTTTTTTTCACACCACTTCAACTGTCAGAATGCCCGCCTATTTTACTTACTTTTTTTAAAAACTTATCATCGGTGTTACCCTCTCAACACCACCAACCTAAACTTCAATCAAATTAAAGATTTCTATTAAATATATATTATAAAATTTAAAACTATTTAGAATTATTACTAACATAGTACGGGCAAATTAGATGAAATTTCACTAAAGTCTGGAAATAATTCTAAGAATTGATAAAAACATTTCTGATTGCTTTGTAGGGGTTAAAAATCGAGCTTTATGCATCCCTTAATAAATTCGCCCCCCCGGAAAGGGGTGCAATTGGTTGAAAACCTTGCAAAGGTCATAACTAACGAGGGAAAAAAGGTGTACTCGGTGCAATTTGGCATACGTTTTAATCCATCTCAATCTACATTTGCACGTATTATTTCATTTAATTCAACCTACGGAACATATAAATAAAAATATATATAAGTAAAAACTTACTTTCGGCCATCGCGGCTCGGGGGAAAATATAGAACGCGGTGCAAATTGAGGATATGATTAGAAAAAATATCTAAATACAATATCTAATTTGCACCGGGGTGCAACCCCCGGAAAGTAGTTATCTACGTTTAACGGTCTTCGTACTTCGGGGGAAATTTTGAAACAATTGAAAATCGTCACAATCGTATTCGTTTGATTTACTTTAAATTCGCACCCCATAAAAAATTGGCATTCTTATCGGGATCATGCAGTTTTATGTTTGTAAATTACTTATTACCATAGAGCCATAAAGCCACAGAAGCGCTCGCACGCGTAAACGGACCGATGATGCACGGTTCTTGAGGCATGGGCAAAAGTAGCGTAGTAGTCGGTTATATTTTCTTTTTTAATTAAATAAATATTCTTGAACTCTCTTATTCATAATTGCACAATAAACCTATTTTAGTTAAAGTATGCTTTGACATTCCCTTTCCGAGACTGTACTTATTAATTAATTTATGTTTTATAGCTTCTGTAGATATCGGTTATTATTATTTCCTTTGGAACTTTTATTAAGCTATCTCCATTTCAAATTTCATCCTAATCCTTCCAGCCGTTGCAGCGTGAGGGAGTAACAAACTAATACACAAACTTTCGCATTTAGAATATTAATTGGATATTAAGTGGGAAAGTGGAATTTTTTAACTTGTAATACAAGTTTTAATGAAAAATAAAGTAGGTTTAAGAAATTCAATAATAAAGAAAAAATACAATTTTGAGTTCTGATCGTCAATAATCAAAGTAAGTGTCTAATATCAAAACGGTATAGTCACCAGCAAATATATTGGGGCGGACAATGTAAACAATAATAATGTCATCATTATTTGTGCATTCTGAAGTATATTCACTGCCTTCTGAATCTAGCTCTGATCAAGCAGCCTAGCAAGGCCTTTGAAGGTGTAGTTCGAGGATGCCGTTAGCTATAAAACTATTTGGAAAATAACTATAGAGTGATCATTCCACATGGTGGTGGAACCTCGAAAGTAAGATCGGTATATTTACTCAGTTTAACTTTGTCCGTTTTTATATGAGGTTTTCAGGTAACCTATCGCAACCTCGAATTTTTTTAGCCCGAATTTCATTTGACCGAAAATGTTTCGCTTTTTAACGTTTCTCCGATGGCACGATTCGTATTTTTTTTATTTCACCACTTGAGAGTAAGTAAACATATCTTTAGTCCGAGCAACTTTTCTCTTTGTTGTCACTTGCCCTATGTATTGTTACGTATTTTATGTCAAAGCCTATTTTTCATTTCACCAGTGCTACAACTAGCCTAGTGATCGTTTCGTATTTTGTTTCTTAACCCATTTTTCACTTCATCAATACTACATATAGTTTTCGCTACGTTACGTCAAATATTCATTGCAGATCAGAAAATGTTTGTAATTCCGAAAATGCAACGAGCAAAACGAATCAGGGCAGAACCGACTCGGATAGGTTAGGTTAGAAGGCCAAGGCGGGAGCTTTGCTCCCGCCTAGGCCTTCGAGGTTATTTTTTTTCATCTATCAACAGAACAAAGTCGATTTAGAAATAGGTAAAAAACTAATAAACCGAGCCGTTACAATGGGCAAATGATACTAAGGTAAAATTAGAAATGGTAAATAGATAAATTGACAAATCATTACATTGGACAACTGTTTGTACACCGAAACCAGTAATAAGGAATAGATAATTTGTCAAATCGGTAAAAAACCACAACAAGTAATGACTAAATGCAAATATTCGAAGTGATCTTTCGGGCAAACGTAAAAATAACCAAACCATAATTGTCGAAAAATACTTTTCGAACCAAAATTCGGTCAAACATTTTTCGGAGTTCAGATAGGTAACCAGGTTTTCATCATGCGGAATTAAGAGAAAAAATAGATGCCACATAGACGGCGACTGCCTTATGTTTTGAAAATATCCAATTCTACACAAAGAAGTATTAGGGTAATTATCTCAACCACATTTTTTGAGCGGCGGACGTGATAATTGGGGTGTAAAGTACATGTATTGGAAAACTATTTATTTTATAAATAATCTTACTCAAAGTACCATATTGAGCCAAAGTTAAAATTATTATTAACTTATTATATTTATCGTAAAAAAATATTTTCAATCCAAAATCAATTTTGGTGTCGTGTCCTGTACTTCCCTCATATACTGATATGTCGTGGTACAAACTTATTAAGCCTCAACTAGACTTATATTTTAGTTATCTGTATTCCTTATTAGTTGAGGTATTTTAAAATGTATCAATTATTGCATTTGCAAGAAAAAGGAAACTGGGAGCAGTGTAAATAAAACTGTCCAAGCGAAATTGTTAATTTTGGTGGTGAATATTGAAATTGATTTTATGATCGAACGAAACGTGATTAAACAAACAAATATAGCGTCAGATGTTCGTTCAGTTTCACTCGAGCAATAGACGGTGAAAGATTTGTACCATCTTTCTGCGTCTTCCCGCTAAGCACATAAGTATCTAATTTTGGTGGTATGAAATACACTTTATTAATCGTGATAACTTAGATAAGTCATTATTTCGCAAAAAGTTTTGTTGTGTGATAGTTTGTTCAAGTATGTTTATGGTGTCTTTTTAACTGTAACGAGTTAAGTTTTTGTTAAACTAAAACATTTGTTTTTAATTTAAAAAAAATGTGAAATTTTATAATTTTGGTGGTACAATTTTGGTGGCATTTGCGAAACACCAAAATTATCAAAATTTCTGGTCTCCACCAAAATTATTTAAACAACAAATAATCATTATTTATTATATTAGAAACTTACGTTTTGGATTTTCAAAAATAACAAGGAAGATTCCCTAACGATTATATTTTAATTAGCCCGATATGTTATTATTGATCGTGAGTTTTTCTAAGAAAAGTAATTTTGGTGGATAATAACAATTTTGGTGGTACATAATTAGTAAAATCGTTATATCTTGAAAAACACTTGGTATAATAAAGGGCCATTTTAACACTGTTTTTATAATGACTAATGACGTCACTTAAACGTTTAATTGTAAACCCTACTAAGAAAATAAAAAATACCACCAAAATTAGGATAATTTGACGCTTGTTGAAATTCACCCATTACTTTTATTTTTGAAAACAATTAATACTGCATTTATGGATTTTTGGAAATTCCTCTGCCTTAACCGGAAAACGAACTGTACTGTACTCCAGTAACTTTATACATGAGGGCTTGCGTCAAATCCGGTAGTTTTGAATTTTTGCAGACTTGTTTATGATGTTGGCCCAATGAATAATTCAAGTTTGTGACCCCGAGAAGATCGCAACTTCATCATGTCAGCCGAAAGACGTCCACTGCTGGACATAGGCCTCCCCCAAGGCTCTCCACTCAGACCGATCTTGTGCTTTTCGCATCCACCGCGTTCCCGCGATCTTTACAAGGTCGTCACTCCATCTTGTTGGAGGCCTACCCACAGCTCGTCTCCCGGTCCAGTCAAAAATAAAAATACCGTGAACATTTCGGTTTTTCTTTCAGATAATGGTGATTGTAACTCTAAAGAACTCGTTTTTGATAGTACTTTTCTAGGATGTTTTTAAAGTAGACTAAATTTGCTACAATATGAGACTAGAGTTGTCTCTGTAGACCCAATAGTTTCCGAGATTAAGCTTTTCAAAATTCAACTTTTGTCGAACTTCGCAATTTTTTTGAACAACCTCGACGAACTGCGATACCAACTTACTATTTGCCAGGGCTGCGACGAAAACCAGCTTCAATCTGCCCAGGTTACCGCCTACACGAGACTCTCGAAAACTATCACAGAGACAATTCTAGTCTCATGTTGTAGCAAATTTAGTCTTATTTAAAACGTCCGAAGAAGCTACTATCAAAAACTAGTCCTTTAGGGTTATAATCGCCAGTCTGAGAAAAGTCCGAAATTTTAACGGTTTTTTTTTATTTTTGGCAAAGTTGCGTTCGGCGCTTGAAGTCACAAACTTGGATTATTAATTTGGCCAACATCATAAACAAGTCTGCAAATAATCAGAACTACCGAATTTGACGCAACGTACCCCGTACTTTCAGGCGACATGGTTACTGGACTACTGGTCTAATATGACAAAACAACAATAAAGTCTTGTTTTATGATACAGATCGAAAGGGTCATGATAGTGATCATTTTAAACTTACAACACATACGCCTTCAAATTAATTAAAAACCGTAAAAAATACATGGTTTTATTGTTTTGTCATATATTCGACCAGTTCGATTCCCGGTTAAGGCAGACCAAATTCCAAAAATGCAGTAATAATTGTTTTAAAAAATAAAAGTAAGTCTTCTTCGTGTAGAATTTTCTTTTTTGAATATAAAGGAAGTTGCCGTTCATATGCGTTTTTTCCACCCTGTATGGGGTACACAGAGATCATCAGATCACACAACAATTTTCACAAAGTAACTGACTGAGCGGTGCCATGCGTTGCGCTTTTCCCCGCCCCGCGCCCCGCGCTCCCACTACCCGCGGCAAAGATTAAATAGGTATGCCCGCGGTCGCCTGGCGTTCGCTGCGATTACATTTGATAAACTTCCCGTTATTTTTTCCTTTTTTTTATAAGGTGCGAATGTAGTATCTTTAGAACAAGTGCCATGAATAAATTTTCACGACTACCTTAATTTGCCCCAAAGTACAATCTATAAAATAATGAAAAATTCATGTTCCATAATTCGCACAGGGGTGCAAAATAAACTGGGCGTTTATTATGCTTTAAAAAGCTTAATGTAAGTTTGCACCAACCGACTGAATTATCCTCGAGCCGCAATCTAAGAAAAACAAATAACTTAATTTTGATACATCTCACACCTTTTTAATTAAGATACGTTAAGTATTAAAGGGGTCTTTACACGTGGCTAAACTTGCACCAAATAGTTTTTAACATACTCCAAAATTACGGCACTTTAAAGTTTATACCTAACATTTAAAAGCTTTCCGTACATAATAGAAACGGTGCAAACCGGGGAAAACTATCTAGTTAAGCCCTCTAACGATTGCCAAAAATGCACGACTACACGACTTAATTCCATACTTTCTGCTAATTCGACCATACTAACAGACGGCCATTCTGTAACAGGAATGTCCTCATTCCGAGAGAGTCTCGGCCATTCTCAGCAAGAAGTATGACCTCATACTCAATCATATACAGATAATCAGTTTATAACAAATAATCAATAACTTTTCTTTTCTTTATTACAAAATAGTCACTTTTTTTTTTTAAATATCTGTTGTCTTCGCATCGAGCTGTCACCGTAGACCAGCTGTGCCCAAATAGTGAAACTATAGATCAAGTCGAGCCACCCGCGGGCATCGCACAAGAAAAATACATAATTAGCTTCCGCTTGCCTCCCGAGGGCTCGGCCTGCTAACACATTCAGTCAGTACTGCCTCCCGCGGGTCGGTCACTGCACATGCCAAACTTCTTTAAAAACACCATAACAGATGGCTATTTTGATCTCTGGTAGCGACCGATGCTAGCAGACAATCCTAGGCTGTAAAGGGAAGGAATAGGAAATTTCATTTTTTTTTATATACTTATACAATAACTTTCCTCAAGACATGTTCATAAACTTTTTTTTTTAATATTATTATTTATTCTGTCTGTAAATTACCGTTACTATTGGATTCTGGTGTTGATAAACAATTATCGTTCTCGCTTTCATCGTTCGCACTGGTAGCAGGAGAGGATGCAAAGGTGACCCATTTTTTTAGTTGATCGGCGGGAAATATATTACTATATTTGCGTTTAGAATGTCCCTTGATATTGGAAACCTCGTACCTATCTTTATCAAGAACTGCTGTTATTTTAAAGGGTCCTTTAAATTTTGGTGCAAACTTTTTACTTTTTCCTTTATCTGGGTTGTGATTAGGAATCATAACTAAATCGCCCTCACTAAAGTGCTTTGTTGGAGCTCTAGCCTGATCAAATCTCGTTTTCATTGCGTGTTGTGAGTTGATAATGTAATTTTGGACATTTTGTCTTATTTCATCTCTTTCTTCAATTAGTCTATCCTCAGATTGTCCAAGAGCTCCTTTCAGTATACCTTCAGACTGTCCGGTAGTTCTGTGACCAAAAACGATCTCGGACGGGGACCTACCTGTACCCTTATTTATAGTATTGTTGAGGCTCCACTGTAATTTAGGTACATTAGTATCCCATTCTTTTTCATCTAGGCCATAGTTCATTGCAGACAATGAGTTTAAAATCGTTCTATTGTAGCGCTCAATTTGTCCATTGGCACGCGGAGTTGCTACTGCATTAAGAACGTGCTTTACACCAATAGACGTTGTAAACGTTTTAAACTCCCTAGAGGTAAAACTTGTCCCCTGATCTGAAATAATTACCTTAGGAGATCCAAACGTCGCAAAGATTTCAGCAAGGACTGTAATAGTGGTCTTTGATTTCGTGTTCTTTACTGGCTTAACGAATATAAATTTACTAAAACCGTCAATCACGCCAAGGATATACGTATTTCCACGTTTGCTTTTGATGAAAGGCCCTAAATGATCCATATGGATGGTGTGAAATACAGAATTAACTTTAGGAATAGGATGTAAATATCCAGTCTTTTTACCTGACATTTCCTTATTATATGCGCAGTTAATACATGCGGCTACATATTTGGTGACAAAGCGTTTCATCTTAGGGAACCAGAAGTCGGCTTTAATTTTTTCTAAGGTCTTTTCCAACGCAAAGTGGCCTGCGTCATCGTGGTTGAGCTGACATACTTTCCATCTAGCACCACTTGGCACAACCCATTTTAACTTACGACCGTCCCGTCTATATAATTTATCATCCCGTAAAACATAGTTTTTGGTGATATCTTTTATATCAACTTCGCTTGTTTGTAGGATTGTTTTTATATGCTTAAGGCGCGGATCGGTCATCTGTACAGTTTGTAGCCATTCACTTGTGGTGATATTCAAAACTTCAACTTCTTCCTGACCATCCGGCGCTGACACCGGGTTACGACTTAACGCATCTACGTGTTGCATATTACAACCCGGTCGATATTCGATGCTAAAGTTATATTCTTGGAGCATTAGCCACCATCTGGCAACCTTCGGCACTAAGTCTCGTTTCGTTAACGTCGATCTTAGTGCATTACAGTCTGTTACTACAGTAAACTCAAGCCCGATCACGTAAACACGAATTTTTTTTAGCGAAAGAACTACAGCTATCGTTTCGAGCTCATACGAGTGCCAGAATTCTTCCTCACATGTCGTTTGACGACTATAATAAACTACCGGACGCAGTGGACTATCGCTATCTGGTCTTTGTAGCAAAATACCACCTATTCCTACCTTACTAGCGTCGCAATGTACCTCAGTGTCGTAATTAGGATTGTATAAGGCAAGTATAGGTCGTGTTATTAATTTGGTTTTAATTTCTTGAAAAGCAGATTTTTCTGCTTCACCCCAAGTCCACGGGACATCGACTTTAGTAAGTCTGGTTAGAGGTCTTACAATGGTTGCAAAATTGTACACAAAACGACGAAAGAAACTAGCAAGCCCAACAAATTGTCGGACCTGATGTACGTTAGAAAGCTCTGGAAATTCGGATACGGCCTGAATTTTAGCACTACCCGGTCTTAAGCCTCGTTCTGAAATTTCGTATCCTAAATAGTTTATTTCCGTTTGAAAGAAGAAGCATTTCTTAAGATTTAGCGTTAGTTTTGCCTCCCGCAGTAAAACGAATATTTCTTCCACTTTTTTAAATGCTTCTTTAAACGTACTTCCGGTCGATAAAAGATCGTCTAAATAGGGTAAAGCTAGGTCAAAACGTTTCGATCCTAAGGCCTTATTGATCATGCTTTGGAAGACTGCCGGTGCGTTGACTAACCCGAAGGGCATTCTGGTGTATTCATAATGCCCATCAGGCGTTACGAATGCTGTAAATTGCCGGGAATCTTCTGACACAGGAATCTGATAGTACCCTGATGCGAGATCCAAACTTGTAAACCAGGAATTGCCACTTAGCCGATCCAGTTGGTCCTCGATTACAGGCATCGGGTAGCTATCTTTAATCGTTTTCTTATTTAAAGCCCGGTAGTCAACACACAGGCGGTATTCTCCATTCTTTTTCCGCACAAGCACGATAGGGCTTGAATAAGGTGAGTTGGATTCCCTAATGATGTTATTAGCCAGAAGATCGCCTATCATCTCTCTTACCTTGGCCCGTTCACTGAACGGAAGACGATAAGGTTTGTAACTAACCGGGGTATTATCGTTCAGTCGAATAATCATCTCGGAAACATCAGTCAAACCAAGTTCGTGTAAATTCAAAGCGAAACAGTTTCTGTACTGGTTTAACAATTGAAGAAGGTCTTCCTTTTGTTCTTTAGTAACTTTAGGACCAACGTTGATCATATCTATTGTGATGGGAATTTTAACTTCAGCAAGCGAGCTCTTATCTTTATCACATGTCGTCACTGTATTGACATTTAGATGAGTAGTATGCATATTGATGGATTCGTTCAGTCTAACAGCACGAGCAATAAGCTTATCGTTGTGAAGCGTTAATAATGCACGGGACCAAACTAAAACTAAACAGCAGCCCTTTCCAGCTTTAAATTCATATATACCCTCAAGTAACGCATACTCACCCCCCACTTTCATACAAAGATTGCCGGGTATAAATAATAATCCGGTGAATGGCGTATCAGTGCGAACTTTGAGAGCATGAACACCGTCTCCTATTGTTATATCGCCCTCGTTAAATACATTAATCCGTTCGGTCTCAGAGTCATCACAGTAAAGTATTAACTGAGTACTAGTTTTGTGGGCTATTACTGTCGGTAACTCAGTTAACGACTGACCTATCAGGACATCAGTGCTCAACAAATTGTCAGATACAACAAATGCTTCTACAAATGCATCCACGGCATCAACAACAATATGAACCGACACTCTACCTACCGGTACGATACTACCAAGTGCAAATCCCTTAATTACAGGTAAGCTAGATTTATTTAAACTTAAATTTTGCTCCTGAGCAACCTTCATTCTAACTAATGTGCACTGACTACCAAAGTCAATGTAAACCGTATACTTTTTGCCATTTAAGGTGATAGTTTTGTAATACTTGCCGTTATTTTTCTCCTCAGATGTAATTTGGAGTACTCTTCGGGCTGATTCATCTGTGGTTTTGATGTTGTTTCTATTTGTAATATTGTTTTGATAACGGTCTTTGTCAGACGACTTAGTTTCGACACAATCTTGGCTGTAATGTCCAATTCGATGACATTTATCGCATCGTTTTAAGGGTTTATTGCATGAGGTCGCTGCATGTCCTGTTTCTGAACAATTGTAGCACCGCACGAGCTTAAACCTATTGCGTCCTTGTGACAGTCCCGCTGGTTTTGTTGTTGAAGCTACATAAGAGCTGTATTCATTCGGTCTGAAATTATAACTTCTAACAGGCTGTCCAGGTCTTTTTATTAATTTTTTTTTTTTGAAATGCGCCTCAAGTACCGCAGAAGTTCTGATGGGCGGTTGAAGTTGGAGCCCTGTGCGTTTAGTCTTATATTATTATCAAAGACTCCATCCACAATGCAGTCGACTGCGTCCCTCCCGTGTATCTTACACATTCGTACAAGTCGCGCTTTGTCGTGGAAGTATTCTTCCAGAGATTCGTCTCTTCTACTCTTACGTTCAAGCATTTCTGACAGCCTGTGAGCAAAATTACGGTCATCGGGAAATGTTCTCAATATCTTGGCTTTCCACTGACTCCAATTCAAGTCAACGGAACTCTGACCTTGATACCAGTTTTTGGCAAATCCAGAGAGTTTTGGTAGTGCATAATAAACGGTCTGCTTTACATCCCATCCGTATATTTTAGTGGTATCGTCTACTTTCCGTACCCAAACTGCAGCTGTTTGTGCGTGGTTATCAGGATCAAATTCGGGGATTACATTTTGGGCACCTTCAAAACGAGTACCTCTATTATCCATAAGTTTCGAGAATTTCTCAAAAAATATATCTGATGAGGTACGTTTCTTAGTTCGACCTCCCCGGTTATGACGGTGACTGGATTTGCGGCGGCTCGAGTGTGAGCCTGAAGAGCTACTGGTGCTTACTGAGGAACCATGACGTTTCCTTTTACTAATCTTTGTTCGCTTGCGCCGCCGCGGTTCACTATCACTACTACTGGTGGATGAGGTACTACTTGTACTGGAACCCGAGCGAGTAGCTCGAGCGGTTAGCCGACGCGAACGTGGCACGCTAGTACTTCGGCTACTACTTTTACTAGTAGATGATCGAGAGGTGCGACGACGACGGGAGCGACTGCGATACGTATCCCGCTCTCGCTGGTGCCGCGGTCGTACATTCGTTCGGGACCCCTTACGTCGCTTGTTATTGTTGCGTTTCTGTGTTCTAGATGGTCTATCCGTGACCTTGCGTTTACGAGTTAGGGACGGGGTGCCAGCCGACCTAGTCGGTGATACGTTTGGACTCATGTTGTAGTTGCTTTCCCCCTTTTTTGTATATTATTATATAAGTTTCGAGTTTTCTAATTAGGTATTGGTGCAATCTTGAGGTTATTATTGTATAGTAAGATAAGGAAGGTAGGGAAAGGGTAAGGAAGAGAAAACAAAACAAAAGGAAACAAAAATTAAATTATATCCACCAAAAGATACGAATGTAGTGAGGGATTGGGACCGATAAAGTAGGTAGTAAGTAGTACAGGCAACATTTGCCTAATGTATGTTTTGTGAGCAAAAAAAACAGTTGACAACAAACAAAATGTTTGTTATTGTTGTAATACTACATTAGTAAAGGTGATGATCAGATAATAAGTAAAAGGTTATCATATAATGCCATAACTAAGGTTTATAATGACATCAAAATAGTGCAATGTAAGTTTAAATAACATACATTGTTTACTATAACACATTCGCCGTCAGCTACCAATCATTTTAACATACCAAGCATGTTAACAGAACTGAATGGATCATGCGGCAATGTGACCGCATATGAATTTCTTGCACTAAAATTAAGTGGCAGTAAAACAATATACTATAACAAGAAAATCTCCTCTTGACATGTGTCTACAAAATACAAGGTAAATTTTCATGGTTCGAACCCAAGTTCAACAGTGCCAAACCATAACTACGGAACAAATTCACAAAATACACACAAACTGCATACTATTATTATTCAAATAACAACCTCACAGGTGTGATAAACATTACCATTGAAATAGTACGGTCACGGAGGTTAATTTGCTACCCATTTCAAAAAAAATCTGCTTGAAGATGTCATTGTCAATAGAGATGCCAAGTCATTTGTAATTGATAGGAAACTCAACCTTATTGTTGTAGAATGTCAGATTGACTTTGGACCTAAGGTGGGTCACAAATTAAATTCCTTGACTGTATGTATACATGTAACACACTTTAATGTACAAACGGGTAAAATAATAAGCAACAATAGTAATCAATCAATGGAATAAAGATCATTTGTTCATAGCAGCAAAATATTAAGCTTATTATCTAAGCTATGTTTGCCTTAGTTCGGAACAAAAATCTTTTCTTGTTATTAATGTTTACCGTCGTTGGCATAGGTATGAATACATATAGCATGTAGGTATAGTATAAAGTTTGTTGAAATAAGTTGGTAGTAACGGATACAAATACATACAACTTACACGATCCCTTCCCATATTAATTCAATATAAAACGTAAGTCGCGGCACATTCAACGTATCAAATATTACGAGGCCCAAACCCGTTTCTATTAAATTAATATACACAAATAGTTCAGCAAAGAAAACAAATTAAAGTTACAACATACCTGTAGGCTTCTCGCAACGTTCTTACCACTTCTGAAGTATTAGCTACCATGGGTTTCTTCAGTAAAAGACGTTGTACTGTTTGGAAGTGTTTACTTATCCTTACATATATTTTAAAAAACATTAATTAAAACAAAGCTCTTCGTAGTTCCCATAACGACCACCGAGTTTTTTTCACACCACTTCAACTGTCAGAATGCCCGCCTATTTTACTTACTTTTTTTTTTAAACTTATCATCGGTGTTACCCTCTCAACACCACCAACCTAAACTTCAATCAAATTAAAGATTTCTATTAAATATATATTATATAATTTAAAACTATTTAGAATTATTACTAACAGTATGAATATTTAAATATCTCGGCTCCGATGCACTTAAGAGTATTTCATTATCTAACAAAATATGTTTATTTTGAATAACTCTACCACATTTTACCACTTTTACGAATGGCCGCTCACCTTGAAAATGTATGACTTTTACAAAGACAACACTTTTACCCAAACCCCTTTCATGCAAATTTTAATAGTTACCTACTAAAACAGTTCTCTCAATTTACCATACAAGTTGGAATGCCAAACGAAACGCCATTTTGTTGACATCCATATTGAACTTAACCATGGTAACCAAATAACGCATCGGTGGATACTAATCATCTATTTTTAGTAATTTAGTAAAAATGAAATTTTAAACACATACTTAGTCTAAAAAATAATTTTGTTTTTAAAACACGTAATTTCAGTTGGTATTAAAATATTTTAAACGGTTTATTATACTAATTAATATGTCAAGTGTTCACTGAACGCCAAGGCTGATATCCGGAATGACCTTAACCATGGTAATAACAATGCTATAATAATTATTATAGAACTGTTATTACGATGGCAACGCTTATTATAGAATTGTTTTCACGCTTCGGTTACGCTATAGGTAGTATTCTGATACCATTAACGATATCAATATTAGCGGTACGTCTATTGGAAATAATTTCAGTCTTATAATTAGTCATTACATACTTCATTTTAGGTTGTGTCCCTACTCACCCCTTAATCCCCACTCACCCCGTTTTACGGTAATGGCCTTAATCCATTTTGAAATGTAGATGGGCCTCAAAGCCCATCTACCAGGGGGATTGTATGTTCGTTTGCCTTATCCGTGTTATAAAAAAAAACAATAAATCACTCGCATGGCCCTTGACCGATAAATGTGTCGGTTAATGGCCAAACCGTTAGATAGGCTTATTTCGGATTAAAATTTGACACATTTTGTATGGGCAAATGTCAAAATTTACCTGAAGTAAGTCTTATCTGTCCGCGGTTTGAATATAGGGTTCGGGCGTAATCGGTAGTAATCGGTACCTTTCGTAATGTAGATAACAAACAAGCAAAGAATAATTTTAGTAAGCACAATGATAAACAGACATGTCATGCTCCCTGGACACCCCACTGTCTGTTTTGTAATGTTTTTAAGCATAACCCTAATGTACATACTTAAAAATAAATGTACCTCAATAGATCGAGAGTAGAAATTATATTAGTTTGGGGTTGCTGTGGAGCATCTCCCCAGCAACCCCTAAGATTAATTTAAGAATTTGTCATTTATTACAACATAACGCTGTTGTACCCAATATATACTGAATTAGTACCGTTCCGTTCCGTTCCATTCCGATGACTACACCCAGCCAGCAGTTCTGCTGCAAGGACGCAGAGTCGTTTACCACCATCAAAGAGGTAGAAACAGGTCGGTTTAACAGGGGGGCTCAGGTGCCCACAGTGTCACTACGCGAACTGTAGGACGAGGGTGTATAGGAACCTTAACATCCCCCGTCCAGGAATCAGGTCCCGTAGGGACCTCGTGGATACCTAGGCCCTCTCGTACAGCCTCGCTGTCGCTTGCCATCCGATGTCAGCAACTGCCACTCCTGTCCGAGACACCGGGGAGCCGGAGTTACAGGTAGGGAGAGTTTGGGGCTTTTGCAGTCGGATGGGGTGTGGGGAGGATAGATCAGACCCGAATACTAGCATCGTGGCCCGAATGAGGGAAGATAGATACTATAATTGGTGTGTAATAAATACGAAGAGGAAGTTAGGACTGCGTCTTACTAATTACTCCGGCAGGTTGTTTCCTGGTGCTTCCTTTTTCTTTTCCTCTTTTTTTTTTCCTCCTCCTTCATGCGTTGTTATATTCCGGTTCCGTTTCAGTGTCGGTTTCTGGTCTCTTGTATATTTTTTCGGCTGTTTTTTTTAATAGGCTCCTGTTTGGCGCTCTGGATCTCCAGTAGGCTCGACTTTTATTGGTGTAGTGCTCTATATCATGTGCTAGGGAATCATCCCAGGTAACGATTGGCCGGCCTACTTTCTATTTCTTCTCTTTTAAGCTCAGAGCTGCACGTAGTAGATGCGGCTTTTGACGTCGTAGGATGTGACCGTAGTAGGAAATTCTGCGCACTTTGACTACTTTGGTAATCGTTTTCCCCTCAAGAACCTGATGGATTCTTTGTCTAGGGGGGTCTTTTGCTGCCCCAATCATCTCCTTTAGTATGTGGCGCTCATATTTTCTTAGTCTTGACCTGTTGGCCTTTGTACGTGCCATAACATTCAGTCCATAGGTCATCGCAGGAGAGATAACCATTTTATACATAAGTCGCGCAATGCGCCATTTGAGTTTGTACTGTTTTACAAATTTGGTAAGGACCTCGAATTTTTGATCGCTTTGGCACATCTGGTTTTAATTGAAGCTTTTCGGTTGTGAGTCGCTGTAATATACGACCCCAAATATTGTATTTGCTCGACAGGTTGTATCAATATTCCGCCCATAGATTTTGGTAGCTGCTCGGCTGCTGGGGGGCCAAAGGGGTCCCTAATGACTAGTTTAGTTTTCGTGTCGTTTATGACAAGACCAATGGTTATAAGCAAATCTTTCATTTTCTGCACTATGCGGTCTAGAGTAGTGCAGCAGTCGCCCACTATTATAAGATCATCTGCAAAAGACAAGATTAGCGGTAGTGTGACCTTCACGTCCTGCGGGCCGATTATGGTCCTCATTATCGACGTAGATAAGCGTGGATAAAATATCCGTCAGTTTCTGACCAGTATGTAAGTGTGAGAGTGACGGAAGCTCTATCCACCGCGATATAGGCGACCATAATACAGGCCCTGGTCTAGCTTGATCACATCCTCTTCTTCCTCTAGGGTTCGTAGAACATCATTCATTAAAACTGTAAATAATCTGGATGGGCATCCTTGTTTGACTCCTCTACCCTTGTTGATGATTTGTGAGTTTTGGCCAAACCACGTGATGAAAGTTCATTCCCGCATGCAAGCCTCGACAATCCTGTTTGTTAGTGGTATATTTGTGCGGGTGACGAGCACGTCTCTCAAGGCGTTCAGATCTACATTGTCGAATGCTTTTTCAATGTCGAGCGCTATAACATACAGCCTTTTACCCTCCTTCCAGTTTACGTCTAAGACTCTACGGAGTGCAAATAGATGGTCCTCCGTTGACCTGTTGTTTAGAAATGCTGCCTGGTAGCTTCCTAGAGCTTCGATTTTCGCGTCTAGTTTTCTTAAAAGGAAATTGGCGTAGATATGGTTTCCTCCCTACATTACAAATCGATATTCTTCTATAGTCGTTGACGTGTTGTGGGCGTGGTTTCTTCGGTATCGGTACCTGCTTTGTAATGAGCCAGTCTTCTGGTATTTTGTTTTTCAACCATGCTTCGCGCATTATGTTGGTGACCTGTTGTATAAACTCACTAGGTGCTGCCTTGTATAATTCTGGGACTATTTGATCCATTCCCGGGACTGTCCCGCCTTTGAAATTACTAATAATGTTCGTTACTGTTTCAATATCGGGACCGTCGTCTTCCGGTACCCGGTTTGTACTGTGGTCGACTGGTCTAATCGGATCTCCTTCGCTTGTTTTCATTTCAGAAATCCAATTGGACATCGGAATATATTTGTTATTAACTATTCTGTTCTCTGGTATATTTTTAAAGCTGCGCAAGTACTTGTACGTAACCTTCATTCGAACAGCTCTGTGCGCCTTGCTGAGATTGTTGAAGAAGCGCTCACATTCTGTATTAAAGTCTTCTTCTTGGGTCCTACGCCAGTTTTTGCGCGCCTGTTTAACTTTTTCGGCGTAGCTTTGATCTTCCGGGGACTTATTTTTCAAGAAACGCGCTTTTTGCAAATTTGCAAGAGCAAGGCGGGCTTCTCTAGATCGGGGTATTGACTTCGGGGGGAGTTTTCTTGCGGCTTGTATTAACATCCCATTAAGCTAATTCCAAGTTGGATTTTCGTTAGCATGTTGTGTGATAAGCAGACGTCTGCTTTCTTTCTGAAATTCCCTTTTTATCTCGTTGTTTTGTAAAGTTTCATAGGCGACCGTTTTATGATTGAACTGTTTTACTAAATTCTCTTTGCCCGAGAAGTTGGTACCTTTCTGTCGCTGGTAGTTTTTCTTACTTTGGAAACTTGTGTTGCGGATTGATCCCCAAACTACTTTGTGGTCGGATCTTACGGATTTGGCAAACTCTTCTCTTACAGTATGGAAAAAAATGGGCCGTTGTTCAGATGATAAAATATGGTCGATCTGTGAGCTTTTGTTCCTGAAGTCCATGTTACCTTACATGATGGGCGACCCCACGAATTGTTTAACCTAAGGTTGTGTTCTAATATGAAACTCATTAGAAGGCTGCCGTTCGTATTGGACTCTTGGTGTAAGAGGTTCTTATTAGATACCTGTGAACACGCCTTTTTCACGTCTCGTAACCCTATGTGTGCGTTAAAATCGCCTAGGATTATTGGGTAAGCCTTCTTAGGAGCTTGACGCAGAAGCGTGCCAATGTTTGCCAGGCATGTTGAGGCCCCGGCGGGCATGTGAGTATTAATGATAAGCAACTCCGCTGGGGCTCTGTTATTTGTTAACTCTATTTTTATGTGGACAGCTATGATATTGGAGTATTTTTATATGTGTAAATTAAATTCTGGTCTATATGTTTGTTAATCAAGATTGCCACTCCGCGTTTTTCCCGTGGCATTTCTCCGCCATTGAGGAGCCAGTGATAGTTATTGGAAACCGTTTCTCCGCGTGGAAGGTGCGTTTCTTGCAATACCGCTATGGTTATACGCCGTGCCGCTAGTTCTTGGTCTATGCGGGCCCTGTCTTTCGCTGACGCGCAACCTCTTACGTTCCATGTGGCTACCGTGATTACCTCGGCAGGTTGCGGCACCTAGGACCGGGGGTATTGGGGGGCCCTGACTAGGCGTTGGCCCGTTGTATCAACAACGTGCACGCTCTCTACCGAACTAATTGAGATCTGGGGTAGGCAAACTCGCTATAACCGGGGACGGGCTAAGTGTTTGTGCGTCCGGCGAGTCGCACGTGTTTCGTTGTTTTACCGGTGCGTTTGTCTGTCCTTTGTTATTTGTGGCGTCCCTGACACCATGAGCCTTTTGTGACACAAACATTTTCTCCGCTTCCGAGAAAGTAAATACTACCGAGTCGTAGTGGTGATTATGATAAAATAAATGTATGCTTTTCATTTTTGCGTATTCCGCTATTGGGGCTTTGTAATACAACGCTCGCTGTTGGTTAGCGTAAACGTAGACGTTTACTGTAAAATAATGCGACGCTGCTAAGATGATTTCCTCACCACCCCAGAAACCGTTCTTAGTCTGGTTTTGAATGTAGCTATCTACTAGTTGTGCGTAATGTTGTGACGTGTCATTATGCGCGGCCGTGAAGTCCAGGATACTACCTTGGAGGGCTAACTTGATTTGAGTATCATCCCTTTCTGACGCGAGGTGGTTGGCAAGTTCCTCTCTGATAGAACGATGGTCGTAATTCATATGCTGTATTCATTTGATGTGCTATCGCTCTAAATAGACAATTTCCGTCCTTGGGAATCGGAATAATTTCCATTATTCTAACCGTGTTAGTAGTAAACGTACAATCCGTTTTTAAATCAAAGGAAGGGCTCGTCCTTTGTTTGGTTCCTACGTAGGGTTGCTTGTTCTTGGAACTAGTAGCGGAGTAACTTGCGTCGACTTGTGCAATTGCTTCCGTAACGAGCTGGGTTTTTCCTTTCTCCTATCTTGTTTGAAGTGTTACCGTGTGTCCTTACCGTATGCTAAAATGAACTTAAATGCTATGAAGAACGTGAGCTCGTCGCGTATCGCACTACCCTGAGTCCTGTAGACTTCGTACGAAGCCTCTTTGCATAACATTTTGCGTAACCTGAGCCCTAGTCCTCTGCAGTCTCGAAAAAAATATCTAAACCCCTTGCTACACGTACTGTTTTTATTTTATTTAGTTTTTTGTTAAAACCCTACTCTCGCCCGCCGAAGTTAGTTATTTATTTTAAAGGCTAGGTACGTGTTGGTGCGTGTACGTTTTATTGGAGTTTGTTCGATATGTCGTAAACAATTACCGCCTATGGTGATGTCTGTATGAGCAGATATAATTGCGCTACTACTACAAGCCGAGTTCTATACACCCTAGAAACTTAGGAACGATTTATACACGATCCTAAAAATATATAGTGTTTTATCGCGTCCTCGGATTCATATGTAGGCCGCGATAAAACAATTTCAAAAATCTACTCTCAAGACCGTTGAAGTGTATGTAATGAAACGATCTCACCAGAATGCTCGCTCATGTGCCCAGAATGTTCTGGCCAGGGCAGCGATACAATTGCGCTACTGCTAAGAGCCGAGTTCTATACACCGTATAAACTTAAGTACGATTTATACACGCTCCTAAAAATATATTGTGTTTTATCGCGTCCTCGGATTCATATGCTATTGGTAGGCCGCGATAAAACAATTTCAAAATCTACTCTCAAGACCGTTAAAGCGTATGTAATGAAACGATCTCACCCGAATGGTCGCTCATGTGCCCAGGATGTTCTGGCCAGGGCAGCGGTACTGCTGCGTGGAGAACGCAAGCCTGCACCCTCACACGCTCACACTCGCCGTGATGGCGTGGGGTGGACGCGGCCCCCGACACACGTACACACTTGCCGCAACGAGGAAGGACGCGGCCAAACACACAGCGCACGCACACACGAAATTAATAGGGACCGAATTTTTTGATTCGAATTCAGCACCCGCTACGCGATTTCGTTATTGAGTAAAAAGCAACCAGGCCGACGCCAAGTAGAGGCTTTTGTGCCTCAGTCAACTTTTTAATAGCGGACCGAGTCCCAAACACGTGTTGATTCCTTGGCGGCTGACCGGCCCCCAATATATACTGAATTAGTACGCACTTTTTTTTTAATGTACCTGTTTAGATCAAGAGTACAAATGATCTGAATTTCTTAAATTCAATGTTTGGGGGGTTGCTGGGGAGATTCTCCACAGCATCCCAAACATTGAATTTAAGAAATTATTATTTATTAAAACATTACGCTGTTGTACGCAATATGTACTGAATTAGTACACACTTTTTTTTAAATGCACCTCCATAGATCGAGAGTACAAATTAATAATGAACTGAAACACTTTCGCATTTGATTTTGATTTGCAAGCGTATGCTGTACTTTATAAAGAGAATAAAGCTTTTGCTCAACATGTCGACATAATAAAATCGACTTTTTCCATGTTGGTTATAATAACAATTTCTTAAATTCAATGTTTGTGGTTGCTGGCGAGATGCTCCACGGCAACCCCTACTTTAGATCATTTGTACACTCGATCTATGGAGGTACATTTAAAACAAAGTGCGTACTAATTGAGTACATATTGGGTACAACAGCGTTATGTTTTAATAAATAACAAATTCTTAAATTAATCTTTGGGGTTGCTGAGGAGATGCTCCGCAGCAACCCCAATCTCATATAATTTGTACTCTCGATCTATTGAGGTACATTTCTTTTTAAGTATGTACAAATTCGGTACATATTGTGTACATTAGGGTTATGCTTTAAAACATTACAAAACCGACAGTGGGGTGTATAGGGAGCATGACATAAACAGACCTACGGGAGTGTTTTTAATGGGTTCGAGAATACAAGCACAGGCCACTTGATCGCAAGTGGGATCTGTGAGCCACAGACATTTACATTCTCAACACTACGATCTGAAGACTGCAATCCTAAGACCGTAAATGCGTTGCCAGCCCTGAGGACTAAGATGGTATGCCTCTGTACTAGTAATTTCATCGGTTTTCTTATTTCCATATCAGAACACTAACTAGTAACTGTTTCTATAGGTTAACACGTTCACGGACACAGCACCATCCTCGAAATTGCGTGATATGGCACAAATCAATCTCATACAACACTTTCTACGGCCATGGACGAACTGCCACATTTAGCGTTTGTCAAACATTGTACCACTTTATGGCGTAAAATATATGTATGTAATTTCGTACAATAAAAATCTTACCTTACCTAGAGTAGTGCATGAGATTGAGATTGCCCTAGAGCTTTTTCGCTGTGACACTGGCGGCTTGTGTTAAAACCTAAAGTGGCACAGAGTCCGCGCTTCCTATAAATGCTATGGGAAATAGCCGGCCGTGGACGGAGTTCCGTTTTTGGTGTAATTAAAAACACCGGCCACAGCCGTAGTGCCATATCACGAGGGTCTCAGTTTACGTCTCTCGACGTACTGTCCGTGAACGTGTTAAGAACTTTATTCAGAGTTCGGCATTATTTGGATGTTGATCTGCGCATTCGCCTTTGCGAAGCGCTGATTATTCCCAAGTTGAATGACTGTTTAACTTCTTTTGGTTCTTGCCTATTTGCTAAAACTCATAAACTTTTGCAGCGTGTTCAAAATGCTTGTGTTAGGTACTGCTTTCCCGTCCCTCCTCATTCGCATATAACTCCTTTTCTGAATAATGCAAACACTTTTAATATTTGGGATTGTTAAGACCGGTACACCTATTTACTTGCATAAAAAACTAAATTTGTCATGGCGAGATCTTGCGTCTTGGTTCCATACAGACACAAGACTGCTGCTTTTAGGGGAAGCTTTAGGTATTTGGCCTCGAGGTGCTGGAACAACATTCCTCCGCCTATCAGAGATACTCGTTCAAAACTAGCTTTTAAAAGTAAATATAAACTGCATTTGCTGAATCTGTAGAAAGTTCATGCCAATATCTAACTGTGTCGGTTGTCGATATTTAAGTAGTAATTTAATAATTAGATTTTATTTTTGTGTTAGTTAAGGTTGTGGTTTTATTTTTAATGTAGTATGTACCAAGTTACTGAGTGAGTGACTATCTGAGTGCGTCCCTGCCGCACCCATGGTTCCCGGCAGAATATCAGCGCTGCAGCAGCAATGCTGCAGCACATGCTGAGCCGGCGCCCTTTCACGGATATGCCGTGGTATTAAATTATGGTCCACTATTTATATTGTTTAAGTACTTCCACAAAATAATTTTTACGTTGTTTTAAATTTTGTTTTGTATTTTTTTGTGATTTTTATTGTATTTTCATGTCCATGGCATACTTATTAAGGTGAATAAAGTATATATTTTAACACAATAACGTGAACACTGCTACTCGTACTTGGCGGTAGGTTAAAGAATAATACGGTGGAAGCGATCCGGGTCGCCGAAAAAGTAAATTTTATCATGAAAAAATAGTTACATTAAAATATGCTACAGTGAAGAGGAAAAAGCGATATCCAGTCTAGAATCAACATACAAGGTTTTCCTTTGATACAGGAAAATGGGGTCTACACCTTAATTATTTAACTTCCTCATAAAATAGTCCATAAAGTAATTATAGACGATAATAACCAGCTGTGACAATTAGGGCCCGTTGATGCTGTGAACATTATCACGGTTAGGTAATTTTATAAGCAGTAAAATCCAACTAATATTACAAATGCGAAAATTGTGTGTTTGTGTGCTACTCCTTCACGCTACAACACGGCTCGACGAAGAATTTCAGTTAAGTATCAACTCTGCTCCTCAGATTCAACTTTTAACATTGATTTCGCCACCGAGTCCAAATGTCCAGTGGTGTTATTCTCTCAAAAACGGCGGTCGGTCGGACGAACGAGCGAATCGCAGCGACGAGTTTAAGTAGTCCCGTCCGAGCGAACAAAACACATTTTAGCGCGTGTGCGCGAAAGTCTTGGACATTCACTCGTTCGTCCGTCCGCCCGTCGTTGTTGAGAGAATCACACCCCAGTATCATTAATTTTACTTAGTCACTAAACTAGACAATAATAGCAATAATCCAGAACGATCCTAGTCTGTCACATAGGCACATACAAGCCTTTAAGATATGCACGGCATGGTGAGTAAACTGTGTTTATTAAAGTGTTTGGTTTGGTTTATGTTGACCACCTACTCGAAGCGTTTAACCATGACATAATGACACAAACAGTGTATAGTAGAGTCACCTCTGATAAGGCGAACAATGTAGGAAAATTCCATAAACCATCTACACTTCCTCACTACTGCTGTATTTCATTCAGGCTTGTATGTTAGATTTGCTATCAGACAAACAAACCCGGTTAAAAATAGCCGGGTTGGTGTACAAATATTTATACAGGGTGTCCCGAAACTTAACGTTAATAAATACATTTTATATATTTACATTCATTATATATTCTTCGCGTCATTCTTCAAAATGCAGACATTGGCATTTATCATTAATTGTAGCAAAATAGTATGTACAAACATTATAGCATTGCATATAAATTATTCAAATATTAAATACATCAGTACTTTGGCAAGTTGTTCGACACGGTCATACTACTATCGCCATCGAGTACAGTTAGCAGTAGAAGTGAATTGAGAATTGAGTTGTTTTATAGATAATTTAGCCCCCCTATTCGGCTACGCGTTTGCAAAGTAAAAGCATGTTCCAAGAGATGATACTCGCAACTGGGGCCATACTTTATACATATAAATACGCTTCATAGAACACCAAAAACCAAAAGAAAAAACCACAAGTACATAAATTAAAGTTGAAAGTTACGTATATCCCCTTCCCTCGATTTAGTCACGAATGACAAGTGAAAGCGACGGGGCATTCGAAGTTTTGAATTAAGCGCTTCCTAGTAACTACCCTGCGCCTCTATTCAAGATGGTACTCGTAAAAACAATCGCAATCGCATTTGATCTGTTATCGAATTGTCAACGTTTTGATAGCTCTTATTTTCTTGACAGTAATGGCGGCTCACGTCATAACAATACCATAACAGAGGGCTCAGACAAGATGCACTACGCTAACTAACGTTTCTATTCGATTCGTTTTTAAACCAATCGAATAGAAACGTTAGCTAGCGTAGTGCATATTGTCTGAGCCTTCAGGCAAACTACGATATCGTTTTTACCGCCTAGAATAGAGGCGCTGATTTTACTCAAACACAATGACGCGTTAGTTTTAACCGACTTCAAAAAAACGGGTAGATTCTCAATAAGAGTTTATTTTTTTTGGTTTTACCGCTACACCAACTGGAAGAAGTACTTTCAGATAACTACTTTTGCTGCTGACTGTATGCGTCTATAGCTATAATATTCTGTACTTACTAGTTCTATTTTTTAGTGTCCGTAAAGGTAGGTGTACACAGCGACATGGAAATTGACGTCTTAAAGGTTAAATATATTTATAAACCATAGCAATAAAATATTACAAAAATAAAATAATAAAAACTTTTCGTAAGCTTAAAGCTTACGAAAAGTTAGAAAAGCTAGTAGAGCTAATTTAATAAGTAACCTGTCACCCAAAGTCATCTATTACAAATGCAAAAACTAACTTGTATTTTTTTTTCTTACCGCTTACATAACCGTAATTTAAATTAATTGAGCGTTTCTATAAATCCTAATTGTTTCACAAATTATTTTTATGCCTTTGCATAAAAATAATTTGTGACACAATTAGGTCTTCTTTCCTTACTGTACGAATTTTGGTCACCCAAAAAAAATATCCGCACAATTTTTTTTTTAATTTTGGAAATGTCTCATGAAATAACTTTGTCTGGTGGATCTTATATTTTTTTTTCAATAGGAACTACGTAGATTTATGTTTGTCCTCTCCATTCGAAGCCACAGCTACTCCATTATTCTGTCAGGCGACTTTCCCTTTTGGCGACCTGAAATATAAGTTTTTTTTACTACCACACATGAAGATTTTACATAAATGTGATGTAAAAATTATCTTTAAACACAAAGCGATCTATGAAACACCATTCTCATTTCCTTTTCTATACAACTGTATCTAATGTAAAATAGCACTATGACTATAAAATATTATGTTTTAGCACGTTTTAATATCTTGATCATTAATGTTGATGTAGTACTTAGTAGCTCTTACTATCGGGGACTACCATAATGTCAATAATATGATTACAATAAAGAAGCAAAGTGGGCTAGAACAGAGGAGAATAGAGACCCTTATTTTTATTTAAGTTCGATCGACCGGTTATCAAGCACTTTTATTGAATTATAAGTGTAGTTTTTGGCATCATTCAAAGATTTTCCCAGCGGAATATCGAACCGTAAGGGTACAGTTAAAATCGAAAAGCCCTTGCTTTGACGTTTTGAGAACAAAGACTGAGTGGACCTTTCAACTTTTGCTAAAATATTCAAATCGTTTGCTTTTTGGCAAACCGTACTGCTTGAAGCTTATTTACAATTGCCAGTATAGGGTTCAGTTTGGCCCTCCGTTGGCCACTTTGTATTTCGGTCGTCGGCAAAATAAGTGTCCTTCAATTTTGAAACAACTTCCTTTGAAAAGAAAATGGCTAAAAGTCGACTCATCAAATCGATAAACGCACCTTATCGCCCTTTCGGCTTTATGATTTAGGTAATGGGTACCACATCTTTGCCTATCTGTACACTTGTTTAAATGTGTGATTCAGTTTCGATATTTTTCTCTCATTAAAGCTTAAACAGCTGATGCGGTTTGAATGAAATTTTAAACCCAGGTAGTTCAAGTCCTTATCTATTATATAAAATGCTAAGCTGATTGTTGATATATCAACGCACAGCCCAGACCGCTGGATCTAGAGACTTGAAATTTTGCACATAGATACCTTATATAGTGTAGAGATCCACTAAGGAAGGATTTTTGGAAATTCCACCCCTATCTATTATATAAAATGCTAAGCTGATTGTTGATATATCAACGCACAGCCCAGACCGCTGGATCTAGAGACTTGAAATTTTGCATATAGATACCTTATATAGTGTAGAGATCCACTAAGGAAGGATTTTTGGAAATTCCACCCCTAGGGGGGTAGAATAGGGGAAAAACATTTGTATGAAAGTCCGTCAGTTTTGTAGTTAGACGCTTCAAAATTTGCGTCTAGGTTGGCGATTGAATTTTAACTTATACGTGTCTCAGCGTTTATGATAATTTTAACCCCGAAGGGATGAAAAGGGGTAAAACGGATTGTTGATATATCAACGCACAGCCCAAACCTTAGGACCTAGAGACTTGACATTTTGCACATAGATACCTTATATAGTGTAAAGATCCACTAAGGAAGGATTTTTGGAAATTCCACCCCTAAGGGGATGAAAATTTGTATGAAAGTCCGTCAGTTTTAGTTTAAGTTAGACTATTCAAATTTTGTGTTTAGCTTGAAAATTGAAAATTAATTTATACGTGTTTCAGCGTTTTTGATAATTTCAGCCTCGAAGGGATGGAAAGGGGTAAAACTGACTGACTGATCGATCAACGCACAGCTTAAACCGCTGGACCTAGGGACTTGAAATTTGAAGGGAATATTCCTAAGGGAACACTAAGAAAGTATTTTTGGAAATTCATCCCCTATAGGGTTAAAATAGGGGGTAGAAATTTGTATAGGAGATTAGTTATTTTTAAAATACGCAGTTTGGAAATTGGTATTTAGGCTACTGTTTATAAACAAAAAATACTTCTTTCAGTGATTTAGTATGTTTACAAGAGATGGTAAGTGTGAGAAGGATGTCGAGAGGAGGGTGAATGCTGGAAACCAAATTAATGGGGCCCTGTACTCCTTTGTGAGCAGAAGGGGCGTTTCACAAAAAGCGCGACTGGCTGTTCACAATGGAGTGTTGATCCCTACTCTGATGTATGGTAGTGAATGTTGGGTGTGGCAGGACAAGCATGAAAGTCGTATAAACGCAGTTGAAATGCGCTCTTTGCGTAGTATGTGTGGTGTGAAACTGATTGATAGAGTAAGGAATGAAAAGGTCAGAGAGAAATGTGGACTAAAAGAAGACGTAGTGACTAAGATTGAAAAGGGCATGCTTCAATGGTTCGGTTATTTGGAAAGGATGGATGAAAGAAGATTGACGAAAGAGATATACAGAGCAAAAGTGAGTGGGAGGGTCGGAAGGGGCCGACCTAGGCGTACTTTTTCGAATCAAATCGGAGAAATACTGGAAAAGGGCCGTATCTTAAGTACCCGAAACCGACGTGCATGCATGACTCGATGTATGAATGTGGAAGAAGCGAAAGAGATTTGTCAAGATCGTAGCAGGTGGAAAGAAGTGGTCTCTGCCTACCCCTCTGGGAAACAGGCGTGATTTAATGTATGTATGTATGTAGTGATTTAGAAAAAACTACCCCTAAGGGGGGTAAAAATGAGTTTTAGTTTGTTCCTCCTTCACGCTGCAATGGCGCTGGATGGATTGGGATGAAATTTAGAATGGAGATAGCTTATACCCTGGATTAACACATAGGAAAATCCCATCCCGGAAAATTTAAAGGTTTCCGAGGGAATAACGACAATATCTTTGGTGTTTTTTGGAAAAGTCATCATGGGTGTCGTTTTCTTAGGTTGCGTTGACGCAGATTTCGAAAATGATATCAAATTTGGGATTCAAAATGGCTGCCATGATGTTTATTGAAAAAGTCGCCATTGGTATCATTTTCTAAATTTTGGGACGCAGATTATGAAAATGATGTCAAATTTAGAACTCAAGCTGGCTGCAATGATGTTTTTTGAAAAAGTTGTCACGGGTAACATTTTCTTAGTTTTTGGGGACGCAAATAATTACTAATATAGAATAAGATTAGTAATTATTTGACAAAATTGCGCAATCGAATAATATATTTCTCCTATGGCTTTTCCCATTCAGTGTGACAACATGAGACAGGCTTTGTAAATACATTCAGTTTTGTTAGTCTATATCAAAAGGAGCGGTGTCAGATTGAAGTTGTCAGCGTTGACATATCCAGATTTTAACATTTTTTTCCGCTATTTTCAATACTATTCACTATTCATGGCGTAGAAACAAAATACAATCTACCAACATCCCTGAACACCTCAACCGGCATTTTCTTACGGTTGCGTCAAAATTTGTCGTGCAAACCGACAAATGTAGTAGTACGCGT
This sequence comes from Acleris literana, assembly GCA_946894065.1. Lineage (NCBI taxonomy): Eukaryota > Metazoa > Arthropoda > Insecta > Lepidoptera > Tortricidae > Acleris > Acleris literana. The sequence continues at coordinate 8,595,727 of OX335692.1, forward strand.
TATCTTGAGAGCTTCCTACAAGACGCTGATGTTCCTGACCTCGAGCTGCCCGCGGTCTCGCTCGCGGACCTGTACTGCGCGCTACGCTACTCGGCATCTACGATATGGGTATATATATAAAAAATATACCTCACTACAAATATGCCAGGAACTACGAGTACACCATGATACACAGTCGGGGCAATATATGCGGCAGCTCTACTAAAAATTGGCGAAGATCGTATGGCGAGAGATAGTAACGATTTGAATACATTAAACCGCGAATTCTGTAATATTGTACAAAACACAGATGATCTAAAAAATAACGTGTACCCCGATCTAAAAAACAATATAAAGAATAGAGAATGTTTGTGCGAGAGGGCGATATTAGCAACGACAAACGAAATTGTCGGGCGGATAAATATAAAAATGTATCTCATGTAGAAGGCGATGTTGTGGAGTATCTCTTGGTAGACAATGTCATAGACACTGAGCAAGTCACGTCCTACCCCTTAGAGTTCCTGAACTCTTTCGAGGTATCGGAAGTGCCCTCCCGTAAGAGTTAATGGTTAAAGTTGGTGACCCGGTAAATTTCGAGCTCAATATTACATGTGTTTGAAAGATCATTCTTGCCAGGGAGGACGTCAAACTATAGAATTACTTAAAACTATTAATTTACTTAACTGCGATAAACGAGTTCTACGCGGACGAAGTCGCGGGCAAAAGCTAGTTTAAATATAAAATCAATATCAATATCAGGGGACAATGTTCCACCAATCGACCAAGTCCCAAACTAAGCTCTAGGCTTGTACTATGGGTACAAGACAACGATATAAATACTTATATAGAGAAATACATCCTTAAATACATAGAAAACATCTATGACTCGGAAACAAAATATTCGCGCTCATCACACAAATATCCGCCCTTACCGGGATTTGAACCCAGGACCGCTAGCTTCGCAGGTAGGGTCACTACTTACTAGGCCAGCGCGTCGTCAATTCTATAGAATAATATAGAATACTTTTCTTCTGAAAATATTGATAGTGGTCGTTGGAATAATGTTAAACTTGGTCTAGAGGTCTACGAAGGAAATACTATTGAGTAAATAATATTTTGATTTGTCTTGATTATTATTCTTACTTGGTATCGAGGTATCGGTTCGTGAAGTTGATGAGAGGCGCTTCCACAAGAAGCCACACAATTAAACTCAGCACGAGAGATGTAACCACTAATCCACCAGTTTCTATGATCTGCAAATCCAAAGGTGACTTATTTTTATACTACTTAATATCTAACAAGGCTACTTTAAAACTTTTAAATGTTTCATTTTGAGGTGAGTCAATGCTAGGCCGAGATTCTAGGCGGTAAAAACGATATCGTCTATGACTTGTTATCATATTGTCAACGTTTTATAGGTCCTATTTACATGACAGTAATGGCTGCTGAGTTCAAAACAATACCATAACAGGTCAAAGACTATATCCCAGCTAGAATAGAGGCCCAGGTCAGAGACGATACGGTATAGTTTGTTCCAGTTAAAATGCATTTAACGTGGGATTTTACAAGTTCTTTTGTTGCTAAAGATGAAAGGAAAAGATAACAAAGGGACGTTTTAAAACTGACCGAAGTGTGGCACGTGCTGGAGTAACTCGACTCTTCTTGATCATTGAAATGATTTTTTTTTAAGCAGTCTATATTATAATGCAAAAAGGATAAAAAATACATAGTGGATAATATTATTGTTATGGCTAATAAAAACATTCAAAATAATTTGAAATGTCGTTAACAATGAAATTTCTTGCTATCCCTTTAACAATCGACGGTAGGATTAATGGGTTTTACCTGAACCGGACACTAAACTTTTATTTTAGAAACGCACGTCGTGCAGTGTACTACAGACCTGGTATACTTTAGGCCTACCGACACACCTGCGTAATTGTTTTACAACCCTACTTGAAGATAACAATTGAACAATAAATGTTGGTAATGGTTGGTTTTAAGTGCTTTTCGTCATTTTAACTGGAACAAACTATATTGTTTTTAACTCGGACGCCATTACTGTCAAGTCAATAAGAGCTATTAAAACGTTGGCTATTGCCAACGTATACGATAATAGGTCACAGACAATAAGATTTTTCCCGCCTAGACTAGAGGCCCAGGTCAGAGACGATATGGTATCGTTTTTAACTCGGCCACCATTACTGTCAAGTCAATAAGAGCTATTAAAACGTTGGCAATACGATAATAGGTCAGAGACGATAAGGTTTTTCCCGCTTAGACTAGAGGCCCAGGTCAGAGACGATATGGTGTTGTTTTTAATTCGGCCACCATTACTGTCAAGTAAATAAGAGCTATTAAAACATTGGCAATACGATTGGCAATACGATAATAGGTCAAAGACGATATGGTTTTTACCCCCTAGAATATCGGCCCTGATCTGGTGCCGGGGCGTCGTAGTTAGTTGGCAAAGGCCCGGAGTAAATAGAAAAAAATGTATTCTCTCTTACGCTGTTCAACTCATGGAAAGTGAAGTGACTCCGAAGTGACAACATGCTCCGGTAGAGTATCAGCGGGTGAATCACGTAGACGCCGTAAGAGAGGCGGCTGAGCGGCGCAAACGTTTTCCAGCTGAGGTACGAGTTGATAAGAGCTGGAAAATAAATGTTAATAAAAGTTTTTATGCATCGCAAACATCAGTAGGAATATCTACACTTTCATTTAATTCTGGGGACCTAGTGAACAAGTGTGTAAGTTTTCTGAAGATCAAGTGAAAAAGGGTTTGATTCTAGTTTACTCCGTTTATGTATATACCCTTTTGTAGAAAAAGTTATGTCGACTTACACCCTTTTTAACTAGCTCCCCAGATTTTGGCTTGAAAATACATAAGTGGAGATTAAAGAAGACCTCGTTATGAATACGAACGGAATGGCTTAATTCCGAATAAAAACAACACATCAAAGCGTATGTACTCTATAACCGTGCTCATAACACACATCGTCAGATCTTAAACAGAAGTGAAAAGACAGTTAATTTTTTTTCCAAATGCAGTTAAAGTAGACAAACGTCATCTCCAGAGTTTCAGTGGTTTTATAATACTGGTAATGGTCATAGCCCTACACCAAATTCACGTTTAGCATCTAATTGTCAGCGGTCGTTGTGTATTCTTATATCCTAAACTACCCGAGCTGATGATGGACTTCTGCCCATTCCTAAAGCTGAACAAATTATTTAACAGAATACTTACGAACATCTCCATATGTGCAGAAAACTATGACACCAAGAATAGCCACTGTGTAGGTGGCTCTGTTTAAGACCACGAAGATGCAAGCCAGGAAACCGTGGACGTTGTTTATGAAACAAAGGTACCCTGCTCCAAGAACCGTTGTCATCAGAGTGAGGGATGCTTGGACGCCCAAGAATGAGGTTGTCTGAAATAGAAGTCAAGTAAAACAAATTTACCTTAGAAAAATGGGGTCCCTTAGACACGGGAGTTGCCCGCCAACCGTTCTCGGAGCTACACGTGTTTGTGTTGGTCGGTCCGCAACAATCAAGCCAACTGAGAGGCAAACCCTTATGCGGTGACGTTCGCTGTAGTACATCACACTTAATAACGCGTAGCTCGTACTCCGATCGAGTGACCTAGGTTCGGCCTAGCACTATGAATATAGTTAGTATAATAGTTAAGCAAAGGTGTGAGTGAAGGTATGAGTGAAGGTGTGAGTGAAAGTGTGTGTAAATGTGTGTGTTTGCGTCTTCCTGACCTCATCGCAGCAAGCGTGCATGCGTTTCAGTAATAAGTGCCAAACGGTGCCGCGATATTTTAGAAATTCAGTTATTCGCATCGTACGGGCCGTCATAATACATATGAGGAGTGCTTTTAAGACTCAGTGTCAGTCGATATCATTTGCCATTGCTCTCTTAATCGTAGAAGAAGAAATATCTAGGTGCATGTGTAGGAGTTAAACGAATCGTCCCTAACCTTTAATCATACATCCACCTGTGTTCTTCTAGGCCTCGGGGCTCAAATAGTGTATTTTGAGAGAGTGTATCGCGATAGTAGATCGTATAAGAAGTGGCGTTTGTCGTTCTCCCCGACAACCTTCATCTGGTAGTGTGCGCAGAAAGATAACTTTGTCGATTTTACACTTTATAGGTACCCGCTTGCTTTAGTTAAGCAGGGACAAATAAAAATATCAGTTTCGCCTTATGAACATCAACAAGCCCTAAAAACTCCCGTCCATACGAAGTAAGTTTATAAAAAAAAGGGTAAATTCTTTGTTTTCAAGTGTCCGTAGGTACGGCTAGTTGCCACATCTGGAAATCATTAAGTACCCAAGCGACGCCTCGCAACATTTCGGAGAACAATCGACTCAAAGGACGGCATATAACAAAGGACTAACTGACTGATTTAAGAAGGATAATTATCTAGGCGATCACAAAGCCCAGGCCTAGGGCCTAGGTGCCTATCCTTAGGAAATCAGCGCCCAAGATCATTAGCGACTTTAGGAAGTTATCTATTTGTAATGTGGGTTACCGGATCTACGCAAATTTTCTATCAGAAAGTCTAGACCAAGCTATTAAATCCATGGGCAATTATCAAGCGGCAGTTAGAAAATAGATCTACCGACAACCACATTTTTACCCTTCGCCGCGTCCTGGACATAAACTAGAGGGAAGGAAACCGGCTCTCTGTTGCAGCATTAACTAGACATAGAAAAAGCGTTCGACAACGTCAAAATAAATGCCCTAAGGGACATACTACAAACGCGTGCAAATATTCACCTTACCAATAGAATCATAGAAGCTTGCATGAGGGAGAGAACATTCATATTCTGGTGCGGACAGAACTCGGAAGTGGTTCAAAAAAGAAAAGGGGTCAAGCAGGGTTGCCCGCTGTCCCCCCGGCTATTCACCATTCTAATGGATGACGTTCTTCGCACCCTAGAAGAGGAGGATGAGGCAGTCAGGCTGGACCAAGACGCCGAAATCACCCTACCCCTTATACTTTCGTATGCAAACGACCTAATTATAGGTACATATCAGTAATCGATCGTATAGTGAGAAAGCTGGCAGACTTGTTAAACACCGTAGGATTAACAATAAACACGGCAAAAACGAAACGAATTGTACGGAACCCATGTGATATCTCAAAAGAAGATCTACAGCCTATAATGCTTTGGTGGAGTGTATATCCAACCTACAATATACCTCGGTACTTATATCACATATACCCACAATAGGAGGGCCTCCATAAAGTCGCGTTGCCGTAAGAAATTAGAAGATATTAACGCAATTTATTAAGAGAAACAAAATAGAATGGAATCGCTAGGCTAATGTACAAAATGGTAATATCTCCTGTCATGACGTACGGGCTTAATGTCGCAGCACTAACCAAAGCGAATCGATCACGCCTAAGACGGTACGAGAGACACATTATAACTGAAATGCAGTGCTGTCAATCACTAAGGGCAATCTTAAACAAAACATCGGGCAAATTTTGGAAGGCAAAACCGTGACAAAAATAATCAAAGTTCGGCGGATCTCGTATTACGGGCATGTGCTTAGGCGCCGAAACCCTCACCTAATGTACGCGGCCCTCAAGTAAATGCAGAAGAAAAGTAGGTCGGCCTATATTTACTTGGGAGGAATCACTTGCCCAGGACATACGAGAATACACTAACAAGAGCCGTGCCTACGGGCGAAACATTGCGGATAATACAATTCGGCTCAAAAAAGAAGCGAAATAGGTCTATAAAAAAACCTGATACCGTCACAGAGACAGAGCCCGAGGATACAGAGGAAGCAGAGCAATGTTTTTAGTATTATATATTAAATTTGATTAAATTTTGAATATTAGATTTGATTTCAAGCAGTCCATACCTTTAGTATATATAATAATAATAAAAATACTGATTGTCACATAAAAAAAAGAAGAAATACATGGCATTCATTACACATTTTGAACAGGATATGAAACACTAAGATATATAAATTAATAAGAGATATAAATGGTTCTGTGACAACAGGCTCAGGCCTCAGCATATGCTGCGAGCTGGGTCAGCTGCACAGCGCTGGTTTTCAGCCTGCACCTAGCTCTCGGCTAAATTCCAACAAGTTGCAAGGGTATATTACGCTACGCTGTACCTATCTATAGCTAATAAAAGCGTACAAATATAACATTATTATACGTGACTGTACCTGTATATATTCCATCAACAATATGGTCGGTCAAATCGTGCAGCAGAGCACTCTGCGGGTGAGGGATTCTATTTATCAATCACTTTGTTGTTTATTACAAATACTGAGGTCTTTGAGTTTGCACTATTTTGTGGACTTGTGCCGCTAGGTGGAGCTCCCTGCGCGCCGCCATGTTCAGTGTCTGTTTTTCGTTAAGAAAAGGTGTTATGTGCGAGCGCTTCGGGACATTATAGCAGAATCTAGCACACGCATTCTGCACCCGTTGTATAGTTCGAGGTGTCTTTGCGAATAACCTGGGTCCGTAGACTGTATCGCAGTAGTTAAAGTGAGACAACACCAATGCTTCCACGAGCAGCTTACGTACTTTCTCTGACAAGTGCTCTCTAATGCTATAAAGCGTTTTTAATCTAAAATACGTATTTCTCACCTTAACACTGACGTTTTCCATAAAACGTAACGCTATCCATTAACATTCCCAAGTTTTTTGCTATGTCTACTTGGTCAATTATTTTCTGATGCATATTACACACCAAGTATTGTATCTATTTTCCTTATGCTGAGTTAACGATGCCAGAATTCGGGTTGGCTCCACCTTCCGTCTCTCCCGTCACATCGACTGCAAACCCTACACTCCTATCCTATCTACTTGACTCTCCGGTGTCTCGGGCAGGTGCGCTGCTGCCTGCGGCGAGCGGAGATGGTTGGTGCAGCAAAGGCGAAGAGGCTCGCGTGCCCTGATCGGTTTAGTATTAGTGGCTGGTCGGTGCGGGTTAAGGTTCTCGTGCTCTGCCGGCTCTTCGCTACTCTTACCGGACCGGGTGGGGCGGGCGTGCTTTTCCCCGCTAGCCTAATCTAACATCTCCTCTCCGTCGCAGTCAGCGCGTACGGGTCCTTGCAGCAGAACTGCTGGCTGGAGGTGTCACCAGAACAGAACAGAACAGAACAGAAAAATTGGATTCCTTAGATACACTTTAACTCTGTGATATCTTTTGTACAATTACCCCAATTTTTAGATCTGTAACACTAACTATTTCTTGGGAAACTTTGTTTATTTAATTATTCTCAAAAAAGTGTGGTACATTAAATTCCCTCGGTTTTTGTATCACCATTTAACACGTTCACTGCGGGTTGAGGCAAAACCGCCTCAAGCTCGACTTTACGCTGATGCGGGGCTAAAAGTTCGTGTTATCTCTCTCGTGCGGGAGCTGTCGCCATTTACTTACAAGGCGTATGATAAAGTTAAATATAAATTTCTTTATGGTCTTAAAACAGGTACAGAAAAAAAAATTGAGGTCTAAATAGACCTCGAACGCACTGGGTATTTTTTAAATGGGGTTTATTTACGTCTCAAGAAAGTTGTCTCAAAGCTGCACTTTAACTCTGTGATATCTTTTGTACAATTACCCCAATTTTTAGATCTGTAACACTAACTATTTCACTCCTACTTGGGAGTGAATTTTTGAGTGCAGTGGTAGTGGTGGTGATGGCCTTCACTTTCTTTATTTAATTACTCTCAAAAAAGTTTGGTACATTAAATTCCCTCGGTTTCTGTATCACCATTTAAGACTACGTTTCTTTTATTTTAACTCCTGTAACTCTAGACGAATATAGGATACAATCAAAACAAAAGCTAAATAATTTAGATTGACGCCAAATCCACCTCAAACTAAACTAAACAATGAAAAATATGAAGGTGCGGAACTTACCTTAGACCAGATTTTCTTGTATTCCGTCGGCTTGTAAATCGACATGGCATACCCGACGAGCAACCCAACGATGTAAGGGCCCATTCTGTTGTGTGTCCGTATGTAACCGTAGTTGAAGTATTTGTTGCCTCTGAAGTTTATCTCTATCCTGAAAGTATTGGTGTTTCTTATTATAATCACGGCCAGAGAAGGAAGGCATACTTGTAATATTGTAGGCGTCTGTGAGCTGTAGTAGTATCATGAGTAGACCCCCGTAGACAAGGTGGCCCGATGACGTAAATTTTTAGATGCCAAACGGACCGTAGCATTTATGGCGGAGGCCTAAGAGTATATCCAGCTCCAGCAGTGAATGTCAGTTGGCTCTACCATTAAAACCTAAACCTGACCTTTTTACCAATAAGCGGTGCGGATTAAATACTCATTTGCTATTTTAGACGAAAAAATACACGCAATAATTTTGAGGACGCTGTCGGAAGTATGATGCTACATCTAGATCAGTTTGAACGAGTTTTCTTTCTTGATCACCAAAAGTGGTTATATTAAGGGACATTAAATAAATGTGCCTTGTTTATAATTCATAAATTTACACTTCTTAATAATCACAACTTAAAATAAAAAAATAGAGATATCTACGTCACTTTTTTTAAAAGGACAAACTTCCCTGGCAGAATTGACCTACTGGACAGTAGCCAAATAACAAAGAATTGAACTTGAGGAAATAGTTACTCAAGCAAGTTGAACACAAAAACTTACTTGAAATCATTTCTAGTGTCTCCACCTCTACGTAGTAGATGCATACTTTGTTTTACACGACCATTAAAGGAAAGATTTAAAAACTTCGAAATTAATTTCAAAAATGAATCTTACTCACCCTAAATTAGAAGCTATAACGGCTGGCAGATCGTAAACGTATGTGCTGATGATCGGTCCCAGGACTCCAATAGCCAAAACGATGGCAGCGCCTATTTTACCCGCATTAGGGTTCTTTCGGTAAACGTAGAGGAGAACCAAAGTGATGACGTAGAAGTGGAAGTCACAAGGGATATACCACGTGACTGGGTGACACTGGAATAAGTCAAATATTGGATTTGGTATGATCAAATTCAAATTCAAATTTCCTTTATTTCGTCAACATAGGTAACAGGTAGGTGACAAAGTTTTATGTTGTACAAGTGTTTTGTGCAAGTGACAGGAGTATCTCAAATTACTTAAATCGCAGTTGAGGTATTATTTTTTCTTGGTTGTTTTTCATTTGACATTATTGACATAGTCCAAAAATGTGTAGAATGAAAATCTAGAATCGATTGGAACAAAATTGTTAAAAGTAGCTCCATTATAGTGCACAATTCGACGGTCCCCGCGAATACACGTGTATTATCAAAACACTAACTTTACAGGAGAAATAAAATTCACCTGATGGATTTAGTTTAAAACAATGTAGAGAGAAAACAATGGAAATTAATAATCCAATATATTTATGACCTAAATACATTTTTAAGTCTATGGGTTTTCAAGAAAACGTGAGAAAATCATGTTATTTTTTTATTCGTGTGAAAATTAATTTGTAACCTAAATATCAAAAACCTTTACACTGTTATTCGTGTTTAAACGATAAGCGATCGACTAGGTATGTCAACAATATACTAATGTATAAGTGAGAAATTAGTTTTGATATTTATATTTAATAAACGTTTGCATTGGTGTTCTTGTGTATTTTAAGTAACATCTGTTATGTTATTTGATTGTTGCGATTTTGTTATGGGAATTTGTATGACATATTAATTTAGTATTGTGTTTTAGTGAGTTTCTTGTACATCGGGATAAATCATTTTTTATTCCTGGTTCATATTTTAACATGCTAAAAATAAATGTTAGTATGGTTTTTAAAATTATTTATGACATAAACAATTATTAAATTTAACTTGAACCATTATTTAGCATAAAATACTTTAAAATATCAAATAACAAAAGTTGTAACACCTATTAATCCGTGTTTAAGGCCTATATCAGTCTACTGCTGAACGTAGGCCTCCCCTAAAGTGCGCCATTTTACCCTGTCCTTGGCCTGTTGCAACCAACATGCCAGCAGCGTTCCGCAAGTCATCACTCCATCTTGCTGGAGGGCGTCCTACACTACGTTTGCCGAGTCGCGGTTTTTACTCAAGAACACTTCTACCGCAACGGTTATCGGTTCTTCTACAGATATGGCCAGCCCACTGCCACTTCAGCTTGCTAATTCTCTGTGCTGTGTCGGTTACTTAGGTTCTCTGTCGGATACATCGTTACGGATTTTATCCTCCATTGCTCGCTGAGCGACTTTAAACTGGTGGACCAGCCGCACTGTTAGTGTCCACGTCTGGGCACCGTAACGTTCGTTTTCATAAATTGCGGGATGGGTGAAGAGAAGACCTGACGTAGTTTTCCAAATGCTTCCCAGCCCAATTGGACCCTTCTCTTGGCCTCCTTCTCAAAGTTATTTTTACCTAGTTGCAGGATCTGCCCGATGTAGGTATACTCAGAAAAAACTAAAAGAAGATGACCATTCACAGCAATAGGTCTCAGATGAATGTGGTCATTGAACATGACTTTAGTTTAATCCAAATCCATGCTGATACCTACGCTTTCTGACTCAGATGCTAGGTTGGCCAGCATTTATTGCAGCTCCTTCAGCGACTCCGCCATCAAGACTAGTTATGTAGTCTGCGAATTGCAAGTGCGAGATGAAATCGCCGTTTATGATAATGCCCAATACCAATACCTTTCCAGTCCAAGGTCTTAAACAAATCTTCAAATGCACTTGTGAACAGTTTCGGAGATAATTAACGTCTCCTTGTCTCTCACCCCTCTGCGCAATTGGATTGGTTCAGACTGTTTGTCCTGTACACACATAAACGCAGATTCGTACAAGAATCTCAACACTGCGATATACCGACGGTTTACTTGGTATCGCTGTAAGGATTCCAAAACAGCCCAGGTTTAGACGGGATCGAAGTCCTTCTCATAGTCCACAAACGCCAAGCACAGTGGCCGATTATACTCTTCGAACTTCTGTATAATCCTCCTTACTGTGTGGATGTGGTCCATACGGTGCTATACCCCGGGCGAAACCCGGCTTGCTGTGGAGGCTGAAACTCGTCAAGTCTTCTGGCAAGACGATTCGTGATTACCCTGGAGACCAGCCTTTAGACATGGCTTAGGAGAGAAATGAGTCTGTAGTTTTTAAGATGGGTTTTGTCTCCCTTCTTAAAGAACAATACCACGTTTGCCCCATGCCACGCCTTTGGAGTTTTTCCACAATGTATGATGGAATTAAATACGTTTCAAACCTCCTTGACAACAGGGACTCTTCCTTCCTTCAGAAGCTCTGACGTAATTCCATCTTTACCGGAGGTTTTTTCCATTTTTAAGCTGCCTTATGCCAACACGATCTCTTTCACGCTGATTTCTGGCAGTTCGTCGATATAGTAGTGTGTCAGTATGGCTCTGAAATCACAGCTGTCACGCTGCGGCTGAGGGACATGTGCGGCGTAAAGTCGCCCATAGAAGTCAAAAGCAAAAATCTCCGACTTTGACAATACGGCCCTGCACTCATGTGTTGTGAGCTTCTTCAGGTTGCTCCTTCCAAGCTGCTGAGTGAATACTTTGGACCCTCGGTTTTGCTCTATCGCCTGCTCAATTAGGCATGTGTTAGAACTCCGGAGGTCACGCCGAACACTACGGGTTCCTCGCACACCTCGGTACACGTATATTTACCTAAGCTAAGTTTAATGTTTCGCTTTCGGTCACACTTAATCGACCACCGTGTTTGTTTTTGAATTGAAAGTTATGGGTAATGAAATTCAAGGGTGCCTATTACAAAAATAGGTAGACATAAATTATGGGCTACACCTTACTTTTATTTCCCGTATTATCTTCTTCATCCGCACCTCGTAACATCCTTCTGCACCTTGATCGATTCATGGTTTCAGTAATATACAAGTGGTTTTAATTAATACGCGTTAAAACTACGTCACAAGTCCACAACACGTTGTTTGTAAACAGACTGCTTACGCGGGACTGACGCAATAATAGGTGTTACAGCGAAACGGGAAATACCTGCACATCAAATCGTGTGTTTTAGGGCAATACCCAAATAGTAGACGCTCAAAATAGTTTTAAAAACCGATACTACATGCTTGCAGATTAAAGCTATTTGCTGTAATCAATGTATTACCCATTATAATTTACATTCATGCACTAGCATACAATTATACAGGGGCAAAAGTTTTTACACACTAAAACTTTACAAGAGTGATCAATATAGGCTATTACATAAGCAAACTGATTTGCTTTCATATTGCATTAGACAATACGAAAACGTACGATGAAATAAATTACACGAATAAACGTGCAAAGCAGTTTACACGAGCTACAAAGTGATCCGTCCGATGATACACGTTTCTTATTGTTTAAAAAATAACTTCTTTAAAATGATAGGTAAATAGGTCAGTCCAACTGAAGTCTGCTTTTGGTTAAAATATTGTTGGACGCCGACTTCAGTTGGACTGACCTATTTACCTATCATTTTAAAGAAGTTATTTTTTGCTTTTTGAAGGCGGTTTTTTGTTTTTTTAAACATTTATTTTATTTTATACTTTTTAGTGATCCTATTTATGCTGTTACGTAGCTCCACTTCTAAATATTAATAAGAAACTATAGAACATTTCAAGCTCGCCGCAGACCACGCCGCGGGAATGTCATAGTCATATTTAAACCTAAATGTGCTTCGTCATAGTCGCTCAACTTCCTTTATCGAAATATCTTATCGCCACCCTTGAAATAGGTACCGTTAAGGAGTTCCGGTGGCCATCTGTGGTCTTCATCATCAGTTCCACTTCACCATATAGTACTTTTCAAAAGCAAATGCATGAGTTACAGTGAAAAATACCAAAATCGCTATAGGTGTGCCTATAATATTTGAGGAGTTCTCTTGATTTCTCCATGATCCCATCATCAGATCCTGACGTGGTGACAATGGGACCAACTAGAAAGTATACCCATTCGAACAACGAAAACATTTTTTAAATCGGTCCAGTGGTCTTCGAGTAATGGGGGAACATACATAAAAAAAAAATTATCCCGACGAATTGAGAACATCCTCCTTTTTTTGAAGTCGGTTAAAAACAGACGAGATCTGTGCTTCACAGTGGTTTATAATTATTTTGCTGCGCATTCTATAATTGTATTTCCCCTAGAAAAAACATTGAAGTTACCTTAAAACATGTCACACATCATTATTTTTGCTTGAAAAAAATCTAGGAGGTGCGTTATAGGTAAAATAACGTTATTATGCAATAAAAAAAAAATTGTGTAAGAGCTCACGTACACGGTTATTCGCGGGGACCGTCGAATTTACCCCACTGAAAGCGCAACACCGAAATCATTATGGGGTGTATGAGCTATATATATATATATATATATACGCTGACAAAGTATACAATAGAAATATCGTGACTTATTGGTGTACTATACCGTTTTACACCATCAATGATATTAATGATAATAATAACACGGTGACTATAGAAGTAATTAATATCATCCGCATAGTCTTACATTATTACTCCAATCACTTACACAATGCAACTACAGATATCGCGCATGTTCTGCGCCTTTTCTCCTGTGTTCACGGTCGCCGCATATTGGGAAGTTGTGCTCATATAATCAGAATTGTATTTAACCTGACCTGGGCCAGGTATGGAGATAATGATATTCAACCTGCTTGGTTTTTAGATCTTAAATTAGCAGATGTAGAACATCATTGAAAATATGTTTTGCGTAAAACATTGTTCTTTAAGATTAATTGGTTAATAGGAATCACTACTACAGGTAATCCTGTTAATATTGTCGTAAATATATCATTGGTGTACGAGTAAAAACTGGTATAAAACACGAGTAGGTAAGACATATTTTTTCTATATTTACTTCGTCAGCCCAGCCTACCTGCCCCCCTAGCCAATAAACAGTATCTCAGATTCAATTGTCAAAGTACATTCAATCCTCTCCTGTTAACCGTAGAGTCGTCGCGCCTTCCTGTGAAACGTGGGTAATCGCGTGGGCAGCATCATGCCGCCCGTACTTAAAATGTCTTTCTGTTTTAAATAATGGTTAAATACATTTATAGTGATTTTAAAAAGATAGAATAAAGCATAAACTTTCAGAAAAAGTACCATTAATTAAAGTTTTACAAAATAACGGTCTCGGAAATATAAAATATAATTTATTGAATTTTAACAATGGATTTAAACTCTGTAAAAAAGAGTTTATTTGAATTATTAACAAAATTAAACGTTTTCATCATCAAAGATATATATGTATTTCAGCAAAAAAGTCCTAACTCATGTACATACAACGTTCGGTGCACAGTATCTTATCTTATCTTACAGATGGGCCCTTTCGGATACACTTCGACCCTTTATGATCTTTTGTGCAATTACCCTCTTACACACTCAGCTGTTCGAATGTGCAGGTTTCCTCACGATGTTTTTCCTTCACCGTGAGAGCATCGGGTAATGCACTTAAGTTAGAAAAACTCATTGGTACATGGTGACCGCGGGGGTTCGAACTCGGTACCTTACGATCACGAGTCGACCCCCTAAGCCACTAGGCCACCGGCTCTCTCTCGGTGCACAGTAACTTCCCTTCCCTCCCTTTTTTCGTCCTGCTATTTTTATTGGACGGACAATTTTTTGTATATTATGTCAATATTTATGCCGGCAATATTCAGGATTGAGTAAATTAATGTCATCGGTCATCTGCGATTCATTGTACCCACGAAATATTCTTCTGTCATTTGATCGACTACGTCAACTCCGCCTTTATTATCATTATTTTCCTTTAAGCGACTTTTAAAAGCGCATTTACTATCTGTTCAAGTTTAATGCAAACCAGCGTCGCATTGCCAATAGGTGGTACGACATATAGCTGAGTGGATACCATTTTCGCAGCAATACTTATCACACACTGTAATTTTATAATTTTTAAGCGAAATAAATGATTTTCTATTCTATTTTATTCTATTCTTTAGTGCCATTGTAATATAAAGATATAAAATAAACTAAGCGAAACAAAAATAACAAAAAATGTTTTAAAAATCGCAAAAATAACGTCTTTTAAAATGGTAGGTATAGGTCAGTTCAACTGAAGTCGGCTTTTGGGTAAAAATATTGTGAGTCGCCGACTTCAATTGGACTGACCTATATCTAACATTTTAAAAGAAGTTATTTTTTGCTATTTTGACGGCGGTTTTTTGTTTTTTAAAACATGTATTTTATACTTTTTAGAGATCTAATAAGCTGTTATGTAGTTCCACTTCTTAGTTGATATGAAACTTTAAGACAATTTAAGCTCGCCGCAACTAACGCCTTGGGGAAGTCGTAGTCATATTTAAACAATTAATTGTTCTTCGTTACAATTGCTCAACTATCTTAATCAAATATTATCGCCACCTTGAAATAGGTACCTTTGAGGAGTTCCGGTAGCCATTTGTGGTCTTCATCATCAGTTCCACTTCACCAAATGATATTTTTTGAATGCAAATGCTGGACTTGTTACTAAAAATAGTAAAATCGCTGTATGTATGCCTATAATATTTGAGGAGTTCCCTCAATTCTTTACGGATCCCCTCATCAGATTTATATTTGGTGACCAATTGGACCACCTCGAAAGTATACTCAATCAAACCAAAAAATACATTTTTAAATCGGACAACTCTGTAAAAAGTTCGAACTGAGAATCTCCTTATTTAATAATCGATTAAAATACTAAAACCTTCTCCGAAGTGTCACAATAACTTTTCTGAAAACCGCATCCACATCGGTTCAGCCAAACGCGAGATAATCGCGGACAAACATACATACATACAGGTCAAATTGAGAACCTCCTTTTTTTTAAGTCGGTTAAAACATCAAATGATATTTAGTAAATATATTATATACGTCGAAACTTAATGTAACCCCTTAGAAAACTAATAATGTTTCAACTACAGTAAAAACTGGACTCATGGATTTTACTTGCGTGAGTAATCGCCCATATTATTTTCTTTGAATTTTCCAAAATAAGGAGAAGATGTACGCGGGGGCAGCTACTGAGAAGCTTTACCTTGACAAATGCATCGTGTAGAAAACAACACCATATTTTTGCAGCGGGCGGCAACATGCTCGTAGCGCGAGCAATCTAGGGTCAATAACGAGGTTGTGATTGCAACACAGGAATTGTATTTGACTCATATACCTCATTGATTCCGGCGTCGCCCTTTCGGCGGAATAAATTGAGCACTAATAATGAACCAACTAGTACAGTGGAGTTCATAAATATGTGTACACTTTAGTACCTTGTCACTTTAATCTCTAAAGTGTACACATATTTATGAACTCGAGTACCCAATTTGTCCAATCGATTCTAGTTTTTGGATCATCTCGTTTTAAGTAGTAATTCATTGTACGAAATTGTACTCCGTCTATTTCGGTCTTTTCTGTCTTATAACAATGCTTTTCGTCTTTACTTTTTTTAAAGCTTTACATACCATTTCTGAGGTGTTGAAGTAATTCCCGACCATCAGCAAAGCCAGCCACCAGTTCTTCTCACAAGCCTGCTGCTCCAACTTGGCTATCTTCGGATATATCGGTCCGTCGCCCGAATGCATCGACGCGTGTGCGAGATACAAGACTGTCACTGCAAACGGTCCCATAAGTCTGCGCGAGAATAGTTCAAAAGTTAATAACTAATGAAAAAGCAAGCTTTTAAAACCCGACTATCTTTTTTGATACCGTCGTCGATATATTATTATGATAAAACCTTTAAATACATAAAATCAATTTTTTTTTTTTTTAAATTTTATTTACTACCCAGTGACTCTCACACCATCACGACGAATCTAATGACTTATTAAAATCCGTTGACCCATTGAATAGTTACGAGGGAACATAGAAACGGACATACATACATACAAACGCACATACATACATATATACGTACATACATACAATCAAACATACAGTTCAATCACATAAGCCTCGTTTTGGGCTTCGCCGCAGTTGGGTAAAAAAAGTTGATAGGCAGCTTGTAAGTACTAAAAAAAGTTCTCACCTTAGCACCTGAAAAAGGCTGGTTTTTCTGTTTAAAGATAACTTCAAAGTTATTCGCTTACTCGCACGGTCGTGATTCGATTATAGAATCCTTCGCTTACTCGGGATTCAAAATCAACACTCGCACCAAAAACCAACTTTGCTCTTGTTGCACAATTAATAACTATTTTTGTACTTGGTTGGTTTTTAACGTGTTAAAAATACTCGCAAATTTTTAAAAATCAAATGATACACTTAGGCCGCTTTTCACCAATCTGGAATAAGGTCTTATACCTAGACTAGAGGACGCCAGCGACTTCGTACGCGTAGAATTGGTTTCCCACTACTCCCCCTATTTCTTCCCGTTCGAGGAAGATTTTCGGAAAATCCTTTCTTAGTGCTCACTTACATCATGAAAGGAACCCCTGTACCAAATTTCAAGTTTATAGATACAGTAGTTTCGGCTGTGCGTTGATATATAGGTCAATGAGTCAGGTTTGCCTTTTATCTATCTTCTATCTTCTATCTATCTATCTATCTATCTATCTGTATATTATATTATATATTATATTTATATATATAGTACACACACACACATATATATATATATATATATATATATATGTATATATATATATATATATATATATATATATATATATATATATATATATATATATATATATGTATATATATATATATATATATATAAAGAGGCTTGGCCTGACTGATTCATCATCGCCCAGCCAAAACTACAAATGCTAGACATATGAAACTTGGACAGTACTTTTTTTGTGACATAGAAAACCACTAAGGGATTTTTCGAAATTCAACCCCTAAAGGCATGAAAGGGGGTTGCAAAGTTTGTATGGGAAAAAATATTTTGATGATCAAATTCACTACAAACTTGGTAGAAATGCTCTTACTCGTACTTAAAAATAATGAGACATTTATTTCAGCTATTACTAAAATTCAACTGCTTGGGGGATGGAAAGGGGTTGCAAAATTTGTGTTATGGTTTTTTTATGGTCAATTTTACTTGGAATTTGGAAGAAATGCTCTGCAATAGAAATAATGAGACACGTATTTCAGCAAATACTAACAACTCCTACAACAACTATATTCAACTCCTAGAGGGATGAAAGGGGGTTGCAAAGTTTGTATAGAAAATCAATCAAAAATTCAATCAATCAAATTTACTTGAAACTTCTTAGAAATGCTCTTCAATAAAAATAATGAAACACATATTTCAGCGATTACTAAAATTCAACCACTTGTGGGATGGAGAGGGGTTGCAAAGTTTGTGTTATGTTTTTTTTATAAAATTATTAAAAAACCAAGTCAAGGGTAACAAATCGAACAGATTATCCATTGGTCCCACACTAGGCCATGCCTGTCACGTGGTAACCGAATTCGGATTAACAATTTAAAATAGAGTACAGTTTGCTGTCTACATTAATATGGCAATTTGAAACTTACAGACTAACTTAAACTAATCTAAAAATTCTAAGCCCGGTAATGGCACAAATTTAATTGTTTTAAATGGTGTTTGAGTGTGTGTGTGTGTGTGTGTGTGTGTGTGTGTGTGTGTGTGTGTGTGCGCGCGCGTGTGTGTGTGTATGTGTGTGTGTGTGAGTGAGTGTGTGTGTTAGTGTGTGAATGCGTGAGTGTGTGCGTGTGTGTGTGTGTGTGTGTTATTTTTTTTGCGCATGGGCGCGTGGATGCGTGAATTAATGGTGGTTACAGGGGTTTAAATCAAGTAATACGTATAAGTTCTCAAGTGATGGCCATCAGCAATTTTTCTGTCTCGCTATAGCCAAGAGTTTTCAACCAACTGGAAATTCTAAAATTAGCTTCACAAGGAGAAGATTTTGAAATGTCACACGAATTGGCAATTTTGTTTTAAATGTAGTGATGTAGAAAATCCGGGAACCGTCTTGGGAAGGAGGTCTTTACGAATGGGGTTGGTATTCTGAACAAACGCTTGCGTAACAAGTCAGAGTAATGCTGTGAACGAATGGTTTCCCAGTGAACCCGCATTGTGACACGCTGCATCATTAGTTGCCGCACACTCAGAACGTCAGCCTCCCTGTAGAGGTCCCCAGTGGGCAACATCCGTGGCTTTCTGAGCATAACCTTTAGAACGAAACGTTGGGCCCTTTCAAGAGGTAAAAGCGCAGATCCAGAAGCAATAAATTGTTATCATTAATAACTGATCGATCATGCGTAGAGTCCTGAGAGACGGACGTGAACAAGGAGCCGACGCCGCTGTCTTATGGAAGCACAGATATTTAGTTTTAGATACATTTAACGTAAGCAAGTTATCAGCAAGCCATTTGGCAATGACTGATAAACCATTCTCCGCAGTCTCGAAGCACTTATCCCAAGTCGCCTCATGGAAAATAAGAGCGGTATCATCTGCATAACATATTATTTCCGCCTTATTGATGGGCAACGTTAACATGTCGTTCAGATACAAAACAAACAAAGTGGGGCCCTGAAGACTGCCCTGGGGGACACCAAAAGATACTGGCAGAGGTGAGCTAGCATAAGAACCCAACCTGACACATTATTCACGGTTTGTTAGGTAGCTTTCGAACCAGTTCAAAGCCGTGCCTCTGGTGCCTGAGAGTTCGAGTTTCCTAAGCAGAATCGGTATAGAGTATGGTCAATTTTACTTGAAATTTGGAAGAAATGTTCTGCAAAACAAATAATGAGACACGTATTTCAGCAAATACTAAAATGCAACTCCAAGAGGGATGAAAGGGGTTACAAAATTTGTATAATTCACTAGAAACTTGGGGGAAATCCTCTTCAATAAAAATAATGAGACACGTATTTTAGCGATTACTAAAACTTAACCCCTGGGGAGATGGAAAGGAGTTGCAAAATTTGTGTGTGAATTTTTTTTATGGTTAATTTTACTTGAAACTTGGAAGAAATATTCTTCAATGCAAATATAATCGACCTATGTAACACAAAAGATAATATACATATAAAAAATATTACTTTCTGCGATTTAGAAAAAACTACATCTTAGGTCGTAAAATAGGGGGTAGAAAATTGTATGGTAGGTATATATTTTTGAAGTGAGAAACGTGTAAATAGGACGTGTCAGGGCTACTAAATTACTTTCGGAGATTTTGGAAAAACTATCCCTGTAAATGGCGGTGGTAAATGGGCGGTAGAAGTTGAAGTTGTGTTTTAAATGAACTGTCGAAATATGTTCCGCACGATGATTTATGGCGATATTATTTTTTTCATCTTCTGTCACATATTATAGGGAGTGCCCAACCTAGAAATAGTTATTTTTGTTATTTCACTACCATACTAAGTAGCGGCTTCTACAAGACACCTATTCCTACTCCAAATTTCAACAATGTACTTCTAAAAATTTCGAGTAAAATGCATGTGACATACGGACAGACGGACGGACATGACGAAACTGTAAGAGGTTTTGCCATTTTTGCTAAGGAACGCTAAAAAGGCGTTGGGCGATTTTGAAAAACTTCCCCAAAGGTGGTAAAATTAAAGAGAGTTTAGCCATTTTTAAAATGAGAATAGTGAACGTCGTAGTTATATAAATGAAAAAAATACGGCAATATCGGAAAAGGGGGTAAAATGGGGGTTGAAGTTTGTTAGGGAATTTGGCAATTTTTGATGTGAGAAATGTGGACATTATTGGTATTAAGGTAACTGTTTACCTATAAATAAGAATTATGACTGGGCAAGTTAGTTTCATGAAACTCGCTATCAACACTATTATTAATTAAATCATAATTAAATATAAAAACAGGTTTTAAAATAATCCCTTAACAGTGTGAAAAGCGGGGTGAAAGTTTGTATTTAAGTTGTTTTTTTTTTCCAGGTACATGAATGTTAGCATCTAGAAAAGTGCAAGCTTCAGTGTTTTTTAAACACTTGCCCCTTAAAGAAACAAATAGTCAAGAAAAAACCCATCATCAATAAAAAAAACTAAGGGAAAGCTTGGGATCTTAGACTACTGATACTACTGTAAAGTTTGTATGGAAATAAAGTTACTTTCAATCGTTTACAGGGTGGAAAAAACGAACGCCACATGGACGGCAACTACCTTAAATATTGAAAAAAAGCAAGGTATTTCTACCCTGTATACCTGCAAGATATGAAAACGGGTATTGCGTCTGAATACTGTAACATAAAGAAAATATCCAACTTAGGTGTTTTTCGAAAATCTTCTGCTAAGTGGGTTAATTTTTTGTATATAAATTTAGTAAATAGATGAGATGACTAAATTATCAATCTGTTTAATGTAGAGTCGATTAAGAAAAAACGTTATAGTGAAAGAGGGCAGTGAATTTAGTTTGTATGGCAATTTTGTTGTTTTGGAGGTGTTTGTGAACCGCTTACTTAAAATACACGTTCTGGACTTTTTCATAAAAAAACTCTTTGAACGTGATATAAACTATGTCTGTAGGTACTTTTAACATAACTTCTGACTCTCTGTAGACGAAGTCGCGGGCGGAAAGCTATATAATTATATAGATAGATAGATTAAATGCCGAATTTGTATAGACTAATCTCGGAGTACGTCTTATTCCAAGTTTGGTGAAATGCGGCCTTAATCCATTAAAGTCGATTAAACTGTTTCGAAAAAGTGATCGATATGTAACTAGGTAAAAGGGATACTTAATTAATAGAATTTTTAGTGCCGTAAATGTATGATCATGGATATTTAATCCAAAACAAAAGAAGATAGGCACATTAATCACAGGATTAGCTTAAAATCCGAGATATAAGGATAACATAGCAAACAGTTTCAACTGTAAAAACATGCTTGTTTGTTTTAAGGTAAAAAACGTTGTTGTGCTTTGAGTTTTTTACTATTATTATTTTATGCCTTAGACAGTGACAGGTGACAACTTGGTATGCATTGCAAAGTTAACACACTGATACATCAATGGGTTTCGTATCAGCTACGCCACGTATACTGAAATATTACCTGTCTCCTGTCATTGTCAGCATGGTGAAATAGGGGGCTGATGGTAAGTGGGATCTGAGACCCATATATAGACATTTGCATTCACAAGACTATAACCTTATACACTGCAATCGTAAGTCTGAAAATCCACTGCCAACTCTGAGGGCTCAAATGAAGTGCCTCTATGTTAGTAGTACCTATATTTAAGTGAGCTATATTTACCTAATGTATCGCTTCAGTATATTTTTCACCAAGTTGTACGGTTTTGTGACGTCTAAAGTCCGGAGGGATTTCCCTAGCAGCAAGGCTGAGATAGCGAAGAAGGTATCCACGTGGATATCGACGTAAGTAATAGGTATCGCTTTAAAGATGTTGTCAAAAATCTAGAAAACAAACATGAATTTCAAACACCAGGTTTTATTAATGAATACTTGTGAAGTATGGCATCAGGGTTGGACACTTTTAGCTTAAATCTTGACTCAAAGATCTTTTGGTTATGAATTGAATGTTGCAAAATTAATAAATAACTTCATTCTTCATCTTCATTCATCATTAAAATTAAAATCAAGTGTCCAACATTAGCTTTCTTTTATACTACTTGAGCCTTCAGCTCACTAGCTTTTAAATAAAAAAAACAGGAATTTCATTCGCAACGTATTTGAGTGATCGATTTTTGTACTGGCCAGGAATTACTAAGTAAAATATGGATTGTCAGTCGTCTATAGTTCTAAGGTCGAATAACGAGTCCTATAAGAGACAAACTAATAGTAACAAACCTGATCATAGTGCAACGCATTGCTGACTGTTGCTCCCTGCTGATACTGACACTGATGAATGAAGATTACGCCGACAGCTGTCAGGAACTTGATGCCATGCATGCTTGGTAGTGCGTCCTTGTCTTCTTTAAACACTGTTGCCCAGTTGCGATGGAGATAGAAAGAATTTGCCACGTGATTGACTAAAAAAAATGTTTTTATAAAGTCCAGCAATATAAATAAGTGGCTCCACTTGGAGATAGCATCGGCGCCAAAAAATTACGTCATTAAAAAAGTGGTTGTCTGTAAAGTCGGTTTACGGACGGTAATTTTACATGATAACGTCATAAGGAAACAAAAGCCGAACGCTTAGGCCAATCGTGCCTCTCTATCGCTTGTTCCGCGCTCTCGCTTGCACGCTCGGCTCAGGCGGAACGTGACACTTTTTGCGTGCAGCCGGCGTTCATCGATTTATAAGACTTTGTCACGTCACGTCATCGTCGTGATTGCTCGGTTCCTAACAGGTCAGGTAACACTCCCAGTATTTCATCAGTTCAGTCCGTTAGTCTTTTTCAACATGCAAATGTGTCACAACTATCTAAAAGCATGCCGAGTCCGCTCATGAGTTATTTGTTATTTGAGTTATTTGGAAGCATTAAATTACGCTTTCGAAAAACACCCCACTCCTTTCCCAAAATGTCCCTGAAGTAAAATGTCTTGTCTGCGAATTGGCCAATGCTGAAAGAGAGACACACACGATCTTATTGTTAAAGCTAGTTTCTGTATAAAATATTAAGCAAAAGGGCCTTTTATCCAATGCATTTGCAAGGTTCTCTATCGTTTGACCGAATTTCGTATGCAATAATTTCATTTGCCCGAATTTCATATGACATAATTTGATATGCCATAACGATCACGTGCCATATTATTCATTTGCCTTAATAGGTATTTTTTATACTTTTATTTTAGCTAAACCAAGCATGCGTGTGAAACCAAATAAATTCAGAATTGAGGAGGATAGAATGGGGTTAATAATATATATTTTTACGGACCTTCATGTCCTTAAACTAAGATGAAAAAAATAATTGTATTTTTTACGCTTCATTTTTTGCCACTTCTCGCGGAGGCACAACTATCAAAACAATTACGTGACAAGCCACATAAATTTAAAAACGTTTTCAAATATCATGGTGCGTTATGTCAAAAAAATGATTGTTTTTTTTCATCTGAGTTTAAGGACATGATGGTCCTTAAAAATATGCATTCTATCCTCCTAAATTCTGAATTGATTTGGTTTCACTGCCTGCTAGACCCTTTCGCGGTTATTGGGCTCCCAAAAGTTATGCACACCTCCTGGGATTGGGCAAACTCGGATTACACGCATTTAGGACCAAATGAAGGCATTAAAACGATTTCCAGCTTGGTGGGAGTTAATTCCTCACAACGCTTTTTTTGGATCTAATTAGCTTGGCCTATAAAGGCCTTTTTCTGAAACCGTGAACTATTCAGAATTGTAATAAAACGAACCTAACCTAACTTATTGGGCTCTATACGATGGCATGTAAAAAATACCTGAAAGGTTTATGATTTCAGAAAAAAATTCGTTATGTCAAATGAAATTATATGTTAAATGTGATATTATGGAAAATGAAGGGCCAGTGACCATTATGGCAAATGAAATTATAAATAATGAACGGATACCCATTTGCAAGTGGGAAGTAATGAGCCTATTCACTCTTGCCTTGAACACTATTTGCCTGCATCAGTTTTTTTGTCAGTATTTTTATTGCAACATAGATGATAATCATGGGTATTTTACACGAAACCCTTTCAATAAGCATATTATTATCATTACGCAGAATTTTACTTTATTGGAAGGCATTATCACCTCATTAGTTAATTTTAGGCGGATCGTTACAATGAGGCGGAACGGGACAATGAGTCATGTTGTTTCGTGCGTGCAGCCGGCGTTCATCGATTTAAAGGACGTTACCATGTTAAAGTCTTTTTTTGTAAGTTTCTGGTTTCACTACCATTGTTTTAATAGCTATCGGCAATCTTCGTTTTTCTACGACAAATATACTGTCAGTTACGAGTGCAAGCGCACTCGTAGTGCAAGCGTGATAGCGATAGTCAGCCGAAAGCTATTAAGAAGCTGGGAATAGTACCTCATATGAAATGTAACTATGAACAGCGTCCATTAAGAATTTCGTAATGCGACACTAATTAAAAGTAAATAAAAGATACCTAACTCGATTCCTTATACCAGGGGTTTGCAACCTGCGGCTCGCGAGCCACATGCGGCTCTTTGGATGTGAAGCTGCGGCTCTTTTGTTCTAACTTTATTTATGCAAGTACTTTTTATCGTTGGCAAGAAAAAAAAATGTAGCTTTTTACAAACTTTGAAATTTTGTATATTGTTATTTTTGACTCTTCCGACTCAAAAGGTTGCCGACCCCTGCCTTATACTCATTGAAAACGGAACTGCATAATCCCAAAGAGCTGTTATTGTGTTACCGTAGAGAGGGTGCAGATGACTAGCATAGCACCACATTTGCGTACTTGAGATCACACATCTCCATTGCTTTATGAGTCCTCGCAATCGAGCACAAGACTCGGGAGTTGTTTGTTGCAAGTTGTATTAAAACGTACCAAGACTATCTCTGTTGGCTGTGACGGGGAACTCGCTGATATAATACGTGGAGGCCACTGCAGTGAATAAAAGGGCTGCAACTGTGGACCTGAAAATCAATAAGTAGGTAAATCAAATGACGCAATATGCCTGTTTATAGAGAGAACCATCACTTGCCAGTTTTGGTTTGAACAGAATTAAAATAAACTTTTAAACGTTTAGTGAAAAATACTTTACAAAGATCTATTGCATTATTTGCGCTTGCCACAATACAACACTTTAATGTTGCGACGAAATGTATATTAGTCTCGTTCTATTGTAACAAGATCGATTTTGATCGATGAAGATGATTTTGATTCCAAAGGGCTTTGTTCATTGCAAATATCAAGGTCCACTTACCAATATATATAATATCCTCTCGAAGGAGCAATCTTCGCTCCGGCTTCTTCACAATGGTTGATAGTGACCAGTGCATCTTTTGCAGCCTGTAAATATCCGGTGCTTAGGAGCGCCCTCACGAACTTCTCGACCGACTTGGTGGGGCACCCGGCAGGCAGACACACGCCGTATGCCATGTATGAGAAGCTGCGGCCGAGGCGAGTACCATGCTGGAATTTAGGAAAAACCATATTACATTTACAATATTACAATAGTACATTATTGCCTAGGCGGGGAAAGTAAGAGAATTCCTGACGAGGTGGTTAGCAGGCCGAGCAATAGCTAACCCTGGTAAAATACGAGTCAGGAAATCCTCGTTTCAGCCGAGGCATATATAATGCTTTTCTCAATCAATGTAAGGAAATGATACAATTTGTAACTAGAAAGTAATTTAATTCACGTTTAAAGTGATGTTTTTCATAATTATTAGGACAATTTGTAAACAACTTGGAACATTTATGTTTATCTGCTCAACTTGAGATCTTGATATTTCAGTGACACAAAATGTTGACGGCTTCTTTTTCTTAGATTGCTCACTTAGCTGAAATATGCTAAAATTAAACAAGTATTCAGAAAAGCTATTCACAGTCTTGTTTGCCCTCCATAGCATAAATTGGCTGTAAGATCTATCATATTTTTCTCTTGATTTAGCAGGAAGTAGGTTTTACCTAGCCGAGGCGACTTCATTTTTCAAACTAGGCGATGTGGTACCTATTTCCTTGCTACTTTAATCAACAGATTACAAGGGTATGTCTAAAGACAGATAGGAATCAAACTTGGAACTGACATAACGTTAGTAGTAGCCTGTTCTTGTCTAGCTGTCATTTTGAAAACATCTGTCTATTTATTACATTTTTTGTAAATTTCTTTATAGTTGATTTTGGTTCGCAAATCCAGGGCAACTTTGTGAAGTAACCTCCAACACTGACGAAGAATATGCATCAAATAAAATATCAGTGAAAAGTTGATTCTGAATGAGCAAGCGGTCAAGAACACTCCAAGCCAATAAGCCATTGAAGTGGATGCCCGCCATCTTCATTGGTGTGCCGACTGGGACTGGAAGACGCCGACGACAACGACGATTCACCGTACAATTGCTTATATATACTTGTCATTGGCAAAATTACATAACTTGTAGACGCCATTAAAATAAATAAATAAATAATAACGTTAGTAGTAATTGAGTACCGCGCCGCAGGGTGGAAGCAGTGGCGCTAGTATGCCATAAAAATAAAACAATAATTGGTGGAATGGCGGCAAATGAATTTTGAGTGAAGTTCATTTTCGAATTGAACGAGGTAAACTTCTTCGCAGTCATCGTTGATAAGCACGAATTAGTTACCTTCGTTCAATTCGAGAACGAACTTCTAATTTCTGCAGTTTGTGTATGATAGCATTAATAACCTTATGTTTTTTTACTAGTGTTAATAAGATTGTTTCACTGTTTTTAAACTAGTTAACTACTTACTAATACATTTTCGACACTAAGCTGATGCACTGAATCAAACTATAAAGTAAGAAAGTATACTCAATTGGCGCAAATATAGTGTTTCCAATCCACAAAGACACGTCCCACCATCTATTTTTGCTTTTGCAATTTAAATTGTAAATGTGAAACGTTACTCAGCGTGTTCATGAATTGAATATATAATAACGAAGAAATTATAGACCGAATAAAATTAAAATTATTTATTTTGCAATTAAGCCAATTTTATGTCACGCGACTACCAGCGCTTTTCAGAGTAGACCATTTTTGAGAAAAGGCGCCATAAAAATTATATGGTAAGTCTTTTAAAAAATAACTGTTATTAAGATTATACAAAATAGATATAATTACATAAAAAATATTTATTAAACAGAAACAGGAAATGCACTGGTCCGCCAAACTGTGGACCCAATTAAAAAATAAAGGACATTTCATACTGCGACGCAATAATATATATTAATAATATATATATTTTTTTAATATTCTAAAAGCTATTTCGTAAGTAAATCTTATAACATTAAAATGAAAACTACTTTTATTCTCTCCTATAGTTCCGTATGTCAATAGCGGAGCTTAGAGTGGAATGATTACTTTCATCGTTGGTATTTTTTGTGCTGCGACAAGCTTGAGCTCGACAAGCCCCCCAGAAGTCAGGGTTTGATCATAAATGATCCTATTAACTTAAACATGCGTTACGAGTATTCAAATAATTCATTTATATAATGCAATATCAGCATTTTACATAAAGAAAATACCTAAACCATTTAATTGATAGTTTTCAATTCAATTTATTCAAAACTATCAAGGACAGGGATTTACAAATGTATTTTTATCATTTCGTTTTATTGTTTAAGAAAAGCATTATTATATGCCTCGGCGGAATTGAGGATTGCCTTACTCCTAGTATAGCAGCCCGCCTCTATTACGCTCTGCCTGCTAACCACCTCCTCAATCAATCCCATGTTTTCCGAGGCCCTGCAATACAATAATGTACTTTTGTACTATTCATTGTTAAAAACAGTTAAGGAGACCATAAAGCAAAAGTTATAATATAAGCACGATGAATACGAATGTCCCCGATTTACAAATTATCACATCGATTTAGCGCAAGCAGTTTATAGCTCGATAAGGAAATCAATGTTGGGATGTGAAAACGAAACACTTAATAAATGTTTAATAACCCAAGTCAGTTTTTGTATAAAAATATTGTGGGACGCTGACTTCAGTTTAACTGACCTATTACCAACCATTTGAAAAGAAGTTATATTTTTGTTGTGTTTGGTTTTTTTATTTTTGTTTTATTTTATACTTTTTAGTGATCCTAAGCAAGTTACGCCGCAGAAAAGACATAGTCATAATATTTAAACCTAAATGTACTTCGTTATAGTTACTCAACTATCTTAATAGAGATACCTATCTTAACAAAAAAAAAACAGATTTCCCCATAGAATCGTTAGTAAAATTCCTTATTGCATATATTAGTAGACTACATTTACATATCAACTTTAATATTCGTACAATTTTACATTTTTTAAATTTTGATGTCACAACTTAATAAAAACAATTTAAATCTAACCCTCAATCTACTTTATCGTACCTTACCTTTATCGTACCTTTGTATCGCCACCTTTGAAATAGGGACCGTTTAAGAGTTCGGGTGGCCATATTTTGTGGTCTTCCGCATCAGTGTTTTCCAAGAGCAAATACATGAGTTACAATGAAAAATACTGAAGTTGCTATAGGTGTGCCTATAATATTTGAGGAGTTCCCTTGATTTCTCCAAGATCCCGTCTTTAGATACTGACGTGTTGACAATGGGACCAACTACGTATATTCCAAAGAATTGAGAACCTCCTCCTTTTTTTGAAGTCCGTAAAAAACAGATGACATGTAATTAGGGACGAAATCTATAGGAAATTGACAAAAAAGGAATGTGGGTGAATTCATCCTGAGCCTTATGACTTTACTATATTTTATGAACTTTGCCGACCTTCTGTATTTTTCATGTGCCAAAGCTTGCATTTTTGGGAATAGTGGTCCTAGCCGTTCTAAATAGGTAGCTATCCCGTAAAATAATACTGATGAAATGAATGAAATCGTGCATTTGAATTCTACATCCGGTTTTTGTGAAAAAAATACAGCATCAGTTCGGTGCTGTTTACACCCAACACAACACAAATGATTTATTTAAAAAATTGGCCTGGATATATTTAAATATATTCCCACTGTGAACGGATGCATTAAGGCGTTGATTGATAACTTCTATTATTTTTAAATTGTAAAATAATTTTACTGTTGGATATTTGAAATTTTTGCCCCTTAGGTATTGGCGCTCTCGAGCATTACGAGTACGTTGAGTTGGGACCATTTCGTGACTTAAATGAAGATTGTTATGCATATTTCGCTGCCCTTCGTTATTTTTTTAAGGCATGTAAAAGCAAAGGAGCCCACAGGCCACTTAATGGTAAGTAAGATCTGTGGCCTATAGACATTTACAAAGTCAAGACTACAATCCTAAGACCCCAAATGCGTTGTCAACCCTGAGGACTGAGATGGAATGCCTCTATGCTAGTAATATCTCCAGTTGCCTTGTCCCCACACTAGAGGTAGTAACGCGGATGGACCCGGCACTAGGTCCTGCCACCACTAAAACGAAAAACTGTTTCCTCTTCCTTCTTTTGACGTGTTGTTATATCGTG
Organism: Acleris literana; assembly: GCA_946894065.1. NCBI lineage: Eukaryota > Metazoa > Arthropoda > Insecta > Lepidoptera > Tortricidae > Acleris > Acleris literana. Next base: position 8,625,684 of record OX335692.1, read on the forward strand.
AACGTTATGATAGCTCTTATTTTCTTGACGGTAATGGTAGCCGAGCAAAAACGATACGATATTAATACGTGTACATAAAAACTAGAGGTTAAAATAACTCCCCTGAGGTCCGACAAGATGCTTTACGCTAACTAGCGTTTCTATTGGATTCGTTTTTAAACTAATCGCATCACTGGTACACCACGTGACTTTTCGTATCACGTCATCTCCCAGTGACGCTATTGGTTTAAAAACGAATCGAATCAAAACGCTAGTTAGCGTAATGCATCTTGTCTAGGGCCTCTGCATGCCGCGACTAAAAGGTTAGTTTTACTAACTCATTTCATTACGAGTACTGGCTCAGCGATAGCTGTCTCTTGAAAGACAACACTTAGTGAACGTAATGATAAAAAAATACCAATTATGGGATGGGTTTCCACCATGCTAGAGGCAGCCTAGATCTGTCGGTTCATTGAAGGAAAAGTTAAAGAAATTGTGGCTAAATCAACAAAATGTTGATCCTTAGCACTGTTGTAGTTGTATATATTAGTATATTCAATTATCTATGTATGTTATTAATGCATTTTTTTTTCTCGGATTTATGATCTATTACTTATTTTCTGTTATTTTGTTAATTTGTCTATACTCTTGCATTGTCTTTACTTACTTCTGCTCCAAGGTTAACAGGGAGTGATCCAATATGCGTTAAGGTCGGTCGCCTATTATTTATGTGCAATAAAGAGTTTACATATAATATATACAATACATACATACTTAAAAGGTCTTTCATAAACGTGTTCGGTTTAACTTACCTCCAAGTAATATTCTTCAGCTTTTGCATATGGACCAGGTACGTTCAATGTCTTCCTCAGGGTCTTGCTCATCTCGATATCAGCTAAGCAGTACTGCGTGCGAAGTTCGGGATTGCTCGCAAGCCAGGGTGGACTCAAGCACTGGTCGTAATTGCCCAAGTGCATCCGAGCACCGAAGAAGATACCAGTAGAGGCTTGTGGGATGGAGTCCCACACTAGAAATACAATGAAAAATCGACTCTATTAAACTGGATTTTGCTCCTGACTACGCTGGTGCCGAAATTGTTTATCGCTATACCCTTGGGAACTCTGTTCGATGTTCCGGGATAAAAGTACCCTCAAATTAAGTATATAGAAGATCCCCTATCTGTCTTCCGTCTCAGTCATCAGATCAACATCAAGTCTCCGTCATGTTGTCGTGTCTTAGAATTACATTATTATGTGTGCTAAGTTCGAGCATAATCGGTTCACATTTTGGGTCAACTATCAATGGTGTATCTGTGTATCCGTGTATCTTTATTTATCTGCAGTATCGTGGCTTCCTAAGTGATGGACCGATCCGGACAATTATTTTTTTAAAGATAGCTTTTTGAATGATTTTGAGGTACGTTTTATGGAAATACGTAGGATCGTCTGTGTGTGTGTGTATTATCTGTATCATCACAGTTGAGAATTTGTTACCATTGTTACACTCGCAAGCTCGTCCGTTTAAACCAATACTCGGCCGGCAATTGCCTACTTACATTCCTAGGCAATAATGCACTAATCTGTTCTAATTGTGATAACGCTCTTATCAGTTATATGTATTTATTAACGCATTTGATGGATAAAGTACAGCAACAAATATGTTACACAAATGATAATAAATTATAGAACTCAGTTCCGATGTTCATGTTATGCACACTATTACTCTATGGGATCTTTTGTGTTATTCAATTCATATGTAAGCGGATAGAGGAGTGCTATGGCAGTGTTTTGTAGTCAGTAAGGTGAAGGGAATGTCAGAGACCACCAGTGTTTTCCAAAATAAAGGAGATCAATGTTGAGAAAAATCATCGCAAGAAACTTAATGAAGACCCTGCTTTCAAATAAAAAAAATCGCATCTTTGTCGGTTCACCCAAGAGCTACTGTGCCACAGATATACATACACACACATATAGTAGTCAAACTTATAACATCCCTCTTTTTGCGTCGGAGGTTAAAAATGAGAAAGACTGGCTTACCCCAGGTCGCCCATAGTGTAGAGTTCTTCACATTGTCCAACACTTTGAAGATCCTGTTCTTGCATGTCAGCTCGTCCTCGTCCCACTGTTGGGCTGAGAGGCTGTGGAGCACATGGTCCACGTGGGGTACGTCCAGAACTTGTTCTTTGGCCAAGGCACTACCTGTAAAAGAAAAGAAGATGCTTGTTTTAATCTCTGTAGGTAGGCCTAGGCAAGATGAAAACTCTGCTACCTAACATTTCAATTATCTATCGAGCGGAAATGTGTGGGGAGTGGGGTGATAGGCAATGCATATAACGCTTAGTACGCGATTTTCGAAAATCGACAAAATGTATAGGATTGGTAAAAGCTGATTTGTCTCAAACGGTGCAACTCTTTATTGTACCAAACATAGTAATTCAATACAATAAAATGAAATCGACCAGGATCTGATACCAGAAAAGGAAAATTCATTGATTTATAAGTGTTTTATATCTTAGGTGTCATGTACATTATACGCTTTAAAAGTTATATTGATTGGTATTATATTTTAACTACGTTATACTTTATGGAAATAGTTATTTCGAAATTATATCTTTTTTTAATTATTTCCAGTGAACGTTTACTGGAAATAATTAAAAAAAAAGTGAACTAAACGGGTTTTTAAAAAGTGAGCCTTTATTTTGTAAGTACTATGACGGAACGGTGCTCAATTTTACCCATTCTAAAGGAAACCGCGAACCTCGTTTAGTAATTCGAATACAACATTTGCAATTGCGACGGAAGAGAAACAAAAGATGATAAAAAAAACAAGTCGTACGTGCCTGTATATTTTTTCTTTTTAATTTCATTATCAACCTCAGGCTTAAATTTTTCAATTCACCCTAGGTGTACCCTGTAGGTACGTTTGTTTGTTTTGTTTAGTGTTATACGAGTCGGCTGAATTTCCATACACCGTAACTCGAAACTTAATAGTGGCAAGATCCCTAAAATGTATGCCACTGAATTACTTAACTTAAACATTATCTACACCTTACCATACCTACCTCGTTATATGACATTGATGGGTAGTGGTAGTTTGATGTGGCGAACTTAATATATATTTGTAAGCTGATGACAGATCGCGTCGACTGGCGACCGCTGATCACAACTCGATAAATTTTGAGTAGATATAAAGCATTATTTATTAAATTATTTACTTTCCCACTTACTAAAAAAAAACATATATCCCGTCGAACTGAGAACCTCCTCCTTTTTTTGAAGTCGGTTAAAAAACGTTGAGTAACGGTGGTATAGCTATACCATGTTTTGTCCTTATCTGTCCTTGTGACATTTGAATTTGACAGATAAAGACAAAACATTGTATAGCTATACCACCGTTACTCAACGTTTATTAGTAAGGGGGTTTATGTATTTGTGTATTTATATTTAGTTTATAAGTACTTATGTCGATTTTATTTCATAATAAATACAGCCAGTGTCATGGGGACCATGCCGCGAGCGGACCTGCTAGAGGGGGTGTTCTTTTTACACGACTGCCCCAAAAAAGGAGTGTAATGTGTGATTATTATTTATATCTTTAATATTAGAGTAGCTAAGTTTAATTTTAATTTAAATACGTATAGTTTTAATTTTTAATTGTATTAATGTTGAATTCTGTACTTAGTTGGATGTAAATAAAGTAGGTATTTGTTCCTGTGATTAAACAAATAAATACTGTAAGTTTTTCTTGTAGGTAGTTTAGTTTGTTTAGGTTGAGTTGTAAAACAGTTACTTTACATCGCCTGCCGTGTATTTGTCCTTATATTTCTCCGTCCAAGGTTGCCTGGAAGAGCTATTTAGCAGTTAGACCGCCTGTTGGAAAACAATAGTTAAAATGTACTGTTCCGTGTTCTTTTTGATGTTCAATCAGGTTTTTTGTGTTGTAGGTACTGTTTTGTTAAGCAGAAACGTCAGCAGAATTTGCATCTTGGTTACTCCTCCTTGGCTAATATGTCTGTCTAGACTTCTAGAGGCGTGCGCTTCAATCAGTCTAAAAACATTTTGCGTAATTTCATTTACAATACCTACTAAAAACATAATGAATGTTCAGCATAAACAAATATAGTATAATTAATTTTGACAGGATCAAATAACATAGCACTCATTTATGATAATGATAATTTGCAAGTCAAGTGCACGTCAATTAAAAAAAAGTTAACCATTCACCTATTTTGTGATTTTCATGTTTCCCGCTCGTTTGTTGTTCTGTGCTTCGTTCGTATTAGGGTGGGTTTAAACCAAACGAGCGAATGCTCTAGAACATGTTTTGTCTTTATTTTATACAAACAAAACGTAAGAGATAATGCCATAGAATTCTTGTTCGTTCGCTTGGTCTAAATCGGGCCTTAGTTACCTGCATTACTGTCGAGTAAATTGACATTATTGTCGCGTAAATATCGCGTTTAATTTAATTTTGGTTTTTTATTTGAAACCTAGTCGTAGGAAAAGTATTGTATGCAACGGTGTATAACTAAGTCAAAAAACACTCGTGGCGTCAAAAACACGCCACTCATCTTTTTTGACCTCTATTATACAACTGTTGCAAAAACTACTATTAGTTCAAATTCCTGCAAGTCAATTTTGAAGTTCCCGTTATTATAATCTATACATATAATTATACTCTTCGTAACAAATTAAACTATTCTTATTTCAGGATTTCTCGATTTAAGTTAAAACAATTCAGAAACTATCAAATTAGGCCAATTATAGGTATTTCTTGAAAACCCTATGCGAGGGCCGTCGATTACTTTACTTACGTGATTTCAAATATCAAAATTCTATTCTCCGTTTTTTACATAGAAACTAAACTCAAGGATTTTTAAAATTTGTTTGTCCGATATGTTACAAAGAGGCATAATAAATAATTCCAATTTGTTGGTTGGAACTTGTGCTTGAAATAAGTGGAGCAACAGAACTGTTCCGGTGTGAAGTCCCGCCGAACCTTAAAGAGGATGCCAAGTTTTTTGGCATAGGTTTTGGCTTGCGTACTAAGTTACGTCCTACCCTTAGTTCCTTAAGTCTGTGGAGCGATCGGGAGTTTGGAATTGCCCGATTTGGAATTTAAGACGGCTGCCATGATGATTTTCGAAAAAGTCTTCATGGGCGTCGTGTTTCATGTTTCCGGGGATGGCAATTTTAAAAACGATAATTGCCGACGTTGATTGCCATCTTACTTTAACTTCAGTTTTAGAGCAAGAAGCACAACTTTGCTGTCTTTTTAACTCGAAAGTTAGAGTAAGTTATCAATGAACTTCTGCAATTTTTATTGCCAGTCTAAACCTACTTCGCTTAATACAACAAAAAATGGAAGATATTTTCAAATGAAAGCACATCTGTAACTAATTTAAAGGAGAATTATCACGACTGAGTGTTGACTTTATTTTGTCTTAATTTACAGGCAATAATAAAATGTTTTTAATAAAAATTATAAAAGCTAGCATTTAATAACATTCAACAGAAAATTATCTAACACATTGTTATAACACACAACGTTGTTACACGTTGTTCTGTTGTTTATTGGATTGGAGATAGATTTTTTGGTTGCTAAACGGTGACGGAATTCTGCACTTAGAATGATCCGACATGCTCTTTGTACGATTATTTTTAGCTAAATTTCATTATATTTTATTATTATTTTATTCTGTTTTAATTGGAAAATCAACAGCTTTAATTTCCACTATAAGTATAAGGTTAAATTCAATATTTTACTGCATAGCTTAGTTTAGTATATTTTTAAATCTTCGAATTAGTATTGATTAAGGTTAGTTTTCATTTTCAGTTATTGTTTTACTCATCATGCCATTGTTCATGTCATCATTTTATGTCGTTTATCCAATAAATTTATTTATATGCCTACAACTGCATTAGCTAATTTAACAGGTTTTCGAATTAAAAAAACAACCCTGATAAAATAGTAATTGTTAAATTTATAAACCTTCGTAAATAATACAAACAAAAGTTATTTTGAGGTACCGTTGGTAGAATGTAAAAGTATAAAAAAAAACTAATACTGAAATACTTCTCTGGAGGTTCTTAAATTAATTTTATTCGTTAATCACAAGTTCCATTTTTTAATTATAACCCTGACTTATTACATTCAAATAATCGAGAAACACTTACCTAATAAAAAGAAAACCAGTGCAATATTCCTAAACATAATGTCCACAAACCGGCGGGCACCGTGTCACGCGTAAAAAAACAAATGACGGAATTTCGGGTGCTCTTCTTGAACGCTCAACCTCGACTCAGGCGCACACCGATTGACGAAGCATATAAAGTAATATACTAGTGCTAAGTACAGGTAGGAGCTTTGTATGCGTCTCAGTTATTCCTACTTCTAGTTTTACATCATAAATGAAGCGGTTTGGAGATAGTGAAAATTGATATGGAGAATAAAAAATGGGAGTTTCAATTTATTATAGTCAATTAAGACACAGAAAATTATTGGTACACATGTCTTAAAAGCGTTTGCTACTAAACAATGTCTTTCGAATTGAAATTGATATTTATTTATTCATTTAATACCAGTGAAAAATTAAGGTGAAATACTTTAAAAAAATATTATTATATGATTTGTACAATTTTTTCACTGGAAACTGTTTTAAAAATTAAGCTATTTTTTCTAAAATGTTTATAGGCAGGCTTAAGAACCTCAAATAGTTACAAAGAGGGATTTTTGTTACGGCTTCGAGGAAGCATAGTGACCCTTAAATTTTTTAAAAAATACTTCTTGTTGTTTGGCATACTATATAATTATCTATATCGCTCATTGAATGCAAAAGGGCCACAAATCAAAAATATCAGAAAATCGTTTTATTCCAAAATAGTGATTTAATCGATAATAATTTTAAGCTTACCTGAAGACACCAGTCATTTTCGTGTGATTTCCGGCTGAACGGATCAACCGCCGTTTTTGAATTTTAACGATTAGCGGCACATCTTCGGTGCAAAGCTGCCATTTTGTCAGTTGTGTCGCAAAAATCGAAGTGAATGCACGTCAGTTTCGTGGAAAACGGCCACAATCCAAAAAAGTACCTGATACTGAGTGAATTGTTCTGTACAAAAGTGCCATATTTTGGAATGCGGAAGTTTTGCATTCCAATGTCAAGTAAGTATTTTTACAATTTATACTACAAAAGTGCCATATTTAAAAATACGTCCATTTTGCATTCCAATATCAAGCAAGCATGATAAAATTTGTAAAACAATAGTGCCATATTTTAAAATACGTCCGTTTTGTATTCCAATATCAACCAAGCATGATCAAAATTGTGATACAAATTATGCCATATTTTATAATATGTCCGTTTTGGTCGGAATTGTGAAATTATTTTGTGCCATATTTGAAAAAACTTCCGTTTTGTATAGAATTATATGCAGGATAGTAGAAAATTATTTCACATTAAAATGATGTTTTTGTTAATGTGTTCGTTTTGTAGGAATGTTATTGCGTTGAATGTTTAATTATTTTAAAACAATATGGACGTGTTGGCGTTTAACACTTACGGTAAAGGTAATTCAAGGTAATAATAGCGAAGAAATAAAAATCTAACTAGCTTGAGACGTTCGAGTGTTATCATTCTGTGTTAATGTGTATGTTGCGTATACTGCGTGGGCGTGTGTGTGTGTTTGTGTAAGTGTGTAAGGTATTTAAATTAATGTGTGTCTATGTAACAGTTCTTATATTTCATGAGTTAAATTACAAATAAGGATTTTATTTACAGAATGAATAACCGAGCAAGAAAGATTTTGAACATGGCAGTCGGTACTACAAATAAAAAAACAGACAAAAATGAAGCCTGCTCCACTCACAATTCTGAACTGGACAAGAAATCCAACATTCCATCACTACAATAAATTTATGTTGTTAATGTACCTATATGCTGTACACAAATTGCCGAAATTGAGAAGTGTCACTCATAAGTTTCTTATTAAAGGACACACTCAAAATGAAGGGGACGCCGCTCATTCATTAATTCAATGAAACATTGCAAGTGCATTAAAATCATCGCCAATTTATGTGGCTGACCAGTACATTACTCTTATAAAGACCGCTAAGAAGAAAGGCAACATCAGACACCTTTCGCAGTTCACGAGCTGATGCATGATAGTTTCTTGGACCTAAAATGTCTAGCTGTCGGCAATTTTGTTACAACCCAAGATGGGGATAAAGTAAAATGGTCGGATATAAAAGTTATTAAAGTCCATCGAGAACATAAAAACAAATTTTTGTTCAAGACTTCTTACGAAAACGAAGAGTTTACTTCAGTATCTACGCAGATTTTTTTTTTATCATCGATTGAGACTGATAGTGCCAAAAAAACTATTCAATAATAAACTTAAAACAGCTGAATCAAAACTAAAGGGTATACTTAAACTAATCGATAAAAATATAATACCTAAGTATTACGAATCTTTTTATAAAAAATTGTAATGTTTTGTGCCTTAAATATTAAATTAGGTAAAGAAAGAGTCTGTGATTTCAATAAGGATGTTATTAATTAGAAAATGAATATGATTGTTTAAGTTGTCGTCATTGAATTTAATAGGTACTTAGTAAGTTGCTACAAATTTATTCAATATAAAAGAGAGAATGCTTTAAAATTAAACTTTGATACGGGTAACTAACTTTTTTTATATAAGTAATGAGAATTTTTATTTTTGTTACTGTGAGTCATTTTATACGCCATTTAACTTGTGATTTAGCTGTAGCAAACAACTCGTGTATTTTTCAATACCTGACACTGATTATTGCCTTATGACTTATGTACCAACATAAAGATTTTACTTGTTTGTTCTTTTTTTAGAACTTTTATTTTGCTAGAGGTGTAAGTTCCTTTAATTAAGTTTAACTTAAACATTTTGATAATTCTTAAGAATTTGTTTTAGATCTCTTGTTACACCTGAATTAAAATAGTATAGTGATAAGAATACCTATTTTTTGTTTATTTCGATTTTTATTGTATTTTTATTATGCTATCGGTAAAACCCTACGTTTAGCTTAAAAAAAATAATTAGTATTTTATGAGAAAAGTCTATTAAATTGAATTTATTTTTAAAATGAGTTTTATTTTTGGAATAATTTTTGAAAATTTTGTTAATATTTTGAATGCAAAAGGGGCATGTGTGTGTTTTTTTTGATGTGGGTTAATGGTACAACAATGTCATTATTTTAAAAATATAGCTCATTAATTGACGAACATAGTGGTATATTAACATTATAAAAATAAGACATAAAAACATTAAATATAACCAAAAAACCTGTTTTAGAATTTGTAATGGCTGTCCTGTAAAATTATGCCATTTTGATTTGTGGCCCTTTTGCATTCAATGAGCGAATTATATATAAAAGGCAATGTCCCAGGTGACTCATCATCGCCCAGCCAAAACTACTAATGCTAGAAATATGAAAATTGGACAGTACTTTCTTTTTGTGACGCAGAGATCCACTAAGAAGGGAGTTTTCGAAATTCAACCCCTAAAGGGATGAAAGGGGGTTGCAAAGTTTGTATGGGAAAAAATATTTTTATGGTCCAATTTACTTGAAACTTGGTAGAAATGCTCTTCAATGCAAATAATAAGACACATATTTCTGCGATTATTAAAATTCAACCCCTAGAGGGATGAAAGGGGGTTGCAAAGTTTGTATCGCTTTTTTTTTATGGTCCAATTTACTTGAAACTTGGTAGAAATGCTCTTCAATGCAAATACTAAGACACGTATTTCAGAGATTACTAAAATTCAACCCCTAGAGGGATGAAAGGGGGTTGCTAAGTTTGTGTGGCAAAAAATATTTTCATGATCAAATTTACTTGAAACTTGGTAGAAATGCTCCTCAATGAAAATATCGAGACAGGTATTTCAGCGATAACTAAAATTCAACCCCTAGAGGAATGAAAGGGGGTTGCAAAATTTGCAAAGAAAATATATTTTTATGATCAAATTTACTTAAAACTTGGTAGAAATGCTCTTCAAAGAATATAATGAGATACGTATTTCAGCGATTACTAAAATTCAACTCCTGGGGGATGGAAAGTAGTTGCAATGTTTTTGTGGAGATTACTTTTATGGTAAATTTTACTTGAAATTTGGTAGAAATGCTCTTCATTGCAAATGTAATCTACGTACAAGGGCAATATACATACAAAATATATTACTTTCGGTGATTCAGAAAATACTACCTCTTAGGAGGTAAAATGAGGGGTAGAAAATTGTATGGAAGATATATATTTTTGAAGTGAGAAACGTGGCTAATGTATATGAATTAAATATATTGCTTTTAGCGATTTTGGAAAACTTAGGGGTAAATTGGCGGTAGAAGTTTGTATGGGATTTTGGACATTTTTGAAGGGAGAAATTTGGTGAGACTACTGTTTTTATAAAAAAAAAGTTACTTTCGGCGATTTAGGAAAATCTACCCCAAAGGTTGTAAAATGGGGGTAGAAGTTTAGTTTCGGACTTTGTTCAATTTTAAAGTGAGAAATGTGAAAATTAGTATTCAGGCTACTACTTATTAATAGGAAATACGATTTTAGCGTCTAGCGAAGTTAGTAAATAAGCGACTTCGGTTATTGTTTAGGTGAGAAACGTGTAAATAGGTGTCAGCCTGTTAGGGCTATTAAATTGCTTTCGGAGATTTTGGAAAAACTTTCTCTGTAAATGGCGGTTGTAAATAGGCGGTAGAAGTTGAAGTTGTGTATTAAAAGAACTGTCGAAATATGTTCCGCACGATGATTTATAGCGAATTTTTAACCGACTTCAAAAAAAAGGAGGAGGTTCTCAATTCGTCCGTATTTTTTTTATTTTTTTTTATTTTTAATGTTTGTTACCTCAGAACTTTCGACTGGGTGAACCGATTTTGATGGTTCTTTTTTTATTTGAAAGCTGGTGTTCCCGATTGGTCCCATTCTTATCAAAATGAAGATCTGATGGTGGAATCCATGAGGAATCGACGGAACTCTTCAAAATTTATAGGCACACCTATAGCGATTTTGGTATTTTTCATTGTAACTCGTGTATTTGGTCTTGGAAAGCATTGAAATTGCCATCAAAACTTTTAGGTCACTTAATCTAAAAAAGACTGAAGATCTCTGGGGCCTCTCCGTCACAGTACTACAGTCCATCTTAGAGTTAACTGCGCCATATCTAGCTGCTTTATTTAACAAGTGTGTCGATATTGGAGTGTTTCCTGATCTGATGAAACACAGTCGGATTATACCCTTGTTTAAGTCAGGAGCAAGAACAGACCCCACAAATTTTAGACCAATTTCGATACTGCCAGCGCTGAGTAAAGTTTTTGAAAAAATAATTCTTAACCAAATATCCTCCCATTTTAGTAAGAATAAGTTGCTTCATAGTAGTCAATTTGGGTTTACCAAGGGACGGTCAACTACAGATGCCGGTTCAACCTTAATTAAATATGTCTTTGATGCCTGGGAAGAATCACTAGATGTGATTGGAGTTTTCTGTGATTTATCCAAGGCGTTTGACTGCGTTGATCACGTTACGTTAGTGCGAAAGCTAAGCTACTACGGTATCAAACATGGTGCCCTTGATCTTATTATTTCTTACCTTGCTCACCGAACTCAGCGGGTGGACATAAACAGAACGCAATCCCCTGGGTCAGCTGTTGCTATGGGAGTGCCTCAAGGCACAATTCTGGGCCCATTCTTGTTTTTAATTTATATCAACGATCTCCCTTATGTTGTGCGCGACAAACATGAAATAGTTCTGTTTGCCGATGACACTTCTCTTTTATTTAAAGTAGATAGAAAACAGGCAAATTTCAATGACATTAATGATACGTTGTCAACAACTGTTGACTGGTTTACAGCCAACAACTTACTTTTAAATGCCAAGAAAACTAAGTGTATGAAATTTTCTCTATCAAATGTGAAAGGAGTGAATGGGACTAGTATAAGACTGAAGAATGAGACAATGGGATTCGAAGATAAAACAGTATTTCTAGGTATTACTTTGGACTCAAAACTGCAATGGAATGCGCATATATCCAGCCTTGCGGGTAAACTTAGTTCTGCAGCGTATGCAGTAAAGCGCATCCGCCAACTTACAGACGTCGAGACAGCGAGACTGGTGTATTATAGTTATTTTCATAGTGTTATGAGTTATGGGATTTTGTTGTGGGGAAAAGCGGCTGACATTCATGCCATCTTTATATTACAGAAGCGGGCTATACGTTTTATTTATCAGCTGGGTTCACGGGTCTCACTCAGAGATAAATTTAAAGAAATTAATATTCTTACTGTCGCGTCGCAGCATATCTTTGAAAATATCATGCATGTTCGTAAACACATACATGACTTCAGGCATAACCGTGACGTTCACAAGTTCAACACGCGAAATAAAGATAAACTCGTAGTCCCAGGTCACCGTCTTCGTAAAGTAAGCACAAAGTTCGTGGGGAACTGTATACGTTTCTACAATAAGATACCTATTGATATTGTCATAATGCCGTCCAATAAATTTAAGTCACGCATTAAGTGCTGCTTGCTGGGTAAGGCATATTATACTGTAAATGACTTCCTAGATGATAAAGACGTTTTTAAGTAGTGTGAGCTATTACTGATATTACGGTTCTTTTTAAAAAACTTTTTTTGAATAGTTATAATAGCTGAGCGCTGAGCAGCGCTTATTGCAAAATGCCTTTAAGCCAATAATGTAGACACTTTCAATTTAAGTATACCTTTTACTTTTTAATTGTATTGGTTCTTGTGCACAAGTCACTTTAGAAGTGAGAACACATTGTGATGTTTCTCGCCGGACAACTAAATTTTTATTGATATATTTTGTCCGGCAGCATGAGCATGTCATGCTCACTTAAAGGTCTTTGCTTACGGCGACGTCGTTGATAGGGTCGCCACCTTCCCGAACACATGGTTGAGGGAGGCGATGGCTGAGATACGCGTCATACTCGTGAACGGGTGCTGTCTGTGGGGTCCGGTCTGTTCACGCTTGCAAGGACCTGTTTTCCAGTTAGTTATTTTAATTATCGTTCCTGACGTAGAGACCTCGTCATGTTGTTCTCCTAGTCACTATTTTTAATTTAAGTAATTTAGCATACATTTGTAATGATTTTATTTGTGTTAGTTTTAAAATAATTATTTATTACTGTATTACCTTGTAATGTTACTTTTAAGTATTATTGTATTTTATGATTGGAAAAAATGGCCTTCTGCTGGAGTTTCTTGCGGCGCTTCTTCTCCGCAATGATGGTCTTGTCCGAAGCGCTACTAGATTCACTCCATGTTACCGACGTGTAAAAGAGCCCTCTTGTGGCCAATTTACTGAATAAATATTTTGAATTTTGAATTTTTGAACTATTTGGTGAAGTGGAACTGATGATGAAGACCACAGATGGCCACCGAAACTCCTAAACGGTATATATTTCGAGGGTGGCGACAAGATATTTCGATTAAGATAGTTGAGCGACTATGACGAAGCATTAGGTTTAAAAATATGACTATGACTTTCTCATGGCGTTGCTTGCGGCGAGCTTGAAATGTTCTATTGTTTCTTATTAATTGAGAAGTGGGAGAATAACAGCATAATTATGATCACAAAAAAGTACAAAATAAAAAAAAAAGTTTAAAAAAACAAAAACCCGCCTTCAAAAAGCAAAAAATAACTTCTTTAAAATGGTAGGTAAATAGGTCAGTCCAACTGAAGTCGGCGTCCATCAATATTTTAACCAAAAGCAGACTTCAGTTGGACTGACCTATTTACCTACCATTTTAAAGAAGTTATTTTTTGCTTTTTGAAGGCGGGTTTTTGTTTTTTTTAACTTTTTTTTATTTATTTTATCAACAGTCACATGTTGATAGGGAGTGCCGAATCAAGAAATATTAATTTTTGTTATTTCACTACCAAACTAAGTAGCGGCTTCTACAAGGCACTATTCCTACTCCAAATTTCATCTATGAACCTCTGCAGTTTTCGAGTAAAATGCGTGTGACATACGGGCGGACGGACGGACATGACGAAACTATAAGAGTTTTTGGCATTTTTGCTACGGCACCCTAAAAAGGCGTTGGGCGATTTTGAAAAACTTCCCCAAAGGTGGTAAAATTAAAGACAGTTTGGCCATGTTTAAAATGAGAATAGTGAACGTCGTAGTTTACGACATAAAAAAAAAAAAACGGCAATTTCGAAAAAGGGGGTAAAATGGGGGTAAAAGTTTTTGTGGGAATTTGGTCATTTTTGATGTGAGAAATGTGGACATTATTGCTATTAAGGTTACTGTTTACCTATACATAAGAATTATGACTGGGAAAGTTAGATACATGAAAGTCGGTATCAAGACCAATATTAATTATATAAAAAACAGGTTTTAAAATAAGCCGTTAACGGTGTGAAAAGCGGGGTGAAAGTTTGTAGGTATTTGAGTTGGTATTTTTCCAGTTACATGAATGTTAGCATTTAAAAAAGTGCAAGCTACAGTGTTTTTTAAACACTTGCCCCTTAAAGAAACAAATAGTCAAGAATAAACCCATCACCAATAAAAAAAACTAAAGGGAAAAACATGGGATCTAAGACTACTGATAGCGACTGTAAAGTTTGTATGGAAATAAAGTTACTTTCAAGATATGGAAATGGGTATTGCGACTAAATACAATATCCAACTTTGGTGTTTTTCGAAAATCTTTTGCTAAGTGGGTTAATTGTTTGTATGGCAATTTAGTAAATAGATGAGATGACTAAATTATCAATCTATTAAATCTAGGGTTGATTAAAAAAAACGTAATGGTGAAAGAGGGGCAGTGAATTTATTTTGTACGGCAATTTTGTTGTTTTAGAGTCAAAAATGAAAGATGTTTGTGAACCGCTTACTTAAAATTCATGTTCTGGACTTTTTTCATTAAAAAAACTCTTTGCAGGTGATATAAACTATTTTTGTACTTTTAAGATACGTTCTGACTATCCGCAGACGAAGTTGCGGGAGGAAAGCTAGTATATAATATGACTCATAGCCAGTTGATGTATAATGTAAATATTTTTATTTTTACAGTTGCGGGCATCAGATTTCTCAAATGCTTACGGCCAAGATTCTGGATCGGATGGTATTTCTGGGCATGACGCCGGTGGCCAAAGCTACGGTGGGCACGATTTCGGTGGTCTCCTGACCACCCTGACCTGCGCAGCAACGATTTCGATGGAAATGACTTCGGTGGACACGACCTTAAAGCCCACTCTTACTCCGTCCATCAACATATCGAGGAAGAAAACCCAGAACCCATCAAACATTACAAAGAAGTAGTCGTACCAGTACCCAAAAAGGTAGAGTTCAAAGTACACCAGCGCCTATCCTAATACCTGTACCGCATCCAGTTCCTTTTCAAATACCGGTAACGAAAGCCGTTGTCATCCCCATTATTAAGGAAGTGTCAATACCGGTTGAGAAATCAGTGCCGTAGCCCGTAGAGAAAACGGTACATGTACCGAAAATTAAGGAAGTACCGTTTGAAGATATTAAGCATATTATTGTGCCAGTTGAGAAGCCCGTACCTTTCAAAGTACCAGTTTATGAGATCATTATTCATACTAAGAAGGGTTCTCATAAACTTTAAGCTCTTAATAGGGTTCTGTAGTTTTTCGCCCCACCTCTGTGCCTTGTGACGTTTCAAAATGTGGAACCACTTTCTTACTTATATTATGTTTTTTAAGTACTAATTGGGCGTATTTTTAAAAGTTTGTACCTAGTTAAGGACTAAAATTAAGAAACGTTAACTTTTCGGCTGAGTTACGAGAATTAGCTATAGGTACTGCACCATCCCCATGGGGTAGGCCTTATAAAATATAAATTTTTTTTTTTTTTTTTTTTAATTTGTATGGCGGGCCGGAAGACAAAAGAGATTTGTCAAACGAAATAGTGGAAGCTACGTTGTGTGATTTTTTTAATGTTTTAGTAACTCATGGTTCCTAGGGTGAGAATGAGGGATAACAGATTCTTCTGATAAAGAGATATTCAAGAATAAGGGAATTCAAATAGTTGTATTAGTTGAGGAAAAGAAACGACTAGGGAACTTCAGTTTATGGATAGTCGACAAGTTTATGTGTTCTGGTAAAAGCAGAGCCCCTCCCCGCTCTTGCTCATGTGCTCGACTCCAGACTGGTCACACTCTGCCAGCCTGTCTCGAACTTGTCTGAGGAGCGTTTCCATTACGTCGCCAAGTCAGTCTAGGTAAGTTCTCGTAACCAAGAGAGCAGAGGACCCAACAAGTTATAGTCACTCCAAGAGACAGGATTTATTTTATCTCCTAATAATTTAGATGGAGAGACTATTGACCTAAACTACCCCTCTTGTGTCCTCGGATATTTAGGACGACGGAATGTGTGTGTTTTCTGCAATCCAGTGTGACAGGTATCAAAGCAAACCCAGAATATTGGAGGTCTCCTCCCCTTCGAATCCGTCAAGTCACCCGATACCACACGCTCAGCTTTCGCTTCGCTTAGTCGAATCCCCACGAACCGACATGAGAGCCGGGAGTAGAAAGCAGTTGCCGAGCTAAACTCGCAGGCATCCTTGCCGACATGAGATCATAAAAACCAAGCCAGCAAGTCACCTCAACTAACTAACGTCTTTCGACCAGAGGTGAGATCGACTCTTGACACAACTCAAATCCGACCCCCGGTTCCCCAAGATAAATTTAGAAGCTATTAACCTTGAACCTTCAACACACTGAAGCAGTCTGTGAAGTCTGTATGGATACTGGTCATACGCTGTGTAGTGTCTCTGCTTGCTATTTTAATCCAAGATGTTTAGTGGCGGTAAGATGTCATCGACGTCTGTGTCCCGCTGATAACTTTCACCAAGACACTAAACCCTCTTCGACTCGAATAGAAACATGGGAAAAATATCCGATGCTTTAAAAGGAAAAGATAAAAATAAATTGTAATTTAGATTGCCAGGACACAAGTAAAACTGTAATCCCCGTTATAAGAGTCGAAAGAAATAAAATAATCTTAGCCAAACAGCATGGGGAAAATTTAGAAAAGATTCTTCCAATAAACTGAAGATTGGACATGGAGTCCTAAAAGGTACACAAAATCCAAATGAATTAGATCAGTCTTGAATTATTAATAATCCTTTGAATTCCCTTGATTAAAAACATTTATAAAAGAATATCAAATGAACAATAAAATTATTTACCTTTAAATAATTATTAGTTTCGCAATAGAATTAAAATCCCGTGAAATAATTCAAAGAAATTTATCACTAGATTGGTTTTCCGACGACCAGCGTATATCACTTTTAAATTCAATATGATTTGCTTCTAAGAATTTATTTTTTAAAAAATTGTTCTGTTTTTTAAATAAATTGTTCCTTTCAAAAAAAAAAAAATTTCGAAACTCAAAAACATTTTGAAAATATTCGTAAATAAAAAAAATCAAAATCAAAGAAAAATATTCAAATAAACATGTTCTAGCAAGGACAGCTTTGCTACGAATGATCTTATAACCTTGTTGTCAAAATTGCAATGACACCTTCTATAATTCAAAATATTTTGAATGTGACGACATCAAATGTCATTCGTAACCAACTGCACTACTACCCTGAGTGCAACGATGCACCCATCGAATAACCACTAAAAGACAACACTTAGCTTCGGGTCCCGACGAGGTGTCAAGGACGCGCAGCCGCAAACCGAACTCTCACGACAGCGACTCCAAACCGCTTAGAAGCCCTCGTAGTAGGCGACGAAGCTCACAGGATCATGCACCCGCGTGAAATGTATTAAAATAAAAGGGGTTAAATATACAACTAAGGTTTCCCTGTACTACGAAAGTTTTCCCTACTCTGTTACTATACCCTGAAACGCAACAAACATTCACAATAAATTAAACACCATACGGAATCCCTTCTAAACAACGACTATCACCCTTCCATTAGTCTTTCAGACCCTCAGCCAATGCACTCAACCTCAAGCTTCCCTATTCTAAATGATAAGACATGTACGAATGATTAAAATACCTATGAGAAATCACTAGTTCGATTTTCTTGTTCTCAAACCATAAACCAAATTATTCGTGAACATGATTTCTTATAGATAAGTGTTTCCAACAACGGTAGGACTACAATATTTACCTTTTTTAAGCAGACTTTGTCTACATGAAAACTTACGAGAACCTTCTAACGTCTCCTTGCAATATTCCGATACATTTTTTTATATGTTATTTACAATTATACACTCCGCACATTATTAATTTTAAAAGGAAAATTTTGTAGATACAACACTATTACTATCAAGAAAAAGCAAATAAAAATCTTAAGAAATACATTTTTTACAAGCCCGTCGATCACTCTCCGTCCACCGTCAACCGTTCCCTAGCAACCCCCACACTGTCTCTCGCCCGTTTTCTAACCAGTCAAATACCAAAGACAATTTAATTCTTGCTTGAAGGTTTGACTCGAGATGGGGTCAGTACAGTACCTACTGTTATAAGACAAATGGTGGTATCTCAGCAAAACTCCTGTAGCAAGTGCAAGCATATTACTAACGGGTGAGGATTGAATCTACTTCATTTATTAAATTTGGGATACTGCTAATTGGCGTTGAGAGGTAGTAGGTACATAAATGAACGACTAATTTTCGTAACTCAGCAGAAAAGTTAACGTTTCTTAATTTTAGTCCTTAACTATGTACAAACTTTTAAAAACACCCCCAATTACGATAATAATGTATTTTTCTCAAACATGGCAGTTTAGGCTTCAAAGTATCACGTCGCGGGCGGAACACCTCAAGAGAACTGTAAAGGAATTTCATACTTCAAAATTGAAGGCCTAGGCCGGGAAGTATTTCTTTTTTAATTTTAATGGAAACATGGCGGCTTTGTTTATGAACAGGCAAAATAGCTGATTTTTTTTAAATATTAAGCCTTTCATCCAACCAAAGCGTTTGCATGTTTAAACAAAGGCACCAGGTACCAGGAGGGCAGAGGTTATTAGGGGTGCGTAGAGCAACTTAGATCGCAGGCGATGTGGCACGGTGCGGCGTACCGCGGCGCAGCGGCGGCGCACCCAACACAGCGCGGATGACTGAGCACTGTAGGTTACTTTTAATGTTTATGCACTCCTAGTATTAGACGTTGTAAGTTTTTTTTTTAATGAATTATATTTTTGAGAAAAGCACTATACATACCTCGCCGTGAAAAGGGTTTGCCAGCCTCGTAACTATCCATACTCGGCCGGCAACCCCCTACTTCCCAGCCTCCGAAGTAATGTACTATTCTTGGCTGGTACTATTTATTTAATTGTTAAGTAATAGCCTTCTTATGATACTGTACCGCTTTAAACAACAAGCACATGTACGGAAACTCTGTACATTCCTGTTTTTATTTTCTGTAGTAAAAAGTGGTTAATTATGTGTTAAATGTGTTGCTTCTTGTGTGTGCTCGAACGGCAGTGTGTGTACATGATAGGCCTTGTTAATGTTAACTTGTTTTAAGTTTAAATAAAAAACATTTACTAGAACTTTATTTTGTAGTTTTATTTATCAGTAGGTACAGAAGAACACACTTTTATGACACCCTGGTTTCATCATTTCGTAAATATTTCTCACATTTAAAACACACAACACAAATAATAATTATCTTAAAACAAAACAACAATCACCAGCAATTTAAGTCTAACCACAGCAACATAATATGTTGTCAGTAATAAATATAATTATCTATTTCTACAAAATAAAGGATAAAATTGCGTGTAGCACTAACAGAATTAAAACTTTTATCATTAAACTGGAATTAATAAAAATATCATTTCTTAATATGGCCATTAACAAAAATATGGGCACTTGAAAACAAGATTATGTTGATGATATTATTGTCCATAGAAACTTTGGCTACTTTAATATTGTGACGGATAATTATAGAACTGGGTTTAGGGTATTTGATGAAAAAAATATTTAAATCAATACTGCGGTGTTCGTTTTTCTACTACAGAACTTAGATAATAATCGTAACAACCCGTTACTCACAAGAGTTTTACAAAGAGAGATTACGAAACGATATCATCAACATAACCTTTGATTAAGCAACGGAAAATAGTTACGCGAAGATCGATTGTTATTTAATGTATCTTATAAATTGTGTGTGTATCTATACGACAAATCAACTCTCCGATTTTAAAAAAACACTTTAGTTTATTATAATATTAGTTATTAGTTTCTATGCACTTTATATCTTGTTTTCAGGGGCCCATATTTTTGTTCTGCGGTAAGATAGGTATTTGCGGCCATAGTAAGAAATGATGTTTTAACTAATTACATTTTAAATAAATAAGTTTCAATTATGTTGGTGCCACACCCAATTTCCATACAAAAGTGCCCATAATCCTTCAAAAATAACAAACTACAAGTATAGATTAAAAATATAACGTAGATTCGGTAATTAGTATCAGTTTAAAAGCGATATAACCAAAGAATTTGGCGATTTTATTGCACTGACCATAATGATGAAATGTTCCGAAAGATTGATTAAGTTTAGTACACAGGGTGTTAGGCGGAAGGTTGGACAAACTTCAGGGACTAACTCTGTAGGTCATACTCATCAAAATCGCAAAAAAAATAGCTATCCCATACAAACTTTGAGACTTAAATAGCCGGAATGTATGGAACAACTGTTATTTTTTTCGCGATTTGGATGTTCGTCCCATAATAAAAGTTGATGAGTATGACCTACAGAGTTAGTCTCTGAAGATTGTCCAACCTTCTGCCTAACACCATGTATATCAGAACCTATATTAATGGTACAAAGTTGGTTTTAACTTAGGTGTTAATATAATAACAATACCCGTAAGCAAACCATACAGAGGCCCTAGACAAGATGCATTCGGCGTTCGTTATCGTAATGCAAAATATATTGATTGATGTAAGCTGTCAGACGGTCGCGTCGAGCGCCTACGTCAATGATTGACATCGAGCACCTACGTTAATTCCATACATTTTGTCAGTTTTAGAAAATGGTTTACGTTATCGTTAAGCAACTGGGCTACAGGATAGATTTATTAATGAAGGTCTCAGTAAAAGATTGTGTCTAGTAAAAAACAGCTCTATTACCTATATGTTATTTAAAAATTGTAAAATAAAAAATCTGTAGGTTATCAGCAGACGAATAAGGTAAAAACCCTTCAAATTCAAGGATATTACCTTCCACTTACAAAAACCCTAAAAAAGCAATCCAATACAGTAGAAATATCGACCCATAAAGTATCAAATGTCGTAAAAGCCAAAATGCACTTTTTCAGGGCGAGCAAAAAACGAAAATGGTTTCTTTATTTTTGCATATATTTTTTGAAATACTCAAGCTATTATAAACCACTTGAGCTCATTATGCTTAGGTTTTCGAGATGTTTCATAATTATAAATTTAAAATCCCGTAGCTTTAATAGATCCAGAGATAGCGTGGCTTTTACTACAAAAATAATAATTGTAAATGGCTTTTAGGACGGACAATAAGAATTGAAAATGGCTTTTAAGACAATTTTTTTAAAGTGTACAACTGTAACCATTGTTGTAAAAGGAATCTACGTGGTTTTATTGGGGGTAATATTGTATTAAAAGACATTATGTAATCATAACAATATGTAATTAATAGTAGTAAAAGCAGTACCCATTTTAAGAAATATGCTTGTTTTATAACATTTTTTTAATAGAATGACAAATTAAAATAAGACTTCAACTCTTAACGATGCACAGATAATAATTATTATAAAGTCAAATTAAAATAAGATTTACCGTCTAAACGATGCGCAGATAATTATTTTTTGTTATGCAATAAAATTGAACTCAACTAAAAACTTAAACACGCTTCGTCTCTCATAATATATATCTATAAGTAATTGGTCTTTATAGAGAGAACTAAGTATCTAGGTACATTTTTGTGAATAATCTAGGTTTCGGTTAAGGTACATCAGCATTAATATAAACTTTTGTTAAACTAAAGTAGAATTAGTCATTAAAATTTAAAAGTCATTAAAATCATTTTAACGTATCGAAGAGCTTTGTCAGAAGCTTGCAATCTGCTTTTTATTGTTTTGTTTTTAACAAGGCCACCATGACTGTCTAGTAATAAAGGGTTGTCATAACGTTGATAATACGAAAACATGTCAAAGGCAATATTGTTTCACTGAGTAGAATTTTGAGCCAGGGTCTCTATTCTACGCGGTACAACAATAAGTATTGCATTCGATATGGTATCGTATTGTTGTTAACTCTGACGCCATTGACTCAATATATATATATCAACGATTGTTGAGAGTCTTTCATATTGTAATTAGATTCCCTGTTATTTTAAGCTAGAGACTGGGTTTTGTTGTATTTGGGCTTTAAAATGAAATAAGCACATCAGTTGCGCAAGACATCGGCGAGAAGAAGCACTTTATTTTTTTAAGACCACAGATAGTATAACTTCAACACTTAGAATACATTCCAATAAAGGTATGGACCCGCGGTGTACCAACTTAGCGATTAACTACAGGTTTACCAACATTACAACATTTAACATACTCCCCCCTCTTTAAAAGTAGCAAAATTAACCCAAAAGAAACTGAAACTAAACAATCTACTTTACAATTCAGCAACTTATGTACATGAAACAATGGTATACGAGTAGCTATTATAGTCAGTGAGATACATTAGAAATACTTTTGTAAATTTCTGAAACATGTTATTAGTATTTTATTTGATAGTTCAATAATACAATTATTTTAAACATTCATAAAGCGAGTTTAAACTGATTATAAATTAAAATTAAACGTCAGCGCAATTTTAAATTTTTATACCAATAAGTTTTACTTACAAATAACATTCAACCTTAGATGAAGGTAAGTAAATGCAAGTATGTATGAACACGTTAAGCTCTACATTACACTATAAACAAATGCTAAACATTATACATAAAAAGAGAGATCATCATATCAAGTGAGAGAGAAATGATGACTCTGTTCCCTTGGCATCATAGGCGAAGGCTCTCGTCCATCAGCACTATGCGTCGAGGCCTACGGTAACAGAGCAACCATTTTACATAGGCAGTGGTACAATTTTAGTAATTGGCCTTGTATAAAATTTGTTATTAGTTTTTATCGAGACGGCTCTTACATTATTATCTTTACCATGAAACAGTTGTACCACTCTACCTAATGGCCAAGACAGTGGTGGAACATTGTCTTCCTTAAGAAGGACAAGGGTGTTTAGAGCAATGTTAGCTTTATTTGAATGCCATTTATATCTCATTTGAAGAGTATTTAAACAGTCAGTTCGCCATCTTCTCCAGAAGCTTTGTTTTAATTTAGTTAGAAGTTGGTAAATTTTAAGCCTGTTGTCAGGAATATTAAGTACATCAACTTCTGGAAAGGATGTCAAACGATCACCAATTATGAAATGAGCCGGTGTAAGGCATTGCTCATCTGAGGAATCTTCACTTAAAGGGGAAATGGGACGGCTGTTTAGTATCGCCTCAATTTCGATCAACAAAGTATTGAGATGTTCATAGGATAGTACGTTGTTTCCCAAGACACGTTTTAGGTGGTGCTTTACCATTTTGACACCCGACTCCCATATACCACCCCAGTGAGGAGATGAAGGAGGGATGAAATGCCATTCAAAAGCCTCAATACTAGCGAAATCTGACACTTTCGTTTTGTTGTTATTAAACAATTTGTAAACAGCATTTAATTCGTTGTTAGCGCCTTGAAAATTTGTCCCATTATCGCTGAAAATTTGCAAACATTTGCCGCGACGGGAAATGAATCTTTTTAGGGCATTAATAAATTCCTTTGTAGTCAAGTCGCTAACAAGCTGAAGGTCTATTGCTTTTGTTGACATACATATAAATATGCATATATACCCTTTATGAATTATAGGTTTTTTACTGCGCCATTCCTTTACCTCTATGGGGCCGGCGAAGTCAACACCGCTGAGCAGGAACGGTCTGGTGGGAGTTACCCGGTACTTGGGTAAATCCGCCATTATTTGAGACATGGGCTGACCTTTGAACCTAAAACATTTAATGCAATTATGAATAAGATTTCTTAGCCTGTTGCGTGCGTTGAGCGGCCAGAACCGCGTTTTCAAACTGGACAGAGTGGTCTCAACGCCGGCGTGCAGCAGACGCTCGTGCTCCTGTGTCATGATTAAATCTGTAACATGGTGTTTAGCAGGCAGCAACAAGGGATACTTTTGATCACGAGGAAGACTCGAGTACCTCAATCTACCACCTACCCGCAAACAGTTTGTGTCAGCATCAATGAAAATATTAAGATATTTAATCTGATTTACAGTGAATTTGCAGTGACCAGTATCAACTGTGGAAGTCAAATTTTCAAACTCCCTAATGAAATGTTCCTTTTGAACTATTAAGACAATTTTGTGTTTGGAATCCTCCAATTCCTTTAAAAATAAAATACCATTTCGTTTGTTATTAGGGTGCCTGGTGTTGTGTATAAAACGATAAACGAAAGCAAACGTACGAAGCAGTCGCCACCACTTGGAGAACCTTTGTAGCACGGTTGCCAAGTAAGAAAGGGGCACTTCCTGAGTGGTGAGCGCGACATGCAAGCGCTCTGCAGATCTCTTCGCCTCCTCGGGCGCGGACGTACACGCCTGGGGCTGAGCGGGCCAACATTCGTCGCTTGCAGTCAACCATTTTGGACCCTGAAACCATAAGGTGTTATGAACCAAATCTTGGGGCATGAGCCCTCTAGAAACGACATCAGCAGGATTTTCGTCAGTTTTTATGTAACGCCAATTCTCTTTGAGCGTCACTTCTTGTATTTGGGCAACTCTATTTGCCACAAACACCTGCCATCGTGATGGATCAGCTTTAATCCATGCTAGTGTGATCATGGCATCCGACCAACAGTAAACGTCATTTAGATCAACATTTAGCGACGTAGCAATGTTATTAATAAGTCGAGCTAGCATATGAGCTGCACATAGCTCTAACCTCGCAAGAGTGACTGTCTTGATTGGGGCTACGCGTGACTTTGCGCAAATTAAGTGGACTGTATACTGACATTTGGGTAGCAGACATCGCGCGAAGACCACACAACCAAAAGCTTTAATGGATGCATCAGCGAACCCATGAATCTCCAACTTACAGCATTCTGGATGCACCATAAGCCTGGGGACAGACACAGAGTTTAAGGTGGGCAAGTTAAGGCAGAATTCTCGCCAGACTTTTAAAATGTTATCGGGGATCTCATCATCCCAATCGATTTTAGCTTTCCAAATAGATTGCATGATGATTTTTGCTAAGACAGTGACAGGAGCAACAAAACCTTGTGGGTCAAATATTTTGGCTATGTCAGCTAGTACTTGTCTTTTTGTACTTTTTACAACAGAGAGATTATCAGGACACGAGATAGACAAACAATCACTTTCTGGTTCCCATTTTATACCTAGGGTTTTGACAGCGGCGTCCTGCTCGGAATTGAACTTAAAAGTGCACTTTGTGCGCTTTTCCACAGGAATGTTACTTAACACATCAGGGCTATTTGAGTACCACTTATGAAGTTCGAATTTGCCTTTGCCTAGCAGATCCTGCAGTTCGAGCATTGTCTGAACTGTCTTTTCTATGCTGTCAGAGCCAGCTAGCACGTCGTCACAATATGTGTTCTCTAACACGACCTTTGAAGCTAAAGGAAAGTTGCTACCTTCATCTTCGACTAACTTCAGCAACGTCCGCGTGGCGAGGTAACTGGCGGGGGCCGTCCCGTACGTCACGGTGCTTAACTGCAGGCACTTCAGCTCCCCATCAGGATCACGCCACAGGATGCGTTGCAAGGACTGAAAGTTTTTGATGTTAATTTGACGGTACATCTTAGTCATATCGCATATAAATGCATATTTATTTATGCGAAATTTCATTAAAATTTCGAACAAGTTGCCTTGAACGACTGGACCCACATACAAAATGTCATTTAGACTTAAACCTGACGAAGATCGAGCAGAAGCGTTAAATACCACTCTAAGTTGAGTTGTAACAGCACTTTCTCTGATCACAGCCAAATGCGGCATGTAGAATTCAGGCTGAGAATTATCTGGGAAGTCTTTCACCCAGTGAGCATGACCTAGTTCAACAAACTCATGAATAAAATCAGAGTATTTTCTATAAACTTCGGGATTAGATTGAAGTTTTTTCTCCAAACTATAAAGACAACGCAAAGCTGTATTAAAAGAGTTACCTAATTTCGGCAATAAATCCTCTTTGACTGGTAAGTCAACTTCATACCTGCCGGTTTCATCACGGGATACAGACTTGACAAACAGCTGTTCACATGCAGCATCTGCACACGACATGATGTGCTGGGACGGGAGCTCCTCCATTTCCCAAAATTTGGTTAAGTCATCCTGTAAAAAATTACACACAGAATTATCTGGTATTTTCAAAAGCTGATCTTTAGTTAAGACCAGACCACCACAAAATATCCAGCCGAAAACTGTATTTAACAGCCCAGGAACACGTGGACCCAAATTCAGCTGGCCACTTTGAAGACACAAGCGGAAATCATTAATGCCCAAAATAGCATCCACTTTTCGTGATACATTAAAATCAGGGTCAGCTAAGTTGACAGATCCTGGCCATTTAATGAGGCCTTTAGGAAAATCAGTACTTGGCAAGGACTCGGTGATTGTTTTGAGGACACAAAAATCACTTGTAAACTTGTGCTTAAAATCTCTTGTTGAGATTTGCAAATTTATTTTTGAATTTACAGAAGTAGCTTTGCCGCCTACTCCTGAGACAGAAAAATTTACAGGGATTTTCTTGCAGTCCAGCTTCGAGACAAACTCCTCTGTTATGTAGTTCTTTTGACTACCACTGTCTAATAAAATTCTACAAAAATGGATCTCACCAGAATTGTCGATGACATAACACAAGGCTGTTGGAAGAAGCGATATTTCACATTTTTCTTCCACTGCAGTGTGAAGATTGAGTGTCGGCTGCGGCTCAACTGCTGAGTCTGCCAGATGCCGACCCTCTTGTACTGGCGTCGGCACAACCACTTGATCTGCCAATTGCTCAGTTGAAGATGTACTGGAAACAATTAAATTGTTAGACGAACCAGGCACTGAATTTTGGTGAAGCAAGGTGTGATGCTTTTGTTTGCACAATTTGCAAACAAACAACTGTTTACAGGTGGCAACAGAATGACCAGCGGACAGACAAAGTGAGCACAAACTGAATTTATCTGCAAATTTTTTCCTATCCTCTACTGTGAGCTTTAAATATTTGTAACACCTGTTGATATAGTGGTTGTTATTGCAAAATCCACACAGCTTACCTTTTTTAATATTTTTACCACTTTCCTTATTTGTAGTGACATTTGACACTGACCGAGCAGCAGGCTTTTGGGGCTCCGAGATCATTTCCAAAGCTTGGCAGCGCTGTAGAATGTGTTGTAAGAAATTATCGAGCGATGGGAACTCTTTTGACTTCCGGCTCAATTCAAAATCCCTTAAAGAGCTGTAATCAAGCTTTGAACTTAAAATATGGATTAGTAGCATGTCAGCAAGATTAGGTACCTGCAAGGACAACAATGAATTATAATGCTGTTTGAAGTCATTCAGAAAATCCTTCAACCCATACGTGCGGTTAACTTTACACATGTTCAGGACAGTATGTATATGGTGGTTAGCAATTAAAACCTTATTGTCATATCTCTCATTTAAAACATCCCATGCCTTAACATAATTTGCAGCAGTGAGGTCAATTGTTGATACCAAACAAGCCGCTTCCCCCTTTAAGCAAGATTTTAAGTAATACAACTTATTTATGTCATTTAAGTCTGGGTTATTGTTGACTAGACTATTAAATAGGTCTTTAAAGCTAAGCCACTCGTCATAACACCCACTGAAAGTCGGCAGCGAAATTTTCGGAAGAAGATTAGTGCCTGAAACCCCTGAAGGCACGCAAGGTTTAGGCGGCTTCACCGTCGTGCATTGTGCGTCCATGTGCCGTTGTAGTGTAATAAGCAGCTCCGTGCACCGCGTCTCCAGCTGAAGTCCCGCTTCTTGTTCATTTGGGTCGAGACACTCAATAGCCATGTTGACGTCTTCAATTTTAGATATTATGTCAGTCAATCTTGCCTTGTGGAATGGAAGCTCGTCGTTCGGTGCAGCGTCGACTAAGTTTGAAACGTGCGTGACACGTTCTTTTAAAAACCTCATTTTGTTTATCAGAGAATTTAGTTCAAGGCTCATACTACATACTTGCCGTTTCATGCTTCTTTGTTTCAGGCATGGTGATATTTCACGTGCCGCGATGCCGGCACGCTTTTGCAACCTTGAATAATCCGCTTAAGTAGCGCAACAAGGCTTTCACGTATTTACCACAAAATACACTTTAATTCGGTTTCTAGGACCAATATTTTAAGCTAGAGACTGGTTTTTGTTGTATTTGGGCTTTAAAATGAAATAAGCACATCAGTTGCGCAAGACATCGGCGAGAAGAAGCACTTTATTTTTTTAAGACCACAGATAGTACAACTTCAACACTTAGAATACATTCCAATAAAGGTATGGACCCGCGGTGTACCAACTTAGCGATTAACTACAGGTTTACCAACATTACAACATTTAACACCTGTGGTAGCTTCGGAAAAAGCTCTTCAATGAGATTTCGAACAAAAAAGCTAGGTATCATAATACAAAAAAGGGAAGCTGTTGCATGTAGGTACAGTACCTACATGCAACGACTTAATAATAATCTTAACCAACATTGGGCGCAACAATAAGGGTCTGGACACATCACCATGGCACGACGTCGTTAACGTGAAACGGCGCGGCGCCGTAGAAAGGCACGTTGCCACAACGTGCAGATACACGGTGCCGTCATTCATTATAAAGTGCAATACTAAGCCCAATATCCTGCGCGTAGAGTTTAAAATAGTTGAAGCCGTTGTCACACGGCACCGTGTATTTGCACGACGCGGCAACGTGCCTTTCTACGGCGCCGCGACATTTCACGTTAACGACGCTGTGCCGTGGTGTTGTGGCCAGGCCCTAGTAATATCTGACACGGCTCTATTAAAAGGCATAACAGCGATCAAGTATTGAAACGTTAAGATTTATTTAAATAACGCTCAAGGATTTCCATTGAAGGATATTGAATTAACCCAACTTGCTTCGATATCGTAATTAAACAACTATTCGTGAATGAAAGCTGTCATAACCTCAACATTATGAATACAATATCAAAGCAAGACGGTGAAAACTTTGATTTAACTGCCGTCTACACGACAATAACTTCTTATCGTGTAAACTCCAACGACTTATCGAAGAGCTTTGTCAGAAGGTTGCTTACTGTCCTGAACAGTACGGCTATTTTATTGGTAGCTGGCGACAATATTCGCTTTTCATATAAATGGGCATTTGCAATGCAAGTCAGAACCGAGCATCAAGTTTATAGCATCTATCTCGGTCTTATTTGTATAATTAATTAAAACAAACAAGAATTGGGCTGCGTATCATTATTAGTATTTTACGCTCATTATCTACATAGAATTTGTAAAAGTCATCGATGTCAGAAATTAAAAAATGTGACTACCCTTTAAAACTGGACAGCATTCAAATGAATAAAGCAAATATGTACGTATATGCATGAATGTATACTCTTTATTGTACAAGAAAAAAAGAAATAAATAACACAAGCAATATAATAAAAACAAACAAGTACCTACAAAGGCAAATAATTTAAAAAGTCGAAATATTACACCTTTTCTAAATTTCAAAGAAAAATGGTTCTTGGCATACCGACGAACAGACGGAGAGACGAACAACAAAGTCATCTTATAATGTTTAAC
This sequence comes from Acleris literana, assembly GCA_946894065.1. NCBI lineage: Eukaryota > Metazoa > Arthropoda > Insecta > Lepidoptera > Tortricidae > Acleris > Acleris literana. The sequence continues at coordinate 8,655,537 of OX335692.1, forward strand.
AGTATTTGGTACCGAGCTCTAAAAACTAATATTACGGAGATAAAAATTTGGTATTTAAAGTTACGGACAAATGCCAAGTCTAGTAGCCTTCTCAGAAGTTTTCGTTTTAAACCTTCAAAACTTAAAATGGCACCTACGAGTTATCTACATAAATTTTGAGTTTATTATTACAAATACAAGATGCTATGCTTTAAATTATGACTTTTTCTGTTTTATTTATCATTGGAAATGTATAATTTGGCGCAAAATATTGAACTGTTTGTTTGATTCTCGTTCCTTCTACGAAAAAAACAAGGCCCGTGTGGTTGCCGGGTTAGAATAGTGCTACTCCACTATCTTCCCGTGGATGTCGTAAGACGCGACTAAGGGAAAAAAGCCCTGTGGTACTGTTAGGCGATAGGCTTGCAACCTTTCACCAATACGCTGGTAAACATCTTAGCCTAATTGTGCAAAATGCTGTCACAGAACTATCAACAAGCTTTTAGAGTTGTAGCTGTAGCTCTGCTTGGCCCCACTCTGGGAACGAAGGCGTGAGTTTATGTATGTACGTACAATATAATGTATGTATGGTAATTAATGTTTGTTTTCTAATGCATTGATCAACTGCAAGAGATCACTTAAAAATATAGGTTCATCCCTAATATTTCTTATATTTTTTATAATCATTTGTAACAGTTTTCAACGTAACAGTTTTAGTAATAAAAATTATTTATGCGAGTTTTTCAGATCACTTTAAGGGATATTTTTCAGTTAACTAATTGCATTAGAAAACAAACATTATTTTACAATACCATATTTTTTTCAGCTATAATGCATATTTTTTTATGAATAGTAGTAAAAAGCAATGTATGCCACATACAAATATAAACGTTCGTAGTAAAAGCCGATTGAATCCCTAGGAGTGAAGGACCGTTTGTAGTAAAAGCTGATTGAATCCCTAGCAGTAAAGGATAATTTTTAGTAAACGCCGATTGAATCACTAGCAGTGAAGGACAGTTTGTAGTAAAAACCGATTGAATCCCTGGTAGTGAAGGACCGCTTGTAGTAAAAGCCGATTTAATGCCCAGCAATGAAGGAGCGTTTCTAGCAAAAGCCGATTAAATCCCTAGCAGTAAAGGACCATTTCAAGTAAATGCCGATTGAATCACTAGCAGTGAAGGGCAGTTTGTAGTAAAAACCAATTGAATCCCTAGTAGTGAAGGACCGTCTGTAGTAAAAGCCGATTGAATCCCCAGCAGTAAAGGAGCGTTTGTTGTAAAAGCCAATTGATGCCCTTGCTGTAAAGCGTATGGTGGCACTTAACCTCCTAACCTGAGATCCTTCGTACTAAAAATAGTATATAATACGGCTATTGTAATAAAGATCTGGTGCAAGGGAAAAAAAAGTAGAATATATTTTTTTGAAGACTAACAATCAAAAATTTACTTTTGACAAATTTCGTTGATTGATGGGTCTTAAGAGGTTAAAACAAAACGGGCATTATTTTTTTACATGTCTTATAATGAGAAATTGTCGTAGAAACCGTGTATTAAAAAGTCGTTTCTTATACAGCATAAATTTACATTAGTGTTTGGTAAATCTTCCATGAATAATTTGTCGTAAATACCAATTTAAAAAATAACCGGTTTTTAAGCCAAAAATTATCATGAATATTTTTTTTCTAATACAATATCAAAATGTAGTATTAGTCAAATCAACAAAAAATATGTCTTTTACAACATTAATTTTAAAACTTTACGCTCCAACTTGATCATTACGACATTTAAAAACAAGAAATCTAGGTTTTAAGCGTGAATTAAGTGCGTCGTAAAAGACATTTTTTTGCGAATTTGAACATTTCAAATATACAGTTCGATAGAGCGCAAAAAACTGAATAAAACTGCATTAAAAACTCATTTTGGCCAAAATGGCTTTTACGACATTTGATACTTTAAGGGTCGATTTATAAAAATGGCTAAATAGCCATAAAGTCTAAAAACTGCAAATACTTATAATTAAGTTTTTAGAGCTTATAATTTTACAATTTTGCTTGTTCCGATCGTCAACTAAAATTTTATGTAATTAAATTGTTAAATGCCAGTTTCATGTTTGCTTTTCAATTTACTTGACTATTGTTATCACATCTACGATTCCTACTACATCTACTATCTTTTCATTACTAGCTAAGAAACATAAATATCTCACAGAATATATATGATCAACGAAGTAACTAATTACATTTTATTTTATATGGTTGGTTTGGTTTTGTGGTTGCCGAGTTAGAATAGTGCCACTCCATGTCTTCCCGTGGATGTCGTAAGAGACGACTAAGGGAATAAAGGCTTGTAGTACTGCTAGGCAATGGGCTTGCAACCTGTCACAAAACATCTTAGCCTAATTGTGCAAATTGTGGTCATAGAATTATCAACAAGTTTTTAGAGATGTTTGTAATTCTGTAGCTCTGCCTACCCCACTCTGGGAACGAAGGCGTGAGATTATGTATGTATGTGTAAATATATTACATCTTCTTCGCGTCATTCTTCAAAATGCAGACATTAGCATTTATCATTAATTGTAGCGAAAAGGTATGTACAAACATTTAAGCATTCCATATAAATTATTCAAATATTAAATACATCAATATTTTGGCAAGTTGATCGACTTCGATTGACGTCATCGATCGATCGTTGATTATCGTCATCGAGTACAGTTAGCAGCTGAAGTTAGTGTCTATTTAGAAGGTTCAGGCAGTCAAAAATATACCCCTAAGCTTTTGAGGATTGAGTTGTTTAAAGATAATTTAGCCCGCGTTCATATAAATACTCTATATAGAACACCAAAAACCAAACCAAACAACATTCACATAAATTAAAGTTGAAAGTTACGTCTATCCCTTTTTCTCGATTTAGTCACGAATGACAAGTGAAATTCACGGGGCATTCGAAGTTTTGAATTAAACGCTAAACCTACCCTGATTTTTAAACTTACACAAACACAATGACGCGTGTAAGTCTATTTCTAACCGACTTCAAAAAAGGGGAAGATTCACAATAAGAGTTTATTTTTTTGGCTTTACCGCTACACTAACAGGAAAAAATATTTTTAACTAGATAGCTACTTTTGCTGCTGACTGTATGCGTATATCGCTTAATATTCGGTACTTACTAGTTCTATTTTCTAGTGTCCGTAAGGGTAAGTGTACAAAGTGACATGGAAATTGACGTCTTAAAGGTAAGATAGTTATTACATTTACGAGTATGTTGACGACGTAAACACACCACAACACTCACTGTCGATTGTCAGAACAACTGTCCTTGTGTATACTTACCTTATGACATAATTATTCCCGCACAAAACTACTCGTGAACCTATTAACCCAAAACGGTCGGGGACTAATTTACTCGACTATAGTAAATAAAATAGTTTTGTTGTTTGCTAGATGTAACGATTATAACAATAAATCATCCTATGTTTTACTAAAACAGAAGAAACATATAAGTATAACAAAAGTACTTAAAGATACCATTTACAAGTATCAATTACACAATTATATATTTTAACAATACAAAACATAAATCACAGCGATAAAATATTACAAAAATAAAAAAATAAAAACGTATTTTAAGCTATATATAGCTAATTTTGTAGGTAACCTGTCACCCAAAGTCATCTATTAAAAATGCAAAAACTAAATTTAAAACGCATGACTGCGGCGGCGCTATTACTTTTTTCTTAGCGTTTACATAACTGTAATTTAAATTAATTGAGCGTTTCTATAAATCCACAAAAATAACTTTCCATACAGTAGTCCACCAAACGAAGGAAACTCAGTGGAAAAAACTCGTGTATAAGCGAATTTTGGCATAGTGGTAGGGAATGGTGTTTTAAACGACATATTAAAAGTACTGATGGGTGGGGGTGGAGCTAACGGGTGGAGGGGGGTGTAAAGGTTCCTTTTTTTAGTTTTTCGTAAATAACTCGTAAACGGTGGCCCCCAGCAAAAAATGTTCCGTCACATAATTAATCTACATAAAATTCTCTACAAAAAAGGTTTAATACACTTTTTTGCTGGGATCAATATTTAATGAGATGTGGAGGGAATAATAATTCCCGAAAGGCCATAGTTGGGTTTGCATAGCAAGTCGGCCCTTACATCAAATGGACTCAAATTTTAAGAAATGTGTCATAAAATAACTTTGTCTGGTGTAACTTATATTTTTTGTTCAATAGGAACTACGTAGATTTATGTTTGTCCACTCCACTCGAAGCCATAGCCACTCCCGTATTCTGTGAGGTGACTTTCCCTTTTGGCGACCTGAAATTAAGTTTTTTTTACTACCACCCATGACGGAAGATGTTACATAAATGTGATGTTAAAATTATCTTTAAACGCCAAGCGATCTATGACATATCATTCTCATTTCCTTTTCTATACAACTGTATCTAATGTAAACTAGCACTATGAATATATATATTTTTAGCACGTTTTCATAATATATTATCTTGATCTTGATGTTGATGTAGTACTCAGTAGCTTAGTACTTAGTAGCTCTTACTATCGGGGACTATCATAATGTCAACAATATGATTACAATAAAGAAACAAGGTGGGCTAGAACAAAGTAGATTAGAGACCCTTATTTTTAAGTTCGATCGACCGGTTATCAAGCACTTTTATTGAATTATAAGTGTAGTTTTTGGCATCATTCAAAGATTTTCCCAGCGGAATATCGAACCGTAAGGGTACAGTTAAAATCGAAAAGCCCTTGCTTTGACGTTTTGAGCTTAAAGACTGAGTGGACCTTTCAACTTTTGCTAAAATATTCAAAGCGTTTGCTTTTTGGCAAACCGTACTGCTTGAAGCTTATTTACAATTGCCAGTATAGAGTTCAGTTTGGCCCTCCGTTGGCCACTTTGTATTTCGGTCGTCGGCAAAATTAGTGTCCTTCAATTTTGAAACAACTTCCTTTGAAAAGAAAATGGCTAAAAGTCGACTCATCAAATCGATAAACGCACCTTATCGCCCTTTCGGCTTTATGATTTAGGTAATGGGTCTTTGCCTATCTGTACACTTGTTTAAATGTGAGATTCAGTTTCGATATTTTTCTCTCATTAACGCATAAACAGCTGATGCGGTTTGAATGAAATTTTAAACCCAGGTAGTTCAAGTCCTTAGTTTAAATATAAAATCAATATCAATATCAGGGGACAATGTCACACCAATTGACCTAGTCCCAAACTAAGCTCTAGGCTTGTACTATGGGTACAAGACAACGATATAAATACTTATATAGAGAAATACATCCTTAAATACATAGAAAACATCCATGACTCGGAAACAAAATATTCGCGCTCATCACACAAATATCTGCCCGTACCGGGATTTGAACCCAGGACCGCTAGCTTCATAGGTAGGGTCACTACTTACTAGGCCAGCGCTTCGTCAATTCTATAGAATAATATAGAATACTTTTCTTCTGAAAATATTGATAGTGGTCGTTGGAATAATGTTAAACTTGGTCTAGAGGTCTACGAAGGAAATACTATTGAGTAAATAATATTTTGATTTGTCTTGATTATTATTCTTACTTGGTATCGAGGTATCGGTTCGTGAAGTTGATGAGAGGCGCTTCCACAAGAAGCCACACCATTAAACTCAGCACGAGAGACGTAACCACTAATCCACCAGTTTCTATGATCTGCAAATCCAAAGGTGACTTATTTTTATACTACTTAATATCTAACAAGGCTACTTTAAAACTTTTAAATGTTTCATTTTGAGGTGAGTCAATGCTAGGCCGAGATTCTAGGCGGTAAAAACGATATCGTCTATGACTTGTTATCATATTGTCAACGTTTTATAGGTCCTATTTACATGACAGTAATGGCTGCTGAGTTCAAAACAATACCATAACAGGTCAAAGACTATATCCCAGCTAGAATAGAGGCCCAGGTCAGAGACGATACGGTATAGTTTGTTCCAGTTAAAATGTTGAAATGCATTTAACGTGGGATTTTACAAGTTCTTTTGTTGCTAAAGATGAAAGGAAAAGATAACAAAGGGACGTTTTAAAACTGACCGAAGTGTGGCACGTGCTGGAGTAGCTCAACTCTTCTTGATCATTGAAATTTTTTTTTTTAAGCAGTCTATATTATAATGCAAAAAGGATAAAAAATACATAGTGGATAATATTATTGTAATGGCTAATAATAACATTCAAAATAATTTGAAATGTCGTTAACAATGAAATTTCTTGCTATCCCTTTAAAAATCGACGGTAGGATTAATGGGTTTTACCTGAACCGGACACTAAACTTTTATTTTAGAAACGCACGTCGTGCAGTGTACTACAGATACCGACAAACAACATCATAACTATCATGATCGTTTGGTATACTTTAGGCCTACCGACACACCTGCGTAATTGTTTTACAACCCTACTTGAAGATAACAATTGAACAATAAATGTTGGTAATGGTTGGTTTTAAGTGCTTTTCGTTATTTTAACTGGAACAAACTATATTGTTTTTAACTCGGACGCCATTACTGTCAAGTCAATAAGAGCTATTAAAACGTTGGCTATTGCCAACGTATACGATAATAGGTCAAAGACGATAAGATTTTTCCCTCCTAGACTAGAGGCCCAGGTCAGAGACGATATGGTATTGTTTTTAACTCGGCCACCATAACTGTCAAGTCAATAAGAGCTATTAAAACGTTGGCAATTCGATAATAGGTCAAAGACGATAAGGTTTTTCCCGCCTAGACTAGAGGCCCAGGTCAGAGACGATATGGTGTTGTTTTTAATTCGGCCACCATTACTGTCAAGTAAATAAGAGCTATTAAAACATTGGCAATACGATTGGCAATACGATAATAGGTCAAAGACGATATGGTTTTTACCCCCTAGAATATCGGCCCTGATCTGGTGCCGGGGCGTCGTAGTTAGTTGGCAAAGGCCCGGAGTAAATAGAAAAAAATGTATTCTCTCTTACGCTGTCCAACTCATGGAAAGTGAAGTGACTCCGAAGTGACAACATGCTCCGGTAGAGTATCAGCTGGTGAATCACGTAAACGCCGTACGAGAGGCGGCTGAGCGGCGCAAACGTTTTCCAGCTGAGGTACGAGTTGATAAGAGCTGGAAAATAAATGTTAATAAAAGTTTTTATGCATCGCAAACATCAGTAGGAATATCTACACTTTCATTTAATTCTGGGGTCCTAGTGAACAAGTGTGTAAGTTTTCTGAAGATCAAGTGAAAAAGGGTTTGATTCTAGTTTACTCCGTTTATGTATATACCCTTTTGTAGAAAAAGTTATGTCGACTTACACCCTTTTTAACTAGCTCCCCAGATTTTGGCTTGGAAATACATAAGTGGAGGTTAAAGAAGACTTCGTTATGAATACGAACGGAATGGCTTAATTCCGAATAAAAACAACACATCAAAGCGTATGTACTCTATAACCGTGCTCATAACACACATCGTCAGATCTTAAACAGAAGTGAAAAGACAGTTAATTTTTTTTCCAAATGCAGTTAAAGTTGACAAACGTCATCTCCAGAGTTTCAGTGGATTTATAATACTGGTAATGGTCATAGCCCTACACCAAATTCACGTTTAGCATCTAATTGTCAGCGGTCGTTGTGTATTCTTATATCCTAAACTACCCGAGCTGATGATGGACTTCTGCCCATTCCTAAAGCTGAACAAATTATTTAACAGAATACTTACGAACATCTCCATATGTGCAGAAAACTATGACACCAAGGATAGCCACTGCGTAGGTGGCTCTGTTGAAGACCACGAAGATGCAAGCCAGGAAACCGTGGACGTTGTTTATGAAACAAAGGTACCCTGCTCCAAGAACCGCTGTCATCAGAGTGAGGGATGCTTGGACGCCCAAGAATGAGGTTGTCTGAAATAGAAGTCATTCAAATCAAGTAAAACAAATTTACCTTAGAAAAATGGGGTCCCTTAGATACGGGAGTTGCCCGCCAACCGTTCTCGGAGCTACACGTGTTTGTGTTGGTCGGTCCGCAACAATCAAGCCAACTGAGAGGCAAACCCTTATGCGGTGACGTTCGCTGTAGTACATCACACTTAATAACGCGTAGCTCGTACTCCGATCGAGTGACCTAGGTTCGGCATAGCACTACGAATATAGTTAGTATAATAGTTAAGCAAAGGTGTGAGTGAAGGTATGAGTGAAGGTGTGAGTTAAGGTATGAGTGAAGGTGTGAGTGAAAGTGTGTGTAAATGTGTGTGTTTGCGTCTTCCTGACCTCATCGCAGCAAGCGTGCCCGCGTTTCAGTAACAAGTGCCAAACGGTGCCGTGATATTTTAGAAATTCAGTTATTCGCATCGTACTGGCCGTCATAATACATTTAAGACTCAGTGTCAGTCGATATCATTTGCCATTGCTCTCTTAATCGTAGAAGAAGAAATATCTAGGTGCATGCGTAGGAGTTAAACGAATCGTCCCTAACCTTTAATCATACATCCACCTGTGTTCTTCTAGGCCTCGGGGCTCAAATAGTGTATTTTGAGAGAGTGTATCGCGATAGTAGATCGTATAAGAAGTGACCTTTGTCGTTCTCCCCGACAACCTTCATCTGGTAGTGTGCGCAGAAAGATAACTTTGTCGATTTTACACTTTATAGGTACCTGCTTGCTTTAGTTAAGCAGGGACAAATAAAAATATCAGTTTCGCCTTATGAATAGCAACAAGCCCTAAAAACTCCCGTCCATACGAAGTAAGTTTATAAAAAAAAAGGGTAAATTCTTTGTTTTCAAGTGTCCATAGGTACGGCTAGTTGCCACATCTGAAAATCATTAACTACCCAAGCGACGCCTCGCAACATTTCGGAAAACAATCGACTCAAAGGACGGCATTAAACAAAGGACTAACTGACTGATTTAAGAAGAATAATTATCTAGGCGATCACAAAGCCCAGGCCTAGGGCCTAGGTGCCTATCCTTAGGAAATCAGCGCCCAAGATCATTAGCGACTTTAGGAAGTTATCTATTTGTAATGTGGGTTACCGGATCTACGCAAATTTTCTATCAGAAAGTCTAGACCAAGCTATTAAATCCATGGGCAATTATCAAGCGGCAGTTAGAAAATAGATCTACCGACAACCACATTTTTACCCTTCGCCGCGTCCTGGACATAAACTAGAGGGAAGGACACCGGCTCTCTGTTGCAGCATTAGACATAGAAAAAGCGTTCGACAACGTCAAAATAAATGCCCTAAGGGACATACTACAAACGCGTGCAAATATTCACCTTACCAATAGAATCGTAGAAGCTTGCATGAGGGAGAGAACATTCATATTCTGGTGCGGACAGAACTCGGAAGTGGTTCAAAAAAGAAAAGGGGTCAAGCAGGGTTGCCCGCTGTCCCCCCGGCTATTCACCATTCTAATGGATGACGTTCTTCGCACCCTAGAAGAGGAGGATGAGGCAGTCAGGCTGGACCAAGACGCCGAAATCACCCTACCCCTTATACTTTCGTATGCAAACGACCTAATTGTAGGTACATATCAGTAATCGATCGTATAGTGAGAAAGCTGGCAGACTTGTTAAACATCGTAGGATTAACAATAAACACGGCAGAAACGAAACGAATTGTACGGAACCCATGTGATATCTCAAAAGAAGATCTACAGCCTATAATGCTTTGGTGGAGTGTATATCCAACCTACAATATACCTCGGTACTTATATCACATATACCCACAATAGGAGGGCCTCCATAAAGTCGCGTTGCCGTAAGAAATTAGAAGATATTAACGCAATTTATTAAGAGAAACAAAATAGAATGGAATCGCTAGGCTAATGTACAAAATGGTAATATCTCCTGTCATGACGTACGGGCTTAATGTCGCAGCACTAACCAAAGCGAATCGATCACGCCTAAGACGGTACGAGAGACACATTATAACTGAAATGCAGTGCTGTCAATCACTAAGGGCAATCTTAAACAAAACATCGGGCAAATTTTGGAAGGCAAAACCGTGACAAAAATAATCAAAGTTCGGCGGATCTCGTATTACGGGCATGTGCTTAGGCGCCGAAACCCTCACCTAATGTACGCGGCCCTCAAGTATAAAGAATGCAGAAGAAAAGTAGGTCGGTCTATATTTACTTGGGAGGAATCACTTGCCCAGGACATACGAGAATACACTAACAAGAGCCGTGCCTACGAGCGAAACATTGCGGATAATACAATTCGGCTCAAAAAAGAAGCGAAATAGGTCTATAAAAAAACCTGAAACCGTCACAGAGACAGAGCCCGAGGATACAGAGGAAGCAGAGCAATGTTTTTAGTATTATATATTAAATTTGATTAAATTTTGAATATTAGATTTGATTTCAAGCAGTCCATACCTTTAGTATATATAATAATAATAAAAATACTGATTGTCACATAAAAAAAAGAAGAAATACATGGCATTCATTACACATTTTGAACAGGATATGAAACACTAAGATATATAAATTAATAAGAGATATAAATGGTTCTGTGACAACAGGCTCAGGTCTCAGCATATGCTGCGAGCTGGGTCAGCTGCACAGCGCTGGATTTCAGCCTGCACCTAGCTCTCGGCTAAATTCCAACAAGTTGCAAGGGTACATTACGCTACGCTGTACCTATCTATAGCTAATAAAAGCGTACAAATATAACATTATTATACGTGACTGTACCTGTATATATTCCATCAACAATATGGTCGGTCAAATCGTGCAGCAGAGCACTCTGCGGGTGAGGGATTCTATTTATCAATCACTTTGTTGTTTATTACAAATACTGAGGTCTTTGAGTTTGCACTATTTTGTGGACTTGTGCCGCTAGGTGGAGCTCCCTGCGCGCCGCCATGTTCAGTGTCTGTTTTTCGTTAAGAAAAGGTGTTATGTGCGAGCGCTTCGGGACATTATATCAGAATCTAGCACACGCATTCTGCACCCGTTGTATAGTTCGAGGTGTCTTTGCGAATAACCTGGGTCCGTAGACTGTATCGCAGTAGTTAAAGTGAGACAACACCAATGCTTCCACGAGCAGCTTACGTACTTTCTCTGACAAGTGCTCTCTAATGCTATAAAGCGTTTTTAATCTAAAATACGCATTTCTCACCTTAACACTGACGTTTTCCATAAAACGTAACGCTATCCATTAACATTCCCAAGTTTTTTGCTATGTCTACTTGGTCAATTATTTTCTGATGCATATTACACACCAAGTATTGTATCTATTTTCCTTATGCTGAGTTAACGATGCCAGAATTCGGGTTGGCTCCACCTTCCGTCTCTCCCGTCACATCGACTGCAAACCCTACACTCCTATCCTATCTACTTGACTTTCCAGTGTCTCGGGCAGGTGCGCTGCTGCCTGCGGCGAGCGGAGATGGTTGGTGCAGCAAAGGCGAAGAGGCTCGCGTGCCCTGATCGGTTTAGTATTAGTGGCTGATCGGTGCGGGTTAAGGTTCTCGTGCTCTGCCGGCTCTTCGCTACTCTTACCGGACCGGGTGGGGCGGGCGTGCTTTTCCCCGCTAGCCTAATCTAACATCTCCTCTCCGTCGCAGTCAGCGCGTACGGGTCCTTGCAGCAGAACTGCTGGCTGGAGGTGTCACCAGAACAGAACAGAACAGAACAGAAAAATGGGGTCCCTTAGATACACTTTAACTTTGTGATATCTTTTGTACAATTACCCCAATTTTTAGATCTGTAACACTAACTATTTCTTGGGAAACTTTTTTTATTTAATTATTCTCAAAAAAGTGTGGTACATTAAATTCCCTCGGTTTCTGTATCACCATTTAACACGTTCACTGCGGGTTGAGGCAAAACCGCCTCAAGCTCGACTTTACGCTGATGCGGGGCTAAAAGTTCGTGTTATCTCTCTCGTGCGGGAGCTGTCGCCATTTACTTACAAGGCGTATGATAAAGTTAAATATAAATTTCTTTATGGTCTTAAAACAGGTACAGAAAAAAAAATCGAGGTCTAAATAGACCTCGAACGCACTGGGTATTTTTTAAATGGGGTTTATTTACGTCTCAAGAAAGTTGTCTCAAAGCTGCACTTTAACTCTGTGATATCTTTTGTACAATTACCCCAATTTTTAGATCTGTAACACTAACTATTTCACTCCTACTTGGGAGTGGATTTTTGAGTACAGTGGTAGTGGTGGTGATGGCCTTCACTTTCTTTATTTAATTAAATTAATTAATTAGTAATTACTCTCAAAAAAGTTTGGTACATTAAATTCCCTCGGTTTCTGTATCACCATTTAAGACTACGTTTCTTTTATTTTAACTCCTGTAACTCTAGACTAATATAGGATACAATCAAAACAAAAGCTAAAGAATTTAGATTGACGCCAAATCCAACTCAAACTAAACTAAACAATGAAAAATATGAAGGTGCGGAACTTACCTTAGACCAGATTTTCTTGTGTTCCGTCGGCTTGTAAATCGACATGGCATACCCGACGAGCAACCCAACGATGTAAGGGCCCATTCTGTTGTGTGTCCGTATGTAACGGTAGTTGAAGCATTTGTTGCCTCTGAGGTTTACCTCTATCCTGAAAATATTGGTGTTTCTTATTATAATCACGGCCAGAGAAGGAAGGCATACTTGTAATATTGTAGGCGTCTGTGAGCTGTAGTAGTATCATGAGTAGACCCCCGTAGACAAGGTGGCCCGATGACGTAAATTTTTAGATGCCAAACGGACCGTAGCATTTATGGCGGAGGCCTAAGAGTATATCCAGCTCCAGCAGTGAATGTCAGTTGGCTCTACCATTAAAACCTAAAGCTGACCTGTTTACCAATAAGCGGTGCGGATTAAATACTCATTTGCTATTTTAGACGAAAAAATACACGCAATAATTTTGAGGACGCTGTCGGAAGTAGGATGCTACATCTAGATCTTTTTGAACGAGGTATCTTTCTTGATCACCAAAAGTGGTTATATTAAGGGACATTAAATAAATGTGCCTTGTTTATAATTCATAAATTTACACTTCTTAATAATCACAACTTAAAATAAAAAAATAGAGATATCTACGTCACTTTTTTTAAAAGGACAAACTTCCCTGGCAGGATTGACCTACCTGACAGTAGCCAAATAACAAAGAATTGAACTTGAGGAAATAGTTACACAAGCAAGTTGAACACAAAAACTTACTTAAAATCATTTTTAGTGTCTCCACCTCTACGTAGTAGATGCACACTTTGTTTTACACGACCATTAAAGGAAAGATATAAAAACTTCGAAATTAATTTCAAAAATGAATCTTACTCACCCTAAATTAGAAGCTATAACGGCTGGCAGATCGTAAACGTATGTGCTGATGATCGGTCCCAGGACTCCAATAGCCAAAACGATGGCAGCGCCTATTTTACCCGCATTAGGGTTCTTTCGGTAAACGTAGAGGAGAACCAAAGTGATGACGTAGAAGTGGAAGTCACAAGGGATATACCACGTGCCTGGGTGACACTGGAATAAGTCAAATATTGGATTTGGAATGATCAAATTCAAATTCAAATTTCCTTTATTTCGTCAACATAGGTAACAGGTAGGTGACAAAGGTTTATGTTGTACAAGTGTTTTGTGCAAGTGACAGGAGTATCTCAAATTACTTAAATCGCAGTTGAGGTATTATTTTTTCTTGGTTGTTTTTCATTTGACATTATTGACATAGTCCAAAAATGTGTAGAATGAAAATCTAGAATCGATTGGAACAAAATTGTTAAAAGTAGCTCCATTATAGTGCACAATTCGACGGTCCCCGCGAATAAACGTGTATTATCAAAACACTAACTTTACAGGAGAAATAAAATTCACCTGATGGATTTAGTTTAAAACAATGTAGAGAGAAAACAATGGAAATTAATAATCCAATATATTTATGACCTAAATACATTTTTAAGTCTATGGGTTTTCAAGAAAACGTGAGAAAATCATGTTATTTTTTTATTCGTGTGAAAATTAATTTGTAACCTAAATATCAAAAACCTTTACACTGTTATTCGTGTTTAAACGATAAGCGATCGACTAGGTATGTCAACAATATACTAATGTATAAGTGAGAAATTAGTTTTGATATTTATATTTAATAAACGTTTGCATTGGTGTTCTTGTGTATTTTAAGTAACATCTGTTATGTTATTTGATTGTTGCGATTTTGTTATGGGAATTTGTATGACATATTAATTTAGTATTGTGTTTTAGTGAGTTTCTTGTACATCGGGATAAATCATTTTTTATTCCTGGTTCATATTTTAACATGCTAAAAATAAAGTTTCGGAGATAATTAACGTCTCCTTGTCTCTCACCCCTCTGCGCAATTGGATTGGTTCAGACTGTTTGTCCTGTACACACATAAACGCAGATTCGTACAAGAATCTCAACACTGCGATATACCGACGGTTTACTTGGCATCGCTGTAAGGATTCCAAAACAGCCCAGGTTTAGACGGGATCGAAGTCCTTCTCATAGTCCACAAACGCCAAGCACAGTGGCCGATTATACTCTTCGGACTTCTGTATAATCCTCCTTACTGTGTGGATGTGGTCCATACGGTGCTATACCCCGGGCGAAACCCGGCTTGCTGTGGAGGCTGAAACTCGTGAAAACTTCTGGCAAGACGATTCGTGATTACCCTGGAGACCAGCTTTTAGACATGGCTTAGGAGAGAAATGAGTCTGTAGTTTTTAAGATGGGTTTTGTCTCCCTTCTTAAAGAACAATACCGCGTTGGCCACATGCCACGCCTTTGGAGTTTTTCCACAATGTATGATGGAATTAAATACGTTTCGAACCTCCTTGACAACAGGGACTCTTCCTTCCTTCAGAAGCTCTGACGTTAAGCTGCCTTATGCCAACACGATCTCTTTCACGCTGATTTCTGGCAGTTCGTCGATATAGTAGCGTGTCAGTGTGGCTCTGAAATCACAGCTGTCACGCTGCGGCTGAGGGACATGTGCAGCGTAAAGTCGCCCATAGAAGTCAAAAGCAGAAATCTCCGATTTTGACAATACGGCCCTGCACTCATGTGTTGTGAGCTTCTTCAGGTTGCTCCTTCCAAGCTGCTGAGTGAATACTTTGGACCCTCGGTTTTGCTCTATCACCTGCTCAATTAGGCATGTGTTAGAACTCCGGAGGTCACGCCGAACACTACGGGTTCCTCGCACACCTCGGTACACGTATATTTACCTAAGCTAAGTTTAATGTTTCGCTTTCGGTCACACTTAATCGACCACCGTGTTTGTTTTTGAATTGAAAGTTATGGGTAATGAAATTCAAGGGTGCCTATTACAAAAATAGGTAGACATAAATTATGGGCTACACCTTACTTTTATTTCCCGTATTATCTTCTTCATCCGCACCTCGTAACATCCTTCTGCACCTTGATCGATTCATGGTTTCAGTAATATACAAGTGGTTTTAATTAATACGCGTTAAAACTACGTCACAAGTCCACAACACGTTGTTTGTAAACAGACTGCTAACGCGGGACTGACGAAATAATAGGTGTTACAGCGAAACGGGAAATACCTGCACATCAAATCGTGTGTTTTAGGGCAATACCCAAATAGTAGACGCTCAAAATACAGTTTTAAAAACCGATACTACATGCTTGCAGATTAAAGCTATTTGCTGTAATCAATGTATTACCCATTATAATTTACATTCATGCACTAGCATACAATTATACAGGGGCAAAAGTTTTTACACACTAAAACTTTACAAGAGTGATCAACATAGGCTATTACATAAGCAAACTGATTTGCTTTCATATTGCATTAGACAATACGAAAACGTACGATGAAATAAATTACACGAATAAACGTGCAAAGCAGTTTACACGAGCTCCGATGATACACGTTTCTTATTGTTTAAAACAGATGAGATCTGTGCTTCACAGTGGTTTATAATTATTTTGCAGCGCATTCTATAATTGTATTTTCCCTAGAAAAAACATTGAAGTTACCTTAAAACATGTTATTAATCATTATTTTTGCTTGAAAAAATCTAGGAGGTACGTTATAGGTAAAATAACGTTACTATGCAATAAAAAAAAAATGTGTAAGAGCTCGTACACGGTTATCCGCGGGGACCGTCGAATTTACCCCACTGAAAGCGCAACACCGAAATCATTATGGGGTGTATGAGCTATATATATATATACGCTGACAAAGTATACAATAGAAAAATCGTGACTTATTGGTGTACTATACCGTTTTACACCATCAATGATATTAATGATAATAATAACACGGTGACTATAGAAGTAATTAATATCATCCGCATAGTCTTACATTATTACTCCAATAACTTACACAATGCAACTACAGATATCGCGCATGTTCTGCGCCTTTTCTCCTGTGTTCACGGTCGCCGCATATTGGGAAGTTGTGCTCATATAATCAGAATTGTATTTAACCTGACCTGGGCCAGGTATGGAGATAATGATATTCAACCTGCTGGGTTTTTAGATCTTAAATTAGCAGATGTAGAACATCATTGAAAATATGTTTTGCGTAAAACATTGTTCTTTAAGATTAATTGGTTAATAGGAATCACTACTAAAGGTAATCCTGTTAATATTGTCGTAAATATATCATTGGTGTACGAGTAAAAACTAGTATAAAACACGAGTAGGTAAGACATATTTTTTCTATATTTATGTCTTATCTTACAGATGGGCCCTTTCGGATACACTTCGACCCTTTATGATCTTTTGTGCAATTACCCTCTTACACACTCAGCTGTTCGAATGTGCAGGTTTCCTCACGATGTTTTTCCTTCACCGTGAGAGCATCGGATAATGCACTTAAGTTAGAAAAACTCATTGGTACATGGTGACCGCGGGGGTTCGAACTCGGTACCTTACGATCACGAGTCGACCCCCTAAGCCACTAGGCCACCGGCTCTCTCTCGGTGCACAGTAACTTCCCCTCCCTCCCTTTTTTCGTCCTGCAATTTTTCTTGGACGGACAATTTTTTGTATATTATGTCAATATTTATGCCGGCAATATTCAGGATTGAGTAAATTAATGTCATCGGTCATCTGCGATTCATTGTACCCACGAAATATTCTTCTGTCATTTGATCGACTACGTCAACTCCGCCTTTATTATCATTATTTTCCTTTAAGCGACTTTTAAAAGCGCATTTACTATCTGTTCAAGTTTAATGCAAACCAGCGTCGCATTGCCAATAGGTGGTACGACATATAGCTGAGTGGATACCATTTTCGCAGCAATACTTATCACACACTGTAATTTTATAATTTTTAAGCGAAATAAATGATTTTCTATTCTATTTTAATCTATTCTTTAGTGCCATTGTAATATAAAGATATAAAATAAACTAAGCGAAACAAAATAACAAAAAATGTTTTAAAAATCGCAAAAATAACGTCTTTTAAAATGGTAGGTATAGGTCAGTTCAACTGAAGTCGGCTTTTGGGTAAAAATATTGTGAGTCGCCGACTTCAATTGGACTGACCTATATCTAACATTTTAAAAGAAGTTATTTTTTGCTATTTTGACGGCGGTTTTTTGTTTTTTAAAACATGTATTTTATACTTTTTAGAGATCTTATAAGCTGTTATGTAGTTCCACTTCTTAGTTGATATGAAACTTTAAGACAATTTAAGCTCGCCGCAACTAACGCCTTGGGGAAGTCGTAGTCATATTTAAACAATTAATTGTTCTTCGTTACAATTGCTCAACTATCTTAATCGAGATAATTATCTTATAGCCATACGCCACCTTGAAATAGGTACCTTTGAGGAGTTCCGGTAGCCATTTGTGGTCTTCATCATCAGTTCCACTTTACCAAATGATATTTTTTGAATGCAAATGCTGGACTTGTTACTAAAAATACTAAAATCGCTGTATGTATGCCTATAATATTTGAGGAGTTCCCTCAATTCTTCACGGATCCCCTCATCAGATTTATATTTGGTGACCAATTGGACCACCTCAAAAGTATACTTTATCAAACCAAAAAATACATTTTTAAATCGGACAACTCTGTAAAAAGTTCGAACTGAGAATCTCCTTATTTAATAATCGATTAAAATACTAAAACCTTCTCCGAAGTGTCACAATAACTTTTCTGAAAACCGCATCCACATCGGTTCAGCCAAACGCGAGATAATCGCGGACAAACATACATACATACATACAGGTCAAATTGAGAACCTCTTTTTTTTTAAGTCGGTTAAAACATCAAATGATATTTAGTAAATATATTATATACGTCGAAACTTAATGTAACCCCTTAGAAAACTAATAATGTTTCAACTACAGTAAAAACTGGACTCATGGATTTTACTTGCGTGAGTAATCGCCCATATTATTTTCTTTGAATTTTCCAAAATAAGGAGAAGATGTACGCGGGGGCAGCTACTGAGAAGCTTTATCTTGACAAATGCATCGTGTAGAAAACAACACCATATTTTTGCAGCGGGCGGCAACATGCTCGTAGCGCGAGCAATTTAGGGTCAATAACGAGGTTGTGATTGCAACACAGGAATTGTATTTGACTCATATACCTCATGGATTCCGGCGTCGCCCTTTCGGCGGAATAAATTGAGCATTAATAATGAACCAACTAGTACAGTGGAGTTCGTAAATATGTGTACACTTTAGTACCTTGTCACTTTAATCTCTAAAGTGTACACATATTTATGAACTCGAGTACCCAATTTGTCCAATCGATTCTAGTTTTTGGATCATCTCGTTTTAAGTAGTAATTCATTGTACGAAATTGTACTCCGTCTATTTCGGTCTTTTCTGTCTTATAACAATGCTTTTCGTCTTTACTTTTTTTAAAGCTTTACATACCATTTCTGAGGTGTTGAAGTAATTCCCGACCATCAGCAAAG
The DNA here is from genome assembly GCA_946894065.1 of Acleris literana. Lineage (NCBI taxonomy): Eukaryota > Metazoa > Arthropoda > Insecta > Lepidoptera > Tortricidae > Acleris > Acleris literana. The sequence continues at coordinate 8,674,418 of OX335692.1, forward strand.
CCAGCCACCAGTTCTTGTCACAAGCCTGCTGCTCGAACTTGGCTATCTTCGGATATATCGGTCCGTCGCCCGAATGCATCGACGCGTGTGCGAGATACAAGACTGTCACTGCAAACGGTCCCATAAGTCTGGGCGAGAATAGTTCAAAAGTTAATAACTAATAAAAAAGCAAGCTTTTAAAACCCGAATATGTTTTTTTATACCGTCGTCGATATATTATTATGATAAAACCTTTAAATACATAAAATCATTTTTTTTTTTAATTTATTTACTACCCAGTGACTCTCACACCATCAAGACGAATCTAATGACGTATCATGTATTAAAATCCGTTGACCCATTGAATAGTTACGAGGGGACATAGAAACGGACATACATACATACAAACGCACATACATACATATATACGTACATACATACAAACAAACATACAGTTCAATCACATAAGCCTCGTTTTGGGCTTCGCCGCAGTTGGGTAAAAAAAGTTGATAGGCAACTTGTAAGTACTAAAAAAAGTTCTCACCTTAGCACCTGAAAAAGGCTGGTTTTTCTGTTTAAAGATAACTTCAAAGTTATTCGCTTACTCGCACGGTCGTGATTCGATTATAGAATCCTTCGCTTACTCGGGATTCAAAATCAACACTCGCACCAAAAACCAACTTTGCTCTTGTTGCACAATTAATAACTATTTTCGTACTTGGTTGGTTTTTAACGTGTTAAAAATACTCGCAAATTTTTAAAAATCAAATGTTACACTTAGGCCGCTTTTCACCAATCTGGAATAAGGTCTTATACCTAGACTAGAGGACGCCCGCGACTTCGTACGCGTAGAATTAGTTTCCCACTACTCCCCCTATTTCTTCCCGTTCGAGGAAGATTTTCGGAAAATCCTTTCTTAGTGCTCACTTACATCATGAAAGGAACCCCTGTACCAAATTTCAAGTTTCTAGATACAGTAGTTTCGGCTGTGCGTTGATATATAGGTCAATGAGTCAGGTTTGCCTTTTATCTATCTTCTATCTATCTATCTATATATTATATTATATATTATATTTATATATATATAGTATAGTATATATATATATATATAAAGAGGGTTGTCCTGACTGATTCATCATCGCCCAGCCAAAACTACAAATGCTAGACATATGAAACTTGGACATTACTTTTTTTATGACATAGAGAACCACTAAGGGATTTTTCGAAATTCAACCCCTAAAGGCATGAAAGGGGGTTGCAAAGTTTGTATGGGAAAAAATATTTTTATGATCAAATTCACTACAAACTTGGTAGAAATGCTCTTACTCGTACTTAAAAATAATGAGACATTTATTTAAGCTATTACTAAAATTCTACTGCTTGGGGGATGGAAAGGGGTTGCAAAATTTGTGTTATGGTTTTTTTATGGTCAATTTTACTTGGAATTTGGAAGAAATGCTCTGCAATACAAATAATTAGACACGTATTTCAGCAAATACTAACAACTCCTACAACAACTATATTCAACTCCTAGAGGGATGAAAGGGGGTTGCAAAGTTTGTATAGAAAATCAATCAAAAAATCAATCAATCAAATTTACTTGAAACTTGGTAGAAATGCTCTTCAATAAAAATAATGAAACACATATTTCAGCGATTACTAAAATTCAACCACTTGTGGGATGGAGAGGGGTTGCAAAGTTTGTGTTATGTTTTTTTTATAAAATTATTAAAAAACCAAGTCAAGGGTAACAAATCGAACAGATTATCCATTGGTCCCACACTAGGCCATGCCTGTCACGTGGTAACCGAATTCGGATTAACACTTTAAAATAGAGTACAATTTGCTGTCTACATTAATATGGCAATTTGAAACTTACAGACTACTTAAACTAATCTAAAAATTCTAAGCCCGGTAATGGCACAAATTTAATTGTTTTAAATGGTGTTTGAGTGTGTGTGTGTGTGTGTGTGTGTGTGTGTGTGTGGGTGTGTGTGTGTGTGTGCGCGCGCGCGCGCGCGCGTGTGTGTGTGTGTGTGTGTGTGTGTGTGAGTGTGTGTGTTAGTGTGTGAATGTGTGATTGTGTGCGTGTGTGTGTGTGTGTGTGTGTTAATTTTTTTGCGCATGGGCGCGTGGATGCGTGAATTAATGGTGGTTACAGGGGTTTAAATCAAGTAATACGTATAAGTTCTCAAGTGATGGCCATCAGCAATTTTTCTGTCTCGCTATAGCCAAGAGTTTTCAACCAACTGGAAATTCTAAAATTAGCTTCACGAGGAGAAGATTTTGAAATGTCACACGAATTGGCAATTTTGTTGTAAATGTAGGGATGTAGAAAATCCGGGAACCGTCTTGGGAAGGAGGTCTTTACGAATGGGGTTGGTATTCTGAACAAACGCTTGCGTAACAAGTCAGAGTAATGCTGTGAACGAATGGTTTCCCAGTGAACCCGCATTGTGACACGCTGCATCATTAGTTGCCGCACACTCAGAACGTCAGCCTCCCTGTAGAGGTCCCCAGTGGGCAACATCCGTGGCTTTCTGAGCATAACCTTTAGAACGAAACGTTGGGCCCTTTCAAGAGGTAAAAGCGCAGTTTCAGAAGCAATAAATCGTTATCATTAATAACTGATCGATCATGCGTAGAGTCAGCGACGTGAACAAGGAGCCGACGCCGCTGTCTTATGGAAGCACAGATATTTAGTTTTAGATACATTTAACGTAAGCAAGTTATCAGCAAGCCATTTGGCAATAACTGATAAAACCGTGCCTCTGGTGCCTGAGAGTTCGAGTTTCCTAAGCAGAATCGGTATAGAGTATGGTCAATTTTACTTGAAATTTGGAAGAAATGTTCTGCAATACAAATAATGAGACACGTATTTCAGCAAATACTAAAATGCAACTCCAAGAGGGATGAAAGGGGTTACAAAATTTGTATAATTCACTAGAAACTTGGGAGAAATGCTCTTCAATAAAAATAATGAGACACGTATTTTAGCGATTACTAAAACTTAACCCCTGGGGAGATGGAAAGGAGTTGCAAAATTTGTGTGTGGTTTTTTTTTATGGTTAATTTTACTTGAAACTTGGAAGAAATATTCTTCAATGCAAATATAATCGACCTATGTAACACAAAAGATAGTATACATATAAAAAATATTACTTTCTGCGATTTAGAAAAAACTACATCTGAGGTCGTAAAATAGGGGGTAGAAAATTGTATGGTAGGTATATATTTTTGAAGTGAGAAACGTGTAAATAGGACGTGTCAGGGCTACTAAATTACTTTCGGAGATTTTGGAAAAACTATCCCTGTAAATGGCGGTGGTAAATGGGCGGTAGAAGTTGAAGTTGTGTTTTAAATGAACTGTCGAAATATGTTCCGCACGATGATTTATGGCGATATTATTTTTTTCATCTTCTGTCACATATTATAGGGAGTGCCCAACCTAGAAATAGTTATTTTTGTTATTTCACTACCATACTAAGTAGCGGCTTCTACAAGACACCTATTCCTACTCCAAATTTCATCAATGTACTTCTAAAAATTTCGAGTAAAATTCATGTGACATACGGACAGACGGACGGACATGACGAAACTGTAAGAGGTTTTGCCATTTTTGGTAAGGAACGCTAAAAAGGCGTTGGGCGATTTTGAGAAACTTCCCCAAAGGTGGTAAAATTAAAGAGAGTTTAGCCATTTTTAAAATGAGAATAGTGAACGTCGTAGTTATATAAATGAAAAAAATACGGCAATATCGGAAAAGGGGGTAAAATGGGGGTTGAAGTTTGTTAGGGAATTTGGCAATTTTTGATGTGAGAAATGTGGACATTATTGGTATTAAGGTTACTGTTTACCTATAAATAAGAATTATGACTGGGCAAGTTAGTTTCATGAAACTCGGTATCAACACTATTATTAATTAAATCATAATTAAATATAAAAACAGGTTTTAAAATAATCCCTTAACAGTGTGAAAAGCGGGGTGAAAGTTTGTATTTAAGTTGTTTTTTTTTTCCAGGTACATGAATGTTAGTATCTAGAAAAGTGCAAGCTTCAGTGTTTTTTAAACACTTGCCCCTTAAAGAAACAAATAGTCAAGAAAAAACCCATCATCAATAAAAAAAACTACAGGAAAAGCTTGGGATCTTAGACTACTGATACTACTGTAAAGTTTGTATGGAAATAAAGTTACTTTCAATCGTTTACAGGGTGGAAAAAACGAACGCCGCATGGACGGCAACTACCTTAAATATTGAAAAAAAGCAAGGTATTTCTACCCTGTATACCTGCAAGATATGAAAACGGGTATTGCGTCTGAATACTGTAACATAAAGAAAATATCCAACTTAGGTGTTTTTCGAAAATCTTCTGCTAAGTGGGTTAATTTTTTGTATATAAATTTAGTAAATAGATGAGATGACTAAATTATCAATCTGTTTAATGTAGAGTCGATTAAGAAAAAACGTTATAGTGAAAGAGGGCAGTGAATTTAGTTTGTATGGCAATTTTGTTGTTTTGGAGGTGTTTGTGGACCGCTTACTTAAAATACACGTTCTGGACTTTTTCATAAAAAAACTCTTTGAACGTGATATAAACTATGTCTGTAGGTACTTTTAACATAACTTCTGACTCTCTGTAGACGAAGTCGCGGGCGGAAAGCTATATAATTATATAGATAGATAGATTAAATGCCGAATTTGTATAGACTAATCTCGGAGTACGTCTTATTCCAAGTTTGGTGAAATGCGGCCTTAATCCATTAAAGTCGATTAAACTGTTTCGAAAAAGTGATCGATATGTAACTAGGTAAAAGGGATACTTAATTAATAGAATTTTTAGTGCCGTAAATGTATGATCATGGATATTTAATCCAAAACAAAAGTAGATGGGCACATTAATCACAGGATTAGCTTAAAATCCGAGATATAAGGATAACATAGCAAACAGTTTCAACTGGAAAAACATGCTTGTTTGTTTTAAGGTAAAAAAAGTTGTTGTGTTTTGAGTTTTTTACTTTTATTATTTTATGCCTTAGACAGTGACAGGTGACAACACAATACACACACAATCAAATCAATCAATCAAATACACTGCAATCGTAAGTCTGAAAATCCACTGCCAACTCTGAGGGCTCAAATGAAGTGCCTCTATGTTAGTAGTACCTAATATTTAAGTGAGCTATATTTACCTAATGTATCGCTTCAGTATATTTTTCACCAAGTTGGACGGTTTTGTGACGTCCAAAGTCCGGAGGGATTTCCCTAGCAGCAAGGCTGAGATAGCGAAGAAGGTATCCACGTGGATATCGACGTGAGTAATAGGTATCGCTTTAAAGATGTTGTCAAAAATCTAGAAAACAAACATGAATTTCAAACACCAGGTTTTATTAATGAAGAAAAACTTGTGAAGTATGGCATCAGGGTTGGACACTTTTAGCTTAAATCTTGACTCAAAGATCTTTTGGTTATGAATTGAATGTTGCAAAATGAATAAATAACTTCATTCTTCATCTTCATTCATCATTAAAATTTAAATCAAGTGTCCAACATTAGCTTTCTTTTCTACTACTTGAGCCTTCAGCTCACTAGCTTTTAAATAAAAAAAACAGGAATTTCATTCGCAACGTATTTGAGTGATCGATTTTTGTCCTGGCCAGGAATTACTAAGTAAAATATGGATTGTCAGTCGTCTATAGTTCTAAGGTCGAATAACGAGTCCTATAAGAGACAAACTAATAGTAACAAACCTGATCATAGTGCAACGCATTGCTGACTGATGCTCCCTGCTGAATCTCACACTGATGAATTAAGATTACGCACACAGCTGTCAGGAACTTGATGCCATGCATGCTTGGTAGTGCGTCCTTGTCTTCTTTAAACACTGTTGCCCAGTTGCGATGGAGATAGAAAGATTTTGCCACGTGATTGACTAAAAAAAATGTTTTTATAAAGTCCAGCAATATAAATAAGTGGCTCCACTTGGAGATAGCATCGACGCCAAAAAATTACATCATTAAAAAAGTGGTTGTCTGTAAAGTCGGTTTACGGACGGTAATTTTACATGATAACGTCATAAGGAAACAAAAGCCGAACGCTTAGGCCAATCGTGCCTCTCTATCGCTTGTTCCGCGCTCTCGCTTGCACGCTCGGCTCAGGCGGAACGTGACACTTTTTGCGTGCAGCCGGCGTTCATCGATTTATAAGACTTTGTCACGTCACGTCATCGTCGTGATTGCTCGGTTCCTAACAGGTCAGGTAACACTCCCAGTATTTCATCAGTTCAGTCCGTTAGTCTTTTTCAACATGCAAACGTGTCACAACTATCTAAAAGCATGCCGAGTCCGCTCATGAGTTATTTGTTATTTGAGTTATTTGGAAGCATTAAGTTACGCTTTCGAAAAACACCCCACTCCTTTCCCAAAATGTCCCTGAAGTAAAATGTCTTGTCTGCGAATTGGCCAATGCTGAAAGAGAGACACACACGATCTTATTGTTAAAGCTAGTTTCTGTATAAAATATTAAGCAAAAGGGCCTTTTATCCAATGCATTTGCAAGGTTCTCTATCGTTTGACCGAATTTCGTATGCAATAATTTCATTTGCCCGAATTTCATATGACATAATTTGATATGCCATAACGATCACGTGCCATATTATTCATTTGCCTTAATAGGTATTTTTTATACTTTTATTTTAGCTAAACCAAGCATGCGTGTGAAACCAAATTGTATAAATTCAGAATTGAGGAGGATAGAATGGGGTTAATAATACATATTTTTACGGACCTTCATGTCCTTAAACTAAGATGAAAAAAATAATTGTATTTTTTACGCTTCATTTTTTGCCACTTCTCGCGGAGGCACAACTATCAAAACAATTACGTGACAAGCCACATAAATTTAAAAACATTTTCAAATATCATGGTGCGTTATGTCAAAAAAATGATTGTTTTTTTTCATCTGAGTTTAAGGACATGATGGTCCTTAAAAATATGCATTCTATCCTCCTAAATTCTGAATTGATTTGGTTTCACTGCCTGCTAGACCCTTTCGCGGTTATTGGGCTCCCAAAAGTTATGCACACCTCCTGGGATTGGGCAAACTCGGATTACACGCATTTAGGACCAAATGAAGGCATTAAAACGATTTCCAGCTTGGTGGGAGTTAATTCCTCACAACGCTTTTTTTGGATCTAATTAGCTTGGCCTATAAAGGCCTTTTTCTGAAACCGTGAACTATTCAGAATTGTAATAAAACGAACCTAACCTAACTTATTGGGCTCTATACGATGGCATGTAAAAAATACCTGAAAGGTTTATGATTTCAGAAAAAAATTCGTTATGTCAAATGAAATTATATGTTAAATGTGATATTATGGAAAATGAAGGGCCAGTGACCATTATGGCAAATGAAATTATAAATAATGAACGGATACCCATTTGCAAGTGGGAAGTAATGAGCCTATTCACTCTTGCCTTGAACACTATTTGCCTGCATCAGTTTTTTTGTCAGTATTTTTATTGCAACATAGATGATAATCATGGGTATTTTACACGAAACCCTTTCAACAAGCATATTATTATCATTACGCAGAATTTTACTTTATTGGAAGGCATTATCACCTCATTAGTTAATTTCAGGCGGATCGTTACAATGAGGCGGAACGGGACAATGAGTCATGTTGTTTCGTGCGTGCAGCCGGCGTTCATCGATTTACAGGACGTTACCATGTTAAAGTCTTTTTTTGTAAGTTTCTGGTTTCACTACCATTGTTTTAATAGCTATCGGCAATCTTCGTTTTTCTACGACAAATATACTGTCAGTTACGAGTGCAAGCGTGATAGCGATAGTCAGCCGAAAGCTATTAAGAAGCTGGGAATAGTACCTCATATGAAATGTAACTAGGAACAGTGTCCATTAAGAATTTCGTAATGCGACACTAATTAAAAGTAAATAAAAGATACCTAACTCGATTCCTTATACCAGGGGTTTGCAACCTGCGGCTCGCGAGCCACATGCGGCTCTTTGGATGTGAAGCAGCGGCTCTTTTGTTCTAACTTTATTTATGCAAGTACTTTTTATCGTTGGCAAGAAAAAAAAATGTAGCTTTTTTACAAACTTTGAAATTTTGTATATTGTTATTTTTGACTCTTCCGACTCAAAAGGTTGCCGACCCCTGCCTTATACTCATTGAAAACGGAACTGCATAATCCCAAAGAGCTGTTATTGTGTTACCGTAGAGAGGGTGCAGATGACTAGCATAGCACCACATTTGCGTACTTGAGATCACACATCTCCATTGCTTTATGAGTCCTCGCAATCGAGCACAAGACTCGGGAGTTGTTTGTTGCAAGTTGTATTAAAACGTACCAAGACTATCTCTGTTGGCTGTGACGGGGAACTCGCTGATATAATACGTGGAGGCCACTGCAGTGAATAAAAGGGCTGCAACTGTGGACCTGAAAATCAATAAGTAGGTAAATCAAATGACGCAATATGCCTGTTTATAGAAAGAACCATCACTTGCCAGTTTTGGTTTGAACAGAATTAAAATAAACTTTTAAACGTTTAGTGAAAAATACTTTACAAAGATCTATTGCATTATTTGCGCTTGCCACAATACAACACTTTAATGTTGCGACGAAATGTATATTAGTCTCGTTCTATTGTAACAAGATCGATTTTGATCGATGAAGATGATTTTGATTCCAAAGGGCTTTGTTCATTGCAAATATCAAGGTCCACTTACCAATATATATAATATCCTCTCGAAGGAGCAATCTTCGCTCCGGCTTCTTCACAATGGTTGATAGTAACCAGTGCATCTTTTGCAGCCTGTAAATATCCGGTGCTTAGGAGCGCCCTCACGAACTTCTCGACCGACTTGGTGGGGCACCCGGCAGGCAGACACACGCCGTATGCCATGTATGAGAAGCTGCGGCCGAGGCGAGTACCATGCTGGAATTTAGGAAAAACCATATTACATTTACAATATTACAATAGTACATTATTGCCTAGGCGGGGAAAGTAAGAGAATTCCTGACGAGGTGGTTAGCAGGCCGAGCAATAGCTAACCCTGGTAAAATACGAGTCAGGAAATCCTCGTTTCAGCCGAGGCATATATAATGCTTTTCTCAATCAATGTAAGGAAATGATACAATTTGTAACTAGAAAGTAATTTAATTCACGTTTAAAGTGATGTTTTTCATAATTATTAGGACAATTTGTAAACAACTTGGAACATTTATGTTTATCTGCTCAACTTGAGATCTTGATATTTCAGTGACACAAAATGTTGACGGCTTCTTTTTCTTAGATTGCTCACTTAGCTGAAATATGCTAAAATTAAACAAGTATTCAGAAAAGCTATTCACAGTCTTGTTTGCCCTCCATAGCATAAATTGGCTGTAAGATCTATCATATTTTTCTCTTGATTTAGCAGGAAGTAGGTTTTACCTAGCCGAGGCGACTTCATTTTTCAAACTAGGCGATGTGGTACCTATTTCCTTGCTACTTTAATCAACAGATTACAAGGGTATGTCTAAAGACAGATAGGAATCAAACTTGGAACTGACATAACGTTAGTAGTAGCCTGTTCTTGTCTAGCTGTCATTTTGAAAACATCTGTCTATTTATTACATTTTTTGTAAATTTCTTTATAGTTGATTTTGGTTCGCAAATCCAGGGCAACTTTGTGAAGTAACCTCCAACACTGACGAAGAATATGCATCAAATAAAATATCAGTGAAAAGTTGATTCTGAATGAGCAAGCGGTCAAGAACACTCCAAGCCAATAAGCCATTGAAGTGGATGCCCGCCATCTTCAATGGTGTGCCGACTGGGACTGGAAGACGCCGACGACAACGACGATTCACCGTACAATTGCTTATACTCGTATATACTTGACATTGGCAAAATTACATAACTTGTAGACGCCATTAAAATAAATAAATAAATAATAACGTTAGTAGTAATTGAGTACCGCGCCGCAGCGTGGAAGCAGTGGCGCTAGTATGCCATAAAAATAAAAAAATAATTGGTGGAATGGCGGCAAATGAATTTTGAGTGAAGTTCATTTTCGAATTGAACGAGGTAAACTTCTTCGCAGTCATCGTTGATAAGCACGAATTAGTTACCTTCGTTCAATTCGAGAACGAACTTCTAATTTCTGCAGTTTGTGTATGATAGCATTAATAACCTTATGTTTTTCTACTAGTGTTAATAAGATTGTTTCACTGTTTTTAAACTAGTTAACTACTTACTAATACATTTTCGACACTAAGCTGATGCACTGAATCAAACTATAAAGTAAGAAAGTATACTCAATTGGCGCAAATATAGTGTTTCCAATCCACAAAGACACGTCCCACCATCTATTTTTGCTTTTGCAATTTAAATTGTAAATGTGAAACGTCAAATCAAGTAGCTACTCAGCGTGTTCATGAATTGAAAATATATTAACGAAGAAATTATAGACCGAATAAAATTAAAATTATTTATTTTGCAATTAAGCCAATTTTATGTCACGCGACTACCAGCGCTTTTCAAGAGTAGACCATTTTTGAGAAAAGGCGCCATAAAAAATATATGGTATGTCTTTTAAAAAATAACTGTTATTAAGATTATACAAAATAGATATAATTACATAAAAAATATTTTATTAAACAGAAACAGAAAATGCACTGGTCCGCCAAACTGTGGACCCAATTAAAAAATAAAGGACATTTCATACTGCGACGCAATAAGATGTTTTTTTTTAATATTCTAAAAGCTATTTCGTAAGTAAATCTTATATCATTAAAATGAAAACTACTTTTAATCTCTCCTATAGGTCCGTATGTCAATAGCGGAGCTTAGAGTGGAATGATTAATTTCATCGTTGGCATTTTTTGTGCTGCGACAAGCTTGAGCTCGACAAGCCCCCCAGAAGTCAGGGTTTGATCATAAATGATCCTATTAACTTAAACATGCGTTACGAGTATTCAAATAATTCATTTATATAATGCAATATCAGCATTTTACATAAAGAAAATACCTATACCATTTAATTGATAGTTTTCAATTGAATTTATTCAAAACTATCAAGGACAGGGATTTACAAATGTATTTTTATCATTTCGTTTTATTGTTTAAGAAAAGCATTATTATATGCCTCGGCGGAATTGAGGATTGCCTTACTCCTAGTATAGCAGCCGGCCTCTATTACGCTCTGCCTGCTAACCACCTCCTCAATCAATCCCATGTTTTCCGAGGCCCTGCAATACAATAATGTACTTTTGTACTATTCATTGTTAAAAACAGTTAAGGAGACCATAAAGCAAAAGTTATAATATAAGCACGATGAATACGAATGTCCCCGATTTACAAATTATCACATTGATTTAGCGCAAGCAGTTTATAGCTCGATAAGGAAATCAATGTTGGGATGTGAAAACGAAACACTTAATAAATGTTTAAAAACCCAAGTCGGTTTTTGTTTAAAAATATTGTGGGACGCTGACTTCAGTTTAACTGACCTATTACCAACCATTTGAAAAGAAGTTATATTTTTGTTGTGTTTGGTTTTTTATTTTTGTTTTATTTTATACTTTTTAGTGATCCTAAGCAAGTTACGCCGCAGAAAAGACATGTCATAATATTTAAACCTAAATGTACTTCGTTATAGTTACTCAACTATCTTAATAGAGATACCTATCTTAACAAAAAAAAAAACAGATTTCCCAATAGAATCGTTAGTAAAATTCCTTATTGCATATATTAGTAGACTACATTTACATATCTACTTTAATATTCGTACAATTTAACACTTTTTAAATTTTGATGTCACAACTTAATAAAAACAATTTAAATCTAACCCTAAATCTACTTTATCGTACCTTACCTTTATCGTACCTTTGTATCGCCACCTTTGAAATAGGGACCGTTTAAGAGTTCGGGTGGCTATATTTTGTGGTCTTCCGCATCAGTGTTTTCCAAGAGCAAATGCATGAGTTACAATGAAAAATACTGAAGTTGCTATAGGTGTGCCTATAATATTTGAGGAGTTCCCTTGATTTCTCCAAGATCCCGTCTTTAGATCCTGACGTGTTGACAATGGGACCAACTACGTATATTCCAAAGAATTGACAACCTCCTCCTTTTTTGAAGTCCGTAAAAAAACAGATGACATGTAATTAGGGACGAAATCTATAGGAAGGTGACAAAAAAGGAATTTGGCTGAATTCATCCTGAGCCTTATGACTTTACTATATTTTATGAACTTTGCCGACCTTCTGTATTTTTCATGTGCCAAAGCTTGCATTTTTGGGAATAGTGGTCCTAGCCGTTCTAAATAGGTTGCTATCCCGTAAAATAATACTGATGAAATGAATGAAATCGTGCATTTGAATTCTACATCCGGTTTTTGTGAAAAAAATACAGCATCAGTTCGGTGCTGTGCACATCCAACACAACACAACTGATTTATTTAAAAAATTGGCCTGGATATCTTTAACTATATTCCCACTGTGAACGGATGCATTAAGGCGTTGATTGATAACTTCTATTATTTTTAAATTGTAAAATAATTTTACTGTTGGATATTTGAAATTTTTGCCCCTTAGGTATTGGCTCTCTCGAGCATTACGTTGAGTTGGGACCATTTCGTGACTTAAATGAAGATTGTTATGCATATTTCCCTGCCCTTCGTTATTTTTTTAAGGCATGTAAAAGCAAAGGAGCGCACAGGCCACTTAATGGTAAGTAAGATCTGTGGCCTATGGATATTTGCAAAGTCAAGACTACAATCCTAAGACCCCAAATGCGTTGTCAACCCTGAGGACTGAGATGGAATGCCTCTATGCTAGTAATATCTCCAGTTGCCTTGTCCCCACACTAGAGGTAGTGACGCGGATGGACCCGGCACTAGGTCCTGCCACCACTAAAACGAAAAACTGTTTCCTCTTCCTTCTTTTGACGTGTTGTTATATCGTGAACGTTATGATAGCTCTTATTTTCTTGACGGTAATGGCAGCCGAGCAAAAACGATACGATATTAATACGTGTACATACAAACTAGAGGTTAAAATAACTCCCCTGAGGTCCGACAAGATGCTTTACGCTAACTAGCGTTTCTATTGGATTCGTTTTTAAACTAATCGCATCACTGGTACACCACGTGACTTTTCGTATCACGTCATCTCCCAGTGACGCTATTGGTTTAAAAACGAATCGAATCAAAACGCTAGTTAGCGTAATGTATCTTGTCTAGGGCCTCTGGTTACATGCCGCGACTAAAAGGTTAGTTTTACTAACTCATTTCATTACGAGTACTGGCTCAGCGATAGCTGTCTCTTGAAAGACAACACTTAGTGAACGTAATGATAAAAAAATACCAATTATGGGATGGGTTTCCACCATGCTAGAGGCAGCCTAGATCTGTCGGTTCATTGAAGGAAAAGTTAAAGAAATTGTGGCTAAATCAACAAAATGTTGATCCTTAGCACTGTTGTAGTTGTATATATTAGTATATTCAATTATCTATGTATGTTATTAATGCATTTTTTTTCTCGGATTTATGATCTATTACTTATTTTCTGTTATTTTGTTAATTTGTCTATACTCTTGCATTGTCCTTACTTACTTCTGCTCCAAGGTTAACAGGGAGTGATCCAATATGCGTTAAGGTCGGTCGCCTATTGTTTATGTGCAATAAAGAGTTTACATATAATATATACAATACATACATACTTAAAAGGTTTTTCATAAACGTGTTCGGTTTAACTTACCTCCAAGTAATATTCTTCAGCTTTTGCATATGGACCAGGTACGTTCAATGTCTTCCTCTGGGTCTTGCTCATCTCGATATCAGCTAAGCAGTACTGCGTGCGAAGTTCAGGATTGCTCTCAAGCCAGGGTGGACTCAAGCACTGGTCGTAATTGCCCAAGTGCATCCGAGCACCGAAGAAGATACCAGTAGAGGCTTGTGGGATGGAGTCCCACACTAGAAATACAATGAAAAATCGACTATAGTAAACTGGATTTTGCTCGTGACTACGCTGGTGCCGAAGTTGTTTATCGCTATACCCTTGGGAACTCTGTTCGATGTTCCGGGATAAAACCCTCAAATTAAGTATATAGAAGATCCCCTATCTGTCTTCCGTCTCAGTCATCAGATCAACATCAAGTCTCCGTCATGTTGTCGTGTCTTAGAATTACATTATTATGTGTGCTAAGTTCGAGCATAATCGGTTCACATTTTGGGGTAACTATCAATCGTGTATCTGTGTATCCGTGTATCTTTATTTATCTGTAGTATCGTGGCTTCCTAAGTGATGGACCGATCCGGACGATTATTTTTTTAAAGATAGCTTTTTGAATGATTTCGAGGTACGTTTTATGGAAATACGTAGGATCGTCTGTGTGTGTGTGTGTATTATCTGTATCATCACAGTTGAGAATTTGTTACCATTGTTACACTCGCAAGCTCGTCCGTTTAAACCAATACTCGGCCGGCAATTGCCTACTTACATTCCTAGGCAATAATGCACTAATCTGTTCTAATTGTGATAACGCTCTTATCAGTTATATGTATTTTTTAATGCATTTGATGGATAAAGTACAGCAACAAATATGTTACACAAATGATAATAAATTATAGAACTCAGTTCCGATGTTCATGTTATGCACACTTTTACTCTATGGGATCTTTTGTGTTATTCAATTCATATGTAAGCGGATAGAGGAGTGCTATGGCAGTGTTTTGTAGTCAGTAAGGTGAAGGGAATGTCAGAGTCCACTAGTGTTTTCCAAAATAAAGGAGATCAATGTTGAGAAAAATCATTGCAAGAAACTTAATAAAGACCCTACTTTCAAATAAAAAAAATCGCATCTTTGTCGGTTCACCCAAGAGCTACTGTGCCACAGATATACATACACACACAGATAGTAGTCAAACTTATAACATCCCTCTTTTTGCGTCGGAGGTTAAAAATGAGAAAGACTGGCTTACCCCAGGTCGCCCATAGTGTAGAGTTTTTCACATTGTCCAACACTTTGAAGATCCTGTTCTTGCATGTCAGCTCATCCTCGTCCCACTGTTGGGCTGAGAGGCTGTGGAGCACATGGTCCACGTGGGGTACGTCCAGAACTTGTTCTTTAGCCAAGGCACTACCTGTAAAAGAAAAGAAGATGCTTGTTTTAATCTCTGTAGGTAGGCCTAGGCAAGATGAAAACTCTGCTACCTAACATTTCTATTATCTATCAAGCGGAAATGTGTGGGGAGAGGGGTAATAGGCAATGCATATAACGCTTAGTACGCGATTTTCGAAAATCGACAAAATGTATTGGATTGGTAAAAGCTGATTTGTCTCAAACGGTGCAACTCTTTATTGTACCAAACATAGTAATTCAATACAATAAAATGAAATCGACCAGGATCTGATACCAGAAAAGGAAAATTCATTGATTTATAAGTGTTTTATATCTTAGGTGTCATGTAAATTATACGGTTTAAAAGTTATATTGATTCGTATTTTAACTACGTTATACTTTATGGAAATAGTTATTTCGAAATTATATCTTTTTTTAATTATTTCCAGTGAACGTTTACTGGAAATAATTAAAAAAAGTGAACTAAACGGGTTTTTAAAAAGTGAGCGTGTATATTGTAACTGTTATACTCGTATTATCAGTTCTTATATCTCGTATTACTTACTCCTACTTTCGTTTTAATTTCTTCACGCAGACGTTGTAAGAGGGTGCAATAGTAATCAGCATTTATGGTTATACCCTTTTCGAGATAATTAACCATGATGACCCCTTCGCAATCATACAATACTGAAGCCATTACCTTCTTGGCTGATAAAATGGCCTTAGCTTGTTTTAGGAGGTAGAGACTTTAACCTTTTCCATTGTTTGGTTTGCGCTTTTGTCTCCGGTGTATTGTGGTGGACCTAAGTCCCGTCCATAGTTATGAAATGGCCAAGAAAATCGTGTGGGTCGTGTTGAAACAGATCCAAGCAATCCTGTGACACTGTAGGGCGGGTGCGTTTAGAACTAGGAGAGACCTTAGAAAATCCAAGATCCTTGGTGATTATGTTTTGTACTAGCTCATAGGAAATGACAATTTTCTCCGCTATCTTTGCAACTTTCAACCACCTGTCATCCATAACCATATCTAGTATTTTATTGCCATTTTCGTCTGTAGAAGCCGTTATTGGTCTAACGTACCTAGGTTAATCTTCAACTGCTTCTCTGCCCCGTTTAAAATCTTCTACCCATCATTTTACAGTGGTATATGATGGAGCGAATTCTCGTAAAGTCTGGAAATGTCTTTAAAATTTGCTTTGGCGTTAAGCTTTTATTTTGTAAGTACTATGACGGAACGGTGCTCAATTTTATCCATTCTAAAGGAAACCGCGAACCTCGTTTAGTAATTCGAATACAAAATTTGCAATTGCGACAGAAGAAAAACAAAAGATGATGAGTGTCTAATGATAAAAAACCAAGTCTTACGTGCCTGTATATTTTGTCTTTTTAATTTCATTATCAACCTCAGGCTTAAAACTTTTCAATTCACCCTAGGTGTACCCTGAAGGTACGTTTGTTTGTTTTGTTTAGTGTTATACGAGTCGGCTGAATTTCCATACACCGTAACTCGAAACTTAATAGTGGCAAGATCCCTAAAATGTATGCCACTGAATTACTTAACTTAAACATTATCTACACCTTACCATACCTACCTTGTTATATGACATTGATGGGTAGTGGTAGTTTTATGTGGTGAACTTAATATATATTTGTAAGCTGATGACAGATCGCGTCGACTGGCGGCCGCTGATCACAACTCGATAAATTTTGAGTAGATATAAAGCATTATTTATTAAATTATTTACTTTCCCCATTACTAAAAAAAATAATCCCGACGAACTGAGAACCTCCTCCTTTTTTTGAAGTCGGTTAAAAAACGTTGAGTAACGGTGGTATAGCTATACCATGTTTTGTCCTTATCTGTCCTTGTGACATTTGAATTTGACAGATAAAGACAAAACATTGTATAGCTATACCACCGTTACTCAACGTTTATTAGTAAGGGGGTTTATGTATTTGTGTATTTATATTTAGTTTATAAGTACTTATGTCGATTTTATTTCAAAATAAATACAGCCAGTGTCATGGGGACCATGCCGCGAGCGGACCTGCTAGAGGGGGTGTTCTTTTTTACACGACTGCCCCAAAAAAGGAGTGTAATGTGTGATTATTATTTATATGTTTAATATTCGAGTAGCTTAGTTTAATTTTAATTTAAATACGTATAGTTTTAATTTTTGATTGTATTAATGTTGAATTCTGTACTTAGTTGGATGTAAATAAAGTAGGTATTTGTTCCTGTGATTAAACAAATAAATACTGTAAGTTTTTCTTGTAGGTAGTTTAGTTTGTTTAGGTTGAGTTGTAAAACAGTTACTTTACATCGCCTGCCGTGTATTTGTCCTTGTATTTCTCCGTCCAAGGTTGCCTGGAAGAGCTATTTAGCAGTTAGACCGCCTGTTGGAAAACAATAGTTAAAATGTACTGTTCCGTGTTCTTTTTGGTGTTCAATCAGGTTTTTTGTGTTGTAGGTATTGTTTTGTTAAGCAGAAACGTCAGCAGAATTTGCATCTTGGTTACTCCTCCTTGGCTAATATGTCTGTCTAGACTTCTAGAGGCGTGCGCTTCAATCAGTCTAAAAACATTTTGCGTAATTTCATTTACAATACCTACTAAAAACATAATGAATGTTTAGCATAAACAAATATAGTATAATTAATTTTGACAGGATCAAATAACATAGCACTCATTTATGATAATGATAATTTGCAAGTCAAGAGCACGTCAATTAAAAAAAAAGTTAACCATTCACCTATTTTGTGATTTTCATGTTTCCCGCTCGTTTGTTGTTCTGTGCTTCGTTCGTATTAGGGTGGGTTTAAACCAAACGAGCGAATGCTCTAGAACATGTTTTCTCTTTATTTTATACAAACAAAACGTAAGAGATAATGCCATAGATTTCTTGTTCGTTCGCTTGGTCTAAATCGGGCCTTAGTTACCTACATTATTGTCGAGTAAATTGACATTATTGTCGCGTAAATATCGCGTTTAATTTAATTTTGGTTTTTTATTTGAAACCTAGTCGTAGGAAAAGTATTGTATGCAACGGCGTATAACTAAGTCAAAAAACACTCGTGGCGTCAAAAACACGCCACTCATCTTTTTTCACCTCTATTATACAACTGTTGCAAAAACTACTATTAGTTCAAATTCCTTCAAGTCAATTTTGAAGTTCCCGTTATTATAATCTATACATATAATTATACTCTTCGTAACAAATTAAACTATTCTTATTTCAGGATTTCTCGATTTAAGTTAAAACAATTCAGAAATTATCAAATTAGGCCAATTATAGGTATTTCTTGAAAACCCTATGCGAGGGCCGTCGATTACTTTACTTACGTGATTTCAAATATCAAAATTCTATTCTCCGTTTTTTACATAGAAACTAAACTCAAGGATTTTTAAAATTTGTTTGTCCGATATGTTACAAAGAGGCATAATAAATAATTCCAATTTGTTTGTTGGAACTTGTGCTTGAAATAAGTGGAGCAACAGAACTGTTCCGGTGTGAAGTCCCGCCGATCCTTAAAGAGGATGCCAAGTTTTTTGGCATAGGTTTTGGCTTGCGTACTAAGTTACGTCCTACCCTTAGTTCCTTAAGTCTGTGGAGCGATCGGGAGTTTGGAATTGCCCGATTTGGAATTTAAGACGGCTGCCATGATGATTTTCGAAAAAGTCTTCATGGTCGTCGTGTTTCATGTTTCCGGGGATGGCAATTTTAAAAACGATAATTGCCGACGTTGATTGCCATCTTACTTTAACTTCAGTTTTAGAGCAAGAAGCACAACTTTGCTGTCTTTTTAACTTGAAAGTTAGAGTAAGTTATGAATGAACTTCTGCAATTTTTATTGCCAGTCTAAACCTACTTCGCTTAATACAAAAAAAAATGGAAGATATTTTCAAATGAAAGCACATCTGTAACTAATTTAAAGGAGAATTATCACGACTGAGTGTTGACTTTATTGGGTCTTAATTTGCAGGCAATAATAAAATGTTTTTAATAAAAATTATAAAAGCTAGCATTTAATAACATTCAACAGAAAATTATCTAACACATTGTTATACCACACAACGTTGTTACACGTTGTTCTGTTGTTTATTGGGTTGGAGATAGATTTTTTGGTTGCTAAGCGGTGACGGAATTCTGCACTTAGAATGATCCGACATGCGCTTTGTACGATTATTTTTAGCTAAATTTCATTATATTTTATTATTATTTTATTCTATTTTAATTGGAAAATCAACAGCTTTAATTTCCACTATAAGTATAAGGTTAAATTCAATATTTTACTGCATAATCTTTTTCTTAATCATTTTTTAAATCTTCGAATTAGTATTGATTAAGGTTAGTTTTCATTTTCAGTTATTGTTTTACTCATCATGCCATTGTTTATGTCATCATTTTATGTCGTTTATCAAATAAATTTATTTATATGCCTACAACTGCATTAGCTAATTTAACAGGTTTTCGAATTAAAAAAACAACCCTGATAAAATAGTAATTGTTAAATTTATAAAACCTTCGTAAATAATACAAACAAAAGTTATTTTGAGGTACCGTTGGTAGAATGTAAAAGTATAAAAAAATACTAACACTGAAATACTTCTCTGGAGGTTCTTAAATTAATTTTATTCGTTAATCACAAGTTCCATTTTTTAATTATAAACCTGGCTTATTACATTCAAATAATCGAAAAACACTTACCTAATAAAAATAAAACCAGTGCAATGTTCCTAAACATAATGTCCACAAACCGGCGGGCACCGTGTCACGCGTAAAAAAACAAATGACGGAATTTCGGGTGCTCTTCTTGAACGCTCAAACTCGACTCAGGCGCACACCGATTGACGAAGCATAAAAAGTAATATACTAGTGCTAAGTACAGGTAGGAGCTTTGTATGCGTCTCAGTTATTCCTACTTCTAGTTTTACATCATAAATGAAGCGGTTTGGAGATAGTGAAAATTTGAAGGTTTTTTGTGGTTGAATAAAGAAAACTTTGCTTCTAATTAAAGGTTTAATGTAATTAAACGTGCGTTACAAAAAAAAACATAGACCGAGCAAACGAAAGGCATTGGAGAAGAGAGTGGCGCCTCTAGTGGCAAAGATTGACACTAACTTGGTTGCGTTCCAAAACACTAACACCCACCCCTGAACGCAAACCCATTTTTGTTAAACAAAATATATGTTTTTCTGAGATTACCCCTTTAGTTAAACAATCAGCGATCATCTCGTCTCCCCTGCAATAACAAAATTTTACATCTGAATTTGTAACATGTTGCTTAAGAAAATGATGCCTTATGTCGATATGTTTAGATCTAGGCAAATAACAGTCACTTAGAGAAAGTTTTATAGCACTCTGGTTATCACTGAATATAGTAAGAGGTTCATTTAGCTGGTGGCCAAGCTCGATGTAAAGCTGCCGCAACCATAATGCTTCTTGTGTGGCAGAAGACATGGCCATGTATTCTGCCTCCGCCGCACAGTGGTGCACGTTGTATGTAGCCGCAGAATTAATTGTTTTTTTTAGGTTAATGGATAAAAAAACACATTTTAAATATATTTATAAGTGTAATAAAATCATTCCAACTAATATTTTAAATAAAACCTACATTGATTGAACTTAAAATAAAATGTACAATTAGGTGTTGCTTTATTGAATTCACAAAAGTAAATGATGCACAATGTTGTAAATACCCTTTTTATACTATTTTATAATTTAATAGTCTTTGTAATTGCCCTCATTACCATCGATAACGCATTTAAGTATTTTTCTTAGAAAAATAAGCTCATTCACTTAATGAGGTAGTAATAAAAAGTTTGCAAATTATTGCAGCTAAAACCAATTAAATAATGATCTAGATTAAATAATGTGTAAATATTGTTGTATTAGAGCTTGAGGGTCGTTGTAGCTAAAAGGTTATAGCCAATGAAATGTAATATTTAGGGGAGAAATGCTATCAAATTCTTACAGCCCTAAAATTACTCATAATTTAAGAGAAACCATAAATGTTATTTCATTTACAATAGTAGGAATAATGTTTCTTGTATATAAATGAAACATGTTAAACAAAATCAATAACTTGAGAGGAATACACCGTTTGCAAATGCAAGGTATTTTTAACGTTTATTTCATGCGAGTTCATTTGTACGAGTTTGGCGGCCTAATTTCTTTATAAAAATAACATATATATGCAATATTTTATTAGATCATAGGTATTTGAAATGTTTTATATACATATCAGATAAAAAATGTGACTACTGATGACCATCCCAAAATTGAATTAATTCCGCCGTTGCCCCACTGTGCGCCGTTGACAGAGCCACTGTTTGCTGCTTGCGTGATGACCAGGATATAGCTCCTCCCTGCAACATAAAAACATAACCTGTGCAAGACTTGCGATCTAGCACATCACTGGCCCAGTCCGCATCACAGTACCCTGTAATGTTTGAATCACCATCTTTGGTATAAATAAGTATGAGATCTTTGGATCCTTGCAGATATCTCAGTACTCTTTTTACTGCAATCACATGTTCTGTCTTGGTTTCTTTATTATATCTACTTAATGTATTGACTGCAAAGGATATATCAGGCCTTGTACCTTGAGCAATGTAGAGTAGGCAGCCAATAACTTGTCTGTAAGGATATTCAACCTTTATATCCATATCTGCTTCTTGACTGAATTTCTGAGCAACCTCAATTGGTGTTTTTACAGCTTTACATTCTGACATCCCAAATCTCTCTAGTACTTCACATATATATTTCTTCTGCTCCAACATTATACAATTATCACTTCTTATTATGTTGAATCCTAAGCACTGACTAGCTTTTCCTAAATCTTTCATTTCAAAGCGTTTCATTAATTTATTTTTCAACATATTCTTGACGCCTTGTTGAGAGGTAAATATAAGTAGGTCATCGACCCAAACTGCAATGAAAGTATTCTTATCTTCATTGAAATATACACATGGATCTGTCTTTGACTGCTGCATTCCAATTTCACATAGTACGTTGTTTAATTTTATATTCCATAGCCGACTGGCTTGTTTTAATCCATATATGGATTTATGCAAGTGACATACTTGTGAACCTTGTGCATATAATTCAGGCTGTACCATAAAAATGTCTACATCAATTTCCCCTTGTAGAAATGCAGAGACAGCATCCATTTGTTCCATATCGAAATTATGTTTGGCTGCTAGAGCAAATAAGTAGCGTATTGTTGTGTACCTTACTACTGGTGAGTAGATTTCTTCGAAGTCTATTCCCTTTTTCTGTGCAAATCCTTTAATAACAAGCCTTGCCTTGAAACGCACAACCTCTCCAGCCTGGTCAGTTTTTGTCTTGAACACCCACTTGGAAGGTAAAGCTCTTTTGTTTGATGGAAGATCGGTCAGGCTCCATGTGTTGTTCTTCATTAAGGAACAATACTCCTCGTCCATAGCTCGTTTCCACTGAGTGGCATGTGGGGATGACAAGGCTTCTTGAACTGACTGTGGATCAGACAAATTGGTGTATAAACAATACAAACTATTCTCATCTGGTTTTATACGTGGCCTCAAGGTAATTTTGCTGGTATCATCTTGCAAATTACGTGTGCGTGCGGGTGGATAGTAAGTTTCATCTCCATCATCTGTGTCAGTTTGATATTCACTAGACTCGTCACTGTTTGAAACTATTCTAGTCTTTTTACCTGTGTCTGATGTACTAGTTGACTCTACTGGGTTTGATTGGTCTGTGCTGTTAACTTTTGTGCTGTCATCGCTGGTCTCTAAGCTCTGGTCCTTGACAGTTGAACTGCTACTATTGACTGATGACAGGCTCTCACTGATGGTATCAACTGAAACAATGTTTTCACATAACATGTTATTTTGATAAATTTCATTAAATATCACATCCCGACTTTTTATTATCTTGCGACTCTTTGTGTCTAGCAAACGGTATCCCTTAGAGTTTTCACAGTATCCTACTAGTAACATCTTTGTCGACTTCTTGTCCCATTTACGCCTTTTTTCCTTAGGTATATGGACCATGGCCTCCGAGCCAAATATTCGGATGTGAGACAAATTAGGCTTATGTCCATACCACATTTCATATGGAGTCATACCTTGCAGACTCTTAGTCGGGGAACGGTTAGTGATGTAAGCTGCTGTTGCTAAAGCCTCGGCCCAGTACCTTATCTCTAATTTCGCATAGAACAGCATGCATCTTGCACGCTCGACTAAAGTCCGGTTCATTCTCTCTGCCAAGCCATTGTGCTGAGGAGTGTAAGGTGTTGAAGTCTGATGGGTTATTCCACAATTAGATAAATATTTTCCAAAATGATTATTGCAATATTCTGTACCATTATCAGTTCTGATGATTTTAATTTTTCTTTCAAGCTGAACTTCAACCTTTGCTTTAAAATCTTTAAATATTTCGAGAGCATTTAATTTGTCTTTCATGAGGTATACATGAACCATCCTTGTATAATCATCAACAAAAGTAATAAAGTATTTCATACCTGAACATGATAAATTTTCCATCGGGCCACATACGTCAGAGTGAATAAGCTCTAACGGCTGTGTGGCTCTGGTACCCACGTTGTTAAATGGAAGTCTTGTTTGTTTGCCTTCTAAACAATGTGTGCATCTGATACTGTCACTCTTACTTGCAATTGTCACACCCTCAGCACAGGCTGGCAGCTTGTTAACATCTGAAATATTTAAATGAGCCATCCGTAAATGCCATAAATATGGATCAACATTACCGTTTTCAGCGGACAAGTTTGCAGTTTCTTGATGATTAGCTGTGTCCAGTTCATAAAGCTTGTTCTTTAATGTTGCTGAGCAAATAAGCTTTCCATTTTTTTTATGAATGATGCAGGCTTTCTCTTTGAATGTCACTTTATAGCCACTGTTTACTATGCTACTCACTGATAGTAGATTGGCAGCAAGACCAGGTACATACAAAACATTTTTCACCAGAATGCTGCCGCCCTGGCCTAATTTAATCTCAGTACATCCAACACCATTTACAGACAGTGGCTCCTTGTTAGCCACTGTTATACTTTTCACTGGTGGGTTAGTGATATTGTACATCCAATCTTTGTTTCCACACATGTGCATGGATGCACCTGAATCAATAAACCACTTGTCACCCACTTCTCCCACTGTGGCAGAAAAAGCAGCAACAAAATTTGAACTATCTATACTCTTATTTTGTTTGTTTGAAATTTTCTTGGGATTCTTACAAAACTTTGCATAGTGCCCGTGTTTATTGCAACTGAAACATCTGGGCCCCTTGGGTTTAACATGCTGTTGATCATTCTTCGTTTTCTTTAAGTTTGTGTAAAGCGCAGCGCTTGAGTCTGTTGATTTAACCTCTTGTAACAGCTTTGTTTTAATATGATCAGCGCTTATCTCTACACCTGAACTTTCGAGCCCCATTATCATAGGCGTATATACATCAGGAAGACCTGCAAGCATCAATGTTCCGAGCCATTCATCATTGAATTCAAAGTTAATATTTCGGAGTTTGTGAGAAGTAGTCATTATTTTACTAACGTAGTCTTCAACACTATTACTTGATTCCAGAGTCGTATTAACTAAATCCTTTAACAGGCCGACTTTTCTTGACAGTCCGTTATCATCAAAGGCCCTGTTCAAATTTGTCCATACTTCTTTTGCGGTCTTGCAATCTTGTACGTGAACATAGTTTTGGGGATCGAGCAATAGAATCAGTTTAGCTTTGGCTTTAACATCCTTTTTAGGGTCTACTTGTTTTTCCTCACCCGGCTCCACGCACTCCCAGAGGTCTTCATGTTCAAGGTATGTCCTCATACTGAATTTCCATGTCGCGAAATTGTCGCGACCAGTCAGTTTTTCTAGATTGAACATGTGCGAGCTCATTTTGTGACCCGATAAAACTTTCTGTTATATTTCACTTTCTATGACTTGCCGTTTGTAACTTGCGCATCACGTTCTTAACCTCAAAATGGCGCCATACCATTTACCGGTAACCTTTTATTACTCCCGAGCACTGATTTTCCTTTATTACTGAAAATAAACCACGCTCTGCTACCATGAAGGTTTTTCGTGGTTGAATAAAGAAAACTTTGCTTCTAATTAAAGGTTTAATGTAATTAAACGTGCGTTACAAAAAAAAACATAGACCGAGCGAACGAAAGGCATTGGAGAAGAGAGTGGCGCCTGTAGTGGCAAAGATTGACACTAACTTGGTTGCGTTCCAAAACACTAACAAAATTGATATGGAGAATGAAAAATGGGAGTTTCAATTTATTATAGTCAATTAAGACACAGAAAATTATTGGTACACATGTCTTAAAAGCGTTTGCTACTAAACAATTTCTTTCGAATTGAAATTGATATTTATTTATTCATTTAATACCAGTGAAAAATTAAGGTGAAATACTTTAAAAAAATATTATTATATGGTCAGTACAATTTTTTCACTGGAAACTGTTTTAAAAATTAAGCTATTTTTTCTAAAATGATTATAGGCAGGCTTAAGAACCTCAAATAGTTACAAAGAGGGATTTTTGTTACGGCTTCGATGAAGCATAGTGACTCTTAAATTTTTGTAAAAAATACTTCTTGTATGTGTTTGGCATACTATATAATTATCTATATAAAAGGCAATGTCCCGGGTGACTCATCATCGCCCAGCCAAAACTACTAATGCTAGAAATATGAAAATTGGACAGTACTTTCTTTTTGTGACGCAGAGATCCACTAAGATGGGATTTTTCGAAATTCAACCCCTAAAGGGATGAAAGGGGGTTGCAAAGTTTGTATGGGAAAAAATATTTTTATGGTCCAATTTACTTTAAACTTATTAGAAATGCTCTTTAATGCAAATAATGAAAAAAAAAATTCAGCGATTATTAAAATTCAACCCCTAGAGGGATGAAAAGGGGTTGCAAAGTTTGTATGGGAAAAAGTATTTTCTTAGTCAAATTTACTTGAAACTTAGTAAAAATGCTCTTCAATAAAAATAATGAGACAAGTATTTCAGCGATAACTAAAATTCAATGCCTATAGGGATGAAAGAGGGTTGCAAAGTTTGTATGGAAAAAATATTTTTACAATCAAATTTACTTGAAACTTGGTAGACATGCTCTTCAATAAAAATAATGAAACACGTATTTCAGTGATTACTAAAATTCAACCACTTGGGGGATGGAAAGGGGTCGCAAAGTTTGAGTGAGGATTTTTTTATGGTCTATTTTACTTGAAACTTGGAAGAAGCTCTGCAATTCAAATAATGAGACGCGTATTTCAGCGATAACTAAACTCAACGCCTAGAGGGATGAAAGGGGGTTGCAAAGTTTTTATAGAAAAATATTTTTATGATCAATTTCACAAGAAACTTGGAAGAAATGCTCTTTAATAAAAATAATGAGACATTTATTTCAGCTATTAATAAAATTCAACCCCTTGGTGGATGGAAAGGGGTTGCAAAGTTTGTGTGGGTCTTTTTTATGGTCAATTTTACTTGAATCTTGGAAAAATGCTCTGCAATACAAATAGTGAGATAATTATTTTCGCAAGTATTAAAATTCAACCCCTAGAGGGATGAAAGCGGGGTTGCAAAGTTTGTACGGGAAAAAATATTTTTATAGTCCAATTTACTTGAAATTTGGTGGATATGCTCTTCAATAAAAATAATGAGACACGTATTTCAGCGATAACTAAAATTCAACCCCTAGAGGGATGAAAGGGGGTTGGAAAGTCTGTATAGAAAAAATATTTTTATGATCGAATTTACTTGAAAATTGTTAGAAATGCTCTACAATAAAAATAATGAGACACGTATTCGATTACTAAAATTCAACCACTTGGGGGATGGAAAGGGGTTGCAGAGTTTGTGTTATGATTTTTTATGGTCAATTTTACTTGAAATTTGGAAGTAATGCTCTGCAATACAAATAATGAGAGACGTACTGCAGCAAATACAACTCCTGGGGGATGGAAAGGATTTGCAAAGTTTGTGTGGGGATTTTTTTATAGTTAATTTTACTTGCCACATGAAAGAAATGCTCTTCAAGGCAAATATACTATACCTATGTAACACAAAGGCAATATACATATAAAAAATATTACTTTCGGCGATTCAGAAAAAACTACATCTGAGGTGGTAAAATGGGGGGTAGAAAATTGTATGGTAGGTATATATTTTTGAAGTGAGAAACGTGGAAAATTTTGTTCATTGCTTTTAGCGATTTTGGAAAAACATAATGAGCAAATTGGCGGTAGAAGTTTGTATGCGATTTTGGACATATGTAAAGGGGGAAATGTGGTGAGAATACTGTTTTCATAAAAAAAAATGTAATTTTTCGGTGATTTAGGAAAAACTACCCAAAAGGTGGTAAAGGGGGGGGGGGGGGGGTAGAAATTTCGGATTTTGGACATTTTTGAAGTGACAATTGTGAAAATTTGTATTTAGGCTACTGTTTATTAATAGAAAATACAACAGCTTGCGAGTTCAGATATTTTTTTAAGTGAGAAACGTATGAATTTATGTCAGGGCTACTAAATTGCTTTCGGAGATTTTGGCAAAACTATTCCTGTCAATGGCGGTGGTAAATGGGCGGTAGTTTTAAATGAACTATCGAAATATGTTCTGCACGATGATTTATGGCGATATTTTTTTTCATCTACTGTCACATGTGGGAGTGCCCAACTTAGAAATATTTATATTTGTTATTTCACTACCAAACTCCTGCAAGACACTTATTCCTACTCCAAATATCATAAATTTAGATTTTGAGTAAAATGCGTGTGACATACGGAAGGACGGACGGACATGACGAAACTATAAGAGGTTTTGCCATTTTTGTTACGGCACGCTAAAAAGCCGTTGGGCGATTTTGAAAAACTACCCCAAAGGTGGTAAAATTGAGGGTTAAGCCATTTTTAAAATGAGAATAGTTTACGACATAAATGATTAAAAATACGGAAATTTCGGAAAAGGGGGTAAAATGGGGGTAGAAGTTTGTGTGGGAATTTGGTAATTTTTGATGAGAGAAATGTGGACATTATTGGTATTAAGGTTACTTTTTACCTATAAATAAGAATTATGACTGGGGAAGTCAAACATGAAACTCGGTATCAACACCATTATTAATTAAATATAAAAACAGGTTTTAAAATAAGCCCTTAACAGTGTGAAAAGCGGGGTAAAAGTTTGAATTTAAGTTGTTTTTTTTTCCAGATACATGAATGTTAGCATCTAAAAAAGTACAAGCTTCAGTTTTTTTTAAACACTTACCCCTTAAAGAAACAAATAGTCAAGAACAAACCCATCATCAGTAAAAAAAACTGTAGGGAAAAACTTGGGATCTTAGACTAATGATACTGAATGTAAAGTTTTTATGGAAATAAAGTTACTTTCATTCAAACGTATACAGGGTGGAAAAAACGAAAGCCACATGGACGGCAACTACCTTAAATATTGAAAATAGCAAGTTCTACGCAAAGGAGACTTACTTTTATTTTGTAAAACAAAAATATGCATTATTGGATTTTTGAAAAAGTCGTCTTCTTTAACCGGGAATCGAACTGGTCGAACAATAAAGTCGTGTTTTATGGTACAGATCGAAAAGGTCATTGAGAGTGATCGTTTAAGTCTATAACACATACGCCTTTAAATAAATAAAGACCATGAAAAGACCCTTTTTTATTATTTTGTCATATTCTACCAGTTCGATTCCCGGTTAAGACAGGCAAATGTTCAAAAATCCATAAATGCAGTAATAAATGTTTTCAAAAATAAAAGTAAGTCTCCTTTGCATAGAATTTGCTATTTCCAATATTGAAGGTAGTTGCCGTCCATGTGGCGTTCGTTTTATCCACCCTGTATATCTACAAGATATGAAAACGGGTATTGCGACTGAATAGTGTAGCATAAAGAAAATATCCAGCTTAGGTGTTTTTCGAAAATCTTCTGCTAAGAGGTTAATTATTTGTAAAGAAATTTAGTAAATAGATGAGATGACTAAATTATCAATCTATTGAATCTAGGGTCGATTAAAAAAAAACGTAATAGTGAAAGAGGGGCAGTGAATTTATTTTGTATGGCAATTTTGTTGTTTTAGAGTCATAAACTCATAACATGAAAGGTGTCTGTGGACCGCTTACTTAAAATTCACGTTCTGGACTTTTTTCATAAAAAAACTCTTTGAAGGTGATATAAAACTATGTCTGTAGGTACTTTTTACACGAATTCTGACTCTCCGCAGACGAAGTCGCGGGCGGAAAGCTAGTCTATATATATAAAAGGCAATGTCCCGGGTGACTCATCATCGCCCAGCCAAAACTACTAATGCTAGAAATATGAAACTTGGGCATTATTTTTTTTTGTGATGTAGAGATCCACTAAGAAGGGATTTTTTGAAATTCAACCCCTAAAGGGATGAAAGGGGGTTGCAAAATTTGTATGGGAAAAAATATTTTTATGGTACAATTTACTTGAAACTTGGTAGAAATGCTCTTCAATGCAAATAATAAGACACGTATTTCAGCGATTACTAAAATTCAACCCCTAGAGGGATGAAAGGGGTTGCAAAGTTTGTATCTGAAAAAATATTTTTATGGTCCAATTTACTTGTAACTTGGTAGAAATGCTCTTCAATGCAAATACTAAGACACTTATTTCAGAGATTACTAAAATTCAACCCCTAGAGGGATGAAAGGGGGTTGCTAAGTTTGTGTGGCAAAAAATATTTTCATGATCAAATTTACTTGAAACTTGGTAGAAATGCTCCTCAATGAAAATATCGAGACACGTATTTCAGCGATAAATAAAATTCAACCCCTAGAGGAATGAAAGGGGGTTGCAAAGTTTGCAAAGAAAAAATATTTTTATGATCAAATTTACTTAAAACTTGGTAGAAATGCTCTTCAAAGAATATAATGAGATACGTATTTCAGCGATTACTAAAATTCAACTCCTGGGGGATGGAAAGTAGTTGCAATGTTTTTGTGGAGATTGCTTTCATGGTAAATTTTACTTGAAATTTGGTAGAAATGCTCTTCATTGCAAATGTAATCTACGTACAAAGGCAATATACATACAAAATATATTACTTTCGGTGATTCAGATAATACTACCTCTTAGGAGGTAAAATGAGGGGTAGAAAATTGTATGGAAGATATATATTTTTGAAGTGAGAAACGTGGCTAATGTATATGAATTAAATATATTGCTTTAGCTATTTTGGAAAACTTAGGGGTAAATTGGCGGTAGAAGTTTGTATGGGATTTTGGACATTTTTGAAGGGAGAAATTTGGTGAGACTACTGTTTTTATAAAAAAAAAGTTACTTTCGGCGATTTAGGAAAATCTACCCCAAAGGTTGTAAAATGGGGGTAGAAGTTTCGGACTTTGGTCAATTTTAAAGTGAGAAATGTGAAAATTAGTATTCAGGCTACTACTTATTAATAGGAAATACGATTTTAGCGTCTAGCGAAGTTAGTAAATAAGCGACTTCGGTTATTGTTTAGGTGAGAAACGTGTAAATAGGTGTCAGCCTGTTAGGGCTACTAAATTGCTTTCGGAGATTTTGGAAAAACTTTCTCTGTAAATGGCGTTTGTAAATAGGCGGTAGAAGTTGAAGTTGTGTATTAAAAGAACTGTCAAAATATGTTCCGCACGATGATTTATAGCGAATTTTTAACCGACTTCAGAAAAAGGAGGAGGTTCTCAATTCGTCCGTATTTTTTTTATTTTATTTTTTATTTT
Organism: Acleris literana; assembly: GCA_946894065.1. Taxonomy (NCBI): domain Eukaryota; kingdom Metazoa; phylum Arthropoda; class Insecta; order Lepidoptera; family Tortricidae; genus Acleris; species Acleris literana. The sequence goes on from OX335692.1 coordinate 8,705,272, forward strand.
TAATGTTTGTTACCTCAGAACTTTCGACTGGGTGAACCGATTTTGATGGTTCTTTTTTTATTTGAAAGCTGGTGTTCCCGATTGGTCCCATTCTTATCAAAATGAAGATCTGATGGTGGAATCCATGAGGAATCGACGGAACTCTTCAAAATTTATAGGCACACCTATAGCGATTTTGGTATTTTTCATTGTAACTCGTGTATTTGGTCTTGGAAAGCATTGAAATTGTCATCAAAACTTTTAGGTCACTTAATCTAAAAAAGACTGACGATCTTTGGGGCCTCTCCGTCACAGTACTACAGTCCATCTTAGAGTTAACTGCGCCATATCTAGCTCTGCTTTATTTAACAAGTGTGTCGATATTGGAGTGTTTCCTGATCTGATGAAACACAGTCGGATTATACCCTTGTTTAAGTCAGGAGCAAGAACAGACCCCACAAATTTTAGACCAATTTCGATACTGCCAGCGCTGAGTAAAGTTTTTGAAAAAATAATTCTTAACCAAATATCCTCCCATTTTAGTAAGAATTTGGGTTTACCAAGGGACGGTCAACTACAGATGCCGGTTCAACCTTAATTGAATATGTCTTTGATGCCTGGGAAGAATCACTAGATGTGATTGGAGTTTTCTGTGATTTATCCAAGGCGTTTGACTGCGTTGATCACGTTACGTTAGTGCGAAAGCTAAGCTACTACGGTATCAAACATGGTGCCCTTGATCTTATTATTTCTTACCTTGCTCACCGAACTCAGCGGGTGGACATAAACAGAACGCAATCCCCTGGGTCAGCTGTTGCTATGGGAGTGCCTCAAGGCTCAATTCTGTGCCCATTCTTGTTTTTAATTTATATCAACGATCTCCCTTATGTTGTGCGCGACAAACATGAAATAGTTCTGTTTGCCGATGACACTTCTCTTTTATTTAAAGTAGATAGAAAACAGGCAAATTTCAATGACATTAATGATACGTTGTCAACAACTGTTGACTGGTTTACAGCCAACAACTTACTTTTAAATGCCAAGAAAACTAAGTGTATGAAATTTTCTCTATCAAATGTGAAAGGAGTGAATGGGACTAGTATAAGACTGAAGAATGAGACAATGGGATTCGAAGATAAAACAGTATTTCTAGGTATTACTTTGGACTCAAAACTGCAATCGAATGCGCATATATCCAGCCTTGCGGGTAAACTTAGTTCTGCAGCGTATGCAGTAAAGCGCATCCGCCAACTTACAGACGTCGAGACAGCGACACTTGTGTATTATAGTTATTTTCATAGTGTTATGAGTTATGGGATTTTGTTGTGGGGAAAAGCGGCTGACATTCAGGCCATCTTTATATTACAGAAGCGGGCTATACGTTTTATTTATCAGCTGGGTTCACGGGTCTCACTCAGAGATAAATTTAAAGAAATTAATATTCTTACTGTCGCGTCGCAGCATATCTTTGAAAATATCATGCATGTTCGTAAACACATACATGACTTCAGGCATAACCGTGACGTTCACAAGTTCAACACGTGAAATAAAGATAAACTCGTAGTCCCAGGTCACCGTCTTCGTAAAGTAAGCACAAAGTTCGTGGGGAACTGTATACGTTTCTACAATAAGATACCTATTTGATATTGTCATAATGCCGTCCAATAAATTTAAGTCACGCATTAAGTGCTGCTTGCTGGGTAAGGCATATTATACTGTAAATGACTTCCTAGATGATAAAGACGTTTTTAAGTAGTGTGAGCTATTACTGATATTACGGTTCTTTTTAAAAAACTTTTTTTGAATAGTTATAATAGCTGAGCGCTGAGCAGCGCTTATTGCAAAATGCCTTTAAGCCAATAATGTAGACACTTTCAATTTAAGTATACCTTTTACTTTTTAATTGGATTGGTTCTTGTGCACAAGTCACTTTAGAAGTGAGAACACATTGTGATGTTTCTCGCCGGACAACTAAATTTTTATTGATATATTTTGTCCGGCAGCATGAGCATGTCATGCTCACTTAAAGGTCTTTGCTTACGGCGGCGTCGTTGATAGGGTCGCCACCTTCCTGAACACATGGTTGAGGGAGGCGATGGCTGAGATACGCGTCATACTCGTGAACGGGTGCTGTCTGTGGGGTCCGGTCTGTTCACGCTTGCAAGGACCTGTTTTCCAGTTAGTTATTTTAATTATCGTTCCTGACGTAGAGACCTCGTCATGTTGTTCTCCTAGTCACTATTTTTAATTTAAGTAATTTAGCATACATTTGTAATGATTTTATTTGTGTTAGTTTTAAAATAATTATTTATTACTGTATTACCTTGTAATGTTACTTTTAAGTATTATTGTATTTTATGATTGGAAAAAATGACCTTCTGCTGGAGTTTCTTGCGGCGCTTCTTCTCCGCAATGATGGTCTTGTCTGAAGCGCTAGTAGATTCACTCCATGTTACCGACGTGTAAAAGAACCCTCATGTGCTTGCTTGAGCTTGAAATGTTCTATTGTTTCTTATTAATTGAGAAGTGGGAGAAAAACAGCATAATTATGATCACAAAAAAGTATAAAATAAAACAAAGTTAAAAAAAACAAAAACCCGCCTTCAACTTCTTTCTGCTTTTTGAAGGCGGGCTTTTGTTTTTTTTAACTTTGTTTTATTTATTTTATCAACAGTCACATGTTGATAGGGAGTGCCGAACCAAGAAATATTAATTTTTGTTATTTCACTACCAAACTACTTAAGTAGCGGCTTCTACAAGACACTATTCCTGCTCCAAATTTCATCTATGAACCTCTGCAGTTTTCGAGTAAAATGCGTGTGACATACGGGCGGACGGACGGACATGACGAAACTATAAGAGTTTTTGCCATTTTTGCTACGGCACCCTAAAAAGGCGTTGGGCGATTTTGAAAAACTTCCCCGAAGGTGGTAAAATTAAAGACAGTTTGGCCATGTTTAAAATGAGAATAGTGAACGTCGTAGTTTACGACATAAATTAAAAAAAAACGGCAATTTCGAAAAAGGGGGTAAAATGGGGGTAGAAGTTTTTGTGGGAATTTGGTCATTTTTGATGTGAGAAATGTGGACATTATTGGTATTAAGGTTACTGTTCACCTATACATAAGAATTATGACTGGGAAAGTTAGGTACATGAAAGTCGGTATAAAGACCAATATTAATTATATAAAAAAACAGGTTTTAAAATAAGCCGTTAACGGTGTGAAAAGCGGGGTGAAAGTTTGCAGGTATTTGAGCTGGTATTTTTCCAGTTACATGAATGTTAGCATTTAAAAAAGTGCAAGCTTCAGTGTTTTTTAAACACTTGCCACAAAAAAACTAAAGGGAAAAACATGGGATCTAAGACTACTGATAGCGACTGTAAAGTTTGTATGGAAATAAAGTTACTTTCAAACGTATATACCTACAAGATATGGAAATGGGTATTGCAACTAAATACAATATCCAACTTTGGTGTTTTTCGAAAATCTTTTGCTGAGTGGGTTAATTGTTTGTATAGCAATTTAGTAAATAGATGAGATGACTAAATTATCAATCTATTAAATCTAGGGTTGATTAAAAAAAATGTAATGGTGAAAGAGGGGCAGTGAATTTATTTTGTACGCCAATTTTGTTTAGAGTCAAAAATGAAAGATGTTTGTGAACCGCTCACTTAAAATTCATGTTCTGGATTTTTTTAAATTAAAGAACTCTTTGAAGGTGGTATAAACTATTTTTGTACTTTTAAGATACGTTCTGACTATCCGCAGATGAAGTTGCGTGCGGAAAGCTAGTATATAATATGACTCATAGCCAGTTGATGTATAATGTAAATATTTTTATTTTTAAAGTTGCGGGCATCAGATTTCTCAAATGCTTACGGCCAAGATTATGGATCGGATGGTATTTCTGGGCATGACGCCGGTGGCCAAAGCTACGGTGGGCACGATTTCGGTGGTCTCCTGACCACCCTGACCTGCGCAGCAATGATTTCGATGGAAATGACTTCGGTGGACACGACCTTAAAGCCCACTCTTACCCCGTCCATCAACATATCGAGGAAGAAAACCCAGAACCCATCAAACATTACAAAGATGTAGTCGTACCAGTACCCAAAAAGGTAGAGTTCAAAGTACACCAGCGCCTATCCTAATACCTGTACCGCATCCAGTTCCTTTTCAAATACCGGTAACGAAAGCCGTTGTCATCCCCATTATTAAGGAAGTGTCAATACCGGTTGAGAAATCAGTGCCGTAGCCGGTAGAGAAAACGGTACATGTACCGAAAATTAAGGAAGTACCGTTTGAAGATATTAAGCATATTATTGTGCCAGTTGAGAAGCCCGTACCTTTCAAAGTTCCAGTTTATGAGACCATTATTCATACTAAGAAGGGTTCTCATTAACTTTAAGCTCTTAATAGGGTTCTGTAGTTTTTCGCCCCACCTCTGTGCCGTGTGACGTTTCAAAATGTGGAACTACTTTCTTACTTATATTATGTTTTTTAAGTACTAATTGGGCGTATTTTTAAAAGTTTGTACCTAGTTAAGGACTAAAATTAAGAAACGTTAACTTTTCGGCTGAGTTACGAAAATTAGCTATAGGTACCTACTGTTATAAGACAAATGGTGGTATCTCAGCAAAACTCCTGTAGCAAGTGCAAGCATATTACTAACGGGTGAGCATTGAATCTACTTCATTTATTGAATTTGGGATACTGCTAATTGGCGTTGAGAGGTAGTACATAAATGTACGACTAATTTTCGTAACTCAGCAGAAAAGTTAACGTTTCTTAATTTTAGTCCTTAACTATGTACAAACTTTTAAAAATACGCCCAATTACGATAAAAATGTATTTTTCTCAAACATGTCAGTTTAGGCTTCAAAGTATCACGTCGCGGGCGGAACACCTCAAGAGAACTGTAAAGGAATTTCATACTTCAAAATTGAAGGCCTAGGCCGGGAAGTATTTCTTTTTTAATTTTAATGGAAACATGGCGGCTTTGTTTATGAACAGGCAAAATAGCTGTTTTTTTTTAAATATATTAAGCCTTTGATCCAACCAAAGCGTTTGCATGTTTAAATAAAGGCACCAGGTACCAGGAGGGCAGAGGTTATTAGGGGTGCGTAGAGCAACTTAGATCGCAGGCGATGTGGCACGGTGCGGCGTACCGCGGCGCAGCGGCGGCGCACCCAACACAGCGCGGATGACTGAGCACTGTAGGTTACTTTTAATGTTTATGCACTCCTAGTATTAGACGTTGTAAGTTTTTTTTTTAATGAATTATATTTTTGAGAAAAGCACTATACATACCTCGCCGGCAACCCCCTACTTCCCAGCCTCCGAAGTAATGTACTATTCTTGGCTGGTACTATTTATTTAATTGTTAAGTAATAGCCTTCTTATGATACTGTACCGCTTTAAACAACAAGTACATGTACGGAAACTCTGTACATTCCTGTTTTTATTTTCTGTAGTAAAAAGTGGTTAATTATGTGTTAAATGTGTTGCTTCTTGTGTGTGCTCGAACGGCAGTGTGTGTACATGATAGGCCTTGTTAATGTTAACTTGTTTTAAGTTTAAATAAAAAACATTTACTAGAACTTTATTTTGTAGTTTTATTTATCAGTAGGTACAGCAGAACAAACTTTTATGACACCCTGGTTTCATCATTTCGTAAATATTTCTCACATTTAAAACACACAACACAAATAATAATTATCTTAAAACAAAACAACAATCACCAGCAATTTAAGTCTAACCACAGCAACATAATATGTTGTCAGTAATAAATATAATTATCTATTTCTACAAAATAAAGGATAAAATTGGGTGTGGCACTAACAGAATTAAAACTTTTATCATTAAACTGGAATTAATAAAAATATCATTTCTTAATATGGCCATTAACAAAAATATGGGCACTTGAAAACAAGATTATGTTGATGATATTATTGTCCATAGAAACTTTGGCTACTTTAATATTGTGACGGATAATTATAGAACTGGGTTTAGGGTATTAGATGAAAAAAAATTATTTAAATCAATACTGCGGTGTTCGTTTTTCTACTACAGAACTTAGATAATAATCGTAACAACCCGTTACAAGAGTATTACAAAGTGAGATTACAAAACGATATTATCAACATAACCTTTGATTAAGCTACGGAAAATAGTGAAGCGAAGATCGATTGTTATTTAATGTATCTTATAAATTGTGTGTGTATCTATACGACAAATCAACTCTCCGATTTTAAGAAAACACTTTAGTTTATTATAATATTAGTTATTAGTTTCTATGCACTTTATATCTTGTTTTCAGGGGCCCATATTTTTGTTCTGCGGTAAGATAGGTATTTGCGGCCATAGTAAGAAATGATGTTTTAACTAATTACATTTTAAATAAATAAGTTTCAATTATGTTGGTGCCACACCCAATTTCCATACAAAAGTGCCCATAATCCTTCAAAAATAACAAACTACAAGTATAGATTACAAATATGACGTAGATTCGGCATACTGATATAAATTAGTGTCACTTTAAAAGCGATATAACCAAAGAATTTGGCGATGTTATTGCACTGGCCTTGAATTTTAGTATATTTCAGTATATTAATGGTACAAAGTTGGTTAAAACTTAGATATTAAATTATAATAACAATACCCGTAAGCAGAGGCCCTAGACAAGATGCATTCGGCGTTCGTTATCGTAATGCAAAATATATTGATTGACGTAAGCTGTCAGACGGTCGCGTCGAGGGTCTACGTCAATGATTGGCATCGAGCACCTACGTTAATTCCATACATTTCGTCAGTTTTCGAAAATCGTTTACGTTATCGTTAAGCAACTGGTCTACAGGATGGATTTTTTAATGAAGGTCTCAGTAAAAGATTCTGCCTAGTAAAAAAACAGCTCTATTATAATAATATGTTCTTTAAAAATCGAAAAAAAAAAAAAAACATTAGGTTATCAGCTGACGAATAAGGTAAAAACATTTTAAATTCAAGGATATTACCTTCCACTTACAAAAACCCTTTTAAAGCAATCCAATACAGTAGAAATATATAAAAATGGCTAAATAGCCATAAAGTCTAAAAACTGCAAAACCTTATAATTACGTTTTTAGAGCTTATAATTTTACAATTTTGCTTGTTCCGATCGTCAACTAAAATTTTATGTAATTAAATTGTTAAATGCCAGTTTCATGTTTACTTTTCAATTTACTTGACTACTGTTACCACATCTACGATTCCTTCTACATCTACTATCTTTTCATTACTAGCTAAGAAACATAAATATCTCACAGAATATAGGATCAACGAAGTAACTAATTACATTTTATTTTATATGGTTGGTTTGGTTTTGTGGTTGCCGAGTTAGAATAGTGCCACTCCATGTCTTCCCGTGGATGTCGTAAGAGACGACTAAGGGAATAAAGGCTTGTAGTACTGCTAGGCAATGGGCTTGCAACCTGTCACAAAACATCTTAGCCTAATTGTGCAAATTGTGGTCATAGAATTATCAACAAGTTTTTAGAGATGTTTGTAATTCTGTAGCTCTGCCTACCCCACTCTGGGAACGAAGGCGTGAGATTATGTATGTATGTGTAAATATATTACATCTTCTTCGCGTCATTCTTCAAAATGCAGACATTAGCATTCATCATTAATTGTAGCGAAAAGGTATGTACAAACATTTAAGCATTCCATATAAATTATTCAAATATTAAATACATCAATATTTTGGCAAGTTGATCGACTTCGACTGACGTCATCGATCGATCGTTGATTATCGTCATCGAGTACAGTTAGCAGCAGAAGTCAAAAATATACCCCTAAGCTTTTGAGGATTGAGTTGTTTAAAGATAATTTAGCCCGCGTGCATATAAATACTCTTTATAGAACACCAAAAACCAAACCAAACAACATTCACATAAATTAAAGTTGAAAGTTACGTCTATCCCTTTTTCTCGATTTAGTCACGAATGACAAGTGAAATTCACGGGGCATTCGAAGTTTTGAATTAAACGCTAAACCTACCCTGATTTTTAAACTTACACAACACAATGACGCGTGTACGTCTATTTCTAACCGACTTCAAAAAAGGGGAAGATTCACAATAAGAGTTTATTTTTTTGGCTTTACCGCTACACCAACCGGAAAAAATATTTTTAACTAGATAGCTACTTTTGCTGCTGACTGTATGCGTCTATAGCTTAATATTCGGTACTTACTAGTTCTATTTTCTAGTGTCCGTAAGGGTAAGTGTACAAAGTGACATGGAAATTGACGTCTTAAAGGTAAGATAGTTATTACATTTACGAGTATGTTGACGACGTAAACACACCACAACACTCACTGTCGATTGTCAGAACAACTGTCCTTGTGTATACTTACCTTATGACATAATTATTCCCGCACAAAACTACTCGTGAACCTATTAAACCAAAACGGTCGGGGACTAATTTACTCGACTATAGTAAATAAAATAGTTTTGTTGTTTGCTAGATGTAACGATTATAACAATAAATCACAGAAGAAACATATAAGTATAACAAAAGTACTTAAAGATACCATTTACAAGTATCAATTACACAATTATATATTTTAACAATACAAAACATAAATCACAGCGATAAAATATTACAAAAATAAAAAAATAAAACGTATTTTAAGCTATATATAGCTAATTTTGTAGGTAACCTGTCACCCAAAGTCATCTATTAAAAATGCAAAAACTAAATTTAAAACACATGATTGCGGCGGCGCTATTACATTTTTCTTAGCGTTTACATAACTGTAATTTAAATTAATTGAGCGTTTCTATAAATCCACAAAAATAACTTTCCATACAGTAGTCCACCAAACGAAGGAAACTCAGTGGAAAAAACTCGTGTATAAGCGAATTTTGGCATAGTGGTAGGGAATGGTGTTTTAAACGACATATTAAAAGTACTGATGGGTGGGGGTGGAGCTAACGGGTGGAGGGGGGTGTAAAGGTTCCTTTTTTTAGTTTTTCGTAAATAACTCGTAAACGGTGGCCCCTAGCAAAAAATGTTCCGTCACATAATTAATCTACATAAAATTCTCTACAAAAAAGGTTCAATACACTTTTTTGCTGGGATCAATATTTAATGAGATGTGGAGGGAATAATAATTCCCGAAAGGCCATAGTTGGGTTTGCATAGCAAGTCGGCCCTTACATCAAATGGACTCAAATTTTAAGAAATGTGTCATAAAATAACTTTGTCTGGTGTAACTTATATTTTTTGTTCAATAGGAACTACGTAGATTTATGTTTGTCCACTCCATTCGAAGCCACAGCCACTCCCTTATTCTGTGAGGCGACTTTCCCTTTTGGCGACCTGAAATTAAGTTTTTTTTACTACCACCCATGACGGAAGATGTTACATAAATGTGATGTAAAAATTATCTTTAAACACCAAGCGATCTATGACATATCATTCTCATTTCCTTTTCTATACAACTGTATCTAATGTAAACTAGCACTATGAATATATATTTTTTTAGCACGTTTTCATAATATATTATCTTGATCTTGATGTTGATGTAGTACTCAGTAGCTTAGTACTTAGTAGCTCTTACTATCGGGGACTATCATAATGTCAACAATATGATTACAATAAAGAAACAAGGTGGGCTAGAACAAAGTAGATTAGAGACCCTTATTTTTAAGTACGATCGACCGGTTATCAAGCACTTTTATTGAATTGTAAGTGTAGTTTTTGGCATCATTCAAAGATTTTCCCAGCGGAATATCGAACCGTAAGGGTACAGTTAAAATCGAAAAGCCCTTGCTTTGACGTTTTGAGAACAAAGACTGAGTGGACCTTTCAACTTTTGCTAAAATATTCAAAGCGTTTGCTTTTTGGCAAACCGTACTGCTTGAAGCTTATTTACAATTGCCAGTATAGGGTTCAGTTTGGCCCTCCGTTGGCCACTTTGTATTTCGGTCGTCGGCAAAATAAGTGTCCTTCAATTTTGAAACAACTTCCTTTGAAAAGAAAATGGCTAAAAGTCGACTCATCAAATCAATAAACGCACCTTATCGCCCTTTCGGCTTTATGATTTAGGTAATGGGTATCACATCTTTGCCTATCTGTACACTTGTTTAAATGTGTGATTCAGTTTCGATATTTTTCTCTCATTAACGCATAAACAGCTGATGCGGTTTGAATGAAATTTTAAACCCAGGTAGTTCAAGTCCTTAGTTTAAATATAAAATCAATGTCACACCAATCGACCAAGTCCCAAACTAAGCTCTAGGCTTGTACTATTGGTACAAGACAACGATATAAATACTTATATAGAGAAATACATCCTTAAATACATAGAAAACATCCATGACTCGGAAACAAAATATTCGCGCTCATCACACAAATATCCGCCCTTACCGGGATTTGAACCCAGGACCGCTAGCTTCGTAGGCAGGGTCACTACTTACTAGGCCAGCGCGTCGTCAATTCTATAGAATAATATAGAATACTTTTCTTCTGAAAATATTGATAGTGGTCGTTGGAATAATGTTAAACTTGGTCTAGAGGTCTACGAAGGAAATACTATTGAGTAAATAATATTTTGATTTGTCTTGATTATTATTCTTACTTGGTATCGAGGTATCGGTTCGTGAAGTTGATGAGAGGCGCTTCCACAAGAAGCCACACCATTAAACTCAGCACGAGAGACATAACCACTAATCCACCAGTTTCTATGATCTGCAAATCCAAAGGTGACTTATTTTTATACTACTTATTAAATAAGTCTACTTTTAAACTTTTAAATGTTTCATTTTGAGGTGAGTCAATGCTAGGCCGAGATTCTAGGCGGTAAAAACGATATCGTCTATGACTTGTTATCATATTGTCAACGTTTTATAGGTCCTATTTACATGACAGTAATGGCTGCTGAGTTCAAAACAATACCATAACAGGTCAAAGACTATATGATTTTTCCCAGCTAGAATAGAGGCCCATGTCAAAGACGATACGGTATAGTTTATTCCAGTTAAAATGTGAAATGCATTTAACGTGGGATTTTACAAGTTCTTTTGTTGCTAAAGATGAAAGGAAAAGATAACAAAGGGACGTTTTAAAACTGGCCGAAGTGTGGCACGTGCTGGAGTAGCTCAACTCTTCTTGATCATTGAAATGATTTTTTTTAAGCAGTCTATATTATAATGCAAAAAGGATAAAAATTACATAGTAGATAATATTATTGTTATGACTAATAATAAAATTCAAAATAATTTAAAATGTTGTTAACAATGAAATTTCTTGCTATCCCTTTAACAATCGACGGTAGGATTAATGGGTTTTACCTGAACCGGATACTTTTATTTTAGAAACGCACGTCGTGCAGTGTACTACAGATACCGATAAACAACATCATAACTATCATGATCGTTTGGTATACTTTAGGCCTACCGACACACCTGCGTAATTGTTTTACAACCCTACTTGAAGATAACAATTGAACAATAAATGTTGGTAATGGTTGGTTTTAAGTGCTTTTCGTCATTTTAACTGGAACAAACTATATTGTTTTTAACCCGGACGCCATTACTGTCAAGTCAATAAGAGCTATTAAAACGTTGGCAATACGATAATAGGTCAAAGACGATAAGATTTTTCCCGCCTAGACTAGAGGCCCAGGTCAGAGACGATATGGTATTGTTTTTAACCCGGCCACCATTACTGTCAAGTCAATAAGAGCTATTAAAACGTTGGCAATACGATAATAGGTCAAAGACGATAAGGTTTTTCCCGCCTAGACTAGAGGCCCAGGTCAGAGACGATATGGTATTGTTTTTAACTCGGCCACCATTACTGTCAAGTCAATAAGAGCTATTAAAACGTTGGCAATACGATTGGCAATACGATAATAGGTCAAAGACGATATGGTTTTTACCCCCTAGAATATCGGCCCTGATCTGGTGCCGGGGCGTCGTAGTTAGTTGGCAAAGGCCCGGAGTAAATAGAAAAAAATGTATTCTCTCTTACGCTGTCCAACTCATGGGAAGTGAAGTGACTACGAAGTGACAACTTGCTCTTCTGGAGTAGCAGCAGGTGAATCACGTAGACGCCGTACGAGAGGCGGCTGAGCGGCGCAAACGTTTTCCAGCTGAGGTACGAGTTGATAAGAGCTGGAAAATAAATGTTAATAAAAGTTTTAATGCACCGCAAACATCAGTAGGAATATCTACACTTTCATTTAATTCTGGGGACCTAGTGAACAAGTGTGTAAGTTTTCTGAAGATCAAGTGAAAAAGGGTTTGATTCTAGTTTACTCCGTTTATGTATATACCCTTTTGTAGAAAAAGTTATGTCGACTTACACCCTTTTTAACTAGCTCCCCAGATTTTGGCTTGGAAATACATAAGTGGAGGTTAAAGAAGACTTCGTTATGAATACGAACAGAATGGCTTAATTCCGAATAAAAACAACACATCAAAGCGTATGTACTCTATAACCGTGCTCATAACACACATCGTCAGATCTTCAACAGAAGTGAAAAGACAGTTAATTTTTTTTCCAAATGCAGTTAAAGTAGACAAACGTCATCTCCAGAGTTTCAGTGGTTTTATAATACTGGTAATGGTCATAGCCCTACACCAAATTCACGTTTAGCATCTAATTGTCAGCGGTCGTTGTGTATTCTTATATCCTAAATTACCCGAGCTGATGATGGACTTCTGCCCATTCCTAAAGCTGAACAAATTATTTAACAGAATACTTACGAACATCTCCATATGTGCAGAAAACTATGACACCAAGGATAGCCACTGCGTAGGTGGCTCTGTTGAAGACCACGAAGATGCAAGCCAGGAAACCGTGGACGTTGTTTATGAAACAAAGGTACCCTGCTCCAAAAACCGCTGTCATCAGAGTGAGGGATGCTTGGACGCCCAAGAATGAGGTTGTCTGAAATAGAAGTCATTCAAATCAAGTAAAACAAATTTAACTTAGAAAAATGGGGTCCCTTAGATACGGGAGTTGCCCGCCAACCGTTCTCGGAGCTACACGTGTTTGTGTTGGTCGGTCCGCAACAATCAAGCCAACTGAGAGGCAAACCCTTATGCGGTGACGTTCGCTGTAGTACATCACACTTAATAACGCGTAGCTCGTACTCCGATCGAGTGACCTAGGTTCGGCCTAGCACTACGAATATAGTTAAGCAAAGGTGTGAGTGAAGGTATGAGTGAAGGTGTGAGTGAAAGTGTGTTTAAATGTGTGTGTGTTTGCGTCTTCTTGACCTTATCGCAGCAAGCGTGCACGCGTTTCAGTAATAAGTGCCAAACGGTGCCGCGATATTTTAGAAATTCAGGTATTCGCATCGTACTGGCCGTCATAATACATAATTATGAGGAGTGCTTTTAAGACTCAGTGTCAGTCGATATCATTTGCCATTGCTCTCTTAATCGTAGAAGAAGAAATATCGAGGTGCATGCGTAGGAGTTAAACGAATCGTCCCTAACCTTTAATCATACCTCGACCTGTGTTCTTCTAAGCCTCGGGGCTCAAATAGTGTATTTTGAGACAGTGTATCGCGATAGTAGATCGTATAAGAAGTTACCTTTGTCTTTTTCCCCGACAACCTTCATCTGGTAGTGTGCGCAGAAAGATAACTTTGTCGATTTTACACTTTATAGGTACCCGCTTGCTTTAGTTAAGCAGGGACAAATAAAAATATCAGATTCGCCTTATGAACAGCAACAAGCCCCAAAAACTACCCGCCCCACGCGGAGTAAGTTTATAAAAAAAAGTGTTCTTTGTTTTCAAGTGTCCGTAGGTACGGCTAGTTGCCACATCTGGAAATCATTAAGTAGGTACCCAAGCGACGCCTCGCAACATTTCGGAGAACAATCGACTCAAAGGACGGCATTAAACAAAGGACTAACTGACTGATTTAAGAAGGATAATTATCTAGGCGATCACAAAGCCCAGGCCTAGGGCCTAGGTGCCTATCCTTAGGAAATCAGCGCCCAAGATCATTAGCGACTTTAGGAAGTTATCTTTTTGTAATGTGGGTTACCTGATCTACGCAAATTTTCAATCAGAAAGTCTAGACCAAGCTATAAAATCCATGGGCAATTATCAAGCGGCAGTTAGAAAATAGATCTACCGACAACCACATTTTTACCCTTCGCCGCGTCCTGGACATAAACTAGAGGGAAGGAAACCGGCTCTCTGTTGCAGCATTAGACATAGAAAAAGCGTTCGACAACGTCAAAATAAATGCCCTAAGGGACATACTAAAAACGCGTGCAAATTTTCACCTTACCAATAGAATCATAGAAGCTTGCATGAGGGAGAGAACATTAATATTCTTGTGCGGACAGAACTCGGAAGTGGTTCAAAAAAGAAAAGGGGTCAAGCAGGGTTGCCCGCTGACCCCCCGGCTATTCACCATTCTAATGGATGACGTTCTTCGCACCCTAGAAGAGGAGGATGAGGCAGTCAGGCTGGACCAAGACGCCGAAATCACCCTACCCCTTATACTTTCGTATGCAAACGACCTAATTATAGGTACATATCAGTAATCGATCGTATAGTGAGAAAGCTGGCAGACTTGTTAAACACCGTAGGATTAACAATAAACACGGCAAAAACGAAACGAATTGTACGGAACCCATGTGATATCTCAAAAGAAGATCTACAGCCTATAATGCTTTGGTGGAGTGTATATCCAACCTACAATATACCTCGGTACTTATATCACATATACCCACAATAGGAGGGCCTCCATAAAGTCGCGTTGCCGTAAGAAATTAGAAGATATTAACGCAATTTATTAAGAGAAACAAAATAGAATGGAATCGCTAGGCTAATGTACAAAATGGTAATATCTCCTGTCATGACGTACGGGCTTAATGTCGCAGCACTAACCAAAGCGAATCGATCACGCCTAAGACGGTACGAGAGACACATTATAACTGAAATGCAGTGCTGTCAATCACTAAGGGCACTCCTAAACAAAACATCGGGCAAATTTTGGAAGGCAAAACAATGACAAAAATAATCAAAGTTCGGCGGATCTCGTATTACTGGCATGTGCTTAGGCGCCGAAACCCTCACCTAATGTACGCGGCCCTCAAGAATAAAGAATGCAGAAGAAATGTAGGTCGGCCTATATTTACTTGGGAGGACTCACTTGCCCAGGACATACGAGAATACACTAACAAGAGCCGTGCCTACGGGCGAAACATTGCGGATACTACAATTCGGCTCAAAAAAGAAGCGGAATAGGACTATAAAAAAACCTGAAACCGTCACAGAGACAGAGCCCGAGGATACAGAGGAAGCAGAGCAATGTTTTTAGTATTATATATTAAATTTGATTAAATTTTGGATATTAGATTTGATTTCAAGCAGTCCATACCTTTAGTATATATAATAATAACAAAAAGACTTATTGCCACATAAAAAAAAGAAGAAATACATGGCATTCCTTACACATTTTGAACAGGATATGAAACACTCTAAGATATATAAATTAATAAGAGATATAAATGGTTCTGTGACAACAGGCTCAGGTCTCAGCATATGCTGCGAGCTGGGTCAGCTGCACAGCGCTGGTTTTCAGCCTGCACCTAGCTCTCGGCTAAATTCCAACAAGTTGCAAGGGTACATTACGCTACGCTGTACCTATCTATGGCTAATAAAGAGCGTACAAATATAACATTAATTAGACGTGACTGTCTATATTCCATCAACAATATGGTCGGTCAAATCGTGCAGCAGAGCACTCTGCGGGTGAGGGATTCTATTTATCAATCACTTTGTTGTTTATTTAATAAAACTTTTCGAAAGCTAATTTTGAAGGTTGGTAGCGACATATGAGTACGTAGGGGGGTGGCAAATCGTTCCAGATTTTCGATGCTCGATAACGAAAACTTCCTAGGAAACCCATGGATCTATGCTTAGGCATAATAAGTTTATTGGCATGCATACTCCTGACGCCTCGATCTTTTTGAGTTTTATTTTTTATAGCTGTGTGGTTGCCGGCTTAGAATAGTACCACTCTGTGTCTTCCCGTGGATGTCGTAAGAGTCGACTAAGGGAATAAAGGCTTGTAGTACTATTAGGCGATGGGCTTGCAACCTGTCACTAATACACTGGTAAACATCTTAGTCTGATTATGCAAAATGTGGTTACAGAATTATCAACATGCTTTTAGAGTTGTTGGCAATTCTGTAGCTCTGCCTACCCCAAACTGGGAATAAAGGCGTGAGTTTATATATATATATATAGTCACCTACTTGGCCATACTGTGATTTATAATCATGTTAATTTTCATAAATTACACAAACCTAAAGTAAGTATAAATATTGTTAGGTACCTAAGTACCAAATTTAAATTATTTTACTTACATACTTTTTATCTGTTGACACTAAATTTTTATAGGTATGTGACGTGATATGTAAATTCCTTTTCGACCTTTTGATATTACCGCTTTCGCGCAAGGCGGCTTCCTTTGACTACTTAGGTACCTATTATTGGCGGCACGCGCCGTCGCTGCGCGGCTTCCTTAGAGCATTGGCCGCTCGCTTTGGTTCTAGGCTTGTGCTTTGGGTACTAGGCAACGATAAGCATACTTATGTAGTGAAAAATACATACTTAATATGACTACATAGGTACATATAAAACGCCCAAGACTCAGAAACAAAAATTACCTACTCGCACTCATCACACGAATATTTGCCCTGACCGGGAATCGAACCCAGGACCGCTAGCTTCGTAAGCAAGGTCAGTACTTACATAGTCACTACCAACTACCTAGGCCATCCACGTCGTCACATGTTACCTGTCACGTCACACTCAATAACTTAAATTACCTACTTAATACTGTTACGCCGATGGCATAAGGCGTCGCATTTTTAATCGTTAATTTTGGTGCTTTAGAAGCGTTTTCAGCAGGCTGAAATATCGTTTCAGTCCGTTTCAGAGGTAGCTCTATCACATACCAGATTATCAAAATTTCGACCAACTTACTATGATTAGAAAGAGACAGCTATACTGAGAACCTTCCAGAAGCGTGTGAAAGAGATAACACGAAATGAGACGGCAACACGCGGAACATTCCAGACTCATCCAGACCCGTGAGTCAAGGTCATTGCGATCGTAAAAACAACAAGGTAGCAAGGCGTAGAACATTCCAGCACCGAACAGTCTCGATCGACCTTGGCGGGGCGAGGTACATAGAACATTCCGGAAGGCGTTCTAGAATAATCGGACTCGGAAACTATAAAACGGCGGACACCGGTTGCGACGAGTCAGTCTTTACTTGGAAAGCGATCAGTGCGAATAAGAGTGACCCGAGCGATCATCTGAGTATTCAAAGTTTATTGTGCGATAATTGTTTTGTAACGGTTTAAGTGAGTGCGTAATTAAAGTCCACTTTTGTGGTCGAAAACAAAATTTAGTGAATGGGCTACTACAGGCATTCATAAAAGTAGAAATAGGCTTTATGACCTATATAGAGAGAGGGAGGAAAATAAGAATGTTGACTTCCTAAATTATGTTAGGAATAATTCAAGGACCTTTAAACAAGTTTGTTTAACTGCCAAGGCAAATTTTCTTAGTATCAAACTTAAATCATCTGACAACAAGGTAAAAACTGTATGTAATATTATAAATAGAGAAACGGGAAAATCAAAAACTCGTGATAATCAAGTCACTCTGAACACAGGTGACCAACAAATCACGTCAAATAAAGACGTTGCCTTAGCATTCGAAGATTATTTTTCTAACATAGCCATTAATACTACGAAATGTCTTAAATCATCCGCGGTTGAAGCTCAATCATTACTTAGCACTAATGTCAGTAAATGTAATATAAACTTTGATTTCAGCCCTGTAAATTCAGATTCAATAGTCAAGATATTTAAATCACTTAGTTTAAAAAAGACTGAAGATTTGTGGGGCACATCAGTTAAGGTACTCTTTCATATCATAGATGTAATTGCACCCCATCTAGCATTAATCTACAATAATTGCATATCAGAGGGGGTCTTTCCAGATCTCATGAAATATAGTAAAGTAATACCTCTTTTTAAATCGGGCGAGATGAGTGATATAACGAACTTCCGTCCCATTTCCATACTACCAGTTTTAAGTAAAGTCTTTGAGAAAGTAATGCTAAAGGATATGTTAGGTCACTTTAACAGAAATAAACTACTTAACAATAACCAGTTTGGCTTTACCAGAGGTCGATCAACAATTGATGCGGCATCTGTACTCATTAAACATATATATAACAGTTGGGAGAAATCTTGCGATGCAGTAGGAATGTTTTGTGATCTTTCTAAAGCTTTTGATTGCGTGGATCATACGACCCTTATTTTAAAATTAGAACATTATGGATTGTCCAACAAAGCTTTAAGCCTTATGTCTTCTTATCTAAGTGATAGAACTCAAACAGTTGTTGTAAACAAAACGCAATCTGTTGGAGCTACATTGAAAATAGGTGTGCCTCAAGGCTCTATTTTAGGTCCTTTTTTATTTTTGGTTTACATAAATGACTTGCCACCAACAGTAGATAAACTTTGTGATATTGTACTTTTTGCTGATGATACTTCACTAATTTTCAAGGTAGATAGAAAATCCGTAGACTACAGTAGGATTAACACAACACTAGTTAAAGTACTTAATTGGTTTACTAGCAACAATTTGCTACTAAATGCTAAGAAAACGAAATGTGTTAGGTTCGCTTTGCCTAATGTTAAACCGGTACATTCTAGTATTTTTCTAAATGACGAGTGTTTGCAAATGGTAGATAAGGCAATTTTCTTAGGCATAACATTAGATAAATATTTGCAATGGAGTCCCCATATAGCTGTACTGGCAGGTAAACTAAGTTCGGCAGCTTACGCCGTTAGGAAAATTAGACAACTAACCAATGTTGAGACAGCTCGCTTAGTCTATTATAGTTATTTCCATAGTGTCATGTCGTACGGTATTCTGGTTTGGGGTAAGGCAGCTGACATACAAACTATATTTGTGTTACAAAAAAGGGCCATTCGTTCTATTTACAACTTAAACTCCCGTGACTCTTTAAGAGAACTTTTTAAAGAAATTAATATCTTGACTGTAGCGTCTCAATTTATTTATGAGAATATTATTTACGTTATTAGAAATTTAGATTCTTTCACCAAAAATTCTGATATACATAATTTAAATACCTGAAATAAAAATAAAATCGCTATCCGAAAATTCGGCGTCCGTAAAGTATATAAATCATTTGTTGGTCAATGCATTCATTTCTATAATAAATTACCTGACGAAGTTTTAAAGTTACCCTTTCCAGCACTTAAAAGTTACTTGAAAAGGTCGTTAATGTCTAAAGCGTATTATAGGATCGAGGACTATCTAACAGACAAAAATGCATGGCCTAAATCCGAAACTTAGTCAATAATAATTTATTCAAATGCAAAATCTTTATCTTGTCTAGGGGACACCGTTGATGTAGGAAAACATATCGAAACTTTTATGTGGTCGTCTCGCACCATCTTATATACACATAAGTATGTGTTTTTTTTTTCTCTATCTCTCCCGTAAGATTCTTAATTGGCATGTTTTCCTGCTGAACTACGCATGTTATTTAATACTATATTTAATTTAATATTTATAGCTTTATATAATGCTAGACTAAGTAGTACCATTGTAATAAGAAATATGTTTAAAAAATGACTGACTGCTGAGTTTCTTGCGGCGTTTCTTCTCGGCAGTGGTCTTCTCTTGGGAAGCGCTGGTAGATTCTTGACGTGTAAAAGTGCCCGTGCGGCCTACTTACTGAATAAATTTCTTTTATCTTTTTTATCTTTATCTTTTGATTATCGGTGTATTCGTGCATTTCTATCAGTTACCTACCCCCACGTACGTAACATTTGGTGTCAGAAGTGGGATAGAAAATGCCAGTAACTCCGCGAGATCAAGAGCAGGAGGGGGTCAAAACCCGGAGCCAAACTGCAGCTGATGACTCACCAGCTACCGCCGGAACGTCCACCGCTACCGCACCGGGTACTATAACAGCGTCAGTTAAGCCGGAGTTTGACCTGAACGCAATCTTGATCCTCTTGAAAGAACAATCTAAAGCTCAAGAGGAACGTTTTAGAGCACAAGAGGAACGCTTCAGAACTCAAGAGGAACAATCGAGACTTATCCGTGATGAACTACTCAGTCAGAAGAAATTCCAAAAGGAACAATCCAGATCCCAAGATGAGCAATCTGTTAGAATTCTCCGAGAGGTACGAGAAGCCGCTTCGGAATGGAAAAAGGAAATGACGGAGGTTCAAGAAAAACTGGATGACGTCAAGGAAAAAGTTGAGGACCACGAAAACCGCCTCCAGACCATAAGAAACGAAGTGAAAAAGCTAGAAATCAAAGTGGTCAACGGTACCTGTGGACCTGAAACATCCATCCCTGTAGCTGGAAGATTCAAAGTACCTCTATTTGATGGAACATCATCATGGACGGCCTATAAATTGCAATTTGAGTCAGTTTCCCAGGCGAATGGCTGGAACAAGGACCAGGCGAAGACGGCTCTAACTTTGGCACTTCGAGATGAAGCCCTCACCGTGCTGGAAGCTCTGGGAGAGAATAAGACATACGACCGCCTTCTTGAAGCTTTGCAGGCACGTTATGGTGACAGCCATCTCGAGCACGTCTTTAGAGCTCAGCTTAAGGATCGAGCCCAGGGACGTAATGAGTCATTACAACAGTGGGCCCTGGAAATAGAAAAGTTGGTCAGGAAAGCGTATCAAAGTGCATCGGCCTCATTTGTGGACAGCATGCTAGTACAGGCCTTCATCGATGGAATCCGTGATTTATAAGTCAGAGCTGCTGTGCGACTAGGACATCATGGGAGCGTAAAGGATGCAGTTGCCCACGCCTTGGAGGTCGAAGCTGTACGCCAGGACTCGAGGCCTTTTAGGGTGCGAGAGGTTTCGTCCAGGGAGCCAACTGCTCCTCGCCGTGAATTTGGGCCAAGGTGTTATTGGTGTGGAGAACGCGGGCACATACAATCTAGTTGCCCAAAACGAAATAGAACACAACGAGATACAACAGGCCCAACGGAGAGGCCAGCAGGCTCTGATGCATTAGAGCCGCATCAGGGAAACGAGTAGAAGCCAGGACTAAGGGACGAGTGCTGGCTGGTGGTCAAAATGTCCCGGTAATGATCTCACAGGTAAATGATGGGAACAGTCTGGTCGTCAAAGGAGAAATTGGTGGAATACCATGTCACCTTACTATAGACACCGGAGCTTCTCGGACTGTGATCAGTTCTCGGCTACTGAAACATTTAACCAGAGATCATCTAGTCCGACCCAAGTATCTTCAGCTGCAAACGGCTACCGGCCAGTACATTTCTGCCCTGGGGGAGCAAGGAGTGGCGGTGCAAATTGGGGAAAAGAACTACTGGCACAAAGTCATCGTTGCTAACATCATCGACGATTGCATTATTGGATTGGATTTTATGAGAAAACATGGCTGCAAAATCGACTTGAAAGGCGGAGTCCTGAAATTCGGAGTTGATGAAGTGCCTATGGAAGGTGGCGTAAGTGGACAAGTCTACTGCGCCAGAAGGACCATTCTTCAACCAAGATCGCAAGCCCTAGTTCCTGTAAAATTACCACACTATGCAGGACGAGGATCTCATCGCTGCGTATTAGTAGAAAAAATTGATGGTAGTCAACCGTGGATAACAGCTCGCACGGTTGTGACAACGTCATCTGCAGCGTTTATAAGGGTCCTAAACCTCAGCGACTCTAAACACGCCCTTAGTAGAGAAAGCCTTATCGGGACTTGCGAAGAAATTTCTTGGATACGAAGTTGCCAGGGATCGAATGGAAGCGGACAACCTGCAAGTAGAGGAGTGGACATTACAGGATTATTGGATGGTTGCCAAAACAATCTCACGAAGGAAGAACTCCTGAAGGCGCGTAATTTACTGCTGCGTTACAGCAATGTTTTCTCTGCGCACAACGGTGATATTGGAAGAACTGGAGTTGTACAACATGAGATCAACACTGGCGGGACCATGCCTATCCGGCAACGTCCTCGGCGAGTTCCAGTAGCTCGCGAAAAGGAAGTGGAAGACATGATTGAAGAGATGAAGAAGAACAGAGTTATTGAGCCATCAACAAGTCCTTGGTGTTCACCGGTAGTTTTGGTAAAGAAGAAGGACGGCACCATGAGATTTTGTGTTGACTATCGCCGACTTAACGATGTAACCAAAAAGGATTGTTATCCACTGCCACGAATCGACGACACGTTAGACACTTTAAATGGAATGAAATGGTTTTCCACGTTGGATTTAAAAAGTGGCTACTGGCAAGTGGAAATCAAGGACCACGATAAGGAGAAAACCGCCTTCTCGACCGGAAAGGGACTGTGGCAGTTCAATGTTATGCCGTTTGGACTGTGTAATGCACCAGCAACCTTTGAGAGATTGATGGAACAAATACTTGCTGGTCTACTTGGAGATACTTGCCTGGTATATCTGGATGACATTATAATTGTTGGTAGAGACTTCGACGATCACCTTAGAAAATTGGAGCAAGTTTTGGCTAAGCTGCGAGATGCGAACCTGAAACTCAGCCCGAAAAAATGCTCACTTTTCAAGCGTAAGGTGAATTATTTAGGACACGTGGTGTCAACAGACGGTATCCAGACAGATCCTGACAAGATAAGTGCCGTTAAGGATTGGCCTATACCGAGGGACAAGACCGCAGTTCGTGCCTTTTTGGGACTTTGCTCATATTATCGACGTTTCGTGAAAAACTTTTCAGATATAGCGAAGCCGTTGCACCAGCTTACGGAAGAGAAACGAAGATTTGACTGGAATGATCAGTGTGCAGCAGCTTTTGCCGATCTGAAACAAAAGCTTTGTGAAACTCCGATATTGGGATACCCAGACCCTGAAAATGATTTTATTGTTGACACAGACGCAAGTAATACTGGTGTCGGAGGAGTTTTGTCACAAAATAAAGGAGATCAGGAAGTGGTTATCGCCTACTTTAGTAAGTCACTATCCAAACCAGAGAGGAATTACTGCGTCACTCGGAGAGAATTGCTGGCAGTTGTCAAGACGTTACAGCATTTCAATAAATATCTGCTTGGGCGCAAATTTCGTATCAGAACTGACCATGCTGCTTTGAAATGGTTATTGGAGTTTAAAAATCCTGAGGGTCAAGTAGCACGATGGATTGAACAACTACAGGAATATGACTTTATCATTGAACATCGCAGTGGAAAATCACACGGCAACGCGGACGCGCTTTCCCGAAGACCTTGTCCGGATGACTGTAAACATTGTGTAAGGCAAGAGGGCAAAGATTGTGTGAGAATGTTGCGGACTGATACTGTAAGTGACGAATGGAGTAATGAAGTCATGCAACAAGCGCAGCAAGAAGATCAGGACATTAAACCCATTTTCGATTGGATCAAAGCAGGCGTTCCCAAACCGAAATGGTGTGAAGTAGCCCCAATGAGTACTGTAACAAAAAGCTACTGGGCCCAATGGGAAAGTCTGGTCATGCATAATGGCGTACTGTGCAGAAAATGGGAGACGGAAAATGGAAAGGATGCTCACCTACAGGTAGTTGTTCCAAGAAAAAGGGTAAGTGATGTGTTGAGATCCTTCCATGACGGAATTTCCGGTGGGCACCTTGGAGTGAAGAGGACCTTAATGAAAGTTCGGCAACGCTTCTACTGGATTCACTGCCGTGAAGATGTGGAAGACTGGTGCAGGAAGTGTACAAACTGCTCATCAGTTAAGGGGCCGCAAACACGCAGTAGAGGTGCGCTCAAGTTGTACAACGTTGGAGCACCTTGGGAAAGGATTGCTTTGGACGTCGCAGGCCCGTTTCCAACATCCGAATCCGGGAACAAGTACATCCTCGTTGTAATGGATTACTTCACCAAATGGGCTGAAGCATTTGCGATCCCTAACCAAGAAGCAGTCACAGTCGCGGAGAAATTAGTGATGGAAGTGTGTTGTCGATTTGGGGTGCCTCTCGAAATTCACAGTGATCAAGGCAGGAACTTTGAGTCTCAGGTGTTCCAAGAGACTTGCCGAATTATGGGTATTCATAAGACCAGGACAACGCCATATCACCCACAATCGGACGGAATGTCGAGAGATTCAACCAGACGCTGGAAAGACATTTGGCCAAGGTGGTTGAAAGTCACCAAAAGGATTGGGATAGGCATATTCCTCTCTTCCTGATGTCATACAGATCGGCAACTCACGAAAGTACGGCTGTCACTCCAGCTTACGTGAACTTCGGAAGAGAACTTCGCTTACCTGCAGACCTTTTAACCGGACGTCCTCCAGATTCGCCGAAATCGATCACCGAGTATGCCAGTGATTTGCGAAACCGTATAGACGATGTTCACAGTCACGTTCGTGAACACGGACTTCAAGCCAGTGCGAAGATGAAAACTCGTTATGACCGAAAATCTAACCAAGTAGGGTTCGAGGAAGGTTCATTAGTATGGCTGCATAACCCCATGCGAAGAAAAGGGAAATCCCCGAAACTATCACCGAATTGGGAAGGGCCATACAAAGTAGTCACAAAGATCAACGACGTTACGTATCGGATACAGCGGAGCCAGCGAACTCCCTGCAAGGTTGTCCACATTGACCGACTGGCGAGATATTACGGAACTAATAATGCTCGGGACGAGCATGTCTTAGGAGGGGGTAGTGTTACGCCGATGGCATAAGGCGTCGCATTTTTAATCGTTAATTTTGGTGCTTTAGAAGAGTTTTCAGCAGGCTGAAATATCGTTTCAGTCCGTTTCAGAGGTAGCTCTATCACATACCAGATTATCAAAATTTCGACCAACTTACCGTTGTTTTCAGGCGCCTGAAACATGTTTTCAGTCCGTTTCAGGCCACCCTCTATCAGATGACGCCATAACCTGAAAACCCATTTTCAGGCATTTTCAGGACCCCTTATGGGCCTTTGAAGTACATTTCAGTATATGGCAATTTTCCACTAAGAGTGACAGAGATAGCATGATTAGAAAGAGACAGCTATACTGAGAACCTTCCAGAAACGTGTGAAAGAGATAGCATGATTAGAAAGAGACAGCTATACTGAGAACCTTCCAGAAACGTGTGAAAGAGATAGCATGATTAGAAAGAGACAGCTATACTGAGAACCTTCCAGAAGCGTGTGAAAGAGATAACACGAAATGAGACGGCAACACGCGGAACATTCCAGACTCATCCAGACCCGTGAGTCAAGGTCATTGCGATCGTAAAAACAACAAGGTAGCAAGGCGTAGAACATTCCAGCAACGAACAGTCTCGATCGACCTTGGCGGGGCGAGGTACATAGAACATTCCGGAAGGCGTTCTAGAATAATCGGACTCGGGAACTATAAAACGGCGGACACCGGTTGCGACGAGTCAGTCTTTACTTGGAAAGCGATCAGTGCGAATAAGAGTGACCCGAGCGATCATCTGAGTATTCAAAGTTTATTGTGCGATAATTGTTTTGTAACGGTTTAAGTGAGTGCGTAATTAAAGTCCACTTTTGATTATCGGTGTATTCGTGCATTTCTATCAGTTACCTACCCCCACGTACGTAACAATACGTATTTATTTCACCTCGGTATACTATAGGCAGGCCGGTACGAAATACCTTTTATTAAATCTGGATATAGTTGTACCTACCTAAGCTAGGTTTAGACATCCGTATACAGACCAATATTTAAGCGTTTTCGGCAGCGACATTGTCGCTCGATAGCTAATTACGCGCGCTAAAACAAAACGTAACCGAACGCAATGACGCCGCGGCCCCGACTAAGTTCCCTCGAAACTTCTTGAGATCTCGTTTCGTATTGGTTCGCCCCGCCACAGGCCCCGCCCACAGTCGCAAGCCGCGCGATGTACCTTTGTTTGAAGACGATCTACTGTTCTCTATACTGTGACTTAACTTTCTCGAACAAATACTGAGGTCTTTGAGTTTGCACTATTTTGTGGACTTGTGCCGCTAGGTGGAGCTCCCGCGCGCCGCCATGTTCAGTGTCTGTTTTTCGTTAAGAAAAGGTGTTATGTGCGAGCGCTTCGGGACATTATAGCAGAATCTAGCACACGCATTCTGCACCCGTTGTATAGTTTGAGGTGTCTTTGCGAATAACCTGGGTCCGTAGACTGTATCGCAGTAGTTAAAGTGAGACAACACCAATGCTTCCACGAGCAGCTTACGTACTTTCTCTGACATGTGCTCTCTAATGCTATAAAGCGTTTTTAATCTAAAATACGCATTTCTCACCTTAACACTGACGTGTTCCATAAAACGTAACGCTATTCATTAACATTCCCAAGTTTTTTGCTATGTCTACTTGGTCAATTATTTTCTGATGCATATTACACACCAAGTATTGTATCTATCTTCCTTATGCTGAGTCAACGATGCCAGAATTCGGGTTGGCTCCACCTTCCGTCTCTCCCGTCACATCGACTGCAAACTCTACACTCCTATCCTATCTACTTGACTCTCCGGTGTCTCGGGCAGGTGCGCTGCTGCCTGCGGCGAGCGGAGATGGTTGGTGCAGCAAAGGCGAAGAGGCTCGCGTGCCCTGATCGGTTTAGTATTAGTGGCTGGTCGGTGCGGGTTAAGGTTCTCGGGCTCTGCCGGCTCTTCGCTACTCTTACCGGACCGGGTGGGGCGGGCGTGCTTTTCCCCGCTAGCCTAATCTAACATCTCCTCTCCGTCGCAGTCAGCGCGTACGGGTCCTTGCAGCAGAACTGCTGGCTGGAGGTGTCACCAGAACAGAACAGAACAGAACAGAAAAATGGGGTCCCTTAGATACACTTTAACTCTGTGATATCTTTTGTACAATTACCCCAATTTTTAGATCTGTAACACTAACTATTTCACTCCTACTTGGGAGTGGATTTTGGAGTGCAGTGGTAGTGGTGGTGGTGGCCTTCACTTTGTTTATTTAATTATTCTCAAAAAAGTGTGGTACATTAAATTCCCTCGGTTTCTGTATCACCATTTAAGACTACGTTTCTTTTGTTTTAACTCCTGTAACTCTAGACTAATATAGGATACAATCAAAACAAAAGCTAAAGAATTTAGATTGACGCCAAATCCAACTCAAACTAAACTAAACAATGAAAAATATGAAGGTGCGGAACTTACCTTAGACCAGATTTTCTTGTGTTCCGTCGGCTTGTAAATCGACATGGCATACCCGACGAGCAACCCAACGATGTAAGGGCCCATTCTGTTGTGTGTCCGTATGTAACGGTAGTTGAAGCATTTGTTGCCTCTGAGGTTTTTCTGTATCCTGAAAATATTGGTGTTTCTTATTTTAATCACGGCCAGAGAAGGAAGGAATACTTGTAATATTGTAGGCGTCTGTGAGCTGTAGTAGTATCATGAGTAGACCCCCGTAGACAAGGTGGCCCGATGACGTAAATTTTTAGATGCCAAACGGACCGTAGCATTTATGGCGGAGGCCTAAGAGTATATCCAGCTCCAGCAGTGAATGTCAGTTGGCTCTACCATTAAAACCTAAACCTGACCTTTTTACCATTAAGCGGTGCGGATTAAATACTCATTTGCTATTTTAGACGAAAAAATACACGCAATAATTTTGAGGACGCTGTCGGAAGTATGATGCTACATCTAGATCAGTTTGAACGAGGTATCTTTCTTGATCACCAAAAGTGGTTATATTAAGGGACATTAAATAAATGTGCCTTGTTTATAATTAATAAATTGACACTTCTTAATAATCACAACTTAAAATAAAAAAATAGAGATATCTACGTCACTTTCTTTAAAAGGACAAACTTCCCTGGCAGAATTGACCTACTGGACAGTAGCTAAATAACAAAGAATTGAACTTGAGGAAATAGTTACACAAGCAAGTTGAACACAAAAACTTATTTGAAATCATTTTTAGTGTCTCCACCTCTACGTAGTAGATGCATACTTTGTTTTACACGACCATTAAAGGAAAGATTTAAAAACTTCGAAATCAATTTCAAAAATGAATCTTACTCACCCTAAATTAGAAGCTATAACGGCTGGCAGATCGTAAACGTATGTGCTGATGATCGGTCCCAGGACTCCAATAGCCAAAACGATAGCAGCGCCTATTTTACCCGCATTAGGGTTCTTTCGGTAAACGTAGAGGAGAACCAAAGTGATGACGTAGAAGTGGAAGTCACAAGGGATATACCACGTGGCTGGGTGACACTGGAATAAGTCAAATATTGGATTTGGAATGATCAAATTCAAATTCAAATTTCCTTTATTTCGTCAACATAGGTAACAGGTAGGTGACAAAGGTTTATGTTGTACAAGTGTTTTGTGCAAGTGACAGGAGTATCTCAAATTACTTAAATCGCAGTTGAGGTATTATTTTTACTTGGTTGTTTTTCATTTGACATTATTGACATAGTCCAAAAATGTGTAGAATGAAAATCTAGAATCGATTGGAACAAAATTGTTAAAAGTAGCTCCATTATAGTGCACAATTTACCCCACTGAAAGCGCAACACCGAAATCATTATGGGGTGTATGAGCTATACGCTGACAAAGTATACAATAGAAAAATCGTGACTTATTGGTGTACTATACCGTTTTACACCATCAATGATATTAATGATAATAATAACACGGTGACTATAGAAGTAATTAATATCATCCGCATAGTCTTAGATTATTACTCCAATCACTTACACAATGCAACTACAGATATCGCGCATGTTCTGCGCCTTTTCTCCTGTGTTCACGGTCGCCGCATATTGGGAAGTTGTGCTCATATAATCAGAATTGTATTTAACCTGACCTGGGCCAGGTATGGAGATAATGATATTCAACCTGCTGGGTTTTTTAGATCTTAAATTAGCAGATGTAGAACATCATTGAAAATATGTTTTGCGTAAAACATTGTTCTTTAAGATTAATTGGTTAATAGGAATCACTACTACAGGTAATCCTGTTAATATTGTCGTAATTATATCATTGGTGTAAAAACTGGTATAAAACACGAGTAGGTAAGACATATTTTTTGTATATTTACTTCGTCAGCCCAGCCTACCTGCCCCCCTAGCCAATAAACAGTATCTTAGATTCAATTGTCAAAGTAGATTCAATCCTCTCCTGTTAACCGTAGAGTCGTCGCGCCTTCCTGTGAAACGTGAGTGATCGCGTGGGGAGCATCATGCCGCCCGTACTTAAAATGTCTTTCTTTTTTAAATAATGGTTAAATACATTTATAGTGATTTTAAAAAGATAGAATAAAGCATAAACTTTCAGAAAAAATACCATTAATTAAAGTTTTACAAAAAAACGGTCTGGGAAATATAACATAAAATTTATTGAATTTTAACAATGGATTTCTTTAAACTCTGTAAAAAAGAGTTTATTTAAATTATTAACAAAATTAAACGTTTTCATCATCTAAGATATATATGTATTTCAGCAAAAAAGTCCTAACTCATGTACATACAATGTTCGGTGCACAGTATCTTATCTTATCTTATCTTTCAGATGGGCCCTTTTGGATACACTTCGACCCTTTAGGATCTTTTGTGCAATTACCCTCTTACACACTCAGCTGTTCGAATGTGCAGGTTTCCTCACGATGTTTTTCCTTCACCGTGAGAGCATCGGGTAATGCACTTAAGTTAGAAAAACTCATTGGTACATGGTGACCGCGGGGGTTCGAACTCGGTACCTTACGATCACGAGTCGACCCCCTAAGCCACTAGGCCACCGACGCTCTCTCGGTGCACAGTAACTTCCCTTCCCTCCCTTTTTTCATCCTGCCGTTTTTCTTGGACGGACATTTTTTTGTATATTATGTCAATATTTATGCCGGCAATATTCAGGATTGAGTAAATTAATGTCATCGGTCATCTGCGATTCATTGTACCCACGAAATATTCTTCCGTCATTTGATCGACTACGTCAACTCCGCCTTTATTATCATTATTTTCCTTTAAGAGACTTTTAAAAGCGCATTTACTATCTGTTCAAGTTTAATGCAAACCAGCGTCGCATTGCCAATAGGTGGTACGACATATAGCTGAGTGGATACCATTTTCGCAGCAATACTTTTCACACACTGTAATGTTATAATTTTTAAGCGAAATAAATGATTTTCTTTTCTATTCTATTCTATTCTTTAGTGCCATTGTAATATAAAGATATAAAATAAACTAAGCGAAACAAAAATAACAAAAAATGTTTTAAAAATCGCAAAAAATAACGTCTTTTAAAATGGTAGGTATAGGTCAGTTCAACTGAAGTCGGCTTTTGGGTAAAAATATTGTGAGTCGCCGACTTCAATTGGACTGACCTATATCTAACATTTTAAAAGAAGTTATTTTTTGCTATTTTGACGGCGGTTTTTGTTTTTTAAAACATGTATTTTATACTTTTTAGAGATCTAATAAGCTGTTAAGTAGTTCCACTTCTTAGTTGATATGAAACTTTAAGACAATTTAAGCTCGCCGCAACTAACGCCTTGGGGAAGTCGTAGTCATATTTAAACAATGAATTGTTCTTCGTTACAATTGCTCAACTATCTTAATCGAGATAATTATCTTATCGCCACCTTGAAATAGGTACCTTTGAGGAGTTCCGGTAGCCATTTGTGGTCTTCATCATCAGTTCCACTTCACCAAATGATATTTTTTGAATGCAAATGCTGGACTTGTTACTAAAAATAGTAAAATCGCTGTATGTATGCCTATAATATTTGAGGAGTTCCCTCAATTCTTCACGGATCCCCTCATCAGATTTATATTTGGTGACCAATTGGACCACCTCGAAAGTATACTCTATCAAACCAAAAAATATATTTTTAAATCGGACAACTCTATAAAAAGTTCGAACTGAGAATCTCCTTATTTAAAAATCGATTAAAATACTAAAACCTTCTCCGAAGTGTCACAATAACTTTTCTGAAAACCGCATCCACATCGGTTCAGCCAAACGCGAGATAATCGCGGACAAACATACATACATACATACAGGTCAAATTGAGAACCTCCTTTTTTTTAAGTCGGGTAAAACATCAAATGATATTTAGTAAATATATTATATACGTCGAAACTTAATGTAACCCCTTAGAAAACTAATAATGTCTCAACTACAGTAAAAACTGGACTCATGGATTTTACTTGCGTGAGTAATCGCCCATATTATTTTCTTTGAATTTTCCAAAATAAGGAGAAGATGTACGCGGGGGCAGCTACTGAGAAGCTTTACCTTGACAAATGCAACGGGGTGAGCACAACACCATATTTTTGCAGCAGGCGGCAAAATGCTCGTATCGCGAGCAATCTAGGGTCAATAACGAGGTTGTGATTGCAACACAGGAATTGTATTTGACTCATATACCTCATTGATTCCGGCGTCGCCCTTTCGGCGGAATAAATTGAGCACTAATAATGAACCAACTAGTACAGTGGAGTTCATAAATATGTGTACACTTTAGTACCTTGTCACTTTAATCTCTAAAGTGTACACATATTTATGAACTCGAGTACCCAATTTGTCCAATCGATTCTAGTTTTTGGATCATCTCGTTTTAAGTAGTAATTCATTGTACGAAATTGTACTCCGTCTATTTCGGTCTTTTCTGTCTTATAACAATGCTATTCGTCTTTACTTTTTTTTAAAGCTTTACATACCATTTCTGAGGTGTTGAAGTAATTCCCGACCATCAGCAAAGCCAGCCACCAGTTCTTCTCACAAGCCTGCTGCTCGAACTTGGCTATCTTTGGATATATCGGTCCGTCGCCCGAATGCATCGACGCGTGTGCGAGATACAAGACTGTCACTGCAAACGGTCCTATAAGTCTGCGCGAGAATAGTTCAAAAGTTAATAACTAATGAAAAAGCAAGCTTTTAAAACCCGACTATCTTTTTTGATACCGTCGTCGATATATTATTATGATAAAACCTTTAAATACATAAAATCAAATTGTTTTTTTTTAAATTTTATTTACTACCCAGTGACTCTCACACCATCAAGACGAATCTAATGACGTATCATGTATTAAAATCCGTTGACCCATTGAATAGTTACGAGGGGACATAGAAACGGACATACATACATACAAACGCACATACATACATATATACGTACATACATACAAACAAACATACAGTTCAATCACATAAGCCTCGTTTTGGGCTTCGCCGCAGTTGGGTAAAAAAAGTTGATAGGCAACTTGTAAGTACTAAAAAAAGTTCTCACCTTAGCACCTGAAAAAGGCTGGTTTTTCTGTTTAAAGATAACTTCAAAGTTATTCGCGTACTCGCACGGTCGTGATTCGATTATAGAATCCTTCGCTTACTCGGGATTCAAAATCAACACTCGCACCAAAAACCAACTTTGCTCTTGTTGCACAATTAATAACTATTTTCGTACTTGGTTGGTTTTTAACGTGTTAAAAATACTCGCAAATTTTTAAAAATCAAATGTTACACTTAGGCCGCTTTTCACCAATCTGGAATAAGGTCTTATACCTAGACTAGAGGACGCCCGCGACTTCGTACGCGTAGAATTAGTTTCCCACTACTCCCCCTATTTCTTCCCGTTCGAGAAAGAATTTCGGAAAATCCTGAAATGAACCCCTGTACCAAATTTCAAGTTTCTAGATACAGTAGTTTCGGCTGTGCGTTGATATATAGGTCAATGAGTCAGGTTTGCCTTTTATCTATCTTCTATCTTCTATCTATCTATCTATATATATATATATATATATATATATATATATATATATATATATATATATATATATATATATATATATATATAAAGAGGCTTGTCCTGACTGATTCATCATCGCCCAGCCAAAACTACAAATGTTAGACATATGAAACTTGGACAGTACTTTTTTTTATGACAGAGAGAACCACTAAGGGATTTTTCGAAATTCAATCTCTAAAGGCATGAAAGGGGGTTGCAAAGTTTGTATGGGAAAAAATATTTTTATGATCAAATTCACTACAAACTTGGTAGAAATGCTCTTACTCGTACTTAAAAATAATGAGACATTTATTTCAGCTATTACTAAAATTCAACTGCTTGGGGGATGGAAAAGGGTTGCAAAATTTGTGTTATGGTTTTTTTATGGTCAATTTTACTTGGAATTTGGAAGAAATGCTCTGCAATACAAATAATGAGACACGTATTTCAGCAAATACTAACAACTCCTACAACAACTATATTCAACTCCTAGAGGGATGAAAGGGGGTTGCAAAGTTTGTATAGAAAATCAATCAAAAAATCAATCAATCAAATTTACTTGAAACTTGGTAGAAATGCTCTTCAATAAAAATAATGAAGCACATATTTCAGCGATTACTAAAATCAACCACTTGTGGGATGGAATGTTGCAAAGTTTGTGTTATGTTTTTTTTTATAAAATTATTAAAAAACCAAGTCAAGGGTAACAAATCGAACAGATTATCCATTGGTCCCACACTAGGCCATGCCTGTCACGTGGTAACCGAATTCGGATTAACACTTTAAAATAGAGTACAGTTTGCTGTCTACATTAATATGGCAATTTGAAACTTACAGACTAACTTAAATTAATCTAACAATTCTAAGCCCGGTAATGGCACAAATTTAATTATTTTAAATGGTGTGTGTGTGTGTGTGTGTGTGTGTGTGTGTGTGTGTGTGTGTGTGTGTGTGTGTGTGTGTGTGTGTGCGTGTGTGTGTATGTGCGCGTGTGTGTGCGTGTGTGCGCGTGTGTGTGTATATGTGTGTGTGTGTGAGTGTGTGTGTTAGTGTGTGAATGTGTGAGTGTGTGCGTGTGTGTGTGTGTGTGTTAATTTTTTTGCGCATGGGCGCGTGGATGCGTGAATTAATGGTGGTTACAGGGGTTTAAATCAAGTAATACGTATAAGTTCTCAAGTGATGGCCATCAGCAATTTTTCTGTCTGCCAAGAGTTTTCAACCAACTGGAAATTCTAAAATTAGCTTCACGAGGAGAAGATTTTGAAATGTCACACGAATTGGCAATTTTGTTGTAAATGTAGGGATGTAGAAAATCCGGGAACCGTCTTGGGAAGGAGGTCTTTACGAATGGGGTTGGTATTCTGAACAAACGCTTGCGTAACAAGTCAGAGTAATGCTGTGAACGAATGGTTTCCCAGTGAACCCGCATTGTGACACGCTGCATCATTAGTTGCTGCACACTCAGAACGTCAGCCTCCCTGTAGAGGTCCCCAGTGGGCAACATCCGTGGCTTTCTGAGCATAACCTTTAGAACGAAACGTTGGGCCCTTTCAAGAGGTAAAAGCGCAGATCCAGAAGCAATAAATCGTTATCATTAATAACTGATCGATCATGCATAGAGTCAGGATGGAGTCTGAGAGACGGACGTGAACAAGGAGCCGACGCCGCTGTCTTATGGAAGCACTGATATTTAGTTTTAGATACATTTAACGTAAGCAAGTTATCAGCAAGCCGTTTGGCAATGACTGATAAACCATTCTCCGCAGTCTCGAAGCACTTATCCCAAGTCGCCTCGTGGAAAATAAGAGCGGTATCATCTGCATAACATATTATTTCCGCCTTATTGATGGGCAACGTTAACATGTCGTTCAGATACAAAACAAACAAAGTGGGGCCCAGAAGACTGCCCTGGGGGACACCAAAAGATACTGGCAGAGGTGAGCTAGCATAAGAACCCAACCTGACACATTATTCACGGTTTGTTAGGTAGCTTTCAAACCAGTTCAAAGCCGTGCCTCTGGTGCCTGAGAGTTCGAGTTTCCTGAGCAGAATCGGTATAGAGTATGGTCAATTTTACTTGGAATTTGGAAGAAATGTTCTGCAATACAAATAATGAGACACGTATTTCAGCAAATACTAAAATGCAACTCCAAGAGGGATGAAAGGGGTTACAAAATTTGTATAATTCACTAGAAACTTGGGAGAAATGCTCTTCAATAAAAATAATGAGACACGTATTTTAGCGATTACTAAAACTTAACCCCTGGGGAGATGGAAAGGAGTTGCAAAATTTGTGTGTGGATTTTTTTTATGGTTAATTTTACTTGAAACTTGGAAGAAATATTCTTCAATGCAAATATAATCGACCTATGTAACACAAAAGATAATATACATATAAAAAATATTACTTTCTGCGATTTAGAAAAAACTACATCTGAGGTCGTAAAATAGGGGGTAGAAAATTGTATGGTAGGTATATATTTTTGAAGTGAGAAACGTGTAAATAGGACGTGTCAGGGCTACTAAATTACTTTCGGAGATTTTGGAAAAACTATCCCTGTAAATGGCGGTGGTAAATGGGCGGTAGAAGTTGAAGTTGTGTTTTAAATGAACTGTCGAAATATGTTCCGCACGATGATTTATGGCGATATTTTTTTTTTCATCTTCTGTCACATATTATAGGGAGTGCCCAACCTAGAAATAGTTATTTTTGTTATTTCACTACCATACTAAGTAGCGGCTTCTACAAGACACCTATTCCTACTTCAAATTTCATCAATGTACTTCTAAAAATTTCGAGTAAAATGCATGTGACATACGGACAGACGGACGGACATGACGAAACTGTAAGAGGTTTTGCAATTTTTGGTAAGGAACGCTAAAAAGGCGTTGGGCGATTTTGAAAAACTTCCCCAAAGGTGGTAAAATTAAAGAGAGTTTAGCCATTTTTAAAATGAGAATAGTGAACGTCGTAGTTATATAAATGAAAAAAATACGGCAATATCGGAAAAGGGGGTAAAATGGGGGTTGAAGTTTGTTAGGGAATTTGGCAATTTTTGATGTGAGAAATGTGGACATTATTGGTATTAAGGTTACTGTTTACCTATAAATAAGAATTATGACTGGGCAAGTTAGTTTCATGAAACTCGCTATCAACACTATTATTAATTAAATCATAATTAAATATAAAAACAGGTTTTAAAATAATCCCTTAACAGTGTGAAAAGCGGGGTGAAAGTTTGTATTTAAGTTGTTTTTTTTTTCCAGGTACATGAATGTTAGCATCTAGAAAAGTGCAAGCTTCAGTGTTTTTTAAACACTTGCCCCTTAAAGAAACAAATAGTCAAGAAAAAACCCATCATCAATAAAAAAAACTAAGGGAAAGCTTGGGATCTTAGACTACTGATACTACTGT
Organism: Acleris literana; assembly: GCA_946894065.1. Lineage (NCBI taxonomy): Eukaryota > Metazoa > Arthropoda > Insecta > Lepidoptera > Tortricidae > Acleris > Acleris literana. The sequence continues at coordinate 8,741,426 of OX335692.1, forward strand.
AAAGTTTGTATGGAAATAAAGTTACTTTCAATCGTTTACAGGGTGGAAAAAACGAACGCCACATGGACGGCAACTACCTTAAATATTGAAAAAAAGCAAGGTATTTCTACCCTGTATACCTGCAAGATATGAAAACGGGTATTGCGTCTGAATACTGTAACATAAAGAAAATATCCAACTTAGGTGTTTTTCGAAAATCTTCTGCTAAGTGGGTTAATTTTTTGTATATAAATTTAGTAAATAGATGAGATGACTAAATTATCAATCTGTTTAATGTAGAGTCGATTAAGAAAAAACGTTATAGTGAAAGAGGGCAGTGAATTTAGTTTGTATGGCAATTTTGTTGTTTTGGAGGTGTTTGTGGACCGCTTACTTAAAATACACGTTCTGGACTTTTTCATAAAAAAAACTCTTTGAACGTGATATAAACTATGTCTGTAGGTACTTTTAACATAAGTTCTGACTCTCTGTAGACGAAGTCGCGGGCGGAAAGCTATATAATTATATAGATAGATAGATTAAATGCCGAATTTGTATAGACTAATCTCGGAGTACGTCTTATTCCAAGTTTGGTGAAATGCGGCCTTAATCCATTAAAGTCGATTAAACTGTTTCGAAAAAGTGATCGATATGTAACTAGGTAAAAGGGATACTTAATTAATAGAATCTTTAGTGCCGTAAATGTATGATCATGGATATTTAATCCAAAACAAAAGAAGATAGGCACATTAATCACAGGATTAGCTTAAAATCCGAGATATAAGGATAACATATAGCAAACAGTTTCAACTGTAAAAACATGCTTGTTTGTTTTAAGGTAAAAAAAGTTGTTGTGCTTTGAGTTTTTTACTTTTATTATTTTATGCTTTAGACAGTGACAGGTGACAACTCGGTATGCATTGCAAAGTTAACACACTGATACATCAATGGGTTTCGTATCAGCTACGCCACGTACACTGAAATATTACCTGTCTCCTGTCATTGTCAGCATGGTGAAATAGGGGGCTGATGGTAAGTGGGATCTGAGACCCATATATAGACATTTGCATTCACAAGACACCTTATACACTGCAATCGTAAGTCTGAAAATCCACTGCCAACTCTGAGGGCTCAAATGGAGTGCCTCTATGTTAGTAGTACCTATATTTAAGTGAGCTATATTTACCTAATGTATCGCTTCAGTATATTTTTCACCAAGTTGGACGGTTTTGTGACGTCCAAAGTCCGGAGGGATTTCCCTAGCAGCAAGGCTGAGATAGCGAAGAAGGTATCCACGTGGATATCAAAGTGAGTAATAGGTATCGCTTTAAAGATGTTGTCAGAAACCTAGAAAACAAACATGAATTTCAAACACCAGGTTTTATTAATGAATAAAAACTAGTGAAGTGTGGCATCAGTGTTGGACACTTTTAGCTTAAATCTTGACTCAAAGATCTGTTGGTTATTAATTGAATGTTGCAAAATGAATAAATAACTTCATTCTTCATCTTCATTCATCATTAAAATTAAAATCAAGTGTCCAACATTAGCTTTCTTTTCTACTACTTGAGCCTTCAGCTCACTAGCTTTTAAATAAAAAAACAGGAATTTCATTCGCAACGTATTTGAGTGATCGATTTTTGTCCTGGCCAGGAATTACTAAGTAAAATATGGATTGTCAGTCGTCTATAGTTCTAAGGTCGAATAACGAGTCCTATACGAGACAAACTAATAGTAACAAACCTGATCATAGTGCAACGCATTGCTGACTGACGCTTTTTGATGAAACCCACTCTGATGAATGTAGATTATGCCGACAGCTGTCAGGAACCTGATGCCACGCATGCTTGGTAGTGCGTCCTTGTCTTCTTTAAACACTGTTGCCCAGTTGCGATGGAGATAGAAAGATTTTGCCACGTGATTGACTAAAAAAAAATGTTTTTATAAAGTCCAGCAATATAAATAAGTGGCTCCACTTGGAGATAGCATCGGCGCCAACAAATTACGTCATTAAAAAGTGGTTGTCTGTAAAGTCGGTTTACGGACGATAATTTTACATGATAACATCATAAGGAAACACACAAGCCGAACGCTTAGGCCAATCGTGCTTCTCTATCGCTTGTTCCGTGCTCTCGCTTGCACGCTCGGCTCAGGCGGAACGTGACACTTTTTGCGTGCAGCCGGCGTTCATCGATTTATAAGACGTTGTCACGTCACGTCATCGTCGTGATTGCTCGGTTCCTAACAGGTCAGGTAACAGTCTCAGTATTTCATCAGTTCAGTCCGTTAGTCTTTTTCAACATGCAAACGTGTCACAACTATCTAAAAGCATGCCCAGTCCGCTCATGAGTTATTTGTTATTTGAGTTATTTGGAAGCATTAAATTACGCTTTCGAAAAACACACCACTCCTTTCCCAAAATGTCCCTTAAGTGAAATGTCTTGTCTGCGAATTGGCCAATGCTGAAAGAGAGACACACACGATCTTATTGTTAAATCGAGTTTCTGTATAAAGTATTAAGCAAAAGGGCCTTTTTAACCGACTTCAAAAAAAGGAGGAGGTTCTCAATTCGTTGGGATATTTTTTTTTTTTTTTTTTTGTATGTTCCCCGATTACTCGAAGACCACTGAACCGATTTGAAAAATTTTTTCGTTGTTCGAATGGGTATACTTTCTTGTTGGTCCCATTGTTACCACGTCAGGATCTGATGATGGAATCATGGAGAAATCAAGAGAACTCCTCAAATATTATAGGCACACCTATAGCGATTTTGGTATTTTTCACTGTAACTTATGCATTTGCGTTTGAAAAGTACTATATGGTGAAGTGAAACTGATGATGAAGACCACAGATGGCCACCGGAACTCCTTAACGGTACCTATTTCAAGGGTGGCGATAAGATATTTCGATAAAGGAAGTTGAGCGACTATGACGAAGCACATTGAGGTTTAAATATGACTATGACATTCCCGCGGCGTTGTCTGCGGCGAGCTTGAAATGTTCTATAGTTTCTTATTAATATTTAGAAGTGGAGCTACGTAACAGCATAAATAGGATCACTAAAAAGTATAAAATAAAATAAATGTTTAAAAAAACAAACAACCGCCTTCAAAAAGCAAAAAATAACTTCTTTAAAATGGTAGGTAAATAGGTCAGTCCAACTGAAGTCGGCGTCCAACAATATTTTAACCAAAAGCAGACTTCAGTTGGACTGACCTATTTACCTACCATTTTAAAGAAGTTATTTTTTGCTTTTTGAAGGCGGTTTTTTGTTTTTTTAAACATTTATTTTTATCCAATGCATTTGCAAGGTTCTCTATTGTTTGACCGAATTTCATATGCAATAATTTCATTTGCCCGAATTTCATATGACATAATTTGATATGCCATAACGATCACGTGCCATATTATTCATTTGCCTTAATAGGTATTTTTTATACTTTTATTTTAGCTAAACCAAGCATGCGTGTGAAAGCAAATAAATTCAGAATTGAGGAGGATAGAATGGGGTTAATAATACATATTTTTACGGACCTTCATGTCCTTAAACTAAGATGAAAAAAATAATTGTATATTTTACGCTTCATTTTTTTGCCACTTCTCGCGGAGGCACAACTGTCAATAAAATTACGTGACAAGCCACATAAATTTAAAAACATTTTCAAATATCATGGTGCGTTATGCCAAAAAAATTAAGCGAAAAATAAACTAGTTTTTTTACATCTAAGTTTAAGGACATGATGGTCCTTAAAAATATGCATTCTATCCTCCTCAATTCTGAATTTATTTGGTTTCACTCGCATGCTTGGTTTAGCTAAAATAAAAGTTTAAAAAATACCTTTATTTTTTTTGAATTTTCGTGAATATATCAGAAACAAAAGAAAATAGAAGGCTGATATTAAGCATGCAGTGTTATTAGGTCCTGCCACTACTCCACCTAAAAGTATAACCAAATCCCTCGTGGGGGGCAATCTTGTTAGCTTAGCCTGCTAGACCCTTTCGCGGTTATTGGGCTCCCAAAAGTTATGCACACCTCCTGGGATTGGGCAAACTCGGATTACACGCATTTAGGACCAAATGAAGGCATTGAAACGATTTCCAGCTTGCTGGGAGTTAATTCCTCACAACGCTTTTTTGGATCTAATTAGCTTGGCCTATAAAGGCCTTTTTCTGTAACCGTGAACTATTCAGAATTGTAATAAAACGAACCTAACCTAACTTATTGGGCTCTATACGATGGCATGTAAAAAATACCTGAAAGGTTTACGATTTCAGAAAAAAAATCGTTATGTCAAATGAAATTATATGTTAAATGTGATATTATGGAAAATGAAGGGCCAGTGACCATTATGGCAAATGAAATTATAAATAATGAACGGATACCCATTTGCAAGTGGGAAGTAATGAGCCTATTCACTCTTGCCTTGAACACTATTTGCCTGCATCAGTTTTTTTGTCAGTATTTTTATTGCAACATACATGATAATCATGGGTATTTTACACAAAACCCTTTCAACAAGCATATTATTATCACTACGCGGAATTTTACTTTATTGGAAGGCATTATCACCTCATTAGTTAATTTCAGGCGGATCGTTACAATTAGGCGGAACGGGACAATGAGTCATGTTGTTTCGTGCGTGCAGCCGGCGTTCATCGATTTACAGGACGTTACCATGTTAAAGTCTTTTTTTGTAAGTTTCTGGTTTCACTACCATTGTTTTAATAGCTATCGGCAATCTTCGTTTTTCTACGACAAATATACTGTCACTTACGAGTGCAAGCGTGATAGCGATAGTCAGCCGAAAGCTATTAAGAAGCTGGGAATAGTACCTCATATGAAATGTAACTATGAACAGTGTCCATTAGGAATTTCGTAATGCGACACTAATTAAAAGTAAATAAAAGATACCTAACTCGATTCCTTATACCAGGGGTTTGCAACCTGCGGCTCGCGAGCCACATGCGGCTCTTTGGATGTGAAGCTGCGGCTCTTTTGTTCTAACTTTATTTATGCAAGTACTTTTTATCGTTGGCAAGAAAAAAAATTGTAGCTTTTTACAAACTTTGAAATTTTGTATATTGTTATTTTTGACTCTTCCGACTCAAAAGGTTGCCGACCCCTGCCTTATACTCATTGAAAACGGAACTGCATAATCCCAAAGAGCTGTTATTGTGTTACCGTAGAGAGGGTGCAGATGACTAGCATAGCACCACATTTGCGTACTTGAGATCACACATCTCCATTTCTTTATGAGTCCTCGCAATCGAGCACAAGACTCGGGAGTTGTTTGTTGCAAGTTGTATTAAAACGTACCAAGACTATCTCTGTTGGCTGTGACGGGGAACTCGCTGATATAATACGTGGAGGCCACTGCAGTGAATAGAAGGGCTGCAACTGTGGACCTGAAAATCAATAAGTAAGTAATTCATATGAGGCAATATGCCTGTTTATAGAGAGAGCCATCAGTTGCCAGTTTTGGTTTGAACAGAATAAAAAATAAACTTTTAAACGTTTAGTGAAAAATACTTTACAAAGATCTATTGCATTCTTTGCGCTTGCCACAATACAACACTTTAATGTTGCGACGAAATGTATATTAGTCTCGTTCTATTGTAACAAGATCGATTTTGATCGATGAAGATGATTTTGATTCCAAAGGGCTTCGTTCATTGCAAATATCAAGGTCCACTTACCAATATATATAATATCCTCTCGAAGGAGCAATCTTCGCTCCGGCTTCTTCACAATGGTTGATAGTGACCAGTGCATCTTTTGCAGCCTGTAAATATCCGGTGCTTAGGAGCGCCCTCACGAACTTCTCGACCGACTTGGTGGGGCACCCGGCAGGCAGACACACGCCGTATGCCATGTATGAGAAGCTGCGGCCGTGGCGAGTACCATGCTGGAATTTAGGAAAAACAATATTACATTTACAATATTACAATAGTATATTATTGCCTAGGCGCGGAAAGTAAGAGAATTCCTGACGAGGTGGTTAGCAGGCCGAGCAATAGCTAACCCTGGTAAAATACGAGTCAGGAAATCCTCGTTTCAGCCGAAGCATATATAATGCTTTTCTCAATCAATGTAAGGAAATAATACAATTTGTAGCTAGAAAGTTATTTAATTCATATTTAAAGTGATGTTTGTCATAACATAATTATTAGGACAATTTGTAAACAACTTGGAACATTTATGTTTATCTGCTGAACTTGAGATCTTGATATTTCAGTGACACAAAATGTTGACGGCTAATTTTTCTAAGATTGCTCACTTAGCTGAAATATGCTAAAATTAAACAAGTATTCAGAAAAGCTATTCACAGTCTTGTTTGCCCTCCATAGCATAAATTGGCTGTAAGATCTCTCATATTTTTCTCTTGATTTAGCAGGCAGTAGGTTTTACCTAGCCGAGGCGACTTCATTTTTCAAACTAGGCGGTGTGGTACCTATTTCTTTGCTACTTTAATCAACAGATTACAAGGGTATGTCTAAAGACAGATAGGAATCAAACTTGGAACTGACATAACGTTAGTAGTAATTGAGTACCGCGCCGCAGGGTGGAAGCAGTGGCGCTAGTATGCCATAAAAAATAATAATGGTGGAATGGCGGCAAATGAATTTTGAGTGAAGTTCATTCTCGAATTGAACGAGGTAAACTTCTTCGCAGTCTCCGTTGATAAGCACGAATTAGTTACCTTCGTTCAATTCGAGAACGAACTTCTAATTTCTGCAGTTTGTGTATGATAGCATTGATAACCTTATGTTTTTTTACTAGTGTTAATAAGATTGTTTCACTGTTTTTAAACTAGTTAACTACTTACTAATACATTTTCGACACTAAGCTGATGCACTGAATCAAACTATAAAGTAAGAAAGTATACTCAATTGGCGCAAATATAGTGTTTCCAATCCACAAAGACACGTCCCACCATCTATTTTTGCTTTTGCAATTTAAATTGTAAATGTGAAACGTCAAATCAAGTAGCTACTCAGCGTGTTCATGAATTGAAAATATAATAACGAAGAAATTATAGACCGAATAAAATTAAAATTATTTATTTTGCAATTAAGCCAATTTTATGTCACGCGACTACCAGCGCTTTTCAAGAGTAGACCATTTTTGAGAAAAGGCGCCATAAAAATTTATATGGTATGTCTTTTAAAAAATAACTGTTATTAAGATTATACAAAATAGATATAATTACATAAAAAATATTTTATTAAACAGAAACAGAAAATGCACTGGTCCGCCAAACTGTGGACCCAATTAAAAAATAAAGGACATTTCATACTGCGACGCAATAAGATGTTTTTTTTTAATATTCTTAAAGCAATTTCGTAAGTAAATCTTATATCATTAAAATGAAAACTACTTTTAATCTCTCCTATAGTTCCGTATGGCAATAGCGGAGCTTAGAGTGGAATGATTACTTTCATCGTTGGTATTTTTTGTGCTGCGACAAGCTTGAGCTCGACAAGCCCCCCAGAAGTCAGGGTTTGATCATCAATGATCCTATTAACTTAAACATGCGTTACGAGTATTCAAATAATTCATTTATATAATGCAATATCAGCATTTTACATAAAGAAAATACCTAAACCATTTAATTGATAGTTTTCAATTCAATTTATTCAAAACCATCGAGGACATGGATTTACAAATGTATTTTTATCATTTCGTTTTATTGTTTAAGAAAAGCATTATTATATGCCTCGGCGGAATTGAGGATTGCCTTACTCCTAGTATAGCAGCCGGCCTCTATTACGCTCTGCCTGCTAACTACCTCCTCAATCAATCCTATGTTTTCCGAGGCCCTGCAATACAATAATGTACTTTTGTACTATTCATTGTTAAAAACAGTTAAGGAGACCATAAAGCAAAAGTTATAATATAAGCACGATGAATACGAATGTCCCCGATTTACAAATTATCACATCGATTTAGCGCAAGCAGTTTATAGCTCGATAAGGAAATCAATGTTGGGATGTGAAAACGAAACACTTAAGTAATAAATGTTTAAAAACCCAAGTCGGTTTTTGTTTAAAAATATTGTGGGACGCTGACTTCAGTTTAACTGACCTATTACCAACCATTTGAAAAGAAGTTATATTTTTGTTGTGTTTGGTTTTTTTATTTTTGTTTTATTTTATACTTTTTAGTGATCCTCAGCAAGTTACGCCGCAGAAAAGACATAGTCATAATATTTAAACCTAAATGTACTTCGTTATAGTTACTCAACTATCTTAATAGAGATACCTATCTTAACAAAAAAAAAAAACAGATTTCCCAAAAGAATCGTTAGTAAAATTCCTTATTGCATATATTAGTAGACTACATTTACATATCAACTTTAATATTCGTACAATTTAACATTTTTTAAATTTTGATGTCACAACTTAATAAAAACAATTTAAATCTAACCCTAAATCTACTTTATCGTACCTTACCTTTATCGTACCTTTGTATCGCCACCTTTGAAATAGGGACCGTTTAAGAGTTCGGGTGGCCATATTTTGTGGTCTTCCGCATCAGTGTTTTCCAAGAGCAAATGCATGAGTTACAATGAAAAATACTGAAGTTGCTATAGGTGTGCCTATAATATTTGAGGAGTTCCCTTGATTTCTCCAAGATCCCGTCTTTAGATCCTGACGTGTTGACAATGGGACCAACTACGTATATTCCAAAGAATTGACAACCTCCTCCTTTTTTGAAGTCCGTAAAAAAACAGATGACATGTAATTAGGGACGAAATCTATAGGAAGGTGACAAAAAAGGAATTTGGCTGAATTCATCCTGAGCCTTATGACTTTACTATATTTTATGAACTTTGCCGACCTTCTGTATTTTTCATGTGCCAAAGCTTGCATTTTTGGGAATAGTGGTCCTAGCCGTTCTAAATAGGTTGCTATCCCGTAAAATAATACTGATGAAATTAATGAAATCGTGCATTTGAATTCTACATCCGGTTTTTGTGAAAAAAATACAGCATCAGTTCGGTGCTGTGCACATCCAACACAACACAACTGATTTATTTAAAAAATTGGCCTGGATATCTTTAACTATATTCCCACTGTGAACGGATGCATTAAGGCGTTGATTGATAACTTCTATTATTTTTAAATTGTAAAATAATTTTACTGTTGGATATTTGAAAGTTTTGCCCCTTAGGTATTGGCTCTCTCGAGCATTACGTTGAGTTGGGACCATTTCGTGACTTAAATGAAGATTGTTATGCATATTTCGCTGCCCTTCGTTATTTTTTTAAGGTATGTAAAAGCAAAGGAGCGCACAGGCCACTTAATGGTAAGTAAGATCTGTGGCCTATAGATATTTGCAAAGTCAAGACTACAATCCTAAGACCCCAAATGCGTTGTCAACCCTGAGGACTGAGATGGAATGCCTCTATGCTAGTAATATCTCCAGTTGCCTTGTCCCCACACTAGAGGTAGTGACGCGGATGGACCCGGCACTAGGTCCTGCCACCACTAAAACGAAAAACTGTTTCCTCTTCCTTCTTTTGACGTGTTGTTATATCGTGAACGTTATGATAGCTCTTATTTTCTTGACGGTAATGGCAGCCGAGCAAAAACGATACGATATTAATACGTGTACATACAAACTAGAGGTTAAAATAACTCCCCTGAGGCCCGACAAGATGCTTTACGCTAACTAGCGTTTCTATTGGATTCGTTTTTAAACTAATCGCATCACTGGTACACCACGTGACTTTTCGTATCACGTCATCTCCCAGTGACGCTATTGGTTTAAAAACGAATCGAATCAAAACGCTAGTTAGCGTAATGTATCTTGTCTAGGGCCTCTGGTTACATGCCGCGACTAAAAGGTTAGTTTTATTAACTCATTTCATTACGAGTACTGGCTCAGCGATAACTGTCTCTTGAAAGACAACACTTAGTGAACGTAATGATAAAAAAATACCAATTATGGGATGGGTTTCCACCATGCTAGAGGCAGTCTAGATCTGTCGGTTCATTGAAGGAAAAGTTAAAGAAATTGTGGCTAATTCAACAAAATGAGTCTGAGTGTTGATCCTTAGCACTGTTGTAGTTGTATATATTAGTATATTCAATTATCTATGTATGTTATTAATGCATTTTTTTTCTCGGATTTATGATCTATTAGTTATTTTCTGTTATTTTGTTAATTTGTCTATACTCTTGCATTTTCCTTACTTATTCTGCTCCAAGGTTAACAGAGAGTGATCCAATATGGGTTAAGGTCGGTCGCCTATTGTTTATGTGCAATAAAGAGTTTATAATATATACAATACATACATACTTAAAAGGTCTTTCATAAACGTGTTCGGTTTAACTTACCTCCAAGTAATATTCTTCAGCTTTTGCATATGGACCAGGTACGTTCAATGTCTTCCTCTGGTTCTTGCTCATCTCGATATCAGCTAAGCAGTACTGCGTGCGAAGTTCAGGATTGCTCTCAAGCCAGGGTGGACTCAAGCACTGGTCGTAATTGCCCAAGTGCATCCGAGCACCGAAGAAGATACCAGTAGAGGCTTGTGGGATGGAGTCCCACACTAGAAATACAATGAAAAATCGACTATAGTAAACTGGATTTTGCTCGTGACTACGCTGGTGCCGAAGTTGTTTATCGCTATACCCTTGGGAACTCTGTTCGATGTTCCGGGATAAAAGTACCCTCAAATTAAGTATATAGAAGATCCCCTATCTGTCTTCCGTCTCAGTCATCAGATCAACATCAAGTCTCCGTCATGTTGTCGTGTCGTAGAATTACATTATTATGTGTACTAAGTTCGAGCATAATCGGTTCACATTTTGGGTCAACTATCAATCGTGTATCTGTGTATCCGTGTATCTTTATTTATCTGTAGTATCGTGGCTTCCTAAGCGATGGACCGATCCGGACGTTTTTTTTTTTAAAGATAGCTTTTTGAATGATTTCGAGGTACGTTTTATGGAAATACGTTGGATCGTCTGTGTGTGTGTGTGTGTGTATTATCTGTATCATCACAGTTGAGAATTTGTTACCATTGTTATACTCTCAAGCTCGTCCGTTTAAACCAATACTCGGCCGGCAATTGCCTACTTACATTCCTAGGCAATAATGTACTAATCTGTTCTAATTGTGATAACGCTCTTATCAGTTATATGTATTTATTAACGCATTTGATGGATAAAGTACAGCAACAAATATGTTACACAAATGATAATAAATTATAGAACTCAGTTCCGATGTTCATGTTATGCACACTTTTACTCTATGGGATCTTTTGTGTTATTCAATTCATATGTAAGCGGATAGAGGAGTGCTATGGCAGTGTTTTGTAGTCAGTAAGGTGAAGGGAATGTCAGAGTCCACCAGTGTTTTCCAAAATAAAGGAGATCAATGTTGAGAAAAATCATCGCAAGAAACTTAATAAAGACCCTGCTTTCAAATAAAAAAAATCGCATCTTTGTCGGTTCACCCAAGAGCTACTGTGCCACAGATATACATACACACACAGATAGTAGTCAAACTTATAAAATCCCTCTTTTTGTGTCGGAGGTTAAAAATGAGAAAGACTGGCTTACCCCAGGTCGCCCATAGTGTAGAGTTCTTCACATTGTCCAACACTTTGAAGATCCTGTTCTTGCATGTCAGCTCGTCCTCGTCCCACTGTTGGGCTGAGAGGCTGTGGAGCACATGGTCCACGTGGGGTACGTCCAGAACTTGTTCTTTGGCCAAGGCACTACCTGTAAAAGAAAAGAAGATGCTTGTTTTAATCTCTGTAGGTAGGCCTAGGCAAGATGAAAACTCTGCTACCTAACATTTCTATTATCTATCGAGCGGAAATGTGTGGGGAGAGGGGTAATAGGCAACGCATATAACGCTTAGTACGCGATTTTCGAAAATCGACAAAATGTATAGGATTGGTAAAAGCTGATTTGTCTCAAACGGTGCAACTCTTTATTGTACCAAACATAGTAATTCAATACAATAAAATGAAATCGACCAGGATCTGATACCAGAAAAGGAAAATTCATTGATTTATAAGTGTTTTATATCTTAGGTGTCATGTAAATTATACGCTTTAAAAGTTATATTGATTCGTATTTTAACTACGTTATACTTTATGGAAATAGTTATTTCGAAATTATATCTTTTTTTAATTATTTCCAGTGAACGTTTACTGGAAATAATTAAAAAAAGTGAACTAAACGGGTGTTTAAAAAGTGAGCGTGTATATTGTAACTGTTATACTCGTATTATCAGTTCTTATATCTCGTATTACTTACTCCTACTTTCGTTTTAATTTCTTCACGCAGACGTTGTAAGAGGGTGCAATAGTAATCAGCATTTATGGTTATACCCTTTTCGAGATAATTAACCATGATGACCCCTTCGCAATCATACAATACTGAAGCCATTACCTTCTTGGCTGATAAAATGGCCTTAGATTTTTTTAGGAGGTAGAGACTTTAACCTTTTCCATTGTTTGGTTTGCACTTTTGTCTCCGGTGTATTGTGGTGGACCTAAGTCCCGTCCATAGTTGTGAAACGGCCAAGAAAATCGTGTGGGTCGTGTTGAAACAGATCCAAGCAGTCCTGTGACACTGTATGGCGGGTGCGTTTAGAACTAGGAGAGACCTTAGAAAATCTAAGATCCTTGGTGATTATGTTTTGTACTAGCTCATAGGAAATGACAATTTTCTCCGCTATCTTTGCAACTTTCAACCACCTGTCATTCATAACCATATCTAGTATTTTACTGCCATTTTCGTCTGTAGAAGCCGTTATTGGTCTAACGTACCTAGGTTAATCTTCAACTGCTTCTCTGCCCCGTTCAAAATCTTCTACCCATCATTTTACAGTGGTATATGATGGAGCGAATTCTCGTAAAGTCTGGAAATATCTTTAAAATTTGCTTTGGCGTTAAGCTTTTATTTTGTAAGTACTATGACGGAACGGTGCTCAATTTTATCCATTCTAAAGGAAACCGCGAACCTCGTTTAGTAATTCGAATACAACATTTGCAATTGCGACGGAAGAAAAACAAAAGATGATGAGTGTCTAATGATAAAAAACCAAGTCTTACGTGCCTGTATATTTTTTTTTTCAATTTCATTATCAACCTCAGGCTTAAAACTTTTCAATTCACCCTAGGTGTACCCTGAAGGTACGTTTGTTTGTTTTGTTTAGTTTATACGAGTCGGCTGAATTTCCATACACCGTAACTCGAAACTTAATAGTGGCAAGATCCCTAAAATGTATGCCACTGAATTACTTAACTTAAACATTATCTACACCTTACCATACCTACCTTGTTATATGACATTGATGGGTAGTGGTAGTTTTATGTGGTGAACTTAATATATATTTGTAAGCTGATGACAGATCGCGTCGACTGGCGGCCGCTGATCACAACTCGATAAAGTTTGAGTAGATATAAAGCATTATTTATTAAATTATTTACTTGCCCCATTACTAAAAAAAAAAATATCCCGATGAACTGAGAACCTCCTCCTTTTTTTGAAGTCGGTTAAAAAACGTTGAGTAACGGTGGTATAGCTATACCATGTTTTGTCCTTATCTGTCCTTGTGACATTTGAATTTGACAGATAAAGACAAAACATTGTATAGCTATACCATCGTTACTCAACGTTTATTAGTAAGGGGGTTTATGTATTTGTGTATTTATATTTAGTTTATAAGTACTTATGTCGATTTTATTTCAAAGTAAATACAGCCAGTGTCATGGGGACCATGCCGCGAGCGGATCTGCTAGAGGGGGTGTTCTTTTTACACGACTGCCCCAAAAAAGGAGTGTAATGTGTGATTATTATTTATATCTTTAATATTCGAGTAGCTTAGTTTAATTTTAATTTAAATACGTTTAGTTTTAATTTTTAATTGTATTAATGTTGAATTCTGTAGTTAGTTGGATGTAAATAAAGTAGGTATTTGTTCCTGTGATTAAACAAATAAATACTGTAAGTTTCTCTTGTAGGTAGTTTAGTTTGTGTAGGTTGAGTTGTAAAACAGTTACTTTACATCGCCTGCCGTGTATTTGTCCTTAGATTTCTCCGTCCAAGGTTGCCTGGAAGAGCTATTTAGCAGTTAGACCGCCTGTTGGAAAACAATAGTTAAAATGTACTGTTCCGTGTTCTTTTTGGTGTTCAATCAGGTTTTTTGTGTTGTAGGTATTGTTTTGTTAAGCAGAAACGTCAGCAGAATTTGCATCTTGGTTACTCCTCCTTGGCTAATATGTCTGTCTAGACTTCTAGAGGCGTGCGCTTCAATCAGTCTAAAAACATTTTGCGTAATTTCATTTACAATACCTACTAAAAACATAATGAATGTTTAGCATAAACAAATATAGTATAATTAATTTTGACAGGATCAAATAACATAGCACTCATTTATGATAATGATAATTTGCAAGTCAAGTGCACGTCAATTAAAAAAAAAGTTAACCATTCACCTATTTTGTGATTTTCATGTTTCCCGCTCGTTTGTTGTTCTGTGCTTCGTTCGTATTAGGGTGGGTTTAAACCAAACGAGCGAATGCTCTAGAACATGTTTTGTCTTTATTTTATACAAACAAAACGTAAGAGATAATGCCATAGATTTCTTGTTCGTTCGCTTGGTCTAAATCGGGCCTTAGTTACCTACATTATTGTCGAGTAAATTGACATTATTGTCGCGTAAATATCGCGTTTAATTTAATTTTGGTTTTTTATTTGAAACCTAGTCGTAGGAAAAGTATTGTATGTAACGGTGTATAAGTAAGTCAAAAAACACTCGTGGCGTCAAAAACACGCCACTCATCTTTTTTGACCTCTATTATACAACTGTTGCAAAAACTACTATTAGTTCAAATTCCTGCAAGTCAATTTTGAAGTTCCCGTTATTATAATCTGTACATATAATTATACTCTTCGTAACAAATTAAACTATTCTTATTTCAGGATTTCTCGATTTAAGTTAAAACAATTCAGAAATTATCAAATTAGGCCAATTAGGGTATTTCTTAAAAACCCTATGCGAGGGCCGTCGATTACTTTACTTACGTGATTTCAAATATCAAAATTCTATTCTCCGTTTTTTACATAGAAACTAAACTCAAGGATTTTTAAAATTTGTTTGTCCGATATGTTACAAAGAGGCATAATAAATAATTCCAATTTGTTGGTTGGAACTTGTGCTTGAAATAAGTGGAGCAACAGAACTGTTCCGGTGTGAAGTCCCGCCGAACCTTAAAGAGGATGCCAAGTTTTTTGGCATAGGTTTTGGCTTGCGTACTAAGTTACGTCCTACCCTTAGTTCCTTAAGTCTGTGGAGCGATCGGGAGTTTGGAATTGCCCGATTTGGAATTTAAGACGGCTGCCATGATGATTTTCGAAAAAGTCTTCATGGTCGTCGTGTTTCATGTTTCCGGGATGGCAATTTTAAAAACGATAATTGCCGACGTTGATTGCCATCTTACTTTAACTTCAGTTTTAGAGCAAGAAGCACAACTTTGCTGTCTTTTTAACTTGAAAGTTGGAGTAAGTTATCAATGAACTTCTGCAATTTTTATTGCCAGTCTAAACCTACTTCGCTTAATACAACAAAAAATGGAAGATATTTTCAAATGAAAGCACATCTGTAACTAATTTAAAGGAGAATTATCACGACTGAGTGTTGACTTTATTGGGTCTTAATTTACAGGCAATAATAAAATGTTTTTAATAAAAATTATAAAAGCTAGCATTTAATAACATTCAACAGAAAATTATCTAACACATTGTTATAACACACAACGTTGTTACACGTTGTTCTGTTGTTTATTGGATTGGAGATAGATTTTTTGGTTGCTAAACGGTGACGGAATTCTGCACTTAGAATGATCCGACATGCGCTTTGTACGATTATTTTTAGCTAAATTTCATTATATTTTATTATTATTTTATTCTATTTTAATTGGAAAATCAACAGCTTTAATTTCCACTATAAGTATAAGGTTAAATTCAATATTTTACTGCATAGCTTAGTTTAGTATATTTTTAAATCTTCGAATTAGTATTGATTAAGGTTAGTTTTCATTTTCAGTTATTGTTTTACTCATCATGCCATTGTTCATGTGATCATTTTATGTGGTTTATCCAATAAATTTATTTATATGCCTAAAACTGCATTAGCTAATTTAACAGGCTTTCGAATTAAAAAAACAACCCTTATAAAATAGTAATTGTTAAATTTATAAACCTTCGTAAATAATACAAACAAAAGTTATTTTGAGGTACCGTTGGTAGAATGTAAAAGTATAAAAAAATACTAACTCTGAAATACTTCTCTGGAGGTTCTTAAATTAGTTTTATTCGTTAATCACAAGTTCCATTTTTTAATTATAAACCTGACTTATTACATTCAAATAATTGAAAAACACTTACCTAATAAAAAGAAAACCAGTGCAATATTCCTAAACATAATGTCCACAAACCGGCGGGCACCGTGTCACGCGTAAAAAAACAAATGACGGAATTTCGGGTGCTCTTCTTGAACGCTCAAACTCGACTCAGGCGCACACCGATTGACGAAGCATATAAAGTAATATACTAGTGCTAAGTACAGGCAGTAGCTTTGTATGCGTCTCAGTTATTCCTACTTCTAGTTTTACATCATAAATGAAGCGGTTTGGAGATAGTGAAAATTGATATGGAGAATAAAAAATGGGAGTTTCAATTTATTATAGTCAATTAAGACACAGAAAATTATTGGTACACATGTCTTAAAAGCGTTTGCTACTAAACAATTTCTTTCGAATTGAAATTGATATTTATTTATTCATTTAATACCAGTGAAAAATTAAGGTGAAATACTTTAAAAAAATATTATTATATGGTCTGTACAATTTTTTCACTGGAAACTGTTTTAAAAATTAAGCTATTTTTTCTAAAATGTTTGTAGGCAGGCTTAAGAACCTCAAATAGTTACAAAGAGGGATTTTTGTTACGGCTTCGATGAAGCATAGTGACTCTTAAATTTTTGTAAAAAATACTTCTTGTATGTGTTTGGCATACTATATAATTATCTATATATATAAAAGGCAATGTCCCGGGTGACTCATCATCGCCCAGCCAAAACTACTAATGCTAGAAATATGAAAATTGGACAGTACTTTCTTTTTGTGACGCAGAGATCCACTAAGAAGGGATTTTTCGAAATTCAACCCCTAAAGGGATGAAAGGGGGTTGCAAAGTTTGTATAGGAAAAAATATTTTTATGGTCCAATTTACTTTAAACTTATTAGAAATGCTCTTTAATGCAAATAATGAAAAAAATATTTCAGCGATTATTAAAATTCAACCCCTTGGTGGATGAAAAGGGGTTGCAAAGTTTGTGTGGGTCTTTTTTATGGTCAATTTTACTTGAATCTTGGAAAAATGCTGTGCAATACAAATAGTGCGACAATTATTTTAGCAAGTATTAATATTCAACCCCTAGAGGGATGAAAGCGGGGTTGCAAAGTTTGTAGGGAAAAAAAATTTTTGTAGTCCAATTTACTTGAAATTTGGTAGATATGCTCTTCAATAAAAATAATGAGACACGTTTTCAGCGATAACTAAAATTCAACCCCTAGAGGGATGAAAGGGGGTTGGAAATTCAAAAAATATTTTTATGATCGAATTTACTTGAAAATTGTTAGAAATGCTCTACAATAAAAATAATGAGACACGTATTCGATTACTAAAATTCAACCACTTGGGGGATGGAAAGGGGTTGCAGAGTTTGTGTTATGATTTTTTATGGTCAATTTTACTTGAAATTTGGAAGTAATGCTCTGCAATACAAATAATGAGAGACATTGCAGCAAATACAACTCCTGGGGTATGGAAAGGATTTGCAAAGTTTGTGCGGGGATTTTTTTATAGTTAATTTTACTTGCCACATGAAAGAAATGCTCTTCAAGGCAAATATAATATACCTATGTAACACAAAAGGCAATATACATATAAAAAATATTACTTTCGGCGATTCAGAAAAAACTAATAAAATGGGGGGTAGAAAATTGTATGGTAGGTATATATTTTTGAAGTGAGAAACGTGGAACATTTTGTGCATTGCTTTTAGCGATTTTGGAAAAACATATGAGCAAATTGGCGGTAGAAGTTTGTATGGGATTTTGGACATTTGTAAAGGGAGAAATGTGGTGAGAATACTGTTTTTATAAAAAAAAAAAAAATTCGGCGATTTAGGAAAAACTACCCAAAAAGTTTCGGATTTTGGCCATTTTTGAAGTGAGATATGTGAAAATTTG
Source organism: Acleris literana (assembly GCA_946894065.1). Classification (NCBI taxonomy): domain Eukaryota; kingdom Metazoa; phylum Arthropoda; class Insecta; order Lepidoptera; family Tortricidae; genus Acleris; species Acleris literana. The sequence continues at coordinate 8,759,689 of OX335692.1, forward strand.
TATTTAGGCTACTGTTTATTAATAGAAAATACAACAGCTTGCGATTTTAGCGCCTATCGAAGTTAGTAGGTAAATAAGCGAGTTCGGATATTTTTTTAAGTGAGAAACGTGTGAATTTATGTCAGGGCTACTAAATTGCTTTCGGAGATTTTGGCAAAACTATCCCTGTCAATGGCGGTGTTAAATGGGCGGTAGTTTTAAATGAACTATCGAAATATGTTCTGCACGATGATTTATGGCGATATTTTTTTTCATCTACTGTCACATGTTGGAGTGCCCAACTTAGAAATATTTATATTTGTTATTTCACTACCAAACTCCTACAAGACACCTATTCCTACTCCAAATATCATAAATTTAGATTTTGAGTAAAATGCGTGTGACATACGGAAGGACGGACGGACATGACGAAACTATAAGAGGTTTTGCCATTTTTGTTACGGAACGCTAAAAAGGCGTTGGGCGATTTTGAAAAACTACCCCAAAGGCGGTAAAATTGAGGGTTAAGCCATTTTTAAAATGAGAATAGTTTACGACATAAATGATTAAAAATACGGAAATTTCGGAAAAGGGGGTAAAATGGGGGTAGAAGTTTGTGTGGGAATTTGGTCATTTTTGATGAGAGAAATGTGGACATTATTGGTATTAAGGTTACTTTTTGCCTATAAATAAGAATTATGACTGGGGAAGTTAGATACATGAAACTCGGTATCAACACCATTATTAATTAAATATAAAAACAGGTTTTAAAATAAGCCCTTAACAGTGTGAAAAGCGGGGTAAAAGTTTGAATTTAAGTTGTTTTTTTTTCCAGATACATGAATGTTAGCATCTAAAAAAGTACAAGCTTCAGTGTTTTTTAAACACTTACCCCTTAAAGAAACAAATAGTCAAGAACAAACCCATCATCAATAAAAAAAACTGTAGGGAAAAACTTGGGATCTTAGACTAATGATACTGAATGTAAAGTTTTTATAGAAATAAAGTTACTTTCATTCAAACGTATACAGGGTGGAAAAAACGAAAGCCACATGGACGGCAACTACCTTAAATATTGAAAATAGCAAGTTCTACGCAAAGGAGACTTACTTTTATTTTTTAAAAGAAAAATATGCATTATTGGATTTTTGAAAAAGTCGTCTTCTTTAACCGGGAATCGAACTGGTCGAACAATAAAGTCGTGTTTTATGATACAGATCGAAAGGGTCATTGAGAGTGATCGTTTATGTCTATAACACATACACCTTTAAATAAATAAAGACCATGAAAAAACCCTTTTTTATTATTTTGTCATATTGTACCAGTTCGATTCCCGGTTAAGACAGGCAAATGTTCAAAAATCCATAAATGCAGTAATAAATGTTTTCAAAAATAAAAGTAAGTCTCCTTTGCATAGAATTTGCTACTTCCAATATTTAAGGTAGTTGCCGTCCATGTGGCGTTCGTTTTATCCACCCTGTATATCTACAAGATATGAAAACGGGTATTGCGACTGAATAGTGTAGCATAAAGAAAATATCCAGCTTAGGTGTTTTTTGAAAATCTTCTGCTAAGTGGGTTAATTGTTTCTAAAGAAATTTAGTAAATAGATGAGATGACTAAATTATCAATCTATTGAATCTAGGGTCGATTAAAAAAACGTAATAGTGAAAGAGGGGCGGTGAATTTATTTTTAACCGACTTCAAAAAAAGGAGGAGGTTCTCAATTCGTCGGGTTTTTTTTTTTATGTATGTTCCCCGATTACTCGAAGACCACTGGACCGATTTGAAAAATTTTTTCGTTGTTCGAATGGGTATACTTTCTAGTTGGTCCCATTGTCACCACGTCAGGATCTGATGATGGGATCATGGAGAAATCAAGAGAACTCCTCAAATATTATAGGCACACCTATAGCGATTTTGGTATTTTTCACTGTAACTCGTGCATTTGCTTTTACTATATGGTGAAGTGGAACTGATGATGAAGACCACAGGTGGCCACCGGAACTCCTTAACGGTACCTATTTCAAGGGGGGCGATAAGATATTTCGATTAAGGTAGTTGAGCGACTATGCCGAAGCACATTTAGGTTAGGGAAGATATGGGGAGCTACAGACCAGTGGCACTCATCCCCATATTTTCAAAAGTTTTTGAAAAAGTTATTTATAATAGTATTTATAGCTACTTTGAAATGAATAATCGTTTTGCTGAAGAACAGAAAGGGTTTCGTAAGGAGAGATCTATAAATATGGCGATTTATGATCTATTGAAGATAATTTTGTCTAATGTCGATAAACGAATCCCAGTTTCAGCTTTATACATGGATATGACAAAAGCTTTCGATTTTGTCAATCATGATATACTTTTAGATAAATTATATACTTATGGCATACGGGGTAATATAAATAACTTAATCAAATCGTACTTAATTAACCGAAAACAAATCATACAAATAAATAGATTATGTGTTAATTCAAAAGCAGAAATTACATATACATCAAAGATCAGACCAATTCATTATGGCGTCCCTCAGGGCAGTGTTTTGGGTCCATTATTATTCTTAGTTTATATTAACGATTTGCCAAAAGCGATAAAATCCCCTATGGTTCTCTTTGCTGACGATAGTACAGTAATATTCACTGGTATACGATCAGCGACATATGAAAGTGAAATAAACGATTCACTGCAAAAAATAATTGAATGGTTAACTAGTAATAATTTGAAAATTAATTTAGGAAAAACCAAAATTATGACATTCCATCAAAGAATCAACAATGTACCTACTTTAAATATAGCTTATAAGGAACAACAGATTGACAAAACTGACGTTACAACATTTTTAGGATTAAATTTAGACCATAAGTTGACTTGGAAAAATCACACTGACATTATATGTAAGAAGCTAAATCAATTTTCTTTTGCTTTATATAATCTGCGAAAACTTGTCAATGAGTCAGTGGTGTTAACCTCATACCATGCCTATGTGACATCCTCTCTCAGATATGGTATTATATTTTGGGCCAATTCTACTGACAGAGAAATGGTGTTTAGAGCGCAAAAAAAATGCATCAGATCTTTATGTGGCATTAATAATCTTGACTCATGTAAACCACATTTTCAAAGATTACGTATATTAACTTTTCCGAGTTTATATATATATGAAATTATAATTTTTGTTAGATGTAACCTACACTTATTCCAAAGCTTTAACAGTTTACGACATTGGAGGAGTGCCTTCTAGAACTGCTTTACTGCAAAAGAGCATACTCGGAATGGCTCCTAGAATATATAATAAAGTACCTGATGAGTTAATGGAAATAGAAAATTTAACAGAGTTCAAAAATCAATTATTTAAATTCCTAGTGAAAAAAGCGTTCTACTCTATTAATAAATTTATATTTAGTACCTAATAACAATTAGTTAATAAGAACTGCATGAGTATCTTATTTAACTAAACTCCAATTTGTATGCCTTGCGGCTCAACATAGTGATACAACATTTGCTACTAACAACCTCATGTACCTACCTGTGTTGGAACAAATAAATGATTTTGATTTGATTTGATTTGATTTGGTTTAAATATGACTATGAAATTCCCGCGGCGTTGTCTGCGGCGAGCAGGCAAATGTTCAAAAATCCATAAATGCAGTAATAAATGTTTTCAAAAATAAAAGTAAGTCTCCTTTGCATAGAATTTGCTACTTCCAATATTTAAGGTAGTTGCCGTCCATGTCATGTTCGTTTTATCCACCCTGTATATCTACAAGATATGAAAACGGGTATTGCGACTGAATAGTGTAGCATAAAGAAAATATCCAGCTTAGGTGTTTTTCGAAAATCTTCTGCTAAGGGGTTAATTATTTGTAAAGAAATTTAGTAAATAGATGAGATGACTAAATTATCAATCTATTGAATCTAGGGTCGATTAAAAAAAAACGTAATAGTGAAAGAGGGGCAGTGAATTTATTTTGTATGGCAATTTTGTTGTTTTAGAGTCATAAACTCATAACATAAAAGGTGTCTGTGGACCGCTTACTTAAAATTCACGTTTTGGTTTTTTTTTCATAAAAAAACTCTTTGAAGGTGATATAAAACTATGTCCTTTTACACAAATTCTGACTCTCCGCAGACGAAGTCGCGGGCGGAAAGCTAGTCTATATATATAAAAGGCAATGACCCGGGTGACTCATCATCGCCCAGCCAAAACTACTAATGCTAGAAATATGAAACTTGGGCAGTATTTTCTTTTTGTCACGTAGAGATCCACTAAGAAGGGATTTTTTGAAATTCAACCCCTAAATGGATGAAAGGGGGTTGCAAAGTTTGTATGGGAAAAAATATTTTATGGTCCAATTTACTTGAAACTTGGTAGAAATGCTCTTCAATGCAAATACTAAGACACGTATTTCAGAGATTACTAAAATTCAACCCCTAGAGGGATGAAAGGGGGTTGCTAAGTTTATGTGGCAAAAAATATTTTCATGATCAAATTTACTTGAAACTTGGTAGAAATGCTCCTCAATGAAAATATCGAGACACGTATTTCAGCGATAACTAAAATTCAACCCCTAGAGGAATGAAAGGGGGTTGCAAAATTTGCAAAGAAAAAATATGTTTATGATCAAATTTACTTAAAACTTGGTAGAAATGCTCTTCAAAGAATATAATGAGATACGTATTTCAGCGATTACTAAAATTCAACTCCTAGGGGATGGAAAGTAGTTGCAATGTTTTTGTGGTAAATTTTACTTGAAATTTGGTAGAAATGCTCTTCATTGCAAATGTAATCTACGTACAAAGGCAATATACATACAAAATATATTACTTTCGGTGATTCAGAAAATACTACCTCTTAGGAGGTAAAACGAGGGGTAGAAAATTGTATGGAAGATATATATTTTTGAAGTGAGAAACGTGGCTAATGTATATGAATTAAATATATTGCTTTTAGCGATTTTGGAAAACTTAGGGGTAAATTGGCGGTAGAAGTTTGTATGGGATTTTGGACATTTTTGAAGGGAGAAATTTGGTGAGACTACTGTTTTTATAAAAAAAAAGTTACTTTCGGCGATTTAGGAAAATCTACCCCAAAGGTTGTAAAATGGGGGTAGAAGTTTAGTTTCGGACTTTGGTCAATTTTAAAGTGAGAAATGTGAAAATTAGTATTCAGGCTACTACTTATTAATAGGAAATACGATTTTAGCGTCTAGCGAAGTTATTAAATAAGCGACTTCGGTTATTGTTTAGGTGAGAAACGTGTAAATAGGTGTCAGCCTGTTAGGGCTACTAAATTGCTTTCGGAGATTTTGGAAAAACTTTCTCTGTAAATGGCGGTTGTAAATAGGCGGTAGAAGTTGAAGTTGTGTATTAAAAGAACTGTCGAAATATGTTCCGCACCATGATTTATAGCGAATTTTTAACCGACTTCAAAAAAAAGGAGGAGGTTCTCAATTCGGCTGTATTTTTTTTTTTTTTTTTTTTATTTTTAATGTTTGTTACCTCAGAACTTTCGATTGGGTGACCCGATTTTGATGGTTCTTTTTTTATTTGAAAGCTGGTGTTCCCGATTGGTCCCATTCTTATTAAAATGAAGATCTGATGGTGGAATCCATGAGGAATCGACGGAACTCTTCAAAATTTATAGGCACACCTATAGCGATTTTGGTATTTTTCATTGTAACTCGTGTATTTGGTCTTGGAGAGCATTGAAATTGTTATCAAAACTTTTAGGTCACTTAATCTAAAAAAGACTGAAGATCTCTGGGGCCTCTCCGTCACAGTACTACAGTCCATCTTAGAGTTAACTGCGCCATATCTAGCTCTGCTTTATTTAACAAGTGTGTCGATATTGGAGTGTTTCCTGATCTGATGAAACACAGTCGGATTATACCTTTGTTTAAGTCACGAGCAAGAACAGACCCCACAAATTTTAGACCAATTTCGATACTGCCAGCGCTGAGTAAAGTTTTTGAAATAATAATTCTTAACCAAATATCCTCCCATTTTAGTAAGAATTTGGGTTTACCAAGGGACGGTCAACTACAGATGCCGGTTCAACCTTAATTAAATATGTCTTTGATGCCTGGGAAGAATCACTAGATGTGATTGGAGTTTTCTGTGATTTATCTAAGGCGTTTGACTGCGTTGATCACGTTACGTTAGTGCGAAAGCTAAGCTACTACGGTATCAAACATGGTGCCCTTGATCTTATTATTTCTTACCTTGCTCACCGAACTCAGCGGGTGGACATAAACAGAACGCAATCCCCTGGGTCAGCTGTTGCTATGGGAGTGCGTCAAGGCAAAATTCTGGGCCCATTCTTGTTTTTAATTTATATCAACGATCTCCCTTATGTTGTGCGCGACAAACATGAAATAGTTCTGTTTGCCGATGACACTTCTCTTTTATTTAAAGTAGATAGAAAACAGGCAAATTTCAATGACATTAATGATACGTTGTCAACAACTGTTGACTGGTTTACAGCCAACAACTTACTTTTAAATGCCAAGAAAACTAAGTGTATGAAATTTTCTCTATCAAATGTGAAAGGAGTGAATGGGACTAGTATAAGACTGAAGAATGAGACAATGGGATTCGAAGATAAAACAGTATTTCTAGGTATTACTTTGGACTCAAAACTGCAATCGAATGCGCATATATCCAAGCCTTAGGGTAAACTTAGTTCTGCAGCGTATGCAGTAAAGCGCATCCGCCAACTTACAGACGTCGAGACAGCGAGACTTGTGTATTAGAGTTATTTTCATAGTGTTATGAGTTATGGGATTTTGTTGTGGGGAAAAGCGGCTGACATTCAGGCCATCTTTATATTACAGAAGCGGGCTATACGTTTTATTTATCAGCTGGGTTCACGGGTCTCACTCAGAGATAAATTTAAAGAAATTAATATTCTTACTGTCGCGTCGCAGCATATCTTTGAAAATATCATGCATGTTCGTAAACACATACATGACTTCAGGCATAACCGTGACGTTCACAAGTTCAACACGCAAAATAAAGATAAACTCGTAGTCCCAGGTCACCGTCTTCGTAAAGTAAGCACAAAGTTTGTGGGGAACTGTATACGTTTCTACAATAAGATACTACATACACTATTGATATTGTCATAATGCCGTCCAATAAATTTAAGTCACGCATTAAGTGCTGCTTGCTGGGTAAGGCATATTATACTGTAAATTACTTCCTAGATGATAAAGACGTTTTTAAGTAGTGTGAGCTATTACTGATATTACGGTTCTTTTTAAAAAACTTTTTTTGAATAGTTATAATAGCTGAGCGCTGAGCAGCGCTTATTGCAAAATGCCTTTAAGCCAATAATGTAGACACTTTCAATTTAAGTATACCTTTTACTTTTTAATTGTTTTGGTTCTTGTGCACAAGTCACTTTAGAAGTGAGAACACATTGTGATGTTTTTCGCCGGACAACTACATTTTTATTGATATATTTTGTCCGGCAGCATGAGCATGTCATGCTCACTTAAAGGTCTTTGCTTACGGCGGCGTCGTTGATAGGGTCACCACCTTCCCGAACACATGGTTGAGGGAGGCGATGGCTGAGATACGCGTCATACTCGTGAACGGGTGCTGTCTGTGGGGTCCGGTCTGTTCACGCTTGCAAGGACCTGTTTTCCAGTTAGTTATTTTAATTATCGTTCCTGACGTAGAGACCTCGTCATGTTGTTCTCCTAGTCACTATTTTTAATTTAAGTAATTTAGCATACATTTGTAATGATTTTATTTGTGTTAGTTTTAAAATAATTATTTATTACTGTATTACCTTGTAATGTTACTTTTAAGTATTATTGTATTTAATGATTGGAAAAAATGACCTTCTGCTGGAGTTTCTTGCGGCGCTTCTTCTCCGCAATGATGGTCTTGTCCGAAGCGCTAGTAGATTCACTCCATGTTACCTACGTGTAAAAGAGCCCTCATGTGGCCAATTTACTGAATAAATATTTTGAATTTTGAATTTTTGAACTATTTGGTGAAGTGGAACTGATGATGAAGACCACAGATGGCCACCGAAACTCCTAAACGGTATATATTTCGAGGGTGGCGACAAGATATTTCGATTAAGATAGTTGAGCGACTATGACGAAGCATATTTAGGTTTAAAAATATGACTATGACTTTCCCATGGCGTTGCTTGCGGCGAACTTGAAACGTTCTATTGTTTCTTATTAATTGAGAAGTGGGAGAATAACAGCATAATTATGATCACAAAAAAGTATAAAATAAAAAAAAGTTTAAAAAAACAAAAACCCGCCTTCAAAAAGCAAAAAATAACTTCTTTAAAATGGTAGGTAAATGGTAGGTTTTTGTTTTTTTTAACTTTTTTTATTTATTTTATCAAACCAAGAAATATTAATTTTTGATATTTCACTACCAAACTAAGTAGCGGCTTCTACAGGACACTATTCCTACTCCAAATTTCATCTATGAACCTCTGCAGTTTTCGAGTAAAATGCGTGTGACATACGGGCGGACGGACGGACATGACGAAACTATAAGAGTTTTTGCCATTTTTGCTACGGCACCCTAAAAAGGCGTTGGGCGATTTTGAAAAACTTCCCCAAAGATGGTAAAATTAAAGACAGTTTGGCCATGTTTAAAATGAGAATAGTGAACGTCGTAGTTTACGACATAAATTAAAAAAAAAACGGCAATTTCGAAAAAGGGGGTAAAATGGGGGTAGAAGTTTTTGTGGGAATTTGGTCATTTTTGATGTGAGAAATGTGGACATTATTGCTATTAAGGTTACTGTTCACCTATACATAAGAATTATGACTGGGAAAGTTAGATACAAGAAAGTCGGTATCAAGACCAATATTAATTATATAAAAAACAGGTTTTAAAATAAGCCGTTAACAGTGTGAAAAGCGGGGTGAAAGTTTGTAGGTATTTGAGTTGGTATTTTTCCAGTTACATGAATGTTAGCATTTAAAAAAGTGCAAGCTTCAGTGTTTTTTAAACACTTGCCCCTTAAAGAAACAAATAGTCAAGAACAAACCCATCACAAATAAAAAAAACTAAAGGGAAAAACATGGGATCTAAGACTACTGATAGCGACTGTAAAGTTTGTATGGAAATAAAGTTACTTTCAAACGTATATACCTACAAGATATGGAAATGGGTATTGCGACTAAATACAATATCCAACTTTGATGTTTTTCGAAAATCTTTTGCTAAGTGGGTTAATTGTTTGTATAGCAATTTAGTAAATAGATGAGATGACTAAATTATCAATCTATTAAATATAGGGTTGAAAGAGGGGCAGTGAATTAATTTTGTACGGCAATTTTGTTGTTTTAGAGTCAAAAATGAAAGATGTTTGTGAACCGCTTACTTAAAATTCATGTTCTGGACTTTTTTCATTAAAAAACTCTTTGAAGGTGATATAAACTATTTTTGTACTTTTAAGATACGTTCTGACTATCCGCAGACGAAGTTGCGGGCGGAAAGCTAGTATATAATATGACTCATAGCCAGTTGATGTATAATGTAAATATTTTCTAATGTAAGAAGTTGAAGTATAATGTAAGTATCTGGCGAATCTTGCGATATTTTTATCCGAAAAAATCTGCATATCAAAGGTTAGTTTATTTATCGAATATTATATACGTTTTTGTGAGTTTTGCTTTGGTTTACTAAATCTTTCACTTTTTTGCCGGTATCAAAAACGATACTCCATGCGATAACACCATTGTTCATGGTATCAAAAATGATACTCCATGCACTAAGCTTTGTTTTCTTACTAACAAGTTTTATAACGGTTTTTTTAATTTGCTCGGGTTTTACTAATGCTTGGCATGCGAGTGGCTGTATAAATAAGCTTTTTAATTTTTCTACAGGATGGCTAGTCATACAATTTTAATAGATAGGGACATAGAAGACTTACTGGCACAGTTAGAATGCGGTGAAATATAGGAAGATGATGCAAAGTCTGATGGAGATGACCTGGAACTTTATCCGTCACTTCAAGAACTGCAAGCAGCTCTTGAGGAACACGAGATTGAAGAAGAAAATTCAGGTATGAAGAAAGAAAAAAAATCAGGTATAATAAGAAGAAAATTTAGTAGAAGATAATCGTGTGTTTTTATAGTTACTGCATGGAGTGTCAAATATGATACCAGGTATTTATTGAAAAAAAACTAAAAACTGTAAAAAATGTAAAAAATGATTGCGATTTTTTTCTTTATTGTTCCCATTATTAAAGTGTGTTTTCCCATCATATAATTTTCTTCGGAATAAAAATGTTAGATCATGCATCTAAGGGTAAAATTTTTGTAAAAAATACTTCTTGTATGTGTTTGGCATATTATATACATAATATAACTTATAGCCAGTTGATGTATAGTGTAAATATTTTTATTTTTACAGTTGCGGGCATCAGATTTCTCAAATGCTTACGGCCAAGATTCTGGATCGGATGGTATTTCTGGGCATGACGCCGGTGGCCAAAGCTATGGTGGGCACGATTTCGGTGGTCTCCTGACCACCCTGACCTGCGCAGCAACGATTTCGATGGAAATGACTTCGGTGGACACGACCTTAGAGCCCACTCTTACTCCGTCCATCAACATATCGAGGAAGAAAACCCAGAACCCATCAAACATTACAAAGAAGTAGTCGTACCAGTACCCAAAAAGGTAGAGTTCAAAGTACACCAGCGCCTATCCTAATACCTGTACCGCATCCAGTTCCTTTTCAAATACCGGTAACGAAAGCCGTTGTCATCCCCATTATTAAGGAAGTGTCAATACCGGTTGAGAAATCAGTGCCGTAGCCGGTAGAGAAAACGGTACATGTACCGAAAATTAAGGAAGTACCGTTTGAAGTTATTAAGCATATTATTGTGCCAGTTGAGAAGCCCGTACCTTTCAAAGTACCAGTTTATGAGACCATTATTCATACTAAGAAGGGTTCTCATTAACTTTAAGCTCTTAATAGGGTTCTGTAGTTTTTCGCCCCACCTCTGTGCCGTGTGACGTTTCAAAATGCGGAACCACTTTCTTACTTATATTATGTTTTTTAAGTACTAATTGGGCGTATTTTTAAAAGTTTGTACCTAGTTAAAGACTAAAATTAAGAAACGTTAACTTTTCGGCTGAGTTAAGAAAATTAGCTATAGGTACCTACTGTTATAAGACAAATGGTGGTATCTCAGCAAAACTCCTGTAGCAAGTGCAAGCATATTACTAACGGGTGAGGGTTGAATCTACTTCATTTATTGAATTTGGGATACTGCTAATTGGCGTTGAGAGGTATTACATAAATGTACGACTAATTCTCGTAACTCAGCAGAAAAGTTAACGTTTCTTAATTTTAGTCCTTAACTATGTACAAACTTTTAAAAATACGCCCAATTACTATAATAATGTATTTTTCTCAAACATGGCAGTTTAGGCTTCAAAGTATCACGTCGCGGGCGGAACACCTCAAGAGAACTGTAAAGGAATTTCATACTTCAAAATTGAAGGCCTAGGCCGGGAAGTATTTCTTTTTTAATTTTAATGGAAACATGGCGGCTTTGTTTATGAACAGGCAAAATAGCTGTTTTTTTTTAAATATTAAGCCTTTCATCCAACCAAAGCGTTTGCATGTTTAAATAAAGGCACCAGGTACCAGGAGGGCAGAGGTTATTAGGGGTGCGTAGAGCAACTTAGATCGCAGGCGATGCGGCACGGTGCGGCGTACCGCGGCGCAGCGGCGGCGCACCCAACACAGCGCGGATGACTGAGCACTGTAGGTTACTTTTAATGTTTATGCACTCCTAGTATTAGACGTTGTAAGTTTTTTTTTTATGAATTATATTTTTGAGAAAAGCACTATACATACCTCGCCGTGAAAAGGGTTTGCCAGCCTCGTAACTATCCATACTCGGCCGGCAACCCCCTACTTCCCAGCCTCCGAAGTAATGTACTATTCTTGGCTGGTACTATTTATTTAATTGTTAAGTAATAACCTTCTTATGATACTGTACCGCTTTAAACAACAAGTACATGTACGGAAACTCTGTACATTCCTGTTTTTATTTTCTGTAGTAAAAAGTGGTTAATTATGTGTTAAATGTGTTGCTTCTTGTGTGTGCTCGAACGGCAGTGTGTGTACATGATAGGCCTTGTTAATGTTAACTTGTTTTAAGTTTAAATAAAAAACATTTACTAGAACTTTATTTTGTAGTTTTATTTATCAGTAGGTACAGAAGAACACACTTTTATGACACCCTGGTTTCATCATTTCGTAAATATTTCTCACATTTAAAACACACAACACAAATAATAATTATCTTAAAACAAAACAACAATCACCAGCAATTTAAGTCTAAACACAGCAACATAATATGTTGTCAGTAATAAATATAATTATCTATTTCTACAAAATAAAGGATAAAATTGCGTGTGGCACTAACAGAATTAAAACTTTTATCATTAAACTGGAATTAATAAAAATATCATTTCTTAATATGGCCATTAACAAAAATATGGGCACTTGAAAACAAGATTATGTTGATGAAATTATTGTCCATAGAAACTTTGGCTACTTTAATATTGTGACGGATAATTATAGAACTGGGTTTAGGGTATTTGATGAAAAAAATATTTAAATCAATACTGCGGTGTTCGTTTTTCTACTACAGAACTTAGATAATAATCGTAACAACCCGTTACTCACAACAGTTTTACAAAGAGAGTTAAAAACGATATCATCAACATAACCTTTGATTAAGCAACGGAAAATAGTTACTCGAAGATCGATTGTTATTTAATGTATCTTATAAATTGTGTGTGTATCTATACGACAAATCAACTCTCCGATTTTAAAAAAACACTTTAGTTTATTATAATATTAGTTATTAGTTTCTATGCACTTTATATCTTGTTTTCAGGGGCCCATATTTTTGTTCTCCGGTAAGCTAGGTATTTGCGGCCATAGTAATAAATGATGTTTTAGCTTATTACATTTTAAATAAATAAGTTTCAATTATGTTGGTGCCACACCCAATTTCCATACAAAAGTGCCCATAATCCTTCAAAAATAACAAACTACAAGTATAGATTAAAAATATGACGTAGATTTGGCATACTGATATAAATTAGTGTCACTTTAAAAGCGATATATCCAAAGAATATGGCGATGTTATTGCACTGGCCTTTAATTTTAGTATATTTCAGTATATTAATGGTACAAAGTTGGTTAAAACTTAGGTATTAATTATAATACCCGTAAGCAGAGGCCCTAGACAAGATGCATTCGGCGTTCGTTATCGTAATGCAAAATATATTGATTGACGTAAGCTGTCAGACGGTCGCGTCGAGGGTCTACGTCAATGATTGGCATCGAGCACCTACGTTAATTCCATACATTTCGTCAGTTTTCGAAAATCGTTTACGTTATCGTTAAGCAACTGGTCTACAGGGTGGATTTTTTAATGAAGGTCTCAGTAAAAGATTCTGCCTAGTAAAAAAACAGCTCTATTATAATAATATGTTCTTTAAAAATCGAAAAATAAAAAAAAACATTAGGTTATCAGCTGACGAATAAGGTAAAAACATTTTAAATTCAAGGATATTACCTTCCACTTACAAAAACCCTATTAAAGCAATCCAATACAGTAGAAATATATAAAAATGGCTAAATAGCCATAAAGTCTAAAAACTGCAAAACCTTATAATTAAGTTTTTAGAGCTTATAATTTTACAATTTCGCTTGTTCCGATCGTCAACTAAAATTTTATGTAATTAAATTGTTAAATGCCAGTTTCATGTTTGCTTTTCAATTTACTTGACTATTGTTACCACATCTACGATTCCTACTACATCTACTAAATATCTTTCTCATTACTAGCTAAGAAACATAAATATCTCACAGAATATAGGATCAACGAAGTAACTAATTACATTTTATTTTATATGGTTGGTTTGGTTTTGTGGTTGCCGAGTTAAAATAGTGCCACTCCATGTCTTCCCGTGGATGTCGTAAGAGACGACTAAGGGAATAAAGGCTTGTAGTACTGCTAGGCAATGGGCTTGCAACCTGTCACAAAACATCTTAGCCTAATTGTGCAAATTGTGGTCATAGAATTATCAACAAGTTTTTAGAGATGTTTGTAATTCTGTAGCTCTGCCTACCCCACTCTGGGAACGAAGGCGTGAGATTATGTATGTATGTGTAAATATATTATATCTTCTTCGCGTCATTCTTCAAAATGCAGACATTAGCATTTATCATTAATTGTAGCGAAAAGGTATGTACAAACATTTAAGCATTCCATATAAATTATTCAAATATTAAATACATCAATATTTTGGCAAGTTGATCGACTTCGATTGACGTCATCGATCGATCGTTGATTATCGTCATCGAGTACAGTTAGCAGCAGAAGTTAGTGTCTATTTAGAAGGTTCAGGCAGTCAAAAATATACCCCTAAGCTTTTGAGGATTGAGTTGTTTAAAGATAATTTAGCCCGCGTTCATATAAATACTCTTTATAGAACACCAAAAACCAAACCAAACAACATTCACATAAATTAAAGTTGAAAGTTACGTCTATCCCTTTTTCTCGATTTAGTCACGAATGACAAGTGAAATTCACGGGGCATTCGAAGTTTTGAATTAAACGCTAAACCTACCCTGATTTTTAAACTTACACAAACACAATGACGCGTGTACGTCTATTTCTAACCGACTTCAAAAAAGGGGAAGATTCACAATAAGAGTTTATTTTTTTGGCTTTACCGCTACACCAACCGGAAAAAATATTTTTAACTAGATAGCTACTTTTGCTGCTGACTGTATGCGTCTATAGCTTAATATTCGGTACTTACTAGTTCTATTTTCTAGTATCCGTAAGGGTAAGTGTACAAAGTGACATGGAAATTGACGTCTTAAAGGTAAGATAGTTATTATATTTACGAGTATGTTGACGACGCAAACACACCACAACAAAAACTACTCGTGAACCTATTAACCCAAAACGGTCGGGGACTAATTTACTCGACTATAGTAAATAAAATAGTTTTGTTGTTTGCTAGATGTAACGATTATAACAATAAATCATCCTATGTTTTACTAAAACAGAAGAAACATATAAGTATAACAAAAGTACTTAAAGATACCATTTACAAGTATGAATTACACAATTATATATTTTAACAATACAAAACATAAATCACAGCGATAAAATATTACAAAAATAAAAAAAATAAAACGTATTTTAAGCTATATATAGCTAATTTTGTAGGTAACCTGTCACCCAAAGTCATCTATTAAAAATGCAAAAACTAAATTTAAAACGCATGACTGCGGCGGCGCTATTACATTTTTCTTAGCGTTTACATAACTGTAATTTAAATTAATTCAGCGTTTCTATAAATCCACAAAAATAACTTTCCATACAGTAGTCCACCAAACGAAGGAAACTCAGTGGAAAAAACTCGTGTATAAGCGAATTTTGGCATAGTGGTAGGGAATGGTGTTTTAAACGACATACTAAAAGTACTGATGGGTGGGGGTGGAACTAACGGGTGGAGGGGGGTGTAAAGGTTCCTTTTTTTAGTTTTTCGTAAATAACTCGTAAACGGTGGCCCCTAGCAAAAAATGTTCCGTCACATAATTAATCTACATAAAATTTTCTACAAAAAAGATTCAATGCACTTTTTTGCTGGGATCAATATTTAATGAGATGTGGAGGGAATAATAATTCCCGAAAGGCCATAGTCGGGTTTGCATAGCAAGTCGGCCCTTACATCAAATGGACTCAAATTTTAAGAAATGTGTCATAAAATAACTTTGTCTGGTGTAACTTATATTTTTTGTTCAATAGGAACTACGTAGATTTATGTTTGTCCACTCCATTCGAAGCCACAGCCACTCCCTTATTCTGTGAGGCGACTTTCCCTTTGGGCGACCTGAAATTAAGTTTTTTTTACTACCATCCATGACGGAAGATGTTACATAAATGTGATGTTAAAATTATCTTTAAACGCCAAGCGATCTATGACGTATCATTCTCATTTCCTTTTCTATACAACTGTATCTAATGTAAACTAGCACTATGAATATATATTTTTTAGCACGTTTTCATATCTTGATCTTGATGTTGATGTAGTACTCAGTAGCTTAGTACTTAGTAGCTCTTACTATCGGGGACTACCATAATGTCAACAATATGATTACAATAAAGAAACAAGGTGGGCTAGAACAAAGTAGGTTAGAGACCCTTATTTTTAAGTTCGATCGACCGGTTATCAAGCACTTTTATTGAATTATAAGTGTAGTTTTTGGCATCATTCAAAGATATTCCCAGCGGAATATCGAACCGTAAGGGTACAGTTAAAATCGAAAAGCCCTTGCTTTGACGTTTTGAGAACAAAGACTGAGTGGACCTTTCAACTTTTGCTAAAATATTCAAAGCGTTTGCTTTTTTGCAAACCGTACTGCTTGAAGCTTATTTACAATTGCCAGTATAGGGTTCAGTTTTGCCCTCCGTTGGCCACTTTGTATTTCGGTCGTCGCCAAAATAAGTGTCCTTCAATTTTGAAACAACTTCCTTTGAAAAGAAAATGCCTAAGAGTCGACTCATCAAATCGATAAACGCGCCTTATCGCCCTTTCGGCTTTATGATTTAGGTAATGGGTCTTTGCCTATCTGTACACTTGTTTAAATGTGTGATTCAGTTTCGATATTTTTCTCTCATTAACGCATAAACAGCTGACGCGGTTTGAATGAAATTTTAAACCCAGGTAGTTCAAGTCCTTAATTTAAATATAAAATCAATATCAATATCAGGGGACAATGTTCCACCAATCGACCAAGTCCCAAACTAAGCTCTAGGCTTGTACTATGGGTACAAGACAACGATATAAATACTTATATAGAGAAATACATCCTTAAATACATAGAAAACATCCATGACTCGGAAACAAAATATTCGCGCTCATCACACAAATATCCGCCCTTACCGGGATTTGAACCCAGGACCGCTAGCTTCGCAGGTAGGGTCACTACTTACTAGGCCAGCGCGTCGTCAATTCTATAGAATAATATAGAATACTTATCTTCTGAAAATATTGATAGTGGTCGTAGGAATAATGTTAAACTTGGTCTAGAGGTCTACGAAGGAAATACTATTGAGTAAATAATATTTTGATTTGTCTTGATTATTATTCTTACTTGGTATCGAGGTATCGGTTCGTGAAGTTGATGAGAGGCGCTTCCACAAGAACCCACACCATTAAACTCAGCACGAGAGACGTAACCACTAATCCACCAGTTTCTATTATCTGCAAATCCAAAGGTGACTTATTTTTATACTACTTAATATCTAACAAGCCTACTTTAAAACTTTTAAATGTTTCATTTTGAGGTGAGTCAATGCTAGGCCGAGATTCTAGGCGGTAAAAACGATATCGTCTATGACTTGTTATCATATTGTCAACGTTTTATAGGTCCTATTTACATGACAGTAATGGCTGCTGAGTTCAAAACAATACCATAACAGGTCAAAGACTATATCCCAGCTAGAATAGAGGCCCAGGTCAGAGACGATACGGTATAGTTTGTTCCAGTTAAAATGTTGAAATGCATTTAACGTGGGATTTTACAAGTTCTTTTGTTGCTAAAGATGAAAGGAAAAGATAACAAAGGGACGTTTTAAAACTGACCGAAGTGTGGCACGTGCTGGAGTAGCTCAACTCTTCTTGATCATTGAAATGTTTTTTTTTTAAGCAGTCTGTATTATAATGCAAAAAGGATGAAAAATACATAGTAGATAATATTATTGTTATGGCTAATAATAACATTCAAAATAATTTAAAATGTCGGTAACAATGAAATTTCTTGCTATCCCTTTAACAATCGACGGTAGGATTAATGGGTTTTACCTGAACCGGACACTAAACTTTTATTTTAGAAACGCACGTCGTGCAGTGTACTACAGATACCGACAAACAACATCATAACTATCATGATCGTTTGGTATACTTTAGGCCTACCGACACACCTGCGTAATTGTTTTACAACCCTACTTGAAGATAACAATTGAACAATAAATGTTGGTAATGGTTGGTTTTAAGTGCCTTTCGTCATTTTAACTGGAACAAACTATATTGTTTTTAACCCGGACGCCATTACTATCAAGTCAATAAGAGCTATTAAAACGTTGGCAATACGATAATAGGTCAAAGACGATAAGATTTTTCCCGCCTAGACTAGAGGCCCAGGTCAGAGACGATATGGTATTGTTTTAAACTCGGCTACCATTACTGTCAAGTCAATAAGAGCTATTAAAACGTTGGCAATACGGTAATAGGTCAAAGACGATAAGGTTTTTCCCGCCTAGACTAGAGGCCCAGGTCAGAGACGATATGGTATTGTTTTTAACTCGGCCACCATTACTGTCAAGTAAATAAGAGCTATTAAAACGTTGGCAATACGATTGGCAATACGATAATAGGCCAAAGACGATATGGTTTTTACCCCCTAGAATATCGCCCCTGATCTGGTGCCGGGGCGTCGTAGTTAGTTGGCAAAGGCCGGGAGTAAATAGAAAAAAATGTATTCTCTCTTACGTTGTCCAACTCATGGGAAGTGAAGTGACTACGAAATGACAACTTGCTCTTCTGGAGTAGCATCAGGTGAATCACGTAGATGCCGTACGAGAGGCGGCTGAGCGGCGCAAACGTTTTCCAGCTGAGGTACGAGTTGATAAGAGCTGGAAAATAAATGTTAATAAAAGTTTTAATGCACCGCAAATATCAGTAGTAATATCTACACTTTCATTTAATTCTGGGGTCCTAGTGAACAAGTGTGTAAGTTTTCTGAAGATCAAGTGAAAAAGGGTTTGATTCTAGTTT
Source organism: Acleris literana (assembly GCA_946894065.1). NCBI lineage: Eukaryota > Metazoa > Arthropoda > Insecta > Lepidoptera > Tortricidae > Acleris > Acleris literana. Next base: position 8,778,543 of record OX335692.1, read on the forward strand.
ACTCCGTTTATGTATATACCCTTTTGTAGAAAAAGTTATGTCGACTTACACCCTTTTTAACTAGCTCCCCAGATTTTGGCTTGGAAATACATACATACATACATAAACTCACGCCTTTATTCCCAGTTTGGGGTAGGCAGAGCTACAGAATTGCCAACAACTCTAAAAGCTTGTTGATAATTCTGTAACCACATTTTGCATAATCAGGCTAAGATATTTACCAGTGTATTAGTGACAGGTTGCAAGCCCATCGCCTAACAGTACTACAAGCCTTTATAAATGCCTTTATAAAGCCTTTGGAAATACATAAGTGGAGGTTAAAGAAGACCTCGTTATGAATACGAACGGAATGGCTTAATTCCGAATAAAAACAACACATCAAAGCGTATGTACTGTATAACCGTGCTCATAACACACATCGTCAGATCTTAAACAGAAGTGAAAAGAGAGTTATTTTTTTTTCCAAATGCAGTTAAAGTAGACAAACGTCATCTCCAGAGTTTCAGTGGTTTTATAATACTGGTAATGGTCATAGCCCTACACCAAATTCACGTTTACGAGTAGCATCTAATTGTCAGCGGTCGTTGTGTATTCTTATATCCTAAACTACCCGAGCTGATGATGGACTTCTGCCCATTCCTAAAGCTGAACAAATTATTTAACAGAATACTTACGAACATCTCCATATGTGCAGAAAACTATGACACCAAGGATAGCCACTGCGTAGGTGGCTCTGTTGAAGACCACGAAGATGCAAGCCAGGAAACCGTGGACGTTGTTTATGAAACAAAGGTACCCTGCTCCAAGAACCGCTGTCATCAGAGTGAGGGATGCTTGGACGCCCAAGAATGAGGTTGTCTGAAATATAAGTCATTCATACATACATACATAATCTCACGCCTTCGTTCCCAGAGTGGGGTAGGTAGAGCTACAGAATTACAAACATCTCTAAAAACTTGTTGATAATTCTATAACCACAATTTGCACAATTAGGCTAAGATGTTTACCAGCGTATTAGTGACAGGTTGCAAGCCCATCGCCTAACAGTACTACAAGCCTTTATTCCCTTAGTCGTCTCTTACGACATCCACGGGAAGACATGGAGTGGCACTATTCTAACTCGGCAACCACACGAGGCATCATCAAATCAAGTCATTCAAATCAAGTAAAACAAATTTACCTTAGAAAAATGGGGTCCCTTAGATACGGGAGTTGCCCGCCAACCGTTCTCGGAGCTACACGTGTTTGTGTTGGTCGGTCCGCAACAATCAAGCCAACTGAGAGGCAAACCCTTATGCGGTGACGTTCGCTGTAGTACATCACACTTAATAACGCGTAGCTCGTACTCCGATCGAGTGACCTAGGTTCGGCCTAGCACTACGAATATAGTTAGTATAATAGTTAAGCAAAGGTGTGAGTGAAGGTATGAGTGAAGGTGTGAGTGAAAGTGTGTGTAAATGTGTGTTTGCGTCTTCCTGACCTCATCGCAGCAAGCGTGCCCGCGTTTCAGTAATAAGTGCCAAACTGTGCCGCGATATTTTAGAAATTCAGTTATTCGCATCGTACTGGCCGTCATAATACATTTAAGACTCAGTGTCAGTCGATATCATTTGCCATTGCTCTCTTAATCGTAGAAGAAGAAATATCTAGGTGCATGCTTAGGAGTTAAACGAATCGTCCCTAACCTTTAATCATACATCCACCTGTGTTCTTTTAGGCCTCGGGGCTCAAATAGTGTATTTTGAGAGAATGTATCGCGATAGTAGATCGTATAAGAAGTGACCTTTGTCGTTCTCCCCGACAACCTTCATCTGGTAGTGTCCGCAGAAAGATAACTTTGTCGATTTTACACTTTATAGGTACCCGCGTGCTTTAGTTAAGCAGGGACAAATAAAAATATCAGTTTCGCCTTATGATCAGCAACAAGCCCTAAAAACTCCCGTCCATACGAAGTAAGTTTATAAAAAAAAAGGGTAAATTCTTTGTTTTCAAGTGTCCGTAGGTACGGCTAGTTGCCACATCTGGAAATCATTAAGTACCCAAGCGACGCCTCGCAACATTTCGGAGAACAATCGACTCAAAGGACGGCATTAAACAAAGGACTAACTGACTGATTTAAGAAGAATAATTATCTAGGCGATCACAAAGCCCAGGCCTAGGGCCTAGGTGCCTATCCTTAGGAAATCAGCGCCCAAGATCATTAGCAACTTTAGGAAGTTATCTATTTGTAATGTGGGTTACCGGATCTACGCAAATTTTCTATCAGAAAGTCTAGACCAAGCTATTAAATCCATAGGTAATTATCAAGCGGCATTTCTAGAAAATAGATCTACCGACAACCACATTTTTACCCTTCGCCGCGTCCTGGACATAAACTAGAGGGAAGGACACCGGCTCTCTGTTGCAGCATTAGACATAGAAAAAGCGTTCGACAACGTCAAAATAAATGCCCTAAGGGACATACTACAAACGCGTGCAAATATTCACCTTAACAATAGAATCGTAGAAGCTTGCATGAGGGAGAGAACATTCATATTCTGGTGCGGACAGAACTCGGAAGTGGTTCAAAAAAGAAAAGGGGTCAAGCAAGGGGGCAAAACCTGAAACCGTCACAGAGACAGAGCCCGAGGATACAGAGGAAGCAGAGCAATGTTTTAGTATTATATATTAAATTTGATTAAATTTTGAATATTAGATTTGATTTCAAGCAGTCCAGCAGTGATTTAAAAGACTTATTGTCACATAAAAAAAAGAAGAAATACATGGCATTCATTACACATTTTGAACAGGATATGAAACACTCTAAGATATATAAATTAATAAGAGATATAAATGGTTCTGTGACAACATGCTCAGGTCTCAGCATATGCTGCGAGCTGGGTCAGCTGCACAGCGCTGGTTTTCAGCCTGCACCTAGCTCTCGGCTAAATTCCAACAAGTTGCAAGGGTACATTACGCACGCTGTACCTATCTATAGCTAATAAAGAGCGTACAAATATAACATTAATTAGACGTGACTGTCTATATTCCATCAACAATATGGTCGGTCAAATCGTGCAGCAGAGCAAACTGCGGGTGAGGGATTCTATTTATCAATCACTTTGTTGTTTATTTAATAAAACTTTTCGAAAGCTAATTTTGAAGGTTGGTAGCGACATATGAGTACGTAGGGGGGGTGGCAAATCGTTCCAGATTTTCGATGCTCGATAACGAAAACTTCCTAGGAAACCCATGGATCTATGCTTAGGCATAATAAGTTTATTGGCATGCATACTCCTGACGCCTCGATCTTGTTGAGTTTTATTTTTAGGCCACTTAAGCATAGTATGAATAGAAAAGTAGCTCGACTCCGGCCCTTTAGGAGATTCTGATACCTATTGCCGCTCGGGCGTCAGGGTTGTCCAAACTTGTTTTTCAATTTTAGTCACCTACTTGGCCATACTGTGATTTATAATCATGTTAATTTTCATAAATTACACAAACCTAAAGTAAGTATAAATATTGTTAGGTACCTAAGTACCAAATTTAAATTATTTTACTTACATACTTTTTATCTACATACATACATCCATAATCTCAAGCCTTCGTTCCCAGAGTGGGGTAGGCAGAGCTACAGAATTACAAACATCTCTAAAAACTTGTTGATAATTCTATAACCACAATTTGCACAATTAGGCTAAGATGTTTACCAGCGTATTAGTGACAGGTTGCAAGCCCATCGCCTAACAGTACTACAAGCCTTTATTCCCTTAGTCGTCGTACTTTTTATCTGTTGACACTAAATAATAATTATTTTTATAGGTATGAGACGTGATATGTAAATTCCTTTTCGACCTTTTGATAATACCTTTGACTACTTAGGTACCTATTATTGGCGGCACGCGCCGTCGCCGCGCGGCTTCCTTAGAGCATTGGCCGCTCGCTTTGGTTCTAGGCTTGTGCTTTGGGTACTAGGCAACGATAAGCATACTTATGTAGTGAAAAATACATACTTAATATGACTACATAGGTACATATAAAACGCCCAAGACTCAGAAACAAAAAATACCTACTCGCACTCATCACACGAATATTTGCCCTGACCGGGAATCGAACCCAGGACCGCTAGCTTCGTAAGCAAGGTCAGTACTTACTTAGTCACTACCAACTACCTAGGCCATCCACGTCGTCACATGTTACCTGTCACGTCACACTCAATAACTTAAATTACCTACTTAATACGTATTTATTTCACCTCGGTATACTATAGGCAGGCCGGTACGAAATACCTTTTATTAAATCTGGATATAGTTATACCTACCTAAGCTAGGTTTAGACATCCGTATACAGAACAATATTTAAGCGTTTTCGGCACCGACATTGTCGCTCGATAGCTAATTACGCGCGCTAAAACAAAACGTAACCGAACGCAATGACGCCGCGGCCCCGACTAAGTTCCCTCGAAACTTCTTGAGATCTCGTTTCGTATTGGTTCGCCCCGCCACAGGCCCCGCCCACAGTCGCAAGCCGCGCGATGTACCTTTGTTTGAAGACGATCTACTGTTCTCTATACTGTGACTTAACTTTCTCGAACAAATACTGAGGTCTTTGAGTTTGCACTATTTTGTGGACTTGTGCCGCTAGGTGGAGCTCCCGCGCGCCGCCATGTTCAGTGTCTGTTTTTCGTTAAGAAAAGGTGTTATGTGCGAGCGCTTCGGGACATTATAGCAGAATCTAGCACACGCATTCTGCACCCGTTGTATAGTTCGAGGTGTCTTTGCGAATAACCTGGGTCCGTAGACTGTATCGCAGTAGTTAAAGTGAGACAACACCAATGCTTCCACGAGCAGCTTACGTACTTTTTCTGACAAATGCTCTCTAATGCTATAAAGCGTTTTTAATCTAAAATACGCATTTCTCACCTTAACACTGACGTGTTCCATAAAACGTAACGCTATTCATTAACATTCCCAAGTTTTTTGCTATGTCTACTTGGTCAATTATTTTCTGATGCATATTACACACCAAGTATTGTATCTATCTCCCTAATGCTGAGTTAACGATGCCAGAATTCGGGTTGGCTCCACCTTCCGTCTCTCCCGTCACATCGACTGCAAACTCTACACTCCTATCCTATCTACTTGACTCTCCGGTGTCTCGGGCAGGTGCGCTGCTGCCTGCGGCGAGCGGAGATGGTTGGTGCAGCAAAGGCGAAGAGGCTCGCGTGCCCTGATCGGTTTAGTATTAGTGGCTGGTCGGTGCGGGTTAAGGTTCTCGGGCTCTGCCGGCTCTTCGCTACTCTTACCGGACCGGGTGGGGCGGGCGTGCTTTTCCCCGCTAGCCTAATCTAACATCTCCTCTCCGTCGCAGTCAGCGCGTACGGGTCCTTGCAGCAGAACTGCTGGCTGGAGGTGTCACCAGAACAGAACAGAACAGAACAGGAAAATGGGGTCCCTTAGATACACTTTAACTCTGTGATATCTTTTGTACAATTACCCCAATTTTTAGATCTGTAACACTAACTATTTCTTGGGAAACTTTGTTTATTTAATTATTCTCAAAAAAGTGTGGTACATTAAATTCCCTCGGTTTCTGTATCACCATTTAACGCGTTCACTGCGGGTTGAGGCAAAACCGCCTCAAGCTCGACTTTACGCTGATGCGGGGCTAAAAGTTCGTGTTATCTCTCTCGTGCGGGAGCTGTCGCCATTTACTTACAAGGCGTATGATAAAGTTAAATATAAATTTCTGTATGGTCTTAAAACAGGTACAGAAAAAAAAATTGAGGTCTAAATAGACCTCGAACGCACTGGGTTTTTTTTTTAAATGGGGTTTATTTACGTCTCAAGAAAGTTGTCTCAAAGCTGCACTTTAACTCTGTGATATCTTTTGTACAATTACCCCAATTTTTAGATCTGTAACACTAACTATTTCACTGCTACTTGGGAGTGAATTTTTGAGTGCAGTGGTAGTGGTGGTGATGGCCTTCACTTTCTTTATTTAATTACTCTCAAAAAAGTTTGGTACATTAAATTCCCTCGGTTTCTGTTTCGTCTATACCTACATATATATCGTCGACTACGTTTCTTTTATTTTAACTCCTGTAACTCTAGACGAATATAGGATACAATCAAAACAAAAGCTAAAGAATTTAGATTGACGCTAAATCCAACTCAAACTAAACTAAACAATGAAAAATATGAAGGTGCGGAACTTACCTTAGACCAGCTTGCATGAGGGAGAGAACATTCATATTCTGGTGCGGACAGAACTCGGAAGTGGTTCAAAAAAGAAAAGGGGTCAAGCAAGGGGGCAAAAACCTGAAACCGTCACAGAGACAGAGCCCGAGGATACAGAGGAAGCAGAGCAATGTTTTAGTATTTTATATTAAATTTGATTAAATTTTGAATATTAGATTTGATTTCAAGCAGTCCAGCAGTGATTTAAAAGACTTATTGTCACATAAAAAAAAGAAGAAATACATGGCATTCATTACACATTTTGAACAGGATATGAAACACTCTAAGATATATAAATTAATAAGAGATATAAATGGTTCTGTGACAACATGCTCAGGTCTCAGCATATGCTGCGAGCTGGGTCAGCTGCACAGCGCTGGTTTTCAGCCTGCACCTAGCTCTCGGCTAAATTCCAACAAGTTGCAAGGGTATATTACGCTACGCTGTACCTATCTATAGCTAATAAAAGCGTACAAATATAACATTATTATACGTGACTGTACCTGTATATATTCCATCAACAATATGGTCGGTCAAATCGTGCAGCAGAGCACTCTGCGGGTGAGGGATTCTATTTATCAATCACTTTGTTGTTTATTACAAATACTGAGGTCTTTGAGTTTGCACTATTTTGTGGACTTGTGCCGCTAGGTGGAGCTCCCTGCGCGCCGCCATGTTCAGTGTCTGTTTTTCGTTAAGAAAAGGTGTTATGTGCGAGCGCTTCGGGACATTATAGCAGAATGCGTGTGCTTATATGCGTGTGTAACTATAGTTCGAGGTGTCTTTGCGAATAACCTGGGTCCGTAGACTGTATCGCAGTAGTTAAAGTGAGACAATACCAATGCTTCCACGAGCAGCTTACGTACTTTCTCTGACAAGTGCTCTCTAATGCTATAAAGCGTTTTTAATCTAAAATACGCATTTCTCACCTTAACACTGACGTTTTCCATAAAACGTAACGCTATCCATTAACATTCCCAAGTTTTTTGCTATGTCTACTTGGTCAATTATTTTCTGATGCATATTACACACCAAGTATTGTATCTATCTTCCTTATGCTGAGTCAACGATGCCAGAATTCGGGTTGGCTCCACCTTCCGTCTCTCCCGTCACATCGACTGCAAACTCTACACTCCTATCCTATCTACTTGACTCTCCGGTGTCTCGGGCAGGTGCGCTGCTGCCTGCGGCGAGCGGAGATGGTTGGTGCAGCAAAGGCGAAGAGGCTCGCGTGCCCTGATCGGTTTAGTATTAGTGGCTGGTCGGTGCGGGTTAAGGTTCTCGTGCTCTGCCGGCTCTTCGCTACTCTTACCGGACCGGCGGGCGTGCTTTTCCCCGCTAGCCTAATCTAACATCTCCTCTCCGTCGCAGTCAGCGCGTACGGGTCCTTGCAGCAGAACTGCTGACTGGAGGTGTCACCAGAACAGAACAGAACAGAACAGAAAAATGGGGTCCCTTAGATACACTTTAACTCTGTGATATCTTTTGTACAATTACCCCAATTTTTAGATCTGTTACACTAACTATTTCTTGGGAGTGGATTTTGGAGTGCAGTGGTAGTGGTGGTGGTGGCCTTCACTTTGTTTATTTAATTATTCTCAAAAAAGTGTGGTACATTAAATTCCCTCGGTTTCTGTATCACCATTTAAGACTACGTTTCTTTTATTTTAACTCCTGTAACTCTAGACTAATATAGGATACAATCAAAACAAAAGCTAAAGAATTTAGATTGACGCCAAATCCAACTCAAACTAAACTAAACAATGAAAAATATGAAGGTGCGGAACTTACCTTAGACCAGATTTTCTTGTGTTCCGTCGGCTTGTAAATCGACATGGCATACCCGACGAGCAACCCAACGATGTAAGGGCCCATTCTGTTGTGTGTCCGTATGTAACGGTAGTTGAAGCATTTGTTGCCTCTGAGGTTTTTCTGTATCCTGAAAATATTGGTGTTTCGTATTATAATCACGGCCAGAGAAGGAAGGAATACTTGTAATATTGTAGGCGTCTGTGAGCTGTAGTAGTATCATGAGTAGACCCCCGTAGACAAGGTGGCCCGATGACGTAAATTTTTAGATGCCAAACGGACCGTAGCATTTATGGCGGAGGCCTAAGAGTATATCCAGCTCCAGCAGTGAATGTCAGTTGGCTCTACCATTAAAACCTAAACCTAACCTTTTTACCACTAAGCGGTGCGGATTAAATACTCATTTGCTATTTTAGACGAAAAAATACACGCAATAATTTTGAGGACGCTGTCGGAAGTATGATGCTACATCTAGATCAGTTTGAACGAGGTATCTTTCTTGATCACCAAAAGTGGTTATATTAAGGGACATTAAATAAATGTGCCTTGTTTATAATTAATAAATTTACACTTCTTAATAATCACAACTTAAAATAAAAAAATAGAGATATCTACGTCACTTTCTTTAAAAGGACAAACTTCCCTGGCAGAATTGACCTACTGGACAGTAGCCAAATAACAAAGAATTGAACTTGAGGAAATAGTTACACGAGCAAGTTGAACACAAAAACTTATTTGAAATAATTTTTAGTGTCTCCACCTCTACGTAGTAGATGCATACTTTGTTTTACACGACCATTAAAGGAAAGATATAAAAACTTCGAAATCAATTTCAAAAATGAATCTTACTCACCCTAAATTAGAAGCTATAACGGCTGGCAGATCGTAAACGTATGTGCTGATGATCGGTCCCAGGACTCCAATAGCCAAAACGATAGCAGCGCCTATTTTACCCGCATTAGGGTTCTTTCGGTAAACGTAGAGGAGAACCAAAGTGATGACGTAGAAGTGGAAGTCACAAGCGATATACCACGTGGCTGGCTGACACTGGAATAAGTCAAATATTGGATTTGGAATGGTCAAATTCAAATTCAAATTTCCTTTATTTCGTCAACATAGGTAACAGGTAGGTGACAAAGGTTATGTTGTACAAGTGTTTTGTGCAAGTGACAGGAGTATCTCAAATTACTTAAATCGCAGTTGAGGTATTATTTTTTCTTGGTTGTTTTTCATTTGACATTATTGACATAGTCCAAAAATGTGTAGAATGAAAATCTAGAATCGATTGGAACAAAATTGTTAAAAGTAGCTCCATTATAGTGCACAATTTACCCCACTGAAAGCGCAACACCGAAATCATTATGGGGTGTATGAGCTATACGCTGACAAAGTATACAATAGAAAAATCGTGACTTATTGGTGTACTATACCGTTTTACACCATCAATGATATTAATGATAATAATAACACGGTGACTATAGGAGTAATTAATATCATCCGCATCGTCTTAGATTATTACTCCAATCACTTACACAATGCAACTACAGATATCGCGCATGTTCTGCGCCTTTTCTCCTGTGCATATTCACGGTCGCCGCATATTGGGAAGTTGTGCTCATATAATCAGAATTGTACTTAACCTGACCTGGGCCAGGTATGGAGATAATGATATTCAACCTGCTGGGTTTTTTAGATCTTAAATTAGCAGATGTAGAACATCATTGAAAATATGTTTTGCGTAAAACATTGTTCTTTAAGATTAATTGGTTAATAGGAATCACTACTACAGGTAATCCTGTTAATATTGTCGTAAATATATCATTGGTGTAAAAACTGGTATAAAACACGAGTAGGTAAGACATATTTTTTGTATATTTACTTCGTCAGCCCAGCCTACCTGCCCCCCTAGCCAATAAACAGTATCTCAGATTCAATTGCCAAAGTAGATTCAATCCTCTCCTGTTAACCGTAGAGTCGTCGCGCCTTCCTGTGAAACGTGAGTGATCGCGTGGGGAGCATCATGCCGCCCGTACTTAAAACGTCTTTCTTTTTTAAATAATGGTTAAATACATTTATAGTGATTTTAAAAAGATAGAATAAAGCATAAACTTTCAGAAAAAATACCATTAATTAAAGTTTTACAAAAAAACGGTCTGGGAAATATACCATAAAATTTATTGAATTTTAACAATGGATTTATTTAAACTCTGTAAAAAAGAGTTTATTTAAATTATTAACAAAATTAAACGTTTTCATCATCTAAGATATATATGTATTTCAGCAAAAAAGTCCTAACTCATGTACATGCAATGTTCGGTGCACAGTATCTTATCTTATCTTATCTTATCTTTCAGATGGGCCTTTTCGGATACACTTCGACCCTTTAGGATCTTTTGTGCAATTACCCTCTTACACACTCAGCTGTTCGAATGTGCAGGTTTCCTCACGATGTTTTTCCTTCACCGTGAGAGCATCGGGTAATGCACTTAAGTTAGAAAAACTCATTGGTATATGGTGATCGCGGGGGTTCGAACTCGGTACCTTACGATCACGAGTCGACCCCCTAAGCCACTAGGCCACCGACGCTCTCTCGGTGCACAGTAACTTCCCTTCCCTCCCTTTTTTCATCCTGCCGTTTTTCTTGGACGGATTTTTTTTTGTATATTATGTCAATATTTATGCCGGCAATATTCAGGATTGAGTAAATTAATGTCATCGGTCATCTGCGATTCATTGTACCCACGAAATATTCTTCTGTCATTTGATCGACTACGTCAACTCCGCCTTTATTATCATTATTTTCCTTTAAGCGACTTTTAAAAGCGCATTTACTATCTGTTCAAGTTTAATGCAAACCAGCGTCGCATTGCCAATAGGTGGTACGACATATAGCTGAGTGGATACCATTTTCGCAGCAATACTTTTCACACACTGTAATGTTATAATTTTTAAGCGAAATAAATGATTTTCTATTCTATTCTATTCTATTCTTTAGTGCCATTGTAATATAAAGATATAAAATAAACTAAGCGAAACAAAAATAACAAAAAATGTTTTAAAAATCGCAAAAAATAACGTCTTTTAAATAGGTAGGTATAGGTCAGTTCAACTGAAGTCGGCTTTTGGGTAAAAATATTGTGAGTCGCCGACTTCAATTGGACTGACCTATATCTAACATTTTAAAAGAAGTTATTTTTTGCTATTTTGACGGCGGTTTTTTGTTTTTAAAACATGTATTTTATACTTTTTAGAGATCTAATAAGCTGTTATGTAGTTCCACTTCTTAGTTGATATGAAACTTTAAGACAATTTAAGCTCGCCGCAACTAACGCCTTCGGGAAGTCGTAGTCATATTTAAACAATGAATTGTTCTTCGTTACAATTGCTCAACTATCTTAATCGAGATAATTATCTTATCGCCACCTTGAAATAGGTACCTTTGAGGAGTTCCGGTAGCCATTTGTGGTCTTCATCATCAGTTCCACTTCACCAAATGATATTTTTTGAATGCAAATGCTGGACTTGTTACTAAAAATACTAAAATCGCTGTATGTATGCCTATAATATTTGAGGAGTTCCCTCAATTCTTCACGGATGCCCTCATCAGATTTATATTTGGTGACCAATTGGACCACCTCGAAAGTATACTCAATCAAACCAAAAAATATATTTTTAAATCGGACAACTCTGTAAAAAGTTCGAACTGAGAATCTCCTTATTTAATAATCGATTAAAATACTAAAACCTTCTCCGAAGTGTCACAATAACTTTTCTGAAAACCGCATCCACATCGGTTCAGCCAAACGCGAGATAATCACGGACAAACATACATACATACAGGTCAAATTGAGAACCTCCTTTTTTTTAAGTCGGTTAAAACATCAAATGATATTTAGTTAATATATTATATACGTCGAAACTTAATGTAACCCCTTAGAAAACGAATAATGTTTCAACTACAGTAAAAACTGGACTCATGGATTTTACTTGCGTGAGTAATCGCCCATATTATTTTCTTTGAATTTTCCAAAATAAGGAGAAGATGTACGCGGGGGCAGCTACTGAGAAGCTTTACCTTGACAAATGCAACGGGGTGAGAACAACACCATATTTTTGCAGCGGGCGGCAAAATGCTCGTATCGCGAGCAATCTAGGGTCAATAACGAGGTTGTGATTGCAACACAGGAATTGTATTTGACTCATATACCTCATTATAAATAAATAAATAAATAAATAAATATCAAGGGACGATCTCACACAAATTGACCTAGTCCCAAACTAAGCTCTAGGCTTGTACTATGGGTACTAGACAACAATATAAATAATTATATAGAGAAATATATACTTAAATACATAGAAAACATCCACGACTCGGGAACAAATACTCGTGCTCATCACACAAATATCTGCCCTTACCGGGATTTGAACCCAGGACCGCTAGCTTCGTAGGCAGGGTCACTACCAACTAGGCTAGCACGTCGTCTAATTTCGTTGATTCCGGCGTCGCCCTTTCGGCGGAATAAATTGAGCACTAATAATGAACCAACTAGTACAGTGGAGTTCATAAATATGTGTACACTTTAGTACCTTGTCACTTTAATCTCTAAAGTGTACACATATTTATGAACTCGAGTACCCAATTTGTCCAATCGATTCTAGTTTTTGGATCATCTCGTTTTAAGTAGTAATTCATTGTACGAAATTGTACTCCATCTATTTCGGTCTTTTCTGTCTTATAACAATGCTTTTCGTCTTTACTTTTTTTAAAGCTTTACATACCATTTCTGAGGTGTTGAAGTAATTCCCGAGCATCAGCAAAGCCAGCCACCAGTTCTTCTCACAAGCCTGCTGCTCCAACTTGGCTATCTTCGGATATATCGGTCCGTCGCCCGAATGCATCGACGCGTGTGCGAGATACAAGACTGTCACTGCAAACGGTCCCATAAGTCTGCGCGAGAATAGTTCAAAAGTTAATAACTAATGAAAAAGCAAGCTTTTAAAACCCGACTATCTTTTTTGATACCGTCGTCGATATATTATTATGATAAAACCTTTAAATACATAAAATCAAATTGTTTTTTTTTTAAATTTTATTTACTACCCAGTGACTCTCCCACCATCAAGACGAATCTAATGACGTATCATGTATTAAAATCCGTTGACCCATTGAATAGTTACGAGGGGACATAGAAACGGACATACATACATACAAACGCACATACATACATATATACGTACATACATACAAACAAACATACAGTTCAATCACATAAGCCTCGTTTTGGGCTTCGCCGCAGTTGGGTAAAAAAAGTTGATAGGCAACTTGTAAGTACTAAAAAAAGTTCTCACCTTAGCACCTGAAAAAGGCTGGTTTTTCTGTTTAAAGATAACTTCAAACTTATTCGCGTACTCGCACGGTCGTGATTCGATTATAGAATCCTTCGCTTACTCGGGATTCAAAATCAACACTCGCACCAAAAACCAACTTTGCTCTTGTTGCACAATTAATAACTATTTTCGTACTTGGTTGGTTTTTAACGTGTTAAAAATACTCGCAAATTTTTAAAAATCAAATGATACACTTAGGCCGCTTTTCACCAATCTGGAATAAGGTCTTATACCTAGACTAGAGGACGCCCGCGACTTCGTACGCGTAGAATTGGTTTCCCACTACTCCCCCTATTTCTTCCCGTTCGAGGAAGATTTTCGGAAAATCCTTTCTTAGTGCTCACTTACATCATGAAAGGAACCCCTGTACCAAATTTCAAGTTTCTAGATACAGTAGTTTCGGCTGTGCGTTGATATATAGGTCAATGAGTCAGGTTTGCCTTTTATCTATCTCCTATCTTCTATCTAACTATCTATCTATCTATCTATATATTATATTATATATTATATATATATATAAAGAGGCTTGTCCTGACTGTTTCATCATCGCCCAGCCAAAACTACAAATGCTAGACATATGAAACTTGGACAGTACTTTTTTTTATGACATAGAGAACAACTTAGGGATTTTTTGAAATTCAACCCCTAAAGGCATGAAAGGGGGTTGCAAAGTTTGTATGGGAAAAAATATTTTTATGATCAAATTCACTACAAACTTGGTAGAAATGCTCTTACTCGTACTTAAAAATAATGAGACATTTATTTCAGCTATTACTAAAATTCAACTGCTTGGGGGATGGAAAAGGGTTGCAAAATTTGTGTTATGGTTTTTTTATGGTCAATTTTACTTGGAATTTGGAAGAAATGCTCTGCAATACAAATAATGAGACACGTATTTCAGCAAATACTAACAACTCCTACAACAACTATATTCAACTCCTAGAGGGATGAAAGGGGGTTGCAAAGTTTGTATAGAAAATCAATCAAAAAATCAATCAATCAAATTTACTTGAAACTTGGTAGAAATGCTCTTCAATAAAAGTAATGAAACACATATTTCAGCGATTACTAAAATTCAACCACTTGTGGGATAGAAAGGGAAAGTTTGTGTTATGATTTTTTTATAAAATTATTAAAAAACCAAGTCAAGGGTAACAAATCGAACAGATTATTCATTGGTCTCACACTAGGCCATGCCTGTCACGTGGTAACCGAATTCGGATTAACACTTTAAAATAGAGTACAGTTTGCTGTCTACATTAATATGGCAATTTGAAACTTACAGACTAGCTTAAACTAATCTAACCTTACTAATTCTAAGCCCGGTAATGGCACAAATTTAATTGTTTTAAATTTCTAAAATATTTGATATATTTGGTGTGTGTGTGTGTGTGTGTGTGTGTGTGTGTGTGTGTGTGTGTGTGTGTGTGTGTGTGTGTGTGTGTGTGTGTGTGTGTGTGTGTGTGTGTGTGTGTGTGTGTGTGTGTGTGTATGTGTGTGTGTGTCTGTGTTAGTATGTGAATGTGTGAGTGTGTGCGTGTGTGTGTGTGCGTGTTAATTTTTTTGCGCATGGGCGCGTGGATGCTTGAATTAATGGTGGTTACAGGGGTTTAAATCAAGTAATACGTATAAGTTCTCAAGTGATTGCCATCAGCAATTTTTCTGTCTCGCTATAGCCAAGAGTTTTCAACCAATTGGAAATTCTAAAATTAGCTTCACGAGGAGAAGATTTTGAAATGTCACACGAATTGGCAATTTTGTTGTAAATGTAGGGATGTAGAAAGAAAATCCGGGAACCGTCTTGGGAAGGAGGTCTTTACGAATGGGGTTGGTATTCTGAGCAAACGCTTGCGTAACAAGTCAGAGTAATGCTGTGAACGAATGGTTTCCCAGTGAACCCGCATTGTGACACGCTGCATCATTAGTTGCCGCATACTCAGAACGTCAGCCTCCCTGTAGAGGTCCCCAGTGGGCAACATCCGTGGCTTTCTGAGCATAACCTTTAGAACGAAACGTTGGGCCCTTTCAAGAGGTAAAAGCGCAGATCCAGAAGCAATAAATCGTTATCATTAATAACTGATCGATCATGCGTAGAGTCAGGATGGAGTCTGAGAGACGGACGTGAACAAGGAGCCGACGCCGCTGTCTTATGGAAGCACAGATATTTAGTTTTAGATACATTTAACGAAAGCAAGTTATCAGCAGGCCGTTTGGCAATGACTGATAAACCATTCTCCGCAGTCTCGAAGCACTTATCCCAAGTCGCCTCGTGGAAAATAAGAGCGGTATCATCTGCATAACATATTATTTCCGCCTTATTGATGGGCAACGTTAACATGTCGTAAAAAACAAACAAAGTGGGGCCCAGAAGACTGCCCTGGGGGACACCAAAAGATACTGGCAGAGGTGAGCTAGCATAAGAACCCAACCTGACACATTCTTCACGGTTTGTTAGGTAGCTTTCAAACCAGTTCAAAGCCGTGCCTCTGGTGCCTGAGAGTTCGAGTTTCCTGAGCAGAATCGGTATAGAGTATGGTCAATTTTACTTGAAATTTGGAAGAAATGTTCTGCAATACAAATAATGAGACACGTATTTCAGCAAATACTAAAATGCAACTCCAAGAGGGATGAAAGGGGTTACAAAATTTGTATAATTCACTAGAAACTTGGGAGAAATGCTCTTCAATAAAAATAATGAGACACGTATTTTAGCGATTACTAAAACTTAACCCCTGGGGAGATGGAAAGGAGTTGCAAAATTTGTGTGTGGATTTATTTATGGTTAATTTTACTTGAAACTTGGAAGAAATATTCTTCAATGCAAATATAATCGACCTATGTAACACAAAAGATAATATACATATAAAAAATATTACTTTCTGCGATTTAGAAAAAACTACATCTGAGGTCGTAAAATAGGGGGTAGAAAATTGTATGGTAGGTATATATTTTTGAAGTGAGAAACGTGTAAATAGGACGTGTCAGGGCTACTAAATTACTTTCGGAGATTTTGGAAAAACTATCCCTGTAAATGGCGGTAGTAAATGGGCGGCAGAAGTTGAAGTTGTGTTTTAAATGAACTGTCGAAATATGTTCCGCACGATGATTTATGGCGATATTTTTTTTTTCATCTTCTGTCACATATTATAGGGAGTGCCCAACCTAGAAATAGTTATTTTTGTTATTTCAACACCATACTAAGTAGCGGCTTCTACAAGACACCTATTCCTACTCCAAATTTCATCAATGTACTTCTAAAAATTTCGAGTAAAATGCATGTGACATACGGACAGACGGACGGACATGACGAAACTGTAAGAGGTTTTGCCATTTTTGCTAAGGAACGCTAAAAAGGCGTTGGGCGATTTAGAAAAACTTCCCCAAAGGTGGTAAAATTAAAGAGAGTTTAGCCATTTTTAAAATGAGAATAGTAAACGTCGTAGTTATATAAATGAAAAAAATACGGCAATATCGGAAAAGGGGGTAAAATGGGGGTTGAAGTTTGTTAGGGAATTTGGCAATTTTTGATGTGAGAAATGTGGACATTATTGGTATTAAGGTTACTGTTTACCTATAAATAAGAATTATGACTGGGCAAGTTAGTTTCATGAAACTCGGTATCAACACTATTATTAATTAAATCATAATTAAATATAAAAACAGGTTTTAAAATAATCCCTTAACAGTGTGAAAAGCGGGGTGAAAGTTTGTATTTAAGTTATTTTTTTTTCCAGGTACATGAATGTTAGCATCTAGAAAAGTGCAAGCTTCAGTGTTTTTTAAACACTTGCCCCTTAAAGAAACAAATAGTCAAGAAAAAACCCATCATCAATAAAAAAAACTAAAGGGAAAGCTTAGGATCTTAGACTACTGATACTACTGTAAAGTTTGTATGGAAATAAAGTTACTTTCAATCGTTTACAGGCTGAAAAACGAACGCCACATGGACGGCAACTACCTTAAATATTGAAAAAAAGCAAGGTATTTCTACCCTGTATACCTGCAAGATATGAAAACGGGTATTGCGTCTGAATACTGTAACATAAAGAAAATATCCAACTTAGGTGTTTTTCGAAAATCTTCTGCTAAGTGGGTTAATTTTTTGTATATAAATTTAGTAAATAGATGAGATGACTAAATTATCAATCTGTTTAATGTAGAGTCGATTAAGAAAAAACGTTATAGTGAAAGAGGGCAGTGAATTTAGTTTGTATGGCAATTTTGTTGTTTTGGAGGTGTTTGTGGACCGCTTACTTAAAATACACGTTCTGGACTTTTTCATAAAAAAACTCTTTGAACGTGATATAAACTATGTCTGTAGGTACTTTTAACATAACTTCTGACTCTCTGTAGACGAAGTCGCGGGCGGAAAGCTATATAATTATATAGATAGATAGATTAAATGCCGAATTTGTATAGACTAATCTCGGAGTACGTCTTATTCCAAGTTTGGTGAAATGCGGCCTTAATCCATTAAAGTCGATTAAACTGTTTCGAAAAAGTGATCGATATGTAACTAGGTAAGGGATACTTAATTAATAGAATCTTTAGTGCCGTAAATGTATGATCATGGATATTTAATCCAAAACAAAAGTAGATGGGCACATTAATCACAGGATTAGCTTAAAATCCGAGATATAAGGATAACATAGCAAACAGTTTCAACTGGAAAAACATGCTTGTTTGTTTTAAGGTAAAAAAAGTTGTTGTGTTTGAGTTTTTTACTTTTATTATTTTATGCCTTAGACAGTGACAGGTGACAACTCGGTATGCATTGCAAAGTTAACACACTGATACATCAATGGGTTTCGTATCAGCTACGCCACGTATACTGAAATATTACCTGTCTCCTGTCATTGTCAGCACTGCATGGTGAAATAGGGGGCTGATGGTAAGTGGGATCTGAGACCCATATATAGACATTTGCATTCACAAGACTATAACCTTATAGACTGCAATCGTAAGTCTGAAAATCCACTGCCAACTCTGAGGGCTCAAATGGAGTGCCTCTATGTTAGTAGTACCTATATTTAAGTGAGCTATAAATATTTACCTAATGTATCGCTTCAGTATATTTTTCACCAAGTTGGACGGTTTTGTGACGTCCAAAGTCCGGAGGGATTTCCCTAGCAGCAAGGCTGAGATAGCGAAGAAGGTATCCACGTGGATATCAAAGTGAGTAATAGATATCGCTTTAAAGATGTTGTCAGAAATCTAGAAAACAAACATGAATTTCAAACACCAGGTTTTATTAATGAATAAAAACTAGTGAAGTATGGCATCAGTGTTGGACACTTTTAGCTTAAATCTTGACTCAAAGATCTGTTGGTTATTAATTGAATGTTGCAAAATGAATAAATAACTTCATTCTTCATCTTCATTCATCATTAAAATTAAAATCAAGTGTCCAACATTAGCTTTCTTTTCTACTACTTGAGCCTTCAGCTCACTAGCTTTTAAATAAAAAAACAGGAATTTCATTCGCAACGTATTTGAGTGATCGATTTTTGTCCTGGCCAGGAATTACTAAGTAAAATATGGATTGTCAGTCGTCTATAGTTCTAAGGTCGAATAACGAGTCCTATACGAGACAAACTAATAGTAACAAACCTGATCATAGTGCAACGCATTGCTGACTGACGCTCTGTGATGAAACCCAGACTGATGAAGGTAGATTATGCCGACAGCTGTCAGGAACCTGATGCCACGCATGCTTGGTAGTGCGTCCTTGTCTTCTTTAAACACTGTTGCCCAGTTGCGATGGAGATAGAAAGATCTTGCCACGTGATTGACTAAAAAAAATGTTTTTATAAAGTCCAGCAATATAAATAAGTGGCTCCACTTGGAGATAGCATCGGCGCCAAAAAATTACGTCATTAAAAAAGTGGTTGTCTGTAAAGTCGGTTTATGGACGATAATTTTACATGATAACGTCATAAGGAAACAAAAGCCGAACGCTTAGGCCAATCGTGCCTCTCTATCGCTTGTTCCGTGCTCTCGCTTGCACGCTCGGCTCAGGCGGAACGTGACACTTTTTGCGTGCAGCCGGCGTTCATCGATTTATAAGACGTTGTCACGTCACGTCATCGTCGTGATTGCTCGGTTCCTAACAGGTCAGGTAACAGTCTCAGTATTTCATCAGTTCAGTCCGTTAGTCTTTTTCAACATGCAAACGTGTCACAACTATCTAAAAGCATGCCGAGTCCGCTCATGAGTTATTTGTTATTTGAGTTATTTGGAAGCATTAAATTACGCTTTCGAAAAACACCCCACTCCTTTCCCAAAATGTCCCGTAAGTGAAATATCTTGTCTGCGAATTGGCCAATGCTGAAAGAGAGACACACACGAAAGTATTAAGCAAAAGGGCCTTTTATCCAATGCATTTGCAAGGTTCTCTATCGTTTGACCGAATTTCATATGCAATAATTTCATTTGCCCGAATTTCATATGACATAATTTGATATACCATAACGATCACGTGCCATATTATTCATTTGCCTTAGTAGGTATTTTTTATACTTTTATTTTAGCTAAACCAAGCATGCGTGTGAAAGCAAATAAATTCAGAATTGAGGAGGATAGAATGGGGTTAATAATACATATTTTTACGGACCTTCATGTCCTTAAACTAAGATGAAAAAATTAATTGTATATTTTACGCTTAATTTTTTGCCACTTCTGTCAGGAAAGCAGGAGGCACAACTGTCAAAAAAATTACGTGACAAGCCACATAAATTTAAAAACATTTTCAAATATCATGGTGCGTTATGCCAAAAAAAATAAGCGAAAAATAAACTAGTTTTTTTACATCTAAGTTTAAGGACATGATGGTCCTTAAAAATATGCATTCTATCCTCCTCAATTCTGAATTTATTTGGTTTCACTCGCATGCTTGGTTTAGCTAAAATAAAAGTTTAAAAAATACCTTTATTTTTTTAAAATTTTCGTGAATAAATCAGAAACAAAAGAAAATAGAAGGCTGACATTAAGCATGCAGTGTTATTAGGTCCTGCCACTACTCCACCTAAAAGTATAACCAAATCCCTCGTGGGGGGCAATCTTGTTAGCTTAGCCTGCTAGACCCTTTCGCGGTTATTGGGCTCCCAAAAGTTATGCACACCTCCTGGGATTGGGCAAACTCGGATTACACGCATTTAGGACCAAATGAAGGCATTGAAACGATTTCCAGCTTGCTGGGAGTTAATTCCTCACAGCGCTTTTTTGGATCTAATTAGCTTGGCCTATAAAGGCCTTTTTCTGTAACCGTGAACTATTCAGAATTGTAATAAAACGAACCTAACCTAACTTATTGGGCTCTATACGATGGCATGTAAAAAATACCTGAAAGGTTTATGATTTCAGAAAAAAAATCGTTATGTCAAATGAAATTATATGTTAAATGTGATATTATGGAAAATGAAGTGCCAGTGACCATTATGGCAAATGAAATTATAAATAATGAACGGATACCCATTTGCAAGTGGGAAGTAATGAGCCTATTCACTCTTGCCTTGAACACTATTTGCCTGCATCAGTTTTTTTGTCAGTATTTTTATTGCAACATAGATGATAATCATGGGTATTTTACACGAAACCCTTTCAACAAGCATATTATTATCATTACGCAGAATTTTACTTTATTGGAAGGCATTATCACCTCATTAGTTAATTTTAGGCGGATCGTTATAATGAGGCGGAACGGGACAATGAGTCATGTTGTTTCGTGCGTGCAGCCGGCGTTCATCGATTTACAGGACGTTACCATGTTAAAGTCTTTTTATGTAAGTTTCTGGTTTCACTACCATTGTTTTAATAGCTATCGGCAATCTTCGTTTTTCTACGACAAATATACTGTCAGTTACGAGTGCAAGCGTGATAGCGATAGTCAGCCGAAAGCTATTAAGAAGCTGGGAATAGTACCTCATATGAAATGTAACTATGAACAGTGTCCATTAAGAATTTCGTAATGCGACACTAATTAAAAGTAAATAAAAGATACCTAACTCGATTCCTTATACCAGGGGTTTGCAACCTGCGGCTCGCGAGCCACATGCGGCTCTTTGGATGTGAAGCTGCGGCTCTTTTGTTCTAACTTTATTTATGCAAGTACATTTTATCGTTGGCAAGAAAAAAAATGTAGCTTTTTACAAACTTTGAAATTTTGTATATTGTAATTTTTGACTCTTCCGACTCAAAAGGTTGCCGACCCCTGCCTTATACTCATTGAAAACGGAACTGCATAATCCCAAAGAGCTGTTATTGTGTTACCGTAGAGAGGGTGCAGATGACTAGCATAGCACCACATTTGCGTACTTGAGATCACACATCTCCATTTCTTTATGAGTCCTCGCAATCGAGCACAAGACTCGGGAGTTGTTTGTTGCAAGTTGTATTAAAACGTACCAAGACTATCTCTGTTGGCTGTGACGGGGAACTCGCTGATATAATACGTGGAGGCCACTGCAGTGAATAAAAGGGCTGCAACTGTGGACCTGAAAATCAATAAGTAGGTAAATCATATGACGCAATATGCCTGTTTATAGAGAGGACCATCACTTGCCAGTTTTGGTTTGAACAGAATCAAAAATAAACTTTTAAACGTTTAGTGAAAAATACTTCACAAAGATCTATTGCATTATTTGCGCTTGCCACAATACAACACTTTAATGTTGCGACGAAATGTATATTAGTCTCGTTCTATAGTAACAAGATCGATTTTGATCAATGAAGAAGATTTTGATTCCAAAGGGCTTTGTTCATTGCAAATATCAAGGTTCACTTACCAATATATATAATATCCTCTCGAAGGAGCAATCTTCGCTCCGGCTTCTTCACAATGGTTGATAGTGACCAGTGCATCTTTCGCAGCCTGTAAATATCCGGTGCTAAGGAGCGCCCTCACGAACTTCTCGACCGACTTGGTGGGGCACCCGGCAGGCAGACACACGCCGTATGCCATGTATGAGAAGCTGCGACCGAAGCGAGTACCATGCTGGAATTTAGGAAAAACAATATTACATTTACAATATTACAATAGTATATTATTGCCTAGGCGCAGAAAGTAAGAGAATTCCTGACGAGGTGGTTAGCAGGCCGAGCAATAGCTAACCCTGGTAAAATACGAGTCAGGAAATCCTCGTTTCAGCCGAGGCATATATAATGCTTTTCCCAATCAATGTAAGGAAATGATACAATTTGTAACTAGAAAGTAATTTAATTCATATTTAAAGTGATGTTTGTCATAACATAATTATTAGGACAATTTGTAAACAACTTGGAACATTTATGTTTATCTGCTCAACTTGAGATGTTGATATTTCAGTGACACAAAATGTTGACGGCTTCTTTTTCTTAGATTGCTCACTTAACTGAAATATGCTAAAATTACACAAGTATTCAGAAAAGCTATTCACATTCTTGTTTGCCCCCCGTAGCATAAATTGGCTGTAAGATCTCTCATATTTTTCTCTTGATTTAGCAGGAAGTAGGTTTTACCTAGCCGAGGCGACTTCATTTTTCAAACTAGGCGGTGTGGTATCTATTTCCTTGCTACTTTAATCAACAGATTACGAGGGTATGTCTAAAGACAGATAGGAATCAAACTTGGAACTGACATAACGTTAGTAGTAATTGAGTACCGCGCCGCAGGGTGGAAGCAGTGGCGCTAGTATGTCATAAAAATAAAATAATAATTGGTGGAATGGCGGCAAATGAATTTTGAGTGAAGTTCATTTTCGAATTGGTAAACTTCTTCGCAGTCATCGTTTATAAGCACGAATTAGTTACCTTCGTTCAATTCGAGAACGAACTTCTAATTTCTGCAGTTTGTGTATGATAGCATTAATCACCTTATGTTTTTTTACTAGTGTTAATAAGATTGTTTTACTGTTTTACTAGTTAACTACTTACTAATACATTTTCGACACTAAGCTGATGCACTGACTCAAACTATAAAGTAAGAAAGTATACTCAATTGGCGCAAATATAGTGTTTCCAATCCACAAAGACACGTCCCACCACCAATTTTTGCTTTTGCAATTTAAATTGTAAAATTGAAACGTCAAATCAACTCAGCGTGTTCATGAATTGAAAATATAATAACGAAGAAATTATAGACCGAAAAATTAAAATTATTTATTTTGCAATTAAGCCAATTTTATGTCACGCGACTACCAGCGCTTTTCAAGAGTATTTTTGAGAAAAGGCGCCATAAAAATTTATATGGTAAGTCTTTTAAAAAATAACTGTTATTAAGGTTATACAAAATATATTATAATTACATAAAAAATATTTTATTAAACAGAAACAGAAAATGCACTGGTCCGCCAAACTGTGGACCCACTTAAAAAATAAAGGACATTTCATACTGCGACGCAATAAGATGTTTTTTTTAATATTCTAAAAGCTATTTCGTAAGTAAATCTTATATCATTAAAATGAAAACTACTTTTAATCTCTCCTATAGTTCCGTATGTCAATAGCGGAGCTTAGAGTGGAATGATTACTTTCATCGTTGGTATTTTTTGTGCTGCGACAAGCTTGAGCTCGACAAGCCCCCCAGAAGTCAGGGTTTGATCATCAATGATCCTAATTAACTTAAACATGCGTTACGAGTATTCAAATAATTCATTTATAATTATAATGCAATATCAGCATTTTACATAAAGAAAATTTTACCTAAACCATTTAATTGATAGTTTTCAATTCAATTTATTCAAAACTATCAAGGACATGGATTTACAAATGTATTTTTATCATTTCGTTTTATTGTTTAAGAAAAGCATTATTATATGCCTCGGCGGAAATGAGGATTGCATTACTCCTTGTATAGCAGCCGGCCTCTATTACGCTCTGCCTGCTAACCACCTCCTCAATCAATCCCATGTTTTCCGAGGCCCTGCAATACAATAATGTACTTTTGTACTATTCATTGTTAAAAACAGTTAAGGAGACCATAAAGCAAAATTTATAATATAAGCACAAAAGTTATATTTCAGATTTCCCCATAGAATCGTTAGTAAAACTCCTTATTGCATATATTAGTAGACTACATTTACATATCAACTTTAATATTCGTACAATTTTACATTTTTTTTAATTTTGATGTCACAACTTAATAAAAACAATTTAAATCTAACCCTAAATCTACTTTATCGTACCTTACCTTTATCATACCTTTGTATCGCCACCTTTGAAATAGGGACCGTTTAAGAGATCGGGTGGCCATATTTTGTGGTCTTCCGCATCAGTGTTTTCCAAGAGCAAATGCATGAGTTACAATGAAAAATACTGAAGTTGCTATAGGTGTGCCTATAATATTTGAGGAGTTCCCTTGATTTCTCCAAGATCCCGTCTTTAGATCCTGACGTGTTGACAATGGGACCAACTACGTATATTCCAAAGAATTGAGAACCTCCTCCTTTTTTTGAAGTCCGTAAAAATACAGATGACATGTAATTAGGGACGAAATCTATAGGAAGGTGACAAAAAAGGAATGTGGGTGAATTCATCCTGAGCCTTATGACTTTACTATATTTTATGAACTTTGCCGACCTTCTGTATTTTTCATGTGCCAAAGCTTGCATTTTTGGGAATAGTGGTCCTAGCCGTTCTAAATAGGTAGCTATCCCGTAAAATATTACTGATGAAAAGAATGAAATCGTGCATTTGAATTCTACATCCGGTTTTTGTGAAAAAAATACAGCATCAGTTCGGTGCTGTTCACATCCAAACTATCAACAACTGATTCATTTAAAAAATTGGCCTGGATATCTTTATCTATATTCCCACTGTGAGCGGATGCATTAAGGCGTTGATTGATAAATTCTATTATTTTTTAAATAGTAAAATAATTTTACTGTTGGATATTTGAATTTTTGCCCCTTAGGTATTGGCGCTCTCGAGCATTACGTTGAGTTGGGACCATTTCGTGACTTAAATGAAGATTGTTATGCATATTTCGCTGCCCTTCGTTGTTTATTTTTAAGGCATGTAAAAGCAAAGGAGCCCACAGGCCACTTAATGGTAAGTAAGATCTGTGGCCCATAGACATTTGCAAAGTCAAGACTACAATCCTAAGACCCCAAATGCGTTGTCAACCCTGAGGACTAAGATGGAATGCCTCTATGCTAGTAATATCTCCAGTTGCCTTGTCCCCACACTAGAGGTAGTGACGCGGATGGACTCGGCACTAGGTCCTGCCACCACTAAAACGAAAAACTGTTTTCATTTCCTCTTCCTTCTTTTGACGTGTTGTTATATCGTGAACGTTATGATAGCTCTTATTTACTTGACGGTAATGGCAGCCGAGCAAAAACGATACGATATTAATACGTGTACATACAAACTAGAGGTTAAAATAACTCCCCTGAGGCCCGACAAGATGCTTTACGCTAACTAGCGTTTCTATTCGATTCGTTTTTAAACTAATCGCATCACTGGTACACCACGTGACTTTTCGTATCACGTCATCTCCCAGTGACGCTATTGGTTTAAAAACGAATCGAATCAAAACGCTAGTTAGCGTAATGTATCTTGTCTAGGGCCTCTGGTTACATGCCGCGACTAAAAGGTTAGTTTTATTAACTCATTTCATTACGAGTACTGGCTCAGCGATAACTGTCTCTTGAAAGACAACACTTAGTGAACGTAATGATAAAAAAATACCAATTATGGGATGGGTTTCCACCATGCTAGAGGCAGTCTACATCTGTCGGTTCATTGAAGGAAAAGTTAAAGAAATTGTGGCTAATTCAACAAAATGAGTCTGAGTGTTGATCCTTAGCACTGTTTTAGTTGTATATATTAGTATATTCAATTATCTATGTATGTTATTAATGTATTTTTTTTCTCGGATTTATGATCTATTAGTTATAACTAATATTTATGATCTAATAGTTATTTGGGGGGGAAGTTAGGGCATGGTCTTGGTGGGAATCGCTGATAGTGAGAACAGCATTGCCTATAAAATGCCAAGAAACCATCTGCGGTGCCATATGGCGAAACACCAACAAAGCAGAGCCCTAGCCAGTCCGAGTCATCCACGCAGGAGCGCGCCCACCACGAGATGCAGATGAGCTGAGGATGCAGGGCGAAAGGCGAACATTCTGCGCCTCAAAACAGAATCAACTCACTAGGGAGGATACCCGAATAAAACCGAGCCTGCCCATTGGCTCCGAGGTGGTATCCCCACCGACGGGCTAGGGTATAGTGGGCTAATCACTCGCTTACCTGAATTTAACCGATTTTTGAAACCGAAACAGAGCATAACCGGACTGATCTTATACCGACGACTTTTGGCATGAAAACACGGACACGAATTGCTTGCTGGAATGTGCGAACGCTGAGCGACGACAGCCGACTAGCCCAAGCAGAAACAGAAATGCTAAGGTACAAACTGCAGATACTCGGCCTCAGTGAAGTTCGCAGAAATGGATTCGGAGAACTGAGAACGTCCAGAGGACTCACACTACTTTACTCGGGAAAGGAGGATGAAGAGGACACCCGGGAGCATGGCGTGGGATTTCTGCTCTCTGACGTAGCAAAACGAGGGCTTCTGGACTGGAAACCAATCTCAGACCGAATGATCACAGCCCGTTTCTACACCAAGGCCCGGAAAATCAGCGTTGTGCAATGCTATGCGCCTACAAACAGTGCGAGCGAAGAGCTCAAAGACGATTTCTATAATGCACTAAACGCCACACTTCGTAACATCCGCAAACAGGACATAGTGATCGTCATGGGCGACTTGAACGCAAAGGTTGGTACAAACAACGCTGGCTGTGAGAGACATATGGGCAAACACGGGCTGGGAGTGCGCAACGGGAGCGGGGAGCGTTTCCTGGAGTTCTGCCAGACCAATGACTTAACCATCGGAGGGACTTTATTCTTACACGGAGACCACCACAAATACACTTGGAACTCACCCGATGGCATCACCAAGAACCAAATTGACCACCTGGCCATCAGCTCTAAGTGGCGAGCATCGCTGCTTGATGTGCGTAACCGCAGAGGTGCCGATATTGAAAGCGACCACCACCTCGTCGTTGCGGAAGTACGACTGAAAGTATCGACATCTCGTGCGTCTACCGAAACCGCAAAAACAAGCCGACGTTTTGATGTTGGTAAGCTGAAAAACCCGGACATTGGAGACATTTTTAAGCTGGAGCTTAGGAATCGTTTTTCTGTTCTCGATGCGAACCCCACAACTGTCGACGCGGAGTGGAATCGCATCAAAATGGTCTATACAGAAACCAGCTCCATCGTTCTAGGACATAAAACACACACTAGAGAGGAGTGGATGTCGCAGGAAACTTGGGACCTCATTGGACAAAGACGAGAGCTTTATCTCAAACTTATTGCCACAAGTGAGGAATCTGTACAGGAAGATCTCAGACTGCAATACCGGCAGATCCGTAAGAGGATCTATCGCAGTACCCGTCGGGACAGAAGAGTGTGGGCTGATGGTATTGCTGATGGAGCCCAGCGTGCAGCGGACACCGGTAATCTGAAGGAGATGTACAAGGCCACGAAGACTCTCTCAGGAAAACGAAGCGCAAAGAAGAAACCGTTGAAAAGCCGGGAGGGCCAGTTTATTGTGACATCGGAAGGGCAACTGCGACGCTGGCAGGAACACTTCCGGGAGATCTTCCGCATTCCAGACGACCAGACTAACACCATGCCCGAAGACAGTTTGCCTCTGCAATGTTTAAATATCGACTGCTCCCCGCCGTCTGGAGCTGAAGTAATCAATGCCATTCGCTCGCTCAAACTTGGCAAGGCCCCAGGAGTCGATCTCATAACAGCTGAGATGTTAAAGGCGGATGTGGCTTCGGCAGCAAATGCCCTGACGCCCCTGCTGCAGCGCATTTGGCAAGACGAAGAGCTACCGCACGACTGGAACAAAGGCCTGCTTATCACCGTACCAAAAAAAGGGAGATCTCAGTCAATGCAGCAACTGGAGAGGCATTACTTTGCTTTCGATTCCTTCCAAGGTGCTCTGCAAAGTCATTTTGGATCGGCTTTCGAAGGCCGTTGACCCTCTAATTCGCAGTGAGCAGGCAGGATTCCGCCCAAATCGATCATGTACCGACCAGATTAACACTCTACGTATCATACTGGAACAGGCTTCAGAATGGCAAAGGGAGGTATATCTAACCTTTGTAGACTTCGAAAAAGCCTTTGATACGGTGAGATGGGCCAGCATCTGGTCCCGCCTACGCAAGATTGGTGTCCCCGAGAAGCTCATTAACATCACAAGAGCCTTATACAAGAATTATTCTTGTAAAGTGACGCACAACGGACTCGTCTCGGAGGATATAGCGGTACACGCAGGCGTACAGGGGTGCCTCCTGTCGCCGCTCCTCTTCTTGGTTGTTCTTGATGGCATTCTGCATAGCACCACAGAAAACAAGCGCCGCGGCATAGAATGGGGCATAACCAACATCCTAGAGGATTTGGATTATGCCGATGACATATGCCTCTTAAGCCACACTCGCGCAGACATGCAGGCCAAATTGGACGACCTACGTCTTAAGGCGGCGAAGACGGGGCTCAAAATTAACACCAGGAAGACCCAGCAAATGAGGTGCGGGGCAACGAGCTCTTCGCCGTTGGTCATCGGCACAGAGGTAGTGGAACACGTCCACAAATTTACGTACCTCGGTAGCTGCGTGTCAGAGACTGGAGGAACTGAAGAGGACATCACTTCGCGGATCGCCAAAGCCCGAGCAACGTTTGCACAGCTGAGACCCGTATGGCAATCATGGAAACTGACACGGAGAGTCAAGCTCAAAATATTCCGGTCCAACGTGAAAACCGTATTGCTCTACGGGTGTGAAACGTGGAAGGTCACCAAGGACATCTCGCATCAACTTCAGGTCTTCGTGAACCGATGCCTTCGCAATATACTCGGTATTTTCTGGCCCGAGAGAATATCCAACGCTCACCTGTGGGATCGCTGCGATGAAGTCCCAATCGATCAGCAGATAAAACGACGCAAATGGAGCTGGATAGGCCACACCCTCCGAAGAGATCCCAACCACATCCCGAGGCAAGCCCTGGATTGGAATCCCCAAGGAAAACGCAAACGTGGTCGTCCAAAACAAACCTGGCGGGGGACTATAATTGGCGAAGCGAAGGCCATTGGCAAAACCTGGAGCGAAATCAAGCGAGACACTCAAGACAGAACGGGATGGCGATGCACTGTGGACGCCCTCTGCCCCATCTAGGGGACATAGGACCTTAAGTCAAGTAAGTCAGTTATTTTCTGTTATTTTGTTAATTTGTGTATACTCTTGCATTGTCCTTACTTATTCTGCTCCAAGGTTAACAGCGAGTGATCCAATATGGGTTAAGGTCGGTCGCCTATTGTTTATGTGCAATAAAGAGTTTACATATAATATATACAATACATACATACTTAAAAGGTCTTTCATAAACGTGTTCGGTTTAACATACCTCCAAGTAATATTCTTCAGCTTTTGCATATGGACCAGGTACGTTCAATGTCTTCCTCTGGTTCTTGCTCATCTCGATATCAGCTAAGCAGTACTGCGTGCGAAGTTCAGGATTGCTCTCAAGCCAGGGTGGACTCAAGCACTGGTCGTAATTGCCCAAGTGCATCCGAGCACCGAAGAAGATACCAGTAGAGGCTTGTGGGATGGAGTCCCACACTAGAAATACAATGAAAAATCGACTATAGTAAACTGGATTTTGCTCGTGACTACGCTGGTGCCGAAGTTGTTCATCGCTATACCCTTGGGAACTCTGTTCGATGTTCCGGGATAAAAGTACCCTCAAATTAAGTATATAGAAGATCCCCTATCTGTCTTCCGTCTCAGTCATCAGATCAACATCAAGTCTCCGTCATGTTGTCGTGTCGTAGAATTACATTATTATGTGTGCTAAGTTCGAGCATAATCGGTTCACATTTTGGGTCAACTATCAATCGTGTATCTGTGTATCCGTGTATCTTTATTTATCTGTAGTATCGTGGCTTCCTAAGCGATGGACCGATCCGGACGATTATTTTTTTAAAGATAGCTTTTTGAATGATTTCGAGGTACGTTTTATGGAAATACGTTGGATCGTCTGTGTGTGTGTGTGTGTGTGTGTGTATTATCTGTATCATCACAGTTGAGAATTTGTTACCATTGTTACACTCGCAAGCTCGTCCGTTTAAACCAATACTCGGCCGGCAATTGCCTACTTACATTCCTAGGCAATAATGTACTAATCTGTTCTAATTGTGATAACGCTCTTATCAGTTATATGTATTTTTTTACGCATTTGATGGATAAAGTACAGCAACAAATATGTTACACAAATGATAATAAATTATAGAACTCAGTTCCGAAGTTCATGTTATGCACACTTTTACTCTATGGGATCTTTTGTGTTATTCAATTCATATGTAAGCGGATAGAGGAGTGCTATGGCAGTGTTTTGTAGTCAGTAAGGTGAAGGGAATGTCAGAGTCCACCAGTGTTTTCTAAAATAAAGGAGATCAATGTTGAGAAAAATCATCGCAAGAAACTTAATA
The DNA here is from genome assembly GCA_946894065.1 of Acleris literana. Classification (NCBI taxonomy): domain Eukaryota; kingdom Metazoa; phylum Arthropoda; class Insecta; order Lepidoptera; family Tortricidae; genus Acleris; species Acleris literana. Next base: position 8,809,500 of record OX335692.1, read on the forward strand.
AAGACCCTGCTTTCAAATAAAAAAAATCGCATCTTTGATGGTTCACCCAAGAGCTACTGTGCCACAGATATACATACACACACAGATAGTAGTCAAACTTATAAAATCCCTCTTTTTGTGTCGGAGGTTAAAAATGAGAAAGACTGGCTTACCCCAGGTCGCCCATAGTGTAGAATTCTTCACATTGTCCAACACTTTGAAGATCCTGTTCTTGCATGTCAGCTCGTCCTCGTCCCACTGTTGGGCTGAGAGGCTGTGGAGCACATGGTCCACGTGGGGTACGTCCAGAACTTGTTCTTTGGCCAAGGCACTACCTGTAAAAGAAAAGAAGATGCTTGTTTTAATCTCTGTAGGTAGGCCTAGGCAAAATGAAGTCTCTGCTACCTAACATTTCTATTATCTATCGAGCGGAAATGTGTGGGGAGAGGGGTAATAGGCAATGCATATAACGCTTAGTACGCGATTTTCGAAAATCGACAAAATGTATAGGATTGGTAAAAGCTGATTTGTCTCAAACGGTGCAACTCTTTATTGTACCGAACATAGTAATTCAATACAATAAAATGAAATCGACCAGGATCTGATACCAGAAAAGGAAAATTCATTGATTTATAAGTGTTTTATATCTTAGGTGTCATGTACATTATACGCTTTAAAAGTTATATTGATTGGTATTATATTTTATCTACGTTATACTTTATGGAAATAGTTATTTCGAAATTATATCTTTTTTTAATTATTTCCAGTGAACGTTTACTGGAAATAATTTAAAAAAAAAGTGAACTAAACGGGTTTTTAAAAAGTGAGCGAAATATATTTTATCTGTTATACTCGTATTATCAGTTCTTATATCTCGTACTACCTGTTGCCCGCGACTTCGTCCGCGTAGAAGTCGTTTATCGCTGCTCCCTCGGGAACTGTCCAATTTTCCGGGATAAAAACTATCCTATGTCCTATTCCAGGACTGAACCAATATGTGTGCCAAGTTTCATCTCGATCCGTTCAGTGGTTGAAGCGTGAAAAATGGACAAACATTCACACTTTCACATTTATAATATTAGTATGGATTACTTACTCCTACTTTCGTTTTAATTTCTTTACGCAGACGTTGTAAGAGGGTGCAATAGTAATCAGCATTTATGGTTCTACCCTTTTCGAGATAATTAATCATGATGACCCCTTCGCAATCATAAAATACTGAAGCCCTTCTTGGCTGATAAAATGGCCATAACCATCACCATCCATAACCATATCTAGTATTTTATTGCCATTCTCGTCTGTAGAAGCCGTTATTGGTCTAACGTACCTAGGTTGATCTTCAACTGCTTCTCTGCTCCGTTTATAATCTTCTACCCATCATTTTACAGTGGTATATGATGGAGCGAATTCTCGTAAAGTCTGGAAATATCTTTAAAATTTGCTTTGGCGTTAAGCTTTTATTTTGTAAGTACTATGACGGAACGGTGCTCAATTTTATCCATTCTAAAGGAAACCGCGAACCTCGTTTAGTAATTCGAATACAACATTTGCAATTGCGACGGAAGAAAAACAAAAGATGATGAGTGTCTAATGATAAAAAAACCAAGTCTTACGTGCCTGTATATTTTTTCTTTTTAATTTTATTATCAACCTCAGGCTTAAAACTTTTCAATTCACCCTAGGTGTACCCTGTAGGTACGTTTGTTTGTTTTCTTTAGTGTTATACGAGTCGGCTGAATTTCCATACAACGTAACTCAAAACTTAAAAGTGGCAAGATCCCTAAAAAGTATGCCAATGAATTACTTAAATTAAACATTACATCATTATAATATATGACATTGATGGGTAGTGATCAGTATTTTAGTTAATTTTATTTTGCCTGGTAATACATAACCGGCGACCGCTGATCACAACTCGATACACTTCGAGTCGATATAAAGCATTATTTATCAAATTATTTACTTTCCCCCTTTTTTTTATTCTTCATTAATGGCTTTCACTCCTGTTAAGATGTATTTCGCCAATGTCGAGTTATTTATAGACACTCCCATGGACTTATTAGAGAAATAAGTCCATAGATATCACACGCGAAGACAATTGTTCGGTAAAAGAGAATTTTCTCTAATGGACTAAACAAAAGCACATGGGGTTAGCTCCACGCGCTTCTGTCAAGTCTACTTTCCCCCTTATTAATAAACGTTGAGTGACGGTGGTATAGAAATACAATGTTTTGTCCTTATCTGTCATTGTGACATTTGAATTTGACAGATAAGGACAAAACATTGTATAGCCACTGTTACTCAACGTTTATTAGTAAGGGGGTTTATGTATTTGTGTATTTATATTTATTTAGTTTATAAGTATGTAGATTTTATTTCAAAATAAATAGTTTAAGTGTTTCCTGTAGGTAGTTTAGTTTGTTTAGTTTGAGTTGTAAAACAGTTACTTTACATCGCCTGCCGTGTATTTGTGTCCTTAGACTTCTCTCCAAGGTTGCCTGGAAGAGCTATTTAGTAGTTAGACCGCCTGTTGTAAAACAATAGTTAAAATGTACTGTTCCGTGATTTTTTTGGTGTTCATTCAAGTTTTTTTTGTGTTGTAGGTATTGTTTTGTTAAGCAGAAACGTCAGCAGAATTTGCATCTTTGTTACTCCTCCTTGGCTAATATGTCTGTGTAGAGGCGTGCGCTTCAATCAGTCTAAAAACATTTTGCGTAATTTCATTTACAATACGTATGAAAAACATAATGAACGTTTAGCATAAAAAATATTTGTATAATTAATTTTGACAGGATCAAATAACTCACTCATTTATGATAATGATAATTTGCAAGTCAAGAGCACGTCAATTAAAAAAAAGTTATCCATTCACCTATTTTGTCATTTTCATGTTTCCCGCTCGTTTGTTGTTCTGTGCTTCGTTCGTATTAGGGTGGGTATAGACCAAACGAGCGAATGCTCTAGAACATGTTTTCTCTTTATTTTATACAAACAAAACGTAAGAGATAATAGAATAGATATTCTTGTTCGTTTGCTTGGTCTAAATCGGGCCTTAGTTACCTACATTATTGTCGAGTAAATTGACATTATTGTCGCGTAAATATCGCGTTTAATTTAATTTTGGTTTTTTATTTGAAACCTAGTCGTAGGAAAAGGTCAAAAAACACTCGTGGCGTCAAAAACACACGCCATTCATCTTTTTTGACCTCTATTATACAACTGTTGCATAAACTAGGTACTATTAGTTCAAATTCCTGCAAGTCAATTTTGAAGTGCAAAACAACTAAGAAACTATCAAATTAGGCCAATTTTAGGTATTTCTTGAAAACCCTACTCAAGGGCCGTCGATTACTTTACTAACGTGATTACAAATATCAAAATTGTATTCTCCGTTTTTTACATAGAAACTAAATTCAAGGATTATTTTTTAAAATTTGTTTGTCCAATATGTTACAAAGAGGCATAATAAATAATTCCAATTTGTTGGCTGGAACTTGTGCTTGACATAATTGGAGCAACAGAACTGTTCCGGTGTGAAGTACCGCCGAACCTTAAAGAGGATGCCAAGTTTTTTGGCATAGGTTTTGGCTTGCGTACTAATTTACGTCCTACCCTTAGTTCCTTAAGTTTGTGGAGCGATCGGGAGTTTTCTGTTGGCTAGTTACCTTTTTTTACAGGCGTTTCTCAGCGCGCTTTCCCCGCCTTGAAAGGGAAAAGGTCGTCGTGACAAATTTCATGTTTTCCGAAACGCTGTGATATCAGATTTCGAATTCAAGATGGCGGCCATGATGTTCTTCGAAAAAGTCTTCATGGTTGTCGTGTTTCATGTTTCCGGGGATGGCAATTTTAAAAACGATAATTGCCGACGTTGATTGCCATCTTACTTTAACTTCAGTTTTAGAGCAAGAAGCACAACTTTGCTGTCTTTTTAACTTGAAAGTTAGAGTAAGTTATCAATGAACTTCTGCAATTTTTATTGCCAGTCTAAACCTACTTCGCTTAATACAAAAAAAATGGAAGATATTTTCAAATGAAAACAAATCTGTAACTAATTTAAAGGAAAACTATTACGACTGAGTGCTGACTTCATTGGGTCTTAAATTCTGGGGTTCTAGTGAAAAAGGGTACAAGTCGACTTAACTCGTAATAAAAAAGGGTATATACATGAACAGAGTATACTAGACTTAAACCCTTTTTCACTTGATCTTCAGAAAACTTATAACCTTTTTCACTAGGACCCCAGAATTGCAGGCAATAATAAAATCTGTTTAATAAAAAATATTAAAGCTGGCATTTAACATTCAACAGAAAATTATCTAACACGTTGTTATTGTTGGATTGGAGATAGATTTTTTGGTTGTTAAACGATGACGGAATTCTGCACTTAGAATGATCCGACGTGCTCTGTCGCTGTACGATTATTTTCTAGCTAAATCTCATTAAATTTCATTATTATTTAATTCGATTTTATTTAGAAAATCAGCGGCTTTTATTACCACTTTAAGTTTAAATGCAATATTTAACTGCATAGCTAAATTTAGTATATTTTAAATCTTCGAATTAGTATTGATTAAGGTTAGTTTTCATTTTCAGTTTTTGTTTTACTCATCATGCCATTGTTCATGTGATCATTTTATGTGGTTTATCCAATAAATTTATTTTTCACAACACTGCTCGGAAATATGGCCATATATGGTCTTGTTTGGGGTCACAAAACGTCACTTATAAGGACAGACCAAGAATGTTTTTGTCAGCGTGTTTGCTGATTGGTCGAGAACATTGTTGTCCAACTTTAAGAACCAATGAAAATCAATCAATCAATTTTGTGTCATAGCTCCTTAAAATGAAAAATTGAAATCGACCAATCAGAACACACCATTTGGTGTCGTAAAATATTGGGAGCGCCAAAGTTCAACTAAAATTGCAACTCCTATTATCGGAACTCCGAAAATGAATTTTTTATACCGCTGGAACCGTAAACTTTTCAGAAGTTCTGAAATATTCAATGTGTAGATAAGACTAGGTTAGGTTAGGTTTGATTTATAAAAATCCTGAAAATGTAACAGTTGCTGAAATAAATACGTTAGAAGTTGCGATAATTAGGACTTATGAGTCGTTATGAGTAAAAATAATTAGGTGAGCCAATATGGACCCTAAAATATTAGGTGTATTTTTGCTAAAAGATACACAGACTAAAAACTATGTCACTGCTTTTTTTTTAAACCTGGCCTCTAATCTCGAACCACTAGAGATGAAATTACATGGGAGATATGGCGAAACAAATACAATTTTATATGGAGTTGACATCTTCATCTCGCATGTTAGTTTATTAATCTCGAGTGCCACGAGTATAGGGGTCCAGATTAAAAACAAAAAACAAAAAACCCGACTGCAATAACAAAAACAACTGAAAAGCGAAAAACAAGCTATATAATCTATAGAAAATTGTAAGAGCATGTACTAAACTTATTGATTTTACCGGAAGGTATCCATGTTGATGGGGGTGAGAGAGTAACCACTTTGTCAGTCAGTTTCAATCTAATTTAATTACAATTACACATGCGTATATATACAATGTTAACTTACTACGGTACTAACTAATGTGCACTAGATACACGTACAGATAATATCTTATCTAAATGCAATTCATCAATACGTGAATTGATAACAATTACGAAACGTGCCTACCGGCACAGTACTCCCCCCAAGAGAAAATAAATACAAATTAAAAGGATATTCTCCAGTACAATAAGTTCCTACTGAAATATTTTCGATGGTATGACTGTGTAAAGTGTGCCGTTATGGGCAATATGTTTCATTAAAATAATAATTTACACCAAAAATTCATCGACTCTTTGTCGGTAATTGGCGTGGGGTAGCAAGTGTTTCCTCAGTTAGCGGATTTCGTGGCTCATTGTCTGATAACCTAAGAAATCAATTCGCATTAGTTAGAGGTAAACATACTTCTTCATGACCGTTGCATGAACGCACTATACTTCTTTTCAATTTCTACGAAATTCTTGGTTCCTTGAATGATAACCTAAGAAATATTCGTATTGGAGATATTGTTTAAACATCTTCTTGGCCGTTGCATGAAGGCACAAAATTTCTTTTCAATTTCTACGAAGTTCTTGGCTCATTTAACGATAACCTAAGAATTAATTCGTATTGGAGATATTAAACATCTTCATGGCCCCTGCATGAAGGCACAAACTTTTCTCAGTTGGCGACATTCTTGGCTCATTGACCGATAGCCCAAGAATTAATTCGCATTTGAGATATTAAACATCTTCACGGCATTGCATGAAGGTAAAACCAATAACTTCTGATATCGAAACTATTACACAGTCAACCAAATAAATATTTACAAAAACAAAGTAATAATTACCATACTATGTTCTAATTGCTAGTTTCCTGTCGAACTTGACCTTGATTTACGAAGAACGCCTACTAGTCACATTCTGCATACCGCTGCGCCGGCGCTCGTGCCGTAGCTCATTTATGTCAAATTGCATTCTTGCGAGTTGTGACGCGACGCTAGCGAAACAGTTTGTAAAATCATCTGTTTTGTTTTGTTGACTGTTTACAGCTGATATCCAACGCTCCAACGAACCTGTACTCGTACCTCCGACAGTCTTCGGGGGCGACATTGCAGTAAATTTATAATTTGCGCTCCTTGATACCTTCTAACTGGCTGGCTTAATTTTCCTCCTGCTTCTTGTATTGATTTCTTCTTCTTGCGGCAGGACAACGGCGTTAATGTTACTTGTCGGGATGGTGTTCTTCTTCGGGGTCACCACTGTACCGGTGGTTACCCCCTATTGGTGGGAAGTCAGGCAGGGTAGCGGCGATCATTGTTCAGACGGTATAGTGTTCTTTGTCGGGGTCACCACTTTACCGGAGGTATCCATGTTGATGGGGGGTGAGAGAGTAACCACTTTGTCAGTCAGTTTCAATCTAATTTAATTACAATTACACATGCGTATATACACAATGTTAACTTACTACAGTACTAACTAATGTGCACTAGATACACGTACAGATAATATCTTATCTAAATGCAATTCATCAATACGTGAATTGATAACAATTACGAAACGTGCCTACCGGCACATTGGTATTTATAACAATTTAAATTTAACTTGAATATTGGTAAAGGTGTTCCAGGCGGGGACAAGCTAGTCCAACTGTTAAATTTTTTAAGAAATAGGTTTTGAAATTCATTGCTTGTCACCGCCTGCAATACCTTTACCAATATTCAAGTTAAATTTAAATTGTTATAAATATCAATAAGTACATGCTCTTACAATTTTTTATAGATTATATAGCTTGTTTTTCGCTTTTCAGTTGTTTTTTTTTTTATTGCAATCGGGTTTTTTGTTTATTTTTAATAATTTAATTTATTTAACTTTTTTTTAGGTTTTATTAGTAAAATAGTGGTTTAATTAATTATTACTAAGCAATACATGAGCTCTGGAGCATAAATTTTTAATGTCGCGAAGCTACAAGTGATTTCGCTTGTAATTTGAAGCGAAACTCTCTTTCTAGGGAAAGGAGTTCATTGCTTAACATTTACGTATTTTTTGACTTTCTTGTCAGAATAGTAGCATAAAAATGTTATAATGTATATATATATATTTGGAATGGGCTATTTAATAGCTTTCATTTGATACCCATATTGTTATAATAAAAAAAAAAAATTTATTGCCCCTCCTTATTTTTTTCCGCGGACGCCATATTGAAATATTATATACACTATGTCACTTCGGCAATTAAGACGAATCGAATGACACCTCGTATGTTAAAATCCGTCAAGCCGTTTAGGCTGTAGAGCGTGCCCGGAAGTAGACATACATACATACATACATACATACATACATACGTACATACATACACACATACATACATACATACGCTCGAAAAACATAACGCTCCTTGTGACGCAGTCGGGTAAAAAAGTTATCTTTGGTAAAATTGGCGGTGATCTCACATTAACATGAATTAAAATTTGAGTTTTGAATATGAATTTTTATTTTATTTCCTCTCAGTAGTTGTGAAAAGCACTATGTCTGCCTTTGTAGAAAGTGCAATTTATGGACTCGTGCACTAGAGGGCCTCAACTACGTTTCGGCCCTCTTATATGACTCGGCCAAAAATCGCGTACTTTCTATACTCTGCAACAATGTACTATATATGACTACAACTGCATTAGCTAATTTAACAGGTTTTCAAATTAAAAAACAATCCTGATAAAATAGTAATTGTAAAATTAAAAAGCCTTCGTAAATAATACAAACAAAAGTTATTTTTAGGTACCGTTGGTAGAATGTAAAAGTATAAAAAAATACTAATACACTGAAATACTTCTCCGGAGGTTCTTCAATTAATTTTATTCGTTAATCACACATTCCATTTTTTAATTATAAACCTGACTTATTACATTCAAATAATTGAAAAACACTTACCTAATAAAAAGAAAACCAGTGCAATGTTCCTAAACATAATGTCCACAAACCGGCGGGCACCGTGTCACGCGTAAAAAAACAAATGACGGAATTTCGGGTGCTCTTCTTGAACGCTCAACCTCGACTCAGGCGCACACCGATTGACGAAGCATATAAAGTAATATACTAGTGCTAAGTACAGGTAGTAGCTTTGTATGCGTCTCAGTTATTCCTACTTCTAGTTTTACATCATAAATGAAGCGGTTTGGAGATAGTGAAAATTGATATGGAGAATAAATTTGGGAGTTTAAATTTATTATAGTCAATTAAGACAAATTTAAGCATTATAAAAATAAACATTATTGGTACACATGTCTTAAAAGCCTTTGCTACTAAATAATTTCTTTTGAATTGATATTGATATATATTTATTCATTTAATACCAGTGAAAAATTAAGGTGAAATACTTTAAAAAAATATTATTATATCGTCTGTACAATTTTTTTACTGGAAACTGTTATAAAAATTAAGCTAATTTTACTAAATGTTTTAAAGGCAGGCTTAAGAACCTCAAATAGTTACAAAGAGGGATTTTTGTTACGGCTTCGATGAATCATAGTGACTCTTAACCCTTAGATGCATACGGTATCAAAAATTATACCATAAAATATGTTCTTCGATCAAAAATCCATCATCTACTTTTAATCTCGCTATTAAGGTTGAATAACGTAACCTTTGCTCAAATACTTGCAAAAAAATATCACCAGGCAACACTCAGAGCGGCTGTCATTTTGATGAAACGTCAAAACTTTGAATCGGGCGGTTGTTTTTTGTGATAGTGAAATTCCAAGTTTGAATTGTCAAGTATCTGGCGAATCTTGCGATATTTTTACCCGAAAAAATCTGCATGTCAAAGGTTAGTACTTATATTTATCGAATATTATATACGTTTTTGTGAGTTTTGCATTGTTTTACTAAATCTTTCACTTTTTTGCCGGCATCAAAAACCGGCGGCTCCATGCGATAACACCATTGTTCATGGTATCAAAAATGATACTCCATGCACTAAGATTTGTTTTCTTACTAACAAGTTTTATAACGGTTTTTTTAATTTGCTCGGGTTTTACTAATGCTTGGCATTCGAGTGGCTGTATAAATAAGCTTTTTAATTTTTCTACAGGATGGCTAGTCATACAATTTTAATAGATAGGGACATAGAAGACTTACTGGCACAGTTAGAATGCGGTGAAATATAGGAAGATGATGCAAAGTCTGATGGAGATGACCTGGAACTTTATCCGTCACTTCAAGAACTGCAAGCAGTCTTGAGGAACACGAGATTGAAGAAGAAAATTCAGGTATGAAGAAAGTAAAAAAATCAGGTATAATAAGAAGAAAAATTTGTAGAAGATCCCGGGTTCACTGGCGTTTTACAGATCCTTCTTTGATAAATGCGGAAAGGGCATCGACGAGTTCCCAGGGTTCGTGCATACCAATAATTACCCAAAACCTTCACTGGAGTAAACGGTCCTTGCCATTTTGTCGAAGTGAAACCAGATTGTTTTAATACTTTTCATTTGTAGTTTTTTCTTTGATATGTAAGTTTTGATAGAAATCGTGTATTTTTATAGTTACTACAAACATGGAGTGTCAAATATGATACCAGGTATTTATTGTAAAAAAACAATGTAAAAACTGATTGCGATTCTTTATTTTTCCCATTATTAAAGTGTGTTTTCCCATCATATAATTTTCTTCGGAATAAAAATGTTAGATCATGCATCTAAGGGTAATTTTTTTGTAAAAAATACTTCTTGTATGTGTTTGGCATATTATATACATAATATGACTCATAGCCAGTTGATGTATAATGTAAAAAAAAATATTTTTACAGTTGCGGGCATCAGATTTCTCAAATGCTTACGGCCAAGATTCTGGATCGGATGGTATTTCTGGGCATGACGCGGGTGGCCAAAGCTACGGTGGGCACGATTTCCGTGGTCAGGAGTGCAGCAACGATTTCGATGGACATGACTTCGGTAGACACGACCTTAAAGCCCACTCTTACTCCGTCCATCAACATATCGAGTAAGAAAACCCAGAACCCATCAAACATTACAAAGAAAGTAGTCGTACCAGTACCCAAAAAGGTAGAGTTCAAAGTACACCAGCCTTAGGGAATGCAATAACTGATCAAATTTTATTAACCGGTTTTTAGCAATTTTACTGTTTTATGTTAATTTCAAGGTTTTATCAATGTAAAAAGCTATGTATAATGTTGTGGTATCGTTCACTATCAACAATCGTATGAAACTAACTAAAAATATACAAAGAATCTAAGTTATAAAGAGTTAAAAGAAAAGAAACAGTTTTTGCTTTAACTTAATCAATTTATTACCGTTGCAGTAATAAGTACTTTATTAAGACCATTCTTGTTGTACCGTGAATTATTTATGTTATTTAAGTATTTCTTCTCGAAATGTATAAACCTTCCTCACTCTCCCCGCCTCTTTCTGGACTGTTTACAACAGTTCTAATCCAAATTACTGTTAGTTATGTACGGACCGCCGTAACGATAACACCTATTGTATTAGTTCCCTTTGCTAATAACCAATAAACAAACACGAGTAGTGTCCTCGTGACGAGACGAAAGTGAATAAGACATGGTATTTTAAATGAGTGAATAAGTGTAAGTGATATTTGAGAACCGTGATGATTTACTAATAAAGTACGTATTTAATTTGACTACTTTACTGAATAGAAAATCAATTGTTTTTTTGTTGCAAATCGGACATGGAGTATAAAGAATTTCGAAAGAGAGGTCAAGATTGTGTACCATTTGTATCTCATAACATGATTGCTGCGATTTTGATTTTTCAAGTTGATTTTACTTTGATTATTGACATTAAACGATTATACAACATTGACATTGCCTTTTATTTCAAATCGGTTAAAAACCGGTTTCTGCACTCGATAACCGCTTTTTAACTGAACCTAAACATGTTAACTGGTTAACCGGTTAACCGGTTTGCATTCTCTACAGCCTATCCTAATACCTGTACCGCATCCAATTCCTTTTCAAATACCGTTGCCGAAAGCCGGTCGAGAAATCAGTACCGTACCCCGTAGAGAAAACGGTACATGTACCGAAAATTAAGGAAGTACCGTTTGAAGTTATTAAGCATATCGACAGTGGAAAGGTAAAAATGCTTAAGCGCCATATTGGAAACTTTACAGAAATGAGGTTTAAAGTTTTTTTTTTGAGAAAAAAAATCATATCTCAAAAAGTTTTACGACTATTTCCTTGAAAATCAAAACGTATAAGTTAGAATATGCCAGCTATTTATTTATGAAACAAGTTCTGACCTAGTTCTTCTAGTTACAGAGATAGATGTCGCTTAAGCAATAATTGTGTAGCTAGTTCCAAAAATTTCAGTCAGGTAAAAATGCTTAAATCGCAACTAACTATAAACAAAAATGACTAACGGTACATATTTTTTATGTCTAGAAAATACAAAATTTACTTATATTACTTCATCTTTCTACAAACTGGTAAAGTAAAAAATCTAACGAATGATAATTACTGTTATCTTGGATGGTGAATTTACTTAAAGTCACTAATTATTTATTATTTATAAATTATATATCACTTAACTGCCTAATTTTACTCATAATTCAAGTATAAAATGGTTTATAGCAAGCATTTTTGTTTCAAAACGGACTACTAAAAGCTTAAATTCTAACTAATACATTAATATTTAGTGACTTTGACGTCATTTAAGAGAGAGAAGTACCAAAATGTTTTTAACGGGTTCGTATCATAATATATAAAGTTCAATAATAATGGGATACATAATGGTTCATAATATGAAATGGTGTTTTATCTGAAATCGTAAACTTTTCGGGATTGTTATAACATAAACCTAACCTAACATAATGGGTTCTATACAATGACCTTTTAAAGAATCCTGAAAAGTTTATGCATAAATAAAACCATTATTATTGGTAGAAGTTTTAGATACCTGCAACTCTTAGGTACTTGCAAAATTTTAGTGAGAAAGAATAGTTGATTGACCCAGATACGTGTCGAATTTTTGGAGTCAGTTGAAAAATAACCTTTTCATATTTTTTTTTGCAGATTGCAATTAAAACATCATCAAAAATCTATTGAATCGATAGAATTCCTTCTGCTAACTATAAAAATAATTATTAACAGTTCACTAGGAATCTAAGTTATACCAGCCTGAATTACCAGTCTACCTGGAACCTACCATTCAAAATAGGATCTAACATATTTGCTATAAATTCAAATGACATAGAATTATATTCTAAATAGTCATATGTTTTTAAATCACTTGCTATAATTTTTGTTACAAAAGCCATGTTCTAAAACTTTTAGAAATTATAATTTTAATATGTCTAATATTCATAATACAATATAATTACAACCTTTATCATTATTTTTTATAATATTCACAATGTTTAATCGTTTAAACCTAAAACTCAAACAAATGCCAATTTTCACGCTATAATGAATACGGTTAAAAGTGATAATATGAAACCTCACTCATATACTTATTATTTTCTTTATATATTTGTGTTTGACGAGGCCCTTTTGGCTTTCGGCTCCTATTTCGTGCTCTGAAGAACAAAATAATATTAAAAAACCTACCTACCTTACAAAAAAAATTGGTAAGGTTCATTTTTCATGGCGAGCCTTGCCCTCCTATCTCCGTTTCAATGCGGGGATTGCCCTCCGCCTTCCACAACCACTCGCTATGTTGGTTCGATTATAGCAAGTAAATACTCGAGATTTGAAGGTAATATAGGTACTAAATAAATCTTATGGCTGATGATTAGTAGACGAAATGACTTTGGTAAGTATATAAAATTTATGCTAAGCGAAGATTTTAGAAATTAACTTTTATAACATTTGAATTTACAGCAAATTAATTAAGAGGAAATGTAATTGTAGTGTTTGATTTTATAGCAAATAAGGGGATACGTTCACAACAAAGTTGATTTTATACCCACTAGCCAACATTCTACTTGTATTTACTTCGAAAGATCGGCACTGAATTCCGTTTTTTAATTTAATAATATAATAAAATTAAAAAATTACATACGTAGGTATGTATGGGAAGGAAAACTTTGCAAGGCGTACATGGAGCGGAAGCCAACATGCAGAGGCCCTTTAGTCAATATTAATTTAGTAAAGTGATGGGACAATAACTGGCATTTGCCCCTGAGTTCACACTATAGATGTATGCTCCCAGTCACCAGTTAGTGTAAGACTAAATGAGATGGACTGGTAAACTAGGCTATTGATAAACCTATGACGGCAATGCCAATTACTTTGGTTGAAACGACAGACAGTGACTCGCCAATTCAATGAAATGGGTCTCCTAAAATAGCCTTAATACGTAGTACCACACAGGCAATATTAGTTCCAGAGGGGTTGATAAGGTCAAAAAGGTGCATCTGGACTTTAAACGACGCTCTTGCAACTCCACTCTGACCGGCTAATAAAAGATAGCCAGAGGTGAGAGTCTATTCCTCGTCATCGTACACTCCAACCGGCCGGTGAAGGCAAGCGTGAGGTGAGGAACAGGACCTTCCCTCGGGACCAACAGCTCGCTACTAGCTGCTGCTGTGGTCATATACGTATTATTATTATCAGTATTATCACACAAGATTCTTGACATCGCAAAGTTCACAAGATATGCACTTACTTATTATATACATCATCACTGTCGCGCTCGTCGTCACCATGGACTGAGTGTCCCGATTCAACAGGTTTTATGCGATAAATGGGAGCTTACACTCGAGCGAAGTTTGTATTTTCTTAAATGTTTTTCGAGTTTTTTCTTACTAGTACTGAAAACCCATATTTTAATAAGAAACTGAATCCGAAATAAGACTTAAGGAGTGTAACAGTCTAAAATGAAGTATGTCTACTTTCACTAAATCAAAGTAAATAGTATTTTTTTTGATTTTATATTCTTCTAACATCCTAATTCTACAGATTGAGATGACCTAGATTGTGCTTAAACACATTTTTCTTTAAAAACGTGGAATAGCATTTTTGCTTAAGCGCCAAATAGTAAATTATTGCATGAAGATAAAAATGCTAATACGAAAAAAAAATATGTATCACAATTATTTGAAATTGCTAACAGTAATAACTCGACTAAAGATAAGAATAAAAAAATCTAATACGATTGCATACCAAAATTTTACCTAAGGTTAAATGACTAACATGCTTCAACACGAAAAACATCAAAATAAACGTCGCTTTAGTTGTCACGTTCTCAAAAAAACGTGAAAAATTAGCCTGCTTAAGCGCCAAAAAAGTGCTCCGATCGACGTGGGTCCTAGACAGATCGACGCAGAAAAAAAAATGAAATTAAACTGTATATATAACTCATTTTCGGCCAAAGTGGCGCTTAAGCATTTTTACCTTTCCACTGTCGATATTATTGTGCCAGTTGAGAAGCCCGTACCTTTCAAAGTTCCAGTTTATGAGACCATTATTCATACTAAGAAGGGTTCTCATTAATTTTAAGCTCTTAATAGGGTTCTGTAGTTTTTCGCCCCACCTCTGTGCCGTGTGACGTTTCAAAATGTGGAACCACTTTCTTACTTATATTATGTTTTTTAAGTACTAATTGGGCGTATTTTTAAAAGTTTGTACCTAGTTAAGGACTAAAATTAAGAAACGTTAACTTTTCGGCTGAGTTACGAAAAGTTAACGTTATAAGTTAATAACGTTATAAGACAAATGGTGGTATCTCAGCAAAACTCCTGTAGCAAGTGCAAGCATATTACTAACGGGTGAGGATTGAATCTACTTCATTTATTGAATTTGGGATACTGCTAATTGGCGTTGAGAGGTAGTACATAAATGTACGACTAATTCTCGTAACTCAGCAGAAAAGTTAACGATTCTTAATTTTAGTCCTTAACTATGTACAAACTTTTAAAAACACCCCCAATTACGATAATAATGTATTTTTCTCAAACATGGCAGTTTAGGCTTCAAAGTATCACGTCGCGGGCGGAACACCTCGAGAGAACTGTAAAGGAATTTCATACTTCAAAATTGAAGGCCTAGGCCGGGAAGTATTTATTTTTTAATTTTAATGGAAACATGGCGGCTTTGTTTATGAACAGACAAAATAGCTGAGTTTTTTTAAATATATTAAGCCTTTCATCCAACCAAAGCGTTTGCATGTTTTAATAAAGGCACCAGGTACCAGGAGGGCAGAGGTTATTAGGGGTGCGTAGAGCAACTTAGATCGCAGGCGATGTGGCACGGTGCGGCGTACCGCGGCGCAGCGGTGGCGCACCCGACATAGTGCGGATGACTGAGCACTGTAGGTTACTTTTAATGTATATGCACTCTTAGTATTAGACGTCGTAAGTTTTTCTTTTTTATGAATTATATTTTTGAGATAAGCACTATACATACCTCGCCGTGAAAAGGGTTTGCCAGCCTCGTAACTATCCATACTCGGCTGGCAACCCCCTACTTCCCAGCCTCCGAAGTAATGTACTATTCTTGGCTGGTACTATTTATTTAATTGTTAAGTAATAGCCTTCTTATGATACTGTACCGCTTTAAACAACAAGTACATGTACGGAAACTCTGTACATTCCTGTTTTTACTTTCTGTAGTAAAAAGTGGTTAATTATGTGTAGTTATGTGTGTATATGTGTTGCTTCTTGTGTGTGCTCGAACGGCAGTGTGTGAACATGATAGGCCTTGTTAATGTTAACTTGTTTTAAGTTTAAATAAAAAACATTTACTTGAACTTTATTTTGTAGTTTTATTTATCAGTAGGTACAGCAGAACACACTTTTATGACACCCTGGTTTCATCATTTCGTAAATATTTCTCACATTTAAAACACACAACACAAATAATAATTATCTTAAAACAAAACAAAATCACCAGCAATTTAAGTCTAACCACAACAACATAATATTATTATGTTGTCAGTAATAAATATAATTATCTATTTCTACAAAATAAAGGATAAAATTGCGTGTGGCACTAACAGAATTAAAACTTTTATCATTAAACTGGAATTAATAAAAATATCATTTCTTAATATGGCCATTAACAAAAATATGGGCACTTGAAAACAAGATTATGTTGATGAAATTATTGTCCATAGAAACTTTGGCTACTTTAATATTGTGACGGATAATTATAGAACTATTTAAATCAATACTGCGATGTTCGTTTTTCTACTACAGAACTTGTCTAAAAAAAGTTATTTAGATAATAATCGTAACAACCCGTTACTCACAAGAGTTTTACAAAGAGAGATTACAAAACGATATCATCAACATAACCTTTGATTAAGCAACGGAAAGCAGTTACGCGAAGATCGATTGTTATTTAATGTATCTTATAAATTGTGTGTGTATCTAGACGACAAATCAACTCTCCGATTTTAAGAAAACACTTTAGTTTATTATAATATTAGTTATTAGTTTCTATGCACTTTATATATTGTTTTCAGGGGCCCATATTTTTGTTCTCCGGTAAGCTAGGTATTTGCGGCCATAGTAAGAAATGATGTTTTAACTAATTACATTTTAAATAAGTATGTTTCGATTATGTTGGTGCCACACCCAATTTCCATACAAAAATTGCCCATAATCCTTTAAAAATAACAAACTACAAAAGTATCTATTAAAAATATCACGTAGATTCGGCATACTGATATAAATCAATGTCACTTTAAAAGCGATATAATCAAAGAATTTGGCGATGCTATTGCACTGACCATAATGATGAAATGTTCCGAAAGATTGATTAAGTTTGGTATATATCAGTACCTATATTAATGGAACAAAGTTGGTTTAAACTTAGGTTTTCATATAATAACAATACCCGTTAGCAAACCATACAGAGGCCCTAGACAAGATGCATTCGGAGTTCGTTATCGTTATCTAAATATACTCGTATTGAATTGACGTAAGCTGTCAGACGGTCGCGTCGAGCGTCTACGTCAATGATTGACATCGAGCACCGACGTTAATTCCATACATTTTGTCAGTTTTAGAAAATGGTTTACGTTATCGTTAAGCAACTGGTCTACAGGATGGATTTATAATGAAGGTCTCAGTAAAAGATTGTGTCTAGTAAAAAACAGGTCTATTACCTATATGTAATTTAAAAATTGTAAAATAAAAAATCTGTAGGTTATCAGCTGACGAATAAGGTAAAAACCCTTCAAATTCAAGGATATTTACCTTCCACTTACAAAAAACCAATTAAAGCAATCCAATACAGTAGAAATATATAAAAATGGCTAAATAGCCATAAAGTCTAAAAACTGCAAAACCTTATAATTAAGTTTTTAGAGTGTATAATTTTACAATTTTGCTTGTTCCGATCGTCAACTAAAATTTTATGTAATTAAATTGTTAAATGCCGGTTTCATGTTTGCTTTTCAATTTACTTGACTACTGTTATCACATCTACGATTCCTTATACATCTACTATCTTTTCATTACTAGCTAGGAAACATAAATATCTCACAGAATATAGGATCAACGAAGTAACTAATTACATTTTATATATTTAAATATATTATATTTTCTTCACGTCATTCTTCAAAATGCAGACATGCAGGCATTTATCATTAATTGTAGCGAAATGGTATGGACAAGCATTTAAGCACTCAAAATTATTCAAAATCAAAAAATCTAAATCAAAATATTTATTTAGTAAATTGGCCACATACGGGCTCTTTTATACGTCGGTAATACACAATTAATCTACTAGCGTTTCGGACAAGACCATCATTGCGGAGAAGAAGCGCCGCAAGAAACTCCAGCAGAAGGTCATTTTTTCAAACATAAAAAAAACAATAATACTTAAAAGTAAGTTACATTACAAGGTAATAAAGCAACAAATATAAATTATTAGAACTATCACATATAAAAAAAATACAAATTCAAAATTAAAAACATTACAAATAAATGTAAAATATTAAATAATATTAAATATTCAAATATTAAATACATCAATATTTTGGCAAGTTGATCGACTTCGATTGACGTCATCTATTGATCGTTGATTATCGTCATCGAGTACATTTAGCAGCAGAAGTTAGTGTCTAGCTAGAAGGCTCAGGCAGTCAAAAATATGCCCCTAAGCTTTTGAGGATTGAGTTCTTTAAAGATAATCTAGCCTGCATACATATAAATACTCTATATAGAACACCAAAAACCAAACCAAACAACATTCACATTTAAATTAAAGTTGAAAGTTACGTCTATCCCTTTTTCTCGATTTAGTCACGAATGACAAGTGAAATTGACGGGGCATTCGAAGTTTTGAAGTAAACGCTAAACCTACCCTGATTTTTTAACTTACACAACACAATGACGCGTGTACGTCTATTTTTAACCGACTTCAAAAAAGGGAAATATTATCAATAAAAGTTAATTTTTTTGGCTTTACCGCTACACCAACAGGAAAAAATATTTTTAACTAGATAGCTACTTTTGCTGCTGACTGCATGCGTCTATAGCTTAATTCGGTACTTGCTAGTTCTATTTTATAGTGTCCGTAAGGGTAAGTGTACAAAGTGACATGGAAATTGACGTCTTAAAGGTAAGATAGTTATTATATTTATGAGTATGTTGACGACATATACACACAACAACACTCACTGTCGATTGTCAGAACAAGTGTCCTTGTGACATAATTATTCCAGCACAAAACTACACGTGAACCTATAAACCCAAAACGGTCAGGCACTAATTTAAATAGTTTTGTTGTTTGCTAGATGTAACGAGTATAATAATAAATCATCCTATGTTTTACTTAAACAGTAGAAACATGTAAGTATAACAAAAGTACTTAAAGATAAAATAAAATTTGCAAGTATAAATTACACAAATATATATTTTAACAATACAAAATATAAATCACAGCGATAAAATATTACAAAAATTAAAAAAAAAACGTATTGTAAGCTATATATAGCTAATTTTGTAGGTAACCTGTCACCCAAAGTCATCTATTAAAAATGCAAAAACTAAATTTAAAACGCATGAATGCGGCAGCGCTATTACATTTTTCTTAGCGTTTACATAACTGTAATTTAAATTAATTGAGCGTTTCTATAAATCCACGAAAAGAACTTTCCATATAGTTTTTTTTATTAAATGTCTCAAAAAATAACTTTGTCTGGTGGATCTTATATTTTTTATTCAATAGGAACTACGTAGATTTATGTTTGTCCACTCCATTCGAAGCCACAGCTACTCCATTATTCTGTGAGGCGACTTTCTCTTTTGGCGACCTGAAATATAAGTTTTTTTTACTACCAAACATGAAGATGTTACATAAATGTGATGTAAAAATTATCTTTAAACACCAAGCGATCTATGATATATCATTCCCATTTCCCTTTTCTATACAACTGTATCTAATGTAAATTAGCACTATGACTATATTATGCTTTAGCACGTTTTGATATCTTGATCTTGATATTGATGTAGTACAGTCAACAGCATAAATAAGTGATCATTTATGTACCTTGTCGCTTTCAATCGTTTCACAATTTTGTATGACATTTCAAACACGACGTTAAAGTGACAAGGTACATAAATGATCACTTATTTATGCTGTTGACTGTACTTAGTACCTTAGTACTTAGTAGCTCTTAGTATCGGGGACTACCATAATGTCAACAATATGATTACAATAAAGAAGCAAGGTGGGCTAGCACAGAGTAGAATAGAAACCCTTATTTTTAAGTTCGATCGACCGGTTATCAAGCACTTTTATTGAATTTTAAGCGTAGTTTTTGGCATCATTCAAAGAATTTCCCAGCGGAATATCGAACCGTAAGGGTACAGTTAAAATCGAAAAGCCGTTTTTGACATTTTGAGCTCAAAGACTGAGGGGACATTTCAACTTTTGTTAAAATATTCAAAGCGTTTAGTTTGAAGCTTATTTACAATTATTATAGGGTTCCGTTTTGCCCTCCGTTGGCCACTTTGTATTTCGGTCGTCGGCAAAATAAGTGTCATTCAATTTTGAAACGACTTCCTTTGAAAAGAAATTGGGTAAAAGTCGACTCATCAAATCGATAGACGAACCTTATCGACCTTTTCGCTTTATGATTTAGGTAATGGGTACCACATCTTTGCCTATCTGTACACTTGTTTAAATGTGTGATTCAGTTTATTTTCTCTGATTAACGCATAAACAGCTGACGCGATTGAAATGAAACTTTTAACCCAGGTAGTTCAAGACCTCAATTTAAATATAGAACACTTTTCATCAGAAAATATTGATAGTGCTCGTGGAAATAATGTTTAATTTGGTCTAGTGGTCTACGAAGGAAATAGCAGTAAATAATATTTTGATTTGACTTGATTACTATTCTTACTTGGTATCTAGGTATCGGTTCGTGAAGTTGATGAGAGGTGCTTCCACAAGAAGAAACACCATCAAACTCAGCACGAGAGACGTAGCCGTTAATCCACCAGTTTCTATGATCTGCAAATCGAAAGGTGACTTATTTTTATAGTACCTACTGTAGCATTACCGCTACAAATCGCGTTGGTTCGCGTTAGTTATCGCTAAATTATTCCGCCTTTTCCGTTTCTCAGCCTTTTTGATATTATGGGCTTGTTCATTGACTGGTTAGAGATCTACTGCCAGTTTTGAATTTTGAATTCGTTTTCGTTAAATCCGATCCCTGTGATAATTTTCACATTCGATCTCCAACCCTTGCGCTGAATCTTGAAATAATTTTAACGTATCTTTTTTATTCAATGGAATCATCTCTACATAGAAATTAAGTAAGAAATGCTTATTCAAGTGCCGTGTCCGGTAGTTATCAACAAGTACCAGCGTTATCGAATCGAATATAAACAGATCGATGGAATGCTGTTGTTCTCTTTGTTTGTCTGGATAACGGGTGAGTTGGCTTTTGATGCCGTTCTGCTTTTACTGGTCCCCATCTATAGGAACCCATCTTTCATGTTATCTGTTCCACTTTTTGAGTAAAGGTGTTCTTTTCAGCACCCCCGCTTTCCCCATACTTCCCCATACTTCCCATCACTTCTCAACTCCACGAAAAATCTGGACGGGTGATCTAGCAATTCACCGCGTGACTCGCCAACGGGTTCGCTGAGCGACGACTCGTCGACTGCTGTAGTACCAGCATATTTTACACGCAACGTCGGTTACGTTCTGGTTGCGGCAATCGCAGCTCTACGGCTGGGGCGACGCACAGCGGTGAATCGGCGGCTTCGGATTTTAACAGGATAGTCTTATTTATCGAATACATTTCATGTCACAAAATTCCAAAATCGGAGTCCGCGAACTCCATCCCAACCAATGTAGGTTACCTTTGATTACTATTTCGGCCATAATTTAAACACGGCACAGTTCCCCATTTTTACCAAGTAACGACCAAATTATAACCTGTATTTTATCTCACTCTGAACATGTTACAAATTTTTGTCAATAGATTTTTATGAAGCGCTTCTTGAAATATTACTGATAGAATACAACGTAGTTCTGTTTTACCTTAATTACATTTTATACTAGTATAGCCGACCGTGTCCTAAGGTGGATGTCCTCATTTATTATGTGCTGAACTTTAATTTAGATAGCTTTAAAATGAGTGACCATCTGCAAGTTTTGTTATATTTTCATTCCGGTTTCGTAATAAGTTAAATTCAGTGTCTGCCTCCCAATCTAGTTTTTTTAAGTATGTAATTTATCTTCTTATTTTTTCATTGCTTGAAGTTTAATAATATAACCTCGCTAAAAATTCGTTCGGTTTTATTTTTCTTTCACAGATCAAAATTATCGTGGTGGTTTTATCGCAACCACCCCGTGTAGGGTTTCTTTCCTTTCTTTCATTAAGGAGCGCTACAGTACCTAATATCTAACAATCTTACTTTAAAACTTTTCAATGTTTCATTTTGAGCTGAGTCAATGCTTGACCTGAGTAGAAACGTAGTAAACGTAGTAAACGGTAAAAACGATAGCGTCTTTGACCTTTTAACTTATTGTCGACGTTTTATAGCTCTTATTTACATGACAGTACCTAATGGCTGCCGAGTTCAAAACAATACCATAACAGGTCAAAGACGATAAGATTATTCCCGCTTAGACTAGAGGCCCAGGTCAGAGACGATATGGTAGTGTTTTTAACTCGGCCACCATTACTGTCAAGTCAATAAGAGCTATTAAAACGTTGGCAATACGATAATAGGTCAAAGACGATATGGTTTTTGCCCCCTAGAATATCCTTCCCCTCCTTGGCCTTGGCCTTCAATTTTGAAGTATGAAATTCCTTTACAGTTCTCTTGAGGTGTTCCGCCCGCAACGTGATACTTTGAAGCCTAAAATAACTAACATAACGCCAACATTCCGTTGCATGTTTGAGAAAAATAAATTATTATCGTAATTGGGGGTATTTTTAAAAGTTTGTACATACTTAAGGACTAAAATTAAGAAACGTCAACTTTTCTGCTGAGTTACGAAAATTAGTCGTACATTTATATACTACCTCTCAACGCCAATTAGCAGTATCCCAAATTTAATAAATGAAGTAGATTCAATCCTCACCCGTTAGTAATATGCTTGCACTTGCTACAGGAGTTTTGCCTGAGATATCACCATTTCTCTTATAACAGTAGGTACCTATAGCTAATTTTCGTAACTCAGCCGAAAAGTTAACGTTTCTTAATTTTAGTCCTTAACTAGGTACAAACTTTTAAAAATACGGCCAATTGGTACTTAAAAAATATAATATAAGTAAGAAAGTGGTTCCACATTTTTAAACGTCACACGGCACAGAGGTGGGGCGAAAAACTACAGAACCCTATTAAGAGCTTAAAGTTAATGAGAACCCTTCTTAGTATGAATAATGGTCTCATAAACTGGAACTTTGAAAGGTACGGGCTTCTCAACTGGCACAATAATATGCTTAATAACTTCAAACGGTACTTCCTTAATTTTCGGTACATGTACCGTTTTCTCTACGGGGTACGGTACTGATTTCTCGACCGGCTTTCGGTAACGGTATTTGAAAAGGAACTGGATGCGGTACAGGTATTAGGATAGGCTGTAGAGAATGCAAACCGGTTAACCAGTTAACATGTTTAGGTTCGGTTAAAAAGCGGTTATCGAGTGCAAAAACCGGTTTTTAACCGATTTGAAATAAAAGGCAATGTCAATGTTGTATAATCGTTTAATGTCAATAATCAAAGTAAAATCAACTTGAAAAATCAAAATCGCAGCAATCATGTTATGAGATACAAATGGTACACAATCTTGACCTCTCTTTCGAAATTCTTTATACTCCATGTCCGATATGCAACAAAAAAAAAATGATTTTCTATTCAGTAAAGTAGTCAAATTAAATACGTACTTTATTAGTAAATCATCACGGTTCTCAAATATCACTTACACTTATTCACTCATTTAAAATACCATGTCTTATTCACTTTCGTCTCGTCACGAGGACACTACTCGTGTTTGTTTATTGGTTATTAGCAAAGGGAACTAATACAATAGGTGTTATCGTTACGGCGGTCCGTACATAACTAACAGTAATTTGGATTAGAACTGTTGTAAACAGTCCAGAAAGAGGCGGGGAGAGTGAGGAAGGTTTATACATTTCGAGAAGAAATACTTAAATAACATAAATAATTCACGGTACAACAAGAATGGTCTTAATAAAGTACTTATTACTGCAACGGTAATAAATTGATTAAGTTAAAGCAAAAACTGTTTCTTTTCTTTTAACTCTTTATAACTTAGATTCTTTGTATATTTTTAGTTAGTTTCATACGATTATTGATAGTGAACGATACCACAACATTATACATAGCTTTTTACATTGATAAAACCTTGAAATTAACATTAAACAGTAAAATTGGTAAAAACCGGTTAATAACCGGCTAACCGGTTTGGAGTAAACAATTACGGTTAATAACCGGTTTTAAAATTTGACCAGTTATTGCATTCCCTAAGGCAGTTAGATGCATGCTCTAACATTTTTATTCCGATGAAAATTATATGATGGGAAAACACACTTTAATAATGGGAAAAATAAAGAATTGCAATCAGTTTTTACATTGTTTTTTTACAATAAATACCTGGTATCATATTTGACACTCCATGTAGTAACTATAAAAACACACGATTTCTATCAAAACTTACATATCAACGAAAAAACTACAAATGAAAAGTATTAAAACAATCTGGTTTCACTTCGACAAAATGGCAAGGACCGTTTACTCCAGTGAAGGTTTTGGGTAATTATTGGTATGCACGAACCCTGGGAACTCGTCGATGCCCTTTCCGCATTTATCAAAGAAGGATCTGTAAAACGCCAGTGAACCCGGGATCTTCTACAAATTTTTCTTCTTATTATACCTGATTTTTTTACTTTCTTCATACCTGAATTTTCTTCTTCAATCTCGTGTTCCTCAAGAGCTGCTTGCAGTTCTTGAAGTGACGGATAAAGTTCCAGGTCATCTCCATCAGACTTTGCATCATCTTCCTATATTTCACCGCATTCTAACTGTGCTAGTAAGTCTTCTATGTCCCTATCTATTAAAATTGTATGACTAGCCATCCTGTAGAAAAATTAAAAAGCTTCTTTATACAGCCACTCGCATGCCAAGCATTAGTAAAACCCGAGCAAATTAAAAAAACCGTTATAAAACTTGTTAGTAAGAAAACAAAGCTTAGTGCATGGAGTATCATTTTTGATACCATGAACAATGGTGTTATCGCATGGAGTATCGTTTTTGATACCGGCAAAAAAGTGAAAGATTTAGTAAAACAATGCAAAACTAACGAAAACGTATATAATATTCGATAAATATAAGTACTAACCTTTGACATGCAGATTTTTTCGGGTAAAAATATCGCAAGATTCGCCAGATACTTGACAATTCAAACTTGGAATTTCACTATCACAAAAAACAACCGCCCGATTCAAAGTTTTGACGTTTCATCAAAATGACAGCCGCTCTGAGTGTTGCCTGGTGATATTTTTTTGCAAGTATTTGAGCAAAGGTTACGTTATTCAACCTTAATAGCGAGATTAAAAGTAGATGATGGATTTTTGATCGAAGAACATATTTTATGGTATCATTTTTGATACCGTATGCATCTAAAGGTTAAGAGTCACTATGCTTCATCGAAGCCGTAACAAAAATCCCTCTTTGTAACTATTTGAGGTTCTTAAGCCTGCCTATAAAATTTTAAGTAAAATTAGCTTAAATTTTATAACAGTTTCCAGTAAAAAAATTGTACAGACGATATAATATTTTTTTTTTTAAGTATTTCACCTTAATTTTTTACTGGTATTAAATGAATAAATAAATATCAATATCAATTCAAAAGAAATTGTTTAGTAGCAAAGGCTTTTAAGACATGTGTACCAATAATGTTTATTTTTATAATGCTTAAATTTGTCTTAATTGACTATAATAAATTTAAACTCCCAAATTTATTCTCCATAATTATCAATTTTCACTATCTCCAAACCGCTTCATTTATGATGTAAAACTAGAAGTAGGAATAACTGAGACGCATACAAAGCTACTACCTGTACTTAGCACTAGTATATTACTTTATATGCTTCGTCAATCGGTGTGCGCCTGAGTCGAGGTTGAGCGTTCAAGAAGAGCACCCGAAATTCCGTCATTTGTTTTTTTACGCGTGACACGGTGCCCGCCGGTTTGTGGACATTATGTTTAGGAATATTGCACTGGTTTGCTTTTTATTAGGTAAGTGTTTTTCAATTATTTGAATTAACGAATAAAATTAATTGAAGAACCTCCGGAGAAGTATTTCAGTGTTAGTATTTTTTTATACTTTTACATTCTACCAACGGTACCTAAAAATAACTTTTGTTTGTATTATTTACGAAGGCTTTTTAATTTTACAATTACTATTTTATCAGGATTGTTTTTTAATTTGAAAACCAGTTAAATTAGCTAATGCAGTTGTAGTCATATATAGTACATTGTTGCAGAGTATAGAAAGTACGCGATTTTTGGACGAGTCATAGTTGAGGCCCTCTAGTGTAAATTTTAATTCATGTTAATGTGAGATCACCGCCAATTTTACCATAGATAACTTTTTTACCAGACTGCGTCAGAAGGAGCGTTATGTTTTTCGAGCGTATGTATGTATGTATGTATGTATGTATGTATGTATGTATGTATGTATGTCTACTTCTGAGCACGCTCTACAGCCTAAACGGCTTGACGGATTTTAACATACGAGGTGTCATTCGATTCGTCTTAATTGCCGAAGTGACATAGTGTATATAATATTTCAATATGGCGTTAATTAAACCACTATTTTATTAATAAAAACTAAAAAGAGTTAAATAAATTAAATTATTAAAAATAAACAAAAAACCCGACTGCCATAAAAAAAAAACAACTGAAAAGCGAAAAACAAGCTATATAATCTATAAAAAATTGTAAGAGCATGTACTTATTGATATTTATAACAATTTAAATTTAACTTGAATATTGGTAAAGGTATTGCAGGCGGTGACAAGCAATGCATTTCAAAACCTATTTCTTGAAAAAATTTAACAGTTGGACTAGCTTGTCCCCGCCTGGAACACCTTTACCAATATTCAAGTTAAATTTAAATTGTTATAAATATCAATAAGTACATGCTCTTACAATTTTCTATCGATTATATAGCTTGTTTTTCGCTTTTCAGTTGTTTTTGTTATTGCAGTCAGGTTTTTTGTTTTTTGTTTTTAATCTGGACCCCTATACTCGTGGCACTCGAGATTAATAACTAACATGCGAGATGAAGATGTCAACTCCATATAAAATTGTATTTGTTTCGCCATATCTCCCATGTAATTTCATCTCTAGTGGTTCGAGATTAGAGGCCAGGTTTAAAAAAAAGCAGTGACATAGTTTTTAGTCTGTGTATCTTTTAGCAAAAATACACCTAATATTTTACGACACCAAATGGTGTGTTCTGATTGGTCGATTTCAATTTTTCATTTTAAGGAGCTATGACACAAAATTGATTGATTGATTTTCATTGGTTCTTAAAGTTGGACAACAATGTTCTCGACCAATCAGCAAACACGCTGACAAAAACATTCTTGGTCTGTCCTTATAAGTGACGTTTTGTGACCCCAAACAAGACCATATATGGCCATATTTCCGAGCAGTGTTGTGAAAATAAATTTATTGGATAAACGACATAAAATGATCACATGAACAATGGCATGATGAGTAAAACAATAACTGAAAATGAAAACTAACCTTAATCAATACTAATTCGAAGATTTAAAAATATACTAAACTAAGCTATGCGGTTATATATTGCATTTAACCTTAAAGTGGTAATAAAAGCCGTTGATTTTCAAAATAAAATAGAATAAAATAATAATAAAATATAATGAGATTTAGCTAGAAAATAATCGTACAGCGACAGAGCACGTCGGATCATTCTAAGTGCAGAATTCCGTCATCGTTTAACAACCAAAAAATCTATCTCCAATCCAACAATAACAAAGTGTTAGATAATTTTCTGTTGAATGTTAAATGCTAGCTTTTATAATTTTTATTAAACACATTTTATTATTGCCTGCAATTATGGGGTCCTAGTGAAAAAGGGTATAAGTTTTCTGAAGATCAAGTGAAAAAGGGTTTAAGTCCAGTATACTCTGTTCATGTATATACCCTTTTTTATTACGAGTTAAGTGGACTTGTGCCCTTCTTCACTAGGACCCCAGAATTGAAGACCCAATGAAGTCCACTCTCAGTCGTAATAGTTTTCCTTTAAATTAGTTACAGATTTGCTTTCATTTGAAAATATCTTCAATTTTTTTTGTATTAAGCGAAGTAGGTTTAGACTGGCAATAAAAATTGCAGAAGTTCATTGATAACTTACTCTAACTTTCAAGTTAAAAAGACAGCAAAGTTGTGCTTCTTGCTCTAAAACTGAAGTTAAAGTAAGATGGCAATCAACGTCTGCAATTATCGTTTTTAAAATTGCTATCCCCAAAAACATAAAACACGACAACCATGAAGACTTTTTCGAAAAACATCATGGCAGCCGTCTTAAATTCCAAATCGGGCATCGTTTTTTAAATTGCCATCCCCGAAAACATGAAACACGATACCCATGACCACTTTTTCGAAAACCATCATGGCCGCCATCTTGAATTCGAAATCTGATATCACAGCGTTTTGGAAAACATGAAATTTGACACAACGACTTTTTCCCTTTCCGCCTTGAAAGTGCGCTGAGAAACGCCTGTAAAAAAGGTCACTAGCTAACAGAAAACTCCCGATCGCTCCACAGACTTAAGGAACTAAGGGTAGGACGTAACTTAGTGCGCAAGCCAAAACCTATGCCAAAAAACTTGGCATTCTCTTTAAGGTTCGGCGGTACTTCACACCGGAACAATTCTGTTGCTCCAATTATGTCAAGCACAAGTTCCAGCCAACAAATTGGAATTATTTATTATGCCTCTTTGTAACATATTGGACAAACAAATTTTAAAAATCCTTGAAGTTAGTTTCTATGTAAAAAACGGAGAATAGAATTTTGATATTTGAAATCACGTAGGTAAAGTAATCGACGGCCCTCGC
This sequence comes from Acleris literana, assembly GCA_946894065.1. Classification (NCBI taxonomy): domain Eukaryota; kingdom Metazoa; phylum Arthropoda; class Insecta; order Lepidoptera; family Tortricidae; genus Acleris; species Acleris literana. The sequence goes on from OX335692.1 coordinate 8,838,578, forward strand.
ATAGGGTTTTCAAGAAATACCTATAATTGGCCTAATTTGATAATTTCTTAGTTGTTTTAACTTTAATCGAGAAATCCTGAAATAAGAATAGGTAGTTTAATTTGTTACGAAGAGTATAATTATATGTATAGATTATAATACCGGGAACTTCAAAATTGACTTGCAGGAATTTGAACTAATAGTAGTTTATGCAACAGTTGTATAATAGAGGTCAAAAAAGATGAATGGCGTGTGTTTTTGACGCCACGAGTGTTTTTTGACCTTTTCCTACGACTAGGTTTCAAATAAAAAACCAAAATTAAATTAAACGCGATATTTACGCGACAATAATGTCAATTTACTCGACAATAATGTAGGTAACTAGGCCCGATTTAGACCAAGCGAACGAACAAGAATATCTATTCCATTATCTCTTACGTTTTGTTTGTATAAAATAAAGACAAAACATGTTCTAGAGCATTCGCTCGTTTGGTCTATACCCACCCTAATACGAACGAAGCACAGAACAACAAACGAGCGGGAAACATGAAAATGACAAAATAGGTGAATGGATAACTTTTTTTTTAACTGACGTGCTCTTGACTTGCAAATTATCATTATCATAAATGAGCGTTATGTTATTTGATCCTGTCAAAATTAAATATACAAATATTTTTTATGCTAAACGTTCATTATGTTTTTCATACGTATTGTAAATGAAATTACGCAAAATGTTTTTAGACTGATTGAAGCGCACGCCTCTACACAGACATATTAGCCAAGGAGGAGTAACAAAGATGCAAATTCTGCTGACGTTTCTGCTTAACAAAACAATACCTACAACACAAAAAAAACTTGAATGAACACTAAAAAAATCACGGAACAGTACATTTTAACTATTGTTTTACAACAGGCGGTCTAACTGCTAAATAGCTCTTCCAGGCAACCTTGGAGAGAAATCTAAGGACACAAATACACGGCAGGCGATGTAAAGTAACTGTTTTACAACTCAAACTAAACAAACTAAACTACCTACAGGAAACACTTAAACTATTTATTTTAAAATAAAATCTACATACTTATCAACTAAATAAATATAAATACACAAATACATAAACCCCCTTACTAATAAACGTTGAGTAACAGTGGCTATACAATGTTTTGTCCTTATCTGTCAAATTCAAATGTCACAATGACAGATAAGGACAAAACATTGTATAGCTATACCACCGTCACTCAACGTTTATTAATAAGGGGGAAAGTAGACTTGACAGAAGCGCGTGGAGCTAACCCCATGTGCTTTTGTTTAGTCCATTAGAGAAAATTCTCTTTTACCGAACAATTGTCTTCGCGTGTGATATCTATGGACTTATTTCTCTAATAAGTCCATGGGAGTGTCTATAAACAACTCGACATTGGCGAAATACACCTTAACAGGAGTGAAAGCCATTAATGAAGAATAAAAAAAAAGGGGGAAAGTAAATATTTTGATAAATAATGCTTTATATCGACTCGAAGTGTATCGAGTTGTGATCAGCGGTCGCCGGTTATGTATTACACCAGGCAAAATAAAATTAACTAAAATACTGATCACTACCCATCAATGTCATATTATAATGATGCAATGTTTAATTTAAGTAATTCATTGGCATACTTTTTAGGGATCTTGCCACTTTTAAGTTTTGAGTTACGTTGTATGGAAATTCAGCCGACTCGTATAACACTAAACAAAACAAACAAACGTACCTACAGGGTACACCTAGGGTGAATTGAAAAGTTTTAAGCCTGAGGTTGATAATAAAATTCAAAAGAAAAAATATACAGGCACGTAAGACTTGGTTTTTTTATCATTAGACACTCATCATCTTTTGTTTCTCTTCCGTCGCAATTGCAAATGTTGTATTCGAATTACTAAACGAGGTTCGCGGTTTCCTTTAGAATGGATAAAATTGAGCACCGTTCCGTCATAGTACTTACAAAATAAAAGCTTAACGCCAAAGCAAATTTTAAAGACATTTCCAGACTTTACGAGAATTCGCTCCATCATATACCACTGTAAAATGATGGGTAGAAGATTTTAAACGGGGCAGAGAAGCAGTTGAAAATTAACCTAGGTACGTTAGACCAATAACGGCTTCTACAGACGAAAATGGCAATAAAATACTAGATATGGTTATGGATGACAGGTGGTTGAAAGTTGCAAAGATAGCGGAGAAAATTGTCATTTCCTATGAGCTAGTACAAAACATAATCACCAAGGATCTTGGATTTTCTAAGGTCTCTCCTAGTTCTAAACGCACCCGCCATACAGTGTCCCAGGATTGCTTGGATCTGTTTCAACACGACCCACACGATTTTCTTGGCCATTTCATAACTATGGACGGGACTTAGGTCCACCACAATACATCGGAGACAAAAGTGCAAACCAAACAATGGAAAAGGTTAAAGTCTCTACCTCCTAAAAAAAGCTAAGGCCATTTTATCAGCCAAGAAGGTAATGGCTTCAGTATTGTATTATTGCGAAGAGGTCATCATGGTTAATTATCTCGAAAAGGGTATAACCATAAATGCTGATTACTATTGCACCCTCTTACAACGTCTGCGTGAAGAAATTAAAACGAAAGTAGGAGTAAGTAATACGAGATATAAGAACTGATAATACGAGTATAACAGTTACAATATACACGCTCACTTTTTAAAAACCCGTTTAGTTCACTTTTTTTAATTATTTCCAGTAAACGTTCACTGGAAATAATTAAAAAAAGATATAATTTCGAAATAACTATTTCCATAAAGTATAACGTTGTTAAAATATAATACCAATCAATATAACTTTTAAAGCGTATAATGTACATGACACCTAAGATTATTATAAAACACTTATAAATCAATGAATTTTCCTTTTCTGGTAGCAGATCCTGGTCGATTTCATTTTATTGTATTGAATTACTATGTTTGGTACAATAAAGAGTTGCACCGTTTGAGACAAATCAGCTTTTACCAATCCATTGCCTATTACCCCTCTCCCCACACATTTCCGCTCGATAGATAATAGAAATGTTAGGTAGCAGAGTTTTCATCTTGCCTAGGCCTACCTACAGAGATTAAAACAAGCATCTTCTTTTCTTTTACAGGTAGTGCCTTGGCCAAAGAACAAGTTCTGGACGTACCCCACGTGGACCATGTGCTCCACAGCCTCTCAGCCCAACAGTGGGACGAGGATGAGCTGACATGCAAGAACAAGATCTTCAACGTGTTGGACAATGTGAAGAACTCTACACTATGGGCGACCTGGGGTAAGCCAGTCATTCTCATTTTTAACCTCCGACGCAAAAAGAGGGATTTTATAAGTTTGACTACTATCTGTGTGTGTATGTATATCTGTGGCACAGTAGCTCTTGGGTGAACCGACAAAGATGCGATTTTTTTTATTTGAAAGCAGGGTCTTTATTAAGTTTCTTGCGATGATTTTTCTCAACATTGATCTCCTTTATTTTGGAAAACACTGGTGGACTCTGACATTCCCTTCACCTTACTGACTATAAAATACTGCCATAGCACTCCTCTATCCGCTTACATATGAATTGAATAACACAAAAGATCCCATAGAGTAAAAGTGTGCATAACATGAACATCGGAACTGAGTTCTATAATTTATTATCATTTGTGTAAAATATTTGTTGGTGTACTTTATCCATCAAATGCGTAAAAAATACATATAACTGATAAGAGCGTTATCACAATTAGAACAGATTAGTACATTATTGCCCAGGAATGTAAGTAGGCAATTGCCGGCCGAGTATTGGTTTAAACGGACGAGCTTGCGAGTGTAACAATGGTAACAAATTCTCAACTGTGATGATACAGATAATACATACACACACACTGACGATCCAACTTATTTCCATAAAACGTACCTCGAAATCATTCAAAAAGCTATCTTTAAAAAAATAATCGTCCGGATCGGTCCATCGCTTAGGAAGCCACGATACTACAGATAAATAAAGATACACGGATACACAGATACACGATTGATAGTTGACCCAAAATGTGAACCGATTATGCTCGAACTTAGCACAAATAATAATGTTATTCTAAGATACGACAACATGACGGAGACTTGATGTTGATCTGATGACTGAGACGGAAGACAGATAGGGGATCTCCTTTTGTTCTATCTCCACTATTTAACGCCTTCATCGATGTGAAATTCTATATACTTTATTTGAGGGTATTTTTATCCAGGAACATCGAACAATTCCCAAGGGTATAGCGATAAACAACTTCGGCACCAGCGTAGTCGCGAGCAAAATCCAGTTTACTATAGTCGATTTTTCATTGTATTTCTAGTGTGGGACTCCATCCCACAAGCCTCTACTGGTATCTTCTTCGGTGCTCGGATGCACTTGGGCAATTATGACCAGTGCTTGAGTCCACCCTGGCTTGCGAGCAATCCCGAACTTCGCACGCAGTACTGCTTAGCTGATATCGAGATGAGCAAGACCCAGAGGAAGACATTGAACGTACCTGGTCCATATGCAAAAGCTGAAGAATATTACTTGGAGGTAAGTTAAACCGAACACATTTATGAAAGACCTTTTAAGTATGTATGTATTGTGTATATGTAAACTCGTTATTGCTCATAAACAATAGGTGACCGACCTTAACCCATATTGGATCACTTCCTGTTAAACTTGGAGCAGAATAAGTAAGGACAATGCAAGAGTATAGACAAAATAACAAAATAACAGAAAATAACGAATAGATCATAAATCCGAGAAAAATATTTAAAAAAAAATGCATTCATAAAATATATACAACATAAAATATATAAATATATACTTACAGTGCTAAGGATCAACACTCAGACTCATTTTGTTGATTTAGCCACAATTTCTTTAACTTTTCCTTCAATGTACCGACAGATCTAGACCGCCTCTAGCATGGTGGAAACCCATCCCATAATTGGATTTTTTTATCATTACGTTTACTTAGTGTTGTCTTTCAAGAGACAGCTATCGCTGAGCCAGTACTCGTAATAAAATAAGTTAATAAAACTAACCTTTTAGTCGCGTCATGTAACCAGAGGCCCTAGACAAGATGCATTACGCTAACTAGCGTTTCGATTCGATTCGTTTTTAAACCAATCGCGTCACTGGGAGATGACGTGATACTAAAAGTCACGTGGTGTACCAGTGATGCGATTAGTTTAAAAACGAATCGAATAGAAACACTAGTTAGCGTAAAGCATCTTGTCGGGCCTCAGGGGAGTTATTTTAACCTCTAGTTTGTATGTACACGTATTAATATCGTATCGTTTTTGCTCGGCTGCCATTACCGTCAAGTAAATAAGAGCTATCATTACGTTCACGATATAACAACACGTCAAAAAAAGGAAGAGGAAATGAAAACAGTTTTTCGTTTAAGCGGTGGCAAGACCTAGTGCCGGGTCCATCCGCGTCACTACCTCTAGTGTGGGGACAAGGCAACTGGAGATATTACTCGCATAGAGGCATTCCATCTTAGTCCTCAGGGTTGACAACGCATTTGGGGTCTTAGGATTGTAGTCTTGACTTTGCAAATGTCTATGGGCCATAGATCTTACTTACCATTAAGTGGCCTGTGGGCTCCTTTGCTTTTACATGCCTTAAAAATAAACAACGAAGGGCAGCGAAATATGCATAACAATCTTCATTTAAGTCACGAAATGGTCCCAACTCAACGTAATGCTGGCATTATAGTCAGAACTGGTATTCTGTTGGAACCTTCTGATGAAACCACGAAAGGCTACACACATACAAGCAATTTGGTTTAGCCAATTTGGTTTTGTAGGATAGAGCCTAAAATATTATGTGTATTGCTCAAAAGTGCTCAGAAAAGATGGCTTTTCTTTTTGTAGACCAGGCACTGTATGTTGTTTGGTGGGCTCAAAATTGATGCGCTGAGAGTTAGTTTAAATAAAAAGACTGCTTGCTTATAAATTCCGTGTACTCCAGTTTCACAGCGTGAAGAGAAGGGGCGATACAGATAAAAAACTAAATGTAGTTACATTCTTGTTGGTGTTGCTATTCCAACATGCTGACAGCCAGCTTAAAGAGAAAACAAACTTCTGCTACATAATAAAATAACAAATTGCTCCTTAACACATCGTACATAGAGAGTAGCGCCATCTCTTGGCGACGTTACAAATTAAATTATAACATTACTTATAAATCTTATAACTTATTATCGTCTAAAGGCAATTCGCAAATTTTGTGAATGCCACGCAAATGAGTTTTATTGTTAGCTGTCTTAACCTCTACAGCTCGCACTTTGCCGTCATTACCGGGAAATAGCTTTACAATTCTAGCCATAGGCCAAGACATAGAGGGGATATTATCATCCTTTAAAATTACAAGATTATCTTAACTTCACATTACATACATTCATTTTGGTCTGTTTTGTAAAATATTTAAATAGTACCTACTTATGCCAAGCTTGCCAATTTTTTTGTTTTAAATTAGTACACATTTGCCAAAATTTTAATCTATTATCTGGAATGTTACTAACGTCTCTTTCAGGGTACATAGTTAAAGAGCTGCCTATAATAAAATGATCAGGTGCTAGATAACAGTAATCATCCGGGTTTGAAGACAGTGGTAACAAAGGTCTCGAATTTAATATGGCTTCAATTTCAGTTAGTACTGTATTGAGTCAAGCATTTCCTATTGAAAGAGGAGTCAGACACATTGAACATCGAGAGCAAAAAGGTGGGACTCGCCAAATGTATCACTGACCTCGGAGAGAGGTAATTTTAGGGGCAATGCAACTTCAAACTGATTGTTATTTAATTTAACAGTTTTTTGAAATATCTGTTCACATAATTGATGCTCTGAAGTACTTTCAATGTATACTTCAGGTACTTTTTCTGTATTCCAGAATTGGGCTAATGTTTCATTAAGACCTGACTCACATTTAAGCACAACTTTATTGCAGGTTGGTTCAGTTAAAAATTGTGGTAAGCTACCTCCAACTATGTGTCCAAACACGGTATTATAAACGTGCAGACTGGCAGGGTCGCGGGCCGACGCATTGGAGCTAGGCGCCGGCTGCGGCGCGTCGCCGTGCGCAGCTACCCGGGGGGCGCGCGCCTCGTGCGTTGCAGAAGGGCCGGTAACCTATCGCAACTTCGAATTTTTTTTGACCGAATTTCATTTGACCGAAAACGTTTCGTTTTTTAACGCTTGTCCGATGGCACGATTCGTAATTTTTTTATTTCACTATTTGACATTAAGTAAACATATCTTTAGTCCGAATAACTTTTCTCTTTGTAGCCCTATGTATTGTTACGTATTTTATTTCAAAGCCTATTTTTCATTACACCAGTGCTACAATTAGCCTAGGGATCGTTTCATATTTTGTTTCTTAACCCATTTTTCACTTGATCAATGCTACATATAGTGTTCGCTACGTTACGTCAAATATTCATTTCAGCTCAATGAATATTTGACGTAACGTAGCGAACACTATATGTAGCATTGATCAAGTGTCTATATGTAGTTCGCTACGTTACGTCAAATATTCATTTCAGGTAAGCAAATCTTGCTTGTAATTTGTTACTATCCGGAAAATGCACCGAGCAAGACGAATTAGGGCAGAACCGATACGGATAGGTTAGGTTAGAAGGCCAAGGCGGGAGCTTTGCTCCCGCCTTGGTCTTCGAGGTTATTTTTTTTTCTGCCCAAAAAATCTTGCTTGTAATTTATCCAGAAAATGCAACGATCAAGACGAATCAGGGTAGAACCAAATCGGACAGGTTAGCATAGTCGATTTAAAAATAGGTAAACTATTGATACACCGAGCCGTTACATTGGGCAAATTATACTAAGGTAAACTCAGAAATGGGAAATAGATAATTTGACAAACCATTACATTGGACAACTGTTTGTTCGCCGAAACCAGTATTACGGAATAGATAATTTGTCAAATCGGTAAAAAACCTAAACAAGTAATGACTAAATGAAAATATTCGAAGTGATCTTTCGGGCAAACGTAAAAAAACCCAAACCATAGTTGTCGAATAATATTTATCGAACCAAAATTAGGTCAAACATTTTTCGGAGTTCAGATAAGTAACCCTAGCAGCATTAAAAAACCAAGAACCTCGCGTTGAACATTGGGACACAATATTATTATGTATTTTATCCCGAAAACTAGATACGTTCACGGCGCGAGCTTATCAACTCGAACGGGACCCTGCCCAAGAGCCCAGCAGTTAATACTTCTTGAAGTTCCTGGAGAAACGAAGACGCAAAGTGCCTCATTTTCCTCCTAGGAGTAAAATAAACGTATTAAAACACTTTCCATCCGTTCCCAGTGTAATAAACTGGATCACCACTCTGAAAAGTTTAATCCAGATTTGAACAGACTTGAAAAATGCTGGTCTGATTTTTTTTGAACTAGGAATCTGAATGGGGATCCTATTGAGAACATGTTTGGTCGTTTTCTACTGTTAAATTACTGAAATAACCGCCCGGAAGTTTTTCCTTTTAAGTGTGCATTCAAATCTTTAATATTAAATGATATTCTGGCACCACACTCTACCAGTTTCAACTTTGAAGAAGATTCGGGCCAAACTCTTGTGGACTAAAGTTTTTTTTTTAACTTGACACTGGCCATCCAGTATCTGTTTTAGGTGAAACTGCTTCTCCCGATGATTCGTCAACTGCATTTACCAGTGCGCAAGCCGGGCTTGAAGAAACATCTTCTCTATTCCATCCAGGCCCGGCGCGAACGCATTTCAACTCATATAAGTATCAGCATGCAGCTGGTTACGTTTCAAGACGACTTGCCAATCAATTTAAATGTGCAAGTTGTCGCAAATCATTTTTAACCACAGAACATTTTTTTTTATACCACGAGGGTGGCGAACAATCGTACGGCCCGCCTGATGATAAGCGGTTACCGTAGCCTATGGTGACATTCACAGCTGTATCTCTGCTCGAGAGCACCAATATCTAAGGGGCAAAAATTTCAAATATCGAACAGTACAATTATTTTACTATTTAAAAAAATAATAGAAATTATCAATCAACGCCTTAATGAATCCGCTGATATAGTGGGATAATAGTAAAAGGTATCCTGGCCAAACTTTTAAATGAATCAGTTGTTGATAGTTTGGATGTGAACAGCAACGAACTGATGCTGTATTTTTTTCACAAAACCCGGATGTAAAATTCAAATTCACGATTTCATTCATTTCATCAATAATATTTTACTATTTAGAACGGTTAACACCACCATTCCCAAAAATGCAAGCTTTGGCACTTGAAAAATACAGAAGGTCGGAAAAGTTCATAAAATATAGTAAAGTCATAAGGCTCAGGATGAATTCACCCACATTCCTTTTTTGTCACCTTCCTTTAGATGTCGTCCCCAATTACAAGTCATTTGTTTTTTACGGACTTCAAAAAAAAGAGGAGGTTCTCAATTCTTTGGAATATACAGTAGTTGGTCCCATTGTAAACACGTCAGGATTTAAAGATGGGATCTTGGAGAAATCAAGGGAACTCCTCAAATATTATAGGCACACCTTTACCAATTTCATTATTTTTCATTGTTACTCATACATTTCCTCTCGGAAAACACTACTTGGTGAAGTGAAACTGATGCGGAAGACCACAAAATATATCCACCAGAACTCTTAAACGGTCGCCATTTCAAAGGTGGCGATACAAAGGTACGATAAAGGTAAGGTACGATAAAGTAGATTTAGGGTTAGATTTAAATTGTTTTTATTATTATTGTTTCTGTTTATACTAAGCTATGACATCAAAATTATAAAATTATAAAATTGTACGCATATTAAAGTTGATATATGTAAATATAGTCTACTAATATAATATGCAATAATTAACTTTACTGACGATTCTATGGGGAAACCTGAAATAAATAATTTTGAATTTTTGTTTTTTTTTTTTGATAAGATATGTATCTCGATTAACATAGTTGAGTAACTATAACGTAGCACAATGACTTTTCCGCGGTGTTAATTGCATAGGATCACTAAAAAGTATATAAAAAAAACTCTTCTTCAAAAACACGAAAAAATTACTTCTTTTCAAATGATTGGTAATTGGTCAGTTAAACTGAAGTCGGCGTCCCACAATATTTTTAAACAAAAACCGACTTGGGTTTTTTAAACATTTATTAAGTGTCTCGTTTTTACATCCCAACATTGATTTCCTTATCGTGTTATAATATAAACTGCTTGCGCTAAATCGATATGATAATTTGTAAATCGGGTACATTCGTATTCATCGTGCTTTCTCAAGCAGTTTATAAATGGTTACTGAGGTCAACTGAGAAAGCTAAATAGTACGAGTACCAACGAATAAGTGCTTCATAGACTAAATCATCTAAGATAATATCATATAATATCCTTTCGTTAATAAACTTAGTCAATGTATTTGAAAGTGCGCGTAAACCACATTGTAGGCACATCAAATAGACATATATCTTAATATATTTTGTATATCCTATCCTGTTCAGTATAACAGCTTTACTATGTGATACAATAGTATTTAATAATAATAAGTTTCAATAAAGATTACATATGGCAATAGTATATACAACAGCTATAGAATTTGTTTGTAAACGAAAACAAAAACAATTACGTATATTAAAAACAAAATTAATTTTGAGACTAATGTGTAGTTAAGGCAATAATTAATTATTAAACGAACTAACCTTGGTACGTGAAGTTCGATCATAATTATATGATCAGCTTCATTCGAAGCGATTAGTTGACATATTGTAGTTGGCCCCCACGCTATAACCTTGCACGGATTTTCAAAACAGTAGGGAGATTTTTTAAAACCTCCTGGCAACACTTTTTCCTTCCACCTCCCTCGGCGTCCCTGCATTCTTCGTTCATTATGTACAAAGAAATATTTTCACAATTTAGGGAGGGAAATATTTAAATATATTTTTGGGAGGGTTATTATTAATCGCTTCGAATGAAGCTGATCATATAATTATGATCGAACTTCACGTACCAAGGTAAGTTCGTTTAATCATTAATTATGTTTCACAGCTTCATTCTTTGCGATTATTTGACATATTGTAGGATGTTCAGAGATAAATTAAATAGTGAAATAAAAATCACATAATCTTTATAAGGTTCTTATTGCAACCAGACTTCTTGCTATACTTAACTTAATACAATAACTTAAGGCACTATAATAATTGAAGCTAATCAAGAGTGTAAATCATTATTTGACAATATTGCTTGTGCAAATTGATTATTTCTATTAATTACAATATCTTTATTGTAGTATTTGGCAAATACAGCGGATGATTCGCTCCAACCTTCGGTTTTGCGAATCACATCCAAGCTAACACCAAGGCTGCCGGCCTTAGAGGTGCTGCATGCCGAGTACTGTGTGCACCAAAAATCGTAGTATCTAACCCACTACATTTCAATGTATCTTTTATCCATTGACTTATCTTTGGAATGAGAGTTTTGAATAAGGTCTTCTATAACTTATGAATAAATTATCATGATCAGATGAACGCAAAGTTTTTGTTTTATTCATATAACTAATCAAACATCTGGCTGGATATATAGCGGTGTTTTCATTAAAAAATGGCAATCTCAGTACCGGTTGCGGAGCATTTAAACGAGATGTTTTGATGAGATCTGGAATTTTAATAATAACTTGTACATCATTTATGATATTAATGTTACTCAACTTGATCAAACTAAGAGTCTGTACTCGGTGTGCAGTCACAAGTGCTAATAATGTTGAGAACTTTTTCGATAGCGTTTGTAAATCAAGTAGATCTTTGGGCTCTTTGTCAGCCAAGTAATTTAATACTATATCTGGGTCCCACGTCAGATTATATTTCGGAGTGGTCGGTTTTAGGCGGAACACACCTTTCATGAATCGCTTTAAAATTTCATTTTAAAGTAAGATTGACCTAACAATATAGTAATTGCTGATTTATGAGAATTAATTGTCCCATACTGTGCACCATTTTCAAAAATACTAGATAAAAAAATTATAATACTGTGCACAGGTGGTTTAAGGTAATCAACGCTATGAGTTTTACAATATTGAAACCAATTTTTTATACAACTATCATATTGCTTGTAAGTTTGTTGTGACAAAGATGACAATATAATTTCCACAGATTTATTATTTAGGGAGTTGTGTAATAATGATCGCCGGACAATTTCACGGCAACTAAGGTAAGGGTCTTGCTCAGGTTGTGGGGTCGTCTGAAAGGAGATTTCAATAAATGAATATCTTCTGTAAAACCGGGAACCACGGCTGAGTGGGCCAGTAAGGCACTACGAGTATCCCAGTAGCCTTATCCGAAATATTTTTTTGTAAAGTTTTAAGTATAAGAGCGAATGGGGGAAAAGCGTAAAAGAAACGACTTGTCCAAGAAATGGTAAACGCGTCCACTGCTACTGCATCAGGATCGTTTTTCCATGACGCGTACATGGGACACTTAGCGTTACACCGGCTGGCAAACAAATCTATGACGGGTTGACCAAAGTTTTTGACTATTTTCTGAAAAGCTTTGTCATTCAGTTCCCGCTCCGTATCAGTAAATTTCTTACGAGACAGATTATCAGCTACGCGATTATCTCTTGTATTAATGTAAGACGCAAATATTACTATTTTTCGCTTCTCACACCACTGCCATAAATTGTGGATGATTTGATTTAAATGTGGGTATTGAATACTCCCCATTCGATTTACACAAGAAATAGCAGTCACGTTATCGACCCTGAGTAATACTTCACAGTTCGATATGTTTCTTGCAAATGTTTTTAAGCCAAAAAATGCTGCCAATAATTCTAAACTATTGATATGCATCAAATTTTCCTTTTCATTCCAAAACCCGTGGACCTCTTGACCTTTACTGCAAGCTCCCCAGCCGCTTAAAGACGCATCCGATTTTTTTTTTAACTTAAATTGATTAAACCTAAATGGATTACAGCTGGAGTCTATGTTATTGGTCCACCAATTAACATCATCTTCCATTTGATGAGGTAAGTCTATTGTTTGATCGTAATTAGGGTTTTCAAGAAGGCACAGATATTTATGTCGTTCGAATTTCTTTGTGTAAAGCCAGCCATACTGTATAGCGGGACAAGCAGATGTCAAGAGGCCAACAAAAGCGGCATGTGCGCAGCTTACATTTAGTTTTTGACTTAAGTATTAACAGTTTTTTCGTTATTTTATTTCTTTTATTTTCAGGAAAATAAAGTCACATTATGCGAATCAAAAATAAAACCAAGAAGTTTACATTGTTGTCTGGGTATCAAAACACTTTTTTCATAATTAATGATTAATCCGAGTTCTTCTAGCAATTTTTTAGTAAACTTAACATTGTTTTGACACTCTTGGTAGGTTCTACCTATGCATAATATATCGTCCAGGTATATATCCTTTCGAGCGTAAAACCTCCACAACAGGCTTAACACTGTTTAACACCTTTGTAAAAACGTAAGGAGCTGTACATAAGCCAAATGGGAGACAGTTAAATTCGTATAAAACATCGTTATACTTGAACCTCAGAATTTTCGCATGATCCCGATGTACAGGAATTAAAAAATACGCGTCTTTCATATCTATGGATGCCATGTAAGTCTTTAGTTATAATCTTAGATACGGTCCGATAATCCTCCATTTTAGTGATTTCCATTGCTCTGAATCTGTACCTCTCGGTCCCGCTCCACCAGACAACTTCCTGGCAAATTTTTCGAAGTATATGATTTGAAGTAATATCAACATTTACAATTATAAGGAGTTCAGGGTAATCCAAGAAATAAGTTATTTGAGGTGTTGCTTGGTTGGAGTGTTTTTCTTTGAATATTTGATGTACAGTTTTATTTCCCACTCTAGCATTTGGGTCCATAAGACCAACCAGACCTGATCTTTCTGTTATCCATCTATTTGCTTGTCTGATTTTTCCCTGTAGCTTGAGACGACTAAATATTCGGACAGCATGGTCATCATCCATTTTTTGTTTGTTTTTGATGTTAATTTTGAATTGCATAGTAGTGTTTCTGCGATCAGTTCGTCATAGTGGCCATAGTTCCACATTTCCATTCTTCTTTGAAGCGTTCGTCTAATATCTTGACCTGAGTTAACCATTGGGTCTCTATGAAGTATTGTACTACATAAAATGAATATTTTTTCTGAATTTCCTTCTCTTGGTAGGTTGTTTGTAAGATCTTTTATTTCTGCGGCAAGGAGCGTAGTTAATTGTCGGCCTACGTTTCCTTGTGGAATACTATATTGCTTACTATGAAAGTTTATGAGTTTCTTCCAACGTTCCCTCCAAACTGAATCTGGACCACCTTCGCTATTAAGCAATCTTGCATTGAAACCTTTTAGGATCAAGTTTTGGATGGATTCTGGTATTTGTGCTTGATTGATAGGTTCGTGAACCATTGTATTGATTTGCATTGTAATTTGAGATGATGTAGTAGGTTGATAAAGATAGCCTGGATAGTATATGAGGATATGTCTCTTTAAGCCTCTCTTTTTGTACTCACGAAGGCAAACCGGGCATATTTCTTTCATTGCTGAGGATGTTTGTAGCTGTGACGGTGTAGTATCAGCATCGTTTTCTTCATCGTCTTCATCCATTTGTATTCTAAGAATGTTATTGAAATATTTCACTGATAATTTTATGAGAAAATAAAATATATAACAAGGAATGTATAAAAATAACAATATAAAATAAAATAATATTATTTGACGTGACGTCTTGACACTTGACACCTTTAAGCCCACAGCTTTACTATAATATTTTTTAAGTTAAGATTAAATATTATAACTTTTGCTTTATGGTCTCCTTACTGTTTTTAACAATGAATAGTACAAAAGTACATTATTGTATTGTAGGGCCTCGGAAAACATGGGATTATCTGAGGAGGTGGTTATCAGGCAGAGCGTAATAGAGGCCTGCTGCTATACTACGAGTAAGGCAATCCTCATTTGCGCCGAGGCATAATAATAATGCTTTTTTCAATCAATAAAACGAAATGATAAAAAAACATTTGTCCTTTGATAGTTTTGAATGAATTGAATTGAAAACTATCAATTAAATGGTTTAGGTATTTTCTTTATGTAAAATTCTGACATTGAATAATATTATAATAGTAGTTTACGTGACGGGGACAAGCATTACAACATGAGTTTGGTTTATGAAACGAGCCGCAAGGCAATATAAGTCTCGTACAATACTTAATCTACATACATATTACAAGTATTCAAAGATGGGTTCAGAAGCCGGAAGGCAAATGACCAGCATTACCCTACCTGTGGTAGTAGGTGACAGCGATGGCAGCTGTAACGTAATTTTGAAATTACGTTATCGAATATTGTAAGGTAATGAGATCCAAATTTTGAACATCTTCCAAAATTAACAGCTGTCATCGCGGTCACCTACTACCACAGGTAATGCTGGTCATTGCCTACGGGTTTTGAACGCATAATAGAGGACTTATGACATGTATGTAGATACATGAATTATTTGAATACTCGTAACGCATTTTTAAGTTAATAAGATCATTGATGATCAAACCCTGACTTCTGGGGGGCTTGTCGAGCTCAAGTTTGTCGCAGCACAAAAAATACCAACGATGAAAGTAATCATTCCACTCTAAGCTCCGCTATTGACATACGGAACTATAGGAGAGATTAAAAGTAGTTTTCATTTTAATGTTATAAGATTTACTTACGAAATAGCTTTTAAAATATTAAAAAAAAAACATCTTATTGCGTCACAGTATGAAATGTCCTCTATTTTTAATTGGGTCCACAGTATGGCGGACCAGTGCATTTTCTGTTTCTGTTTAATAAAATATTTTTTATGTAATTATATCTAGCGAAATCAAGCGAGACGCTCAAGACAAAACGGGATGGCGATGCACTGTGGACGCCCTCTGCCCCATCTAGGGGACATAGGACCTTAAGTCATATCTATTTTATATAATCTTAATATGAGTTATTTTTTAAAAGACTTACTATAGAAATTTTTATGGCGCCTTTTCTCAAAAATGGTCTACTCTTGAAAAGCGCTGGTAGTCTCGTGACATAAAATTGGCTTAATTGCAAAAACATTTTTTTTAATTTTATGCGGTCTATAATTTCTTCGTTATTATATTTTCAATTCACGAACACGCTGAGTAGCTACTTGATTTGACGTTTCACATTTACAATTTATTTTGCAAAAGCAAAAATAGATGGTGGGACGTGTCTTTGTCGGAGTGCAAAAAGGAATCGAAAGTTTGACACAGTTCCTTGAGATTTAACCATTACTTACGATTTTTAACGATTAGTTAGTTGAACAACTGATCAAATAACAGGCCCTTAGGTAATTTAGGTATTGATATTCAAATCGTAAAGCTTGTTGTGTGCAAAATACTTGTAAAAATGAGCGCGAGTGATGAAAGTAGCGAGGAAATAGGTACCACACCGCCTATTTTGAAAAATGAAGTCACCTCGGTTAGGCAAAACCTATTTCCTGCTAAATCAAGAGAAAATATGATAGATCTTACAGCCAATTTATGCATGGAGGGCAAACAAGAATGTGAATAGCTTTTCTGAATATTTGTTTAATTTTAGCATATTTCAGCTTAGTGAGCAATCTAAGAACAAGAAGCCGTCAACATTTTGTGTCACTGAAATATCAACATCTCAAATTCAACAGATAAACATAAATGTTCCACATTGTTTACAAATTGTCCTTATAATTATAACAAAAATCTCTTACTTACCGCGCCTAAGCAATATGTACTATTGTAATATTGTAAATGTTATATTATTTTTTCTAAATTCCAGCTTGGTACTCGCTTCGGCCGCAGCTTCTCATACATGGCATACGGCATGTGTCTGCCTGCTGGATGCCCCACCAAGTCGGTCGAGAAGTTCGTGAGGGCGCTCCTTAGCACCGGATATTTACAGGCTGCAAAAGACGCTGAGGTGACTATCAACCATTGCGAAGAAGCTGGAGCGAAACTTGCGCCTTCGAGAGGATATTATATTTATTGGTAAGTGAAACTTGGGGTACGTTTTAATTTCATCGAAAGGCATTTCTCGCCGCATGAGTTAATTTTTTTTGGCAGTCACATGTCTAACCTAACCTACCCTACGTAATTAATGTTGAAGATATCCTGAAAAAAACACGGATTCGGCAGAAAATAGCATGTTGTGTCATATGATTTACCTACTTATTGATTTTCAGGTTCACAGTTGCAGCCCTTTTATTCACTGCAGTGGCCTCCACGTATTATATCAGCGAGTTCCCCGTCACAGCCAACAGAGATAGTCTTGGTACGTTTTAATACAACTTGCAAGAAACAACTCCCAAGTCTTAAGCTCGATTGCGTAGACTCATAAAACATTGGAGAAGTGTGATCTCAAATACGCAAATGTGGTGTCTACCAAGATATCAAGTTTAGTATCTTTTATTTACTTTTAATTAGTGTCGCATTACGAAATTTTTGTTGGACACTGTTCATAGTTACGTGTCATATGAGTTACGTTATGTCCAGCATCTTAACAGCTTTCGGCTGACTTTCGTTATCACGCTTGCACTCGTAACTGACAGTATATTTGTCGTAGAAAAACGAAGATTTCCGATAGCTATTAAAAAAATGGTAGCAAAACCAGAAACTAACAAAAAAAGATTTTTTAATAATGTAAATATTGGCGCCATTTGCTATCTCCAAGTGGAGCCACTTATTTATATTGCTGGACTTTATAAAAACATTTTTTTTAGTCAATCACGTGGCAAAATCGTTCTATCTCCATCGCAACTGGGCAACAGTGTTTAAAGAAGACAAGGACGAACTACCAAGCTTGCATGGCATCAGGTTCCTGACAGCTGTCGTCGTAATATTCTTTCATCAGATTGCGGTTCCGCAGGGAGCGTCAGTCAGCAACGCGTTGCACCATGATCGGGTTCGTTACTATTAGTTTGTCTCGTATAGGAATTTGATTTATTGGACCTTGGAACTATAGACGACTGACAATGCATATTTTACTTACTGGCCAGGATAAAAGTCGATCATTCAAACACGTTACGAATGAAATTCGTGTTTTGTTTGGATTTAAAAGCTATTGAGCTAAAGTCTCAAGTAGTAGAAAAGGACTAATGTTGGACACTTGATTCTCATTTTAATGAATAAAGGAGTTATTTATTCATTTTGCAACATTGTGACGTTCGGAACCATATGATGAGGAATCTGTTATTTAAAACAAACAACCGAGTCATCAACAAAATAAATTTATTACAATTACGGGTCGTGAAGGTATTTAAATGCCTAGGCCTGGTTCTGCCGTCGTAGGACGGTACTCCCCTGCAAGGTGGCGGAGGCTGCTAGGTCCTCGGGAAGGCAGCAGTAGAGGGCTCCCCTGCAAGGTGGCTGCGGCTGCTAGGTCTTAGTGAAGGCAGCAATAGCGGGAGATGCACCCGGAACGGGAAGCGCCGCCGGAAGTTGTTCGGTGTCTTGGGTTAATTCCCCAGATTTGTAGGATAAAGTGACACCCTGTTATAGTACATAGGGAGAAACCGGAAGCAGTTGGTGTAAGTGTTCACTATCAGAACGGTGGTAAATAAACTAAAAGAGCGCAGGCGGTGAATTAATACTATAAGCACTAATATGAGTTAAATAGTATTAGGTACATAACAAACATAACAAAAATTTATTATGCAACGCAAAGAAGCGCACCTACGATTTATTTTAAAATAAATCATCCTGTAATGAGCATATTTTATAATAATCATCAGCATCATCATTTTATGCAAAAGCGTTCATAGCGGACATAGGCCAGGTGACATTGTAGGTTTTTACAGAAGCACTAACTTAAAACTAAAAGCACTGCTTATAAATAAAACCTTGATCAACTCACCCTTATCGGGGTCCGAGATGTCACTTACAAATCACTAATGTGAATCCAAAGAACGTTGGACGTAATTAAAGTTCTAACGCCGCGAAGCAATGATAGTAAATTATTCACGATAATTATTTCCTTAGGAGTATTAATTATGGCGGCGCGTAAGAGGACACGAAGCTAAGCCGTGAACGCTCCGACATAGGTGTGCGGTCGCTGGCGTTTGAAAAAGCAAATGATTTTCGGCGCGAGCGCTACCCGAAATTTTCAAACATAAAGAGCGACGAGTGAAGTGTAGAACGCTGACTACGTAGATGATTAAATATTATAATTAATATTTATTATTTTAACATAGTTATTTATATTATTATTTTATTATTTCATTTTATATATTTGATGAGTTAGGAAACTTAATAGACTTCTTTATTTGTATTATTTTTAAATGAAATTAAACATTTTTTAAGGAAATTAACTAAATATAATTATTGTCCAAATAAACATGTACGTGCAACGTTACATTACTCCGCGCGTCACAAAAGGATTTTATTACTAAGCAAAATAAAATCCGCACTTACGTTTAATGTCCGTATTTCACTTCCATAAATACAATCCTTCATTCTTCCTCATTCAAACAAGCTATAATGACCTTTTAGAGGGCCAGTAACGCAACCTAACATTTATTAAGGTGAACATTTGACAATGTTTACCCGTACGAACAATTCCAGCACAAGTTGGATATATATATGACTGCATAGAAATGAGTAATGCAACTAACATGTTCGTTTTTTTTTCTAACCGCCTTGAAAAAAAAAAGGAGGACGCTCTTAAAATTTAGGTATTAAGACCTATTAATTTCAAATCTTTAATGTGCCAAGTTCCTAGATTTTTCCCTGACATGTCCGCTAAGACATACACCAAGGGAGACTTTTTGCCTATTACTCGACATTTTATGAATTTTGGCGCAAGTTTTTTACTGAAATACTTGTCCTTTTCGCTCAGGACATACGTACGTTTCATTACGGTGTCCCCAACATTAAATTCAGAGGATTTTCGCCGCAGGTTATAATGCGAAGTATTTTTAATGTGCGCATGCCAGAGTTTAGTTTGAACTTTGTCAAATATCTTAGACAAACCACCTCGGTTCTCGGCGTAAACATCACGCGGAAGGAAAATCATCTCATCGCCTAGATCGTTATCCAAATAGCGAGTGCCACAAATTGCTAATTCTCTGCCGAATACCAAAAATGAAGGAGTGAAACCAGTCGCCTCATTCACCGAATTATTTATGGCGAATTGTACCTTGGGTATGAAGGTATCCCACGTCCGATGGTCATCCTCTACAAATGTTGACAAACAGGTGACTATAGTTCGGTTATAACGTTCGACACTGTTGACCTGCGGCGTGAATTTTGGCGAAAAATATATATTTGGAATGTTAAATTCTTTAAATAGAGACTCTGTCATTTTACTGGTGAATTGACTACCGTTATCTAAGAATATTGTTTGAGGGGACCCATGTATTAAAAACACTGACTCTTCTAAAAACTTACAGACGGCAATAGAAGTTGCCGCTCGCAAAGGGGCAATGAGGCAAAATTTCGAAAAACAACAGGTGACAACTATGATATAGACATTTTGTTTCGAGTGACAGGCAGAGGGCCCATTAAGTCAACTGAGATAGCTTGAAAAGGTCTAGAGCACTATTTCGGTCGACCCATTTCTCCTAAAACTTGGTGATTTTGGGATTTGTACGCTAGACACTTGTCACAAGAGGCCACAAAATCCACTACGTACCGATGCATGCCTGGCCAGTAATAACGTAGCGCCAAACGATGGTACGTTTTGAAAACACCAAGGTGACCCGCTGTAGGTACAGAGTGATTTTCTCGAATAACCTGCTCACGTAACTCACAAGGAATAACCTCCTTCCAGGAAAATTCGGAATTCAATTCAGTCAAACCTTGTTTGTTCTTGGTCAGCCTGAACAGGGAGTCGTTTCGTATCGTAAAATTGGAAAAATTTTGAGGTTTCGTAAGGCAAGAGTTGTAAATATTCTTATACCACGAATCAGTAGTTTTAGAGACGAAACCTGAAGTACTGATTGCGCAAGCAGGAACAGCTCTTGAAAGGGCATCTGGAATGATGTTATCAACGCCGCGTCTATGTTTCAGATCAAAGTGAAAAGCAGACAGACGTACACCCCAGCGTGCCAATCTACCAGTTGGGTTACTTAGAGAAAGGAACCACTTTAAAGCGCTGTGGTCTGTATAGACAGTGAACGGTTTTCCGTTCTCCAAGTAACACCTCCAGTGTTCCAAAGCAATGACAACTGCCAAAGTCTCGCGTTCGGTAATGCTGTAGTGTTTTTCCGCAGCTGACAACGACTTGCTCATATAAGCAATTGGGTGCTCCTTACCATCCACGATCTGGGTAAGCATAGCCCCCAGACCGTAGTTGCTGGCATCAGTATGCACCTCGAAAGGCTTCTCGTAGTCAGGGCAGGAAAGAACGGGAGCAGAAATCAAGCACTCCTTGAGCCTTTGGAAAGCAGTGTCAGCTTCAGTAGACCAAACAAACGGTGGTCCACCCTTTTTATTTGAAGTCAGCTTATTAAGAGGGCCTGCTATAGTGCTGAAGTTGGGGACAAAACGACGGTACCAGGTAGCGGTCCCGAGAAAGCGCTTTATGTCCTTCCGACAAGAAGGTGTCGGATAATTAAGGATAGCTTCCACTTTCTCTGGATCGGTACGTAGTCCACAACTGTCAACAACATAACTCAGATACTTAAGCTGACTTCGAAAAAACTTACATTTATCAGGGTTTATAGTGAGATTGGCCTGCTTTAACTTTTCCAACACATGGAGCAAGAGACGTGGGAATTGAAGTCGTTCGACACGACAATAATGTCGTCGAGGTATGCGAAGACTTTAAGATCAAATTCCCTGAAAAGCATGTCGACCAATCTCTGTTGAGTTGCAGGTGCATTCGTAAGTCCAAACGCAGTACGTTTGAAACGGAAAGTGCCACGTCCTGGGACATAGAACGCCGTCTTGTCTCGATCTTCGGGTGCTATAGGGATTTGCCAAAACGCTTTGGACAAGTCTATGCTAGTAAGGTAGCGCGCATCACGCAGATTGTCCAATATTTCTGACACGTAGGGCAAATTGTACGCGTCGCGTTTTGTCACCGAATTCAATTTACGACTGTCAAGGCAAAAACGGGGCTGGCCATTTTTTTTCGTAACTATGAGGACTGGGGAAGACCAAGCGCTCATACATGGCTCCACAACATCGAGACCCAACATTTCGTCTACTTGCTCAACTAAAATGCGCTGTCTTTCCGGAGACATCCGATAATAACACTGTCGTATAGGCTACGCATCCCCAGTATCAATACGGTGAATGATTAACTTTGTTTCCCCTAAACCTTTGGTTTCGGCAGAGATATCATTAAATTGAGAAATAACGTTGTCAGCCAATGACTTTTCAGACGAGGACAACCGATTGTAGGCCTGAATGTGGGACGGATGACTTGTCTCTAGGCTAGCATTTTCAATTAAATATTTAGAAAATGTCACGCTGTTCAGGTGTTTTGGAAAAATTTCGAACTTGTGCCAGAAGTCGATACCTAATATGAGATCAACATTGATGTCAGGCACTACAAAAGTTTTAATCAAATGAAAACTGTTTTCAAATTGGATCGGTAAATTCACGTAGCCTATGCTATTCATCAACTGACCCCCTGCAGCTGTGACTGTAATAATATGGTCCTTATGGATCACGGAACCCTGCTTTTCCAGTTCTTGATAAATAGTATTGCCTACAATTGAGACTGCAGAGCCCGAATCCAAAAGTCCAAACAATTCTAAATCATGTACTTTTATTTTAGCATAAGGCCTAGGGTCCTCAAAGGACCGGTTCCGCAGAATAGTGTCAATTTTGTAAGAATTGAAATAAAAAGTAATCGTTTGAAGCCAATTAGCCCAATCTTTACTGTCAAATTTACTTTGAAGATTGGGAGGTTCACTATTCCGCGAGGTAACTAGTTTTTTGAAGGGCCCGGCTTATTTTTATTGCAGTTTGGGCAATTTGGTGTTTTAACACCCTCATGTCCACAAACAAAACACACAATCTTATCCTTATTTGCACTGCACTGACGCAAGTTGTGGGTGTTATCACGACACCGAGGACAATAAAATGTTTTGGTGGCAGAGGTTTGCATTGCATGTACATATTTATTATTGTTATTAGAATAGTTCTTGTTGGTTTGTACTTTATTTTGATTAAATTTATTGTAATTATTAGGGTAAGTTTTGTTTTTATTATAGTTTGATTAAATGTACTTTGCCAAGAATTTTGATTGTCATTATTAAAAGATTTCTGTGATGAATGACCACTATACACAAATTCTGGTGCCATGGTGTCTGATGTCCTCTTGGGAGGCTCACGAAAACCAGAAAGTCGTGTTTGGATGTTCTCGTAATTACGGCACAGGGATCTCAAGGTATCTCGGTAATTTCTGAAACCGAGGCTAGGGTGCTCGCGTAACAAGGCCTGATATTATGTAAAAGTATCTCCAGCTTATCGTCATTTGCGAGATCCTTAGTAAGACGAGAAAATAAGCCAGACATAATGGACAAGTAAATAGTTATGTTCTCCGATTCACCTTGAGTCCTGGATCGTATTTCCGAGAGCAACCTGTAGTCGTAATCTGCCTGATCAAAATCCTTCTTAAGAAGACTAACAAGCTCATCCCAATCAGACACTCGATCTTGTATACTACGAAACCAGTGCAACGCGTCACCAGTGAATATTTCGGTACCATATGACAGTAGCTTTGATGAGGAGATATTCCTGGCTACCCTAAATTCTGTCATGCGCTGAATAAAGGATCGCGCGCAAGACTTCCCGTCGAACCTTAATTTGGTGAGTTCACCGGCTATGCTACGGTCGCACGAAACATTAATGTTTAACGGTGGACAAGCTGGCTGATCCAAGGGCGTGCTAGGGACCGAAGGTAGTAATGGATCCACAGCATTGTCTTTGACGGCATTATATTTTTGAAATAACTTCTTGAAACCATCTATGCAAGTCTCGTGTAACCGTTTAGTCGCATCATCAACCACTATCCGATTAAGTCGGTGGTAAAGGTGATGGATATAATTTTGAAGACGCAATAAATCGTTTTTATCTGGTTGTGTATCAAGAATAGCGTTGGATTTAGTGATGACGTCACTAACACCTTTCAGATCTTCAGCTATTGTAAGAGGGCTTTCCAGAATGTCCTCCGAAGGAAATTGAGGTCCTAACAGTGACAGTGGTAGCTGGGTTAGCGCCTCAAATTAGCACCTCGTACTCTAATTCTGCTTTTTGTAAAGTTAAAAACTTAACGCGGTATGCCATTGTATAAAATAAAAATCACAAAAACAACCACAATAATTTAAAAAAAAACGTAACAATTAAACGCACCGCAACAAGGAAGTGTTGAACAAGGTTTAAAAAAAATATATGTTCCGTTCTGTTACAAAAGTAAGCAAAATAAAATCAACGTTATGGTTGGCAAATAATAATTTAAAAAAAAACAACACAAAAATAAAAATGAAAACAAAGCATTGAAAAAAATGCAACTAATGCGTACACCCTTGTGGATCTAACAATATTTAAAACAATCTGTTAACCAAAAAAAATAATAATATATTTAAATGTAACTCGTCAGACTACAACGCCGCGACAACTTAGAACAAAACTGCTCATGATGCAGATTACACATACAGGATGCTACTAAAAAAATTGTTTATAACGAAATTAATTATTTCTTTACGGAATACCTATTGGGAAAGTAGACATTCACAAGCAATATAAAGATATTATATATATATAGGGTGTACACTTTAGCTACGAGCAACCAAAAAATAAAAACAAGAAATAACGTTTCACACAAAAATAAAATAAAGCACTAAACACACAACTACTTCTACGAAGCAAAACCAGAACCTTAAGACCACGTAGAGGGCGCCGGTGTGACGTTCGGACCTATGTCGGAGCGTTCACGGCTTAGCTTCGTGTCCTCTTACGCGCCGCCATAATTAATCATTGCTTCGCGGCGTTAGAACTTTAATTACGTCCAACGTTCTTTGGATTCACATTAGTGATTTGTAAGTGACATCTCGGACCCCGATAAGGGGTGTCACTTTACCCTACAAATCTGGGGAATTAACCCAAGACACCGACCAACTTCCGCCGGCGCTTCCCGTTCCGGGTGCATCTCCCGCTATTGCTGCCTTCACTAAGACCTAGCAGCCGCAGCCACCTTCCACCACCCAGATTCCACATCATATGGTTCCGAACGTCGCCAGTGTGATCGTTCGGAATCATATGATGTGGAATATGTTATTTAAAACAAACAACCGAGTCATCAACACCATTTAATTACATACATACATAATCTCACGCCTTCGTTCCCAGAGTGGGGTAGGCAGAGCTACAGAATTGCAAACATCTCTAAAAACTTGTTGATAATTCTATAACCACAATTTGCACAATTAGGCTAAGATGTTTACCAGCGTATTAGTGACAGGTTGCAAGCCCATCGCCTAACAGTACTACAAGCCTTTATTCCCTTAGTCGTATCTTACGACATCCACGGGAAGACATGGAGTGGCACTATTCTAACACGGCAACCACACGAGGATAATAAAACCTGGTGTTCTAAATTCACGTTTGTTTTCTAGATTTTTGACAACATCTTCAAAGCGTTACCTATGATACACGCCGATGTCTACGTGGATACCTTCTTCGCTATGTCAGCCTTGCTGCTAGGGAAATCCCTCAGGGCTTTGGACGTCACAAAACCGTACAACTTAGTGAAAAATATACTGAAGCGATACATTAGGTAAATATGGCACACTTAAAGATACAACTAGCATAGAGGCGTTCATTCCATTTGAGCCCTCAGAGTTGGCAGTGGATTTTCAGACTTACGGTTGCAGCCTTTAAGGTTATAGTCTTGTGAATGCAAATGTATATGTATATATGGGTCTCAGATCCCACTTACCATCAGTCCCCCATTTCACCATGCTTACAACGACAGGAGACAGGTAATATTTCAGTGTACGTGGCGTAGCTGATACGAAACCCATTGATGTATCAGTGTGTTAATTTGCAATGTATACCGAGTTGTCACCTGTCACTGTCGTCTAAGGCTGCGGCTCCACTGAGGCGGAGACGAGCGGAGCTGTGCCAATATTAACTAATAGAATCTAAACTAACGTGCGCAAGGAGCGCTATACTATCTGCAAAATTAAGTGGCGAGTCGGGTCATAAATCATCGGAATCGTCTCTTTCGCACCTGCATGGCCTTATGGAGCGGGCCGTGCAACAATAGAGCAGGTAGCGGTAGGCACAAAAAGGAAGGTAACCGACGTTTATTGCCCGACTCGCCACTTAATTTTGCGGATAGTATAGACGTGACCGCATGCGCCTTCTATTGGTTAATATTGGCACAGCTCCGCTCCGCTCTGCTCTTTCTCCGCCTCAGTGGAGCCGCACCCTAAGGCATAAAATAATAATAGTAGAAAACTTAAAACATTTGCTTTTATTTATTAAATTAACTTTAATACTTAAAACTTCTTTCAACTCAAAACAAACAAGCATGTTTTTACAATTGAAACTGTTTGCTATGTTATCCTTATATCTGGGATTTTAAGATAATCCTGTGATTAATGTGCCTATCTTCTTTTATTCTTGATTAAATATGCATCATCATACATTTACATTACTAAAAATTCCATTAATTAAGTATCCCTTTTACCTAGTTACATATCCATCACTTTTCCTAAACGTTTCATCGACTTTAATGGATTACGAGTAAGGCCGCATTTCACCAAACTTGGAATAAGACTTATTCCGAGATTAGTCTATACAAATTCGGCGTTTAATATAGGTATAACACCTTATTCCAGATTGGTGAAATGCGGCCTAAATGTATCATTTGATTTGTAATAATCTGCGAGTTTTAATAACACGTTAAAAACCAGCCAAGTACGAAAATAGTTATTAATTGTGCAACAAGAGCAACTTTGGTTTTTCGTGCGAGTGTTGATTTTGAATCCCGAATATCATTGGCTTAAGACCGAGTCCCAAATACGGCCTCCTTAGTGTTGTTTTTATTAGTTTTATTTTGTCGATAGATATCTATGTAGTGTTCTCGTAAATTCCTGTTACTTGTTCTGTTTCTTTCTACCTTCAGTTTTCTCTACTATTTTATTATTTATTTATTTTAATGGCGTCTACAAGTTATGTAATTTTGCCAATGTCAAGTATATATAAGCAATTGTACGGTGAATCGTCGTTGTCGTCGGCTTCTTCCAGTCCCAGTCGGCACACCATTGAAGATGGCGGGCATCCACTTCAATGGCTTATTGGCTTGGAGTATTCTTGACCGCTTGCTCATTCAGAATCAACTTTTCACTACCGGTGTGAAGTTAGCAGCCTAAAGTTAGCTGCCTATGACAACCCGACCAATTGAAGAAGTCCTATTATGAACTACCCTTAATCTAAGTCAAAAGTTGTTTTCAAGGTCAGCAACCGCATCATAAACGGTAAAACATGATGCGTTAACAAAATAAACCCTCCTGGAAGACAAAATCGATAAAAAAAAATACTTTTAAAATTTTAGGCTGCTAACTTCACACGGAAATTTAATGTCAGAAAAAGATATTCATATTTTTTTTGTATGAACTAGTAAAGATTACACTTTTTAATTGATATATTAAGAAACCTCATCAAACGCCCTGTCTAACAAGAATAGTTTTGTCAATATTGAAAGAACAAGGCTACCTTTAATATAGGTGAAAGCGTTAGCAGCCCAAGCCAAGGGAAGGTTTTTCATACATTTTTGTATGAAGTAGTTGAGATTACACTTTTTAATTGGCATTTTAAGAAACCTCACCAGACGCCCTATCTAACAAGACTAGTTTTGTCAATATTGAAAGAACAAGGCTACCTGTAATATAGGTAAAAGCGTTAGCAGCCCAAGCCAAGGGAAGGTTTTTCATACATTTTTGTATGAAGTAGTTGATATTATACTTTTTAATTGGTATTTTAAAAAACCTCATCAAACGCCCTATCTAACAAGACTAGTTTTGTCAATATTGAAAGAACAAGGCTACCTTTAATAAAGGTAAAAGCGTTAGCAGCCCAAGCCAAGGGAAGGTGTTTCATACATTTTTGTATGAAGTAGTAGAGATTACACTTATTAATTAGCATTTTAAGAAATCTCACCAGACGCCCTATCTAACAAGACTAGTTTTGTTAATATTGAAAGAACAAGGCTACCTTTAATAAAGGTAAAAACGTTAGCAGCCCAAGCCAAGGGAAGGTTTTTCATACATTTTTGTATGAAGTAGTTAAGATAACACTTTTTAATTGGTATTTTAAGAATGCTCACCATACGCCCTATCTAAAAAAACTAGTTTTGTCAATACTGAAAGAACAAGGCTGCCTTTAATATAGGTAAAAGCGTTAGCAGCCCAAGCCAAGGGAAGGTTTTTCATACATTTTTGTATGAAGTAGTTGAGATTACACTTTTTAATTGGTATTTTAAGAAACCTCACCAGACTCCCTATCTAACAAGACTAGTTTTGTCAATATTGAAAGAACAAGGCTACCTTTAATAAAGGTAAATACGTTAGCAGCCTAAGTAAAATGAAGGTTTTTCATACATTTTTGTATGAAGTAGTTGAGATTACACTTTTAAATTGGCATTTTAAGAAACCTCACCAGACTCCCTATCTAACAAGACTAGTTTTGTCAATATTGAAAGAACAAGGCTACCTTTAATAAAGGTAAATACGTTAGCAGCCTAAGTAAAATGAAGGTTTTTCATACATTTTTGTATGAAGTAGTTGAGATTACACTTTTAAATTGGCATTTTAAGAAACCTCAACAGTCACCCTATCTAACAAGACTAGTTTTGTCAATATTGAAAGAACAAGGCTACCTTTAATAAAGGTAAAACCGTTAGCAGCCTAAGTAAAATCAAGGTTTTTCATACATTTTTGTATGAAGTAGTTGAGATTACACTTTTTAATTGATATTTTAAGAATGCTCACCATACGCCCTATCTAACAAAACTAGTTTTGTCAATACTGAAAGAACAAGGCTGCCTTTAATATAGGTAAAACCGTTAGCAGCCTAAGTATATTGAAGGTTTTTCATACATTTTTGTATGAAGTAGTTGAGATTTCACTTTTTAATTGGCATTTTAAGAAACCTCACCAGTCACCCTATCCTACAAAAATAGTTTTGTTAATATTGAAGGAACAAGGCTACCTTTAATATAGGTAAAAGCGTTAGCAGCCCAAGCCAAGGGAAGGTTTTTCATACATTTTTGTATGAAGTAGTTGAGATTACACTTTTTAATTGGTGTTTTAAGGAACGTCACCAGACGCCCTATCTAACAAGACTAGTTTTGTCAATATTGAAAGAACAAGGCTACCTTTAATAAAGGTAAATACGTTAGCAGCCTAAGTAAAATGAAGGTTTTTCATACATTTTTGTATGAAGTAGTTGAGATTACACTTTTAAATTGGCATTTTAAGAAACCTCAACAGTCACCCTATCTAACAAGCCTACTTTTGTCAATATTGAAAGAACAAGGCTACCTTTAATATAGGTAAAAGCGTTAGCAGCCCAAGCCAAGGGAAGGTTTTTCATACATTTTTGTATGAAGTAGTTGAGATTACACTTTTTAATTGGTATTTTAAGAAACCTCACCAGACGCCCTGTAAGACTCTCTAACTAAGGTGCAGAGGGTAGCCTGCATGGCTATGACAAGGGCATTCAGAACGACACCGACTGCGGCAATGGAGGTCCTCCTAAACCTCCCACCGCTGCACATCGCCATTCAGTCTGAGGCGTGCAAGTCACTACAGAGGCTGAAAGAAACTGGCCTGTGGAACGACGCCGCGCCTCGAACCAGACACACTAAAATGGCACATAATGTAGTTCTAGAAAGAATACTGACGATGGGCTGCGATAAAATGCAACCCAAGTATGTATTCCGGAGGAATTTCAATGACCACATTCCGACAAGGGATGAATGGAAGGATGGGTTGCACCTAGCAGAGGAAGACAACGCGATATGGTACACGGATGGTTCAAAAATGAGCTCCGGTACGGGGGCGGATAGGGCAAACCTTGGTTAATCGGTGATAGTTAGGTTTATTGACAATATAATATTACCTATCGAGTAAATTATTTTTGAAGTGTTACTATGTAAAAATGGATGAATTTGTCTACCATTTCTGAACTTCTGATTTTATTTCTAATGTAACAAATTCATTTAATAAACGTTTATTTTGACACATGAAAAAGTAGGTAATTCAGTGATATTCAGCTGAATGTGTGACATGAACTTGGTTATTCTGTGATATAGTCAGGTTAAACTGTGGTACATTTTAAAACTATAAATAAAAGACATGAAATTAATAAAAAAAGTTGCAAAAAATGAAATCTTTTGCAGCTTTATAAATAGTAGGTACTGTTAATTCCATTGTTAATTTCTATAACGGCAGCTTTTATGCTGGATGCATTGTAAGTTTTTTTTGTTCAACATTTTTTGAAAGGAGTCTCCTGTAAAACAAATAAGTGTAAGTGTAAGTGTTTTGCTTTAAGTGGCTATGCTGTTAAAACATACATAGAACAGAGTCATAACTCATAGTTGTATTGAGATAAATTACTGCACTTGGTTATGTGGTGATATAGAAACATGCAAAACAACGAAAAACATTAAGAAATCAACCGCCGAAATTAAGGATTTAACGAACGAAAATGTTAACTTGACATTGATTTAAAAATATAAACACGTTTAAAAACTCTTACCTTAACGGGTTTTTTTTTTTTGCAATTACTTTCAGGTGTTTTTCGTAATAAAACTTTAATTACACCTCGTATCAAACCATAAGAATGTAGGTGAGGACAACTAATTTGCCAATTAATTTTTGATTTTTAATTTTTGTGAGTTCATTCGGATTCTCGCCCTACGCTATCATAATGAATGCAAGTCGCGCAATCTAGTTCTTTCAATATTACCAAACCAAGACTAGATAGGGCGTTTGATGAGGTTTCTTAAAATGCCAATTAAAAAGTGTAATCTCTACAACTTCATACATAAATGTATGAAAACCCTTCGCTTGGCTTAGGCTGCTAACGCTTTTACATATATTAAAGGTAGCCTTGTTCTTTCAATATTGACAAAACTAGTCTTGTTAGATAGGGTGTCTGGTGAGGTTTCTTAAAATACCAATTAAAAAGTGTAATCTCAACTACTTCATACAAAAATGTATGAAAAACCTTCAATTTACTTAGGCTGCTAACACTTTTACCTATATTAAAGGTAGCCTTGTTCTTTCAATATTGACAAAACTAGTCTTGTTAGATAGGGCGTCTGGTGAGGTTTCTTAAAATGCTAATTAAAAAGTGTAATCTCTACAACTTCATACAAAAATGTATGAAAAACCTTCAATATACTTAGGCTGCTAATGTTTTTACCCATATTAAAGGCAGCCTCGTTCTTTCAATATTGACAAAACTAGTCTTGTTAGATAGGGCGTCTGGTGAGGTTTCTTAAAATGCCAATTAAAAAGTGTAATCTCAACTACTTCATACAAAAATGTATGAAAACCTTCATTTTACTTAGGCTGCTAACGTTTTTACCTTTATTAAAGGTAGCCTTGTTCTTTCAATATTGACAAAACTAGTCTTCTTAGATATAGGGCTTTTGATGAGGTTTCTTAAAATGCCAATTAAAAAGTGTAGTCTCAACTCATCATGTCAGCCGAAAGACGTCCACTGCTGGACATAGGCCTCCCCCAAGGCTCTCCACTCAGACCGGTCTTGTGCTTTTCGCATCCATCGCGTTCCCGCGATCTTTACAAGGTCGTCACTCCATCTTGTTGGAGGCCTACCTACAGCTCGTCTCCCGGTCCGCGGACGCCACTCAAGAACCTTCTGACCCCATCGGCCATCAGTCCTGCGAGCAATGTGCCCCGCCCACTGCCACTTAAGTTTGGCTATTGTTCGGGCTATGTCGGTAACCTTAGTTCTACTGCGGATATCATCATTTCTGATTCTATCACGCAGAGAAACCCCGAGCATAGCCCTCTCCATAGCCCTCTGAGTGACTTTGAGCTTCCTTATAAGGCCCATTGTTAGCGCCCACGTCTCAGATCCGTAAGTCATCACTGGCAACACACACTGGTCAAAGACTTTTGACTTCAGACACTGCGGTAATTTGGACGAAAAGGTGCTACGAAGCTTCCCGAACGCAATCTCAACTACTTCATACAAAAATGTATGAAAAACCTTCCCTTGGCTTAGGCTGCTAACGCTTTTACCTATATTAAAGGTAGCCTTGTTCTTTCAATATTGACAAAACTAGTCTTGTTAGATAGGGCGTCTGGTGAGGTTTCTTAAAATGCCAATTAAAAAGTGTAATCTCAACTACTTCATACAAAAATATATGAAAAACCTTCCCTTGGCTTAGGCTGCTAACGGTTTTACCTATATTAAAGGTAGCCTTGTTCTTTCAATATTGACAAAACTAGTCTTGTTAGATAGGGCGTCTGGTGAGGTTTCTTAAAATGCCAATTAAAAAGTGTAATCTCAACTACTTCATACAAAAATATATTAAAAACCTTCCCTTGACTTACGCTGCTAACGCTTTTACCTATATTAAAGGTAGCCTTGTTCTTTCAATATTGACAAAACTAGTCTTGTTAGATAGGGCGTCTGGTGAGGTTTCTTAAAATGATAATTAAAAAGTGTAATCTCAACTACTTCATACAAAAATGTATGAAAAACCTTCAATTTACTTAGGCTGCTAACACTTTTACCTATATTAAAGGTAGCCTTGTTCTTTCAATATTGACAAAACTAGTCTTGTTAGATAGGGCGTCTGGTGAGGTTTCTTAAAATGCTAATTAAAAAGTGTAATCTCTACAACTTCATACAAAAATGTATGAAAAACCTTCAATATACTTAGGCTGCTAATGTTTTTACCCATATTAAAGGCAGCCTCGTTCTTTCAATATTGACAAAACTAGTCTTGTTAGATAGGGCGTCTGGTGAGGTTTCTTAAAATGCCAATTAAAAAGTGTAATCTCAACTACTTCATACAAAAATGTATGAAAACCTTCATTTTACTTAGGCTGCTAACGTTTTTACCTTTATTAAAGGTAGCCTTGTTCTTTCAATATTGACAAAACTAGTCTTCTTAGATATAGGGCTTTTGATGAGGTTTCTTAAAATGCCAATTAAAAAGTGTAGTCTCAACTCATCATGTCAGCCGAAAGACGTCCACTGCTGGACATAGGCCTCCCCCAAGGCTCTCCACTCAGACCGGTCTTGTGCTTTTCGCATCCATCGCGTTCCCGCGATCTTTACAAGGTCGTCACTCCATCTTGTTGGAGGCCTACCTACAGCTCGTCTCCCGGTCCGCGGACGCCACTCAAGAACCTTCTGACCCCATCGGCCATCAGTCCTGCGAGCAATGTGCCCCGCCCACTGCCACTTAAGTTTGGCTATTGTTCGGGCTATGTCGGTAACCTTAGTTCTACTGCGGATATCATCATTTCTGATTCTATCACGCAGAGAAACCCCGAGCATAGCCCTCTCCATAGCCCTCTGAGTGACTTTGAGCTTCCTTATAAGGCCCATTGTTAGCGCCCACGTCTCAGATCCGTAAGTCATCACTGGCAACACACACTGGTCAAAGACTTTTGACTTCAGACACTGCGGTAATTTGGACGAAAAGGTGCTACGAAGCTTCCCGAACGCAATCTCAACTACTTCATACAAAAATGTATGAAAAACCTTCCCTTGGCTTAGGCTGCTAACGCTTTTACCTATATTAAAGGTAGCCTTGTTCTTTCAATATTGACAAAACTAGTCTTGTTAGATAGGGCGTCTGGTGAGGTTTCTTAAAATGCCAATTAAAAAGTGTAATCTCAACTACTTCATACAAAAATATATGAAAAACCTTCCCTTGGCTTAGGCTGCTAACGGTTTTACCTATATTAAAGGTAGCCTTGTTCTTTCAATATTGACAAAACTAGTCTTGTTAGATAGGGCGTCTGGTGAGGTTTCTTAAAATGCCAATTAAAAAGTGTAATCTCAACTACTTCATACAAAAATATATTAAAAACCTTCCCTTGACTTACGCTGCTAACGCTTTTACCTATATTAAAGGTAGCCTTGTTCTTTCAATATTGACAAAACTAGTCTTGTTAGATAGGGCGTCTGGTGAGGTTTCTTAAAATGATAATTAAAAAGTGTAATCTCAACTACTTCATACAAAAATGTATGAAAAACCTTCAATTTACTTAGGCTGCTAACACTTTTACCTATATTAAAGGTAGCCTTGTTCTTTCAATATTGACAAAACTAGTCTTGTTAGATAGGGCGTCTGGTGAGGTTTCTTAAAATGCTAATTAAAAAGTGTAATCTCTACAACTTCATACAAAAATGTATGAAAAACCTTCAATATACTTAGGCTGCTAATGTTTTTACCCATATTAAAGGCAGCCTCGTTCTTTCAATATTGACAAAACTAGTCTTGTTAGATAGGGCGTCTGGTGAGGTTTCTTAAAATGCCAATTAAAAAGTGTAATCTCAACTACTTCATACAAAAATGTATGAAAACCTTCATTTTACTTAGGCTGCTAACGTTTTTACCTTTATTAAAGGTAGCCTTGTTCTTTCAATATTGACAAAACTAGTCTTCTTAGATATAGGGCTTTTGATGAGGTTTCTTAAAATGCCAATTAAAAAGTGTAATCTCAACTACTTCATACAAAAATATATTAAAAACCTTCCCTTGACTTACGCTGCTAACGCTTTTACCTATATTAAAGGTAGCCTTGTTCTTTCAATATTGACAAAACTAGTCTTGTTAGATAGGGCGTCTGGTGAGGTTTCTTAAAATGATAATTAAAAAGTGTAATCTCTACAACTTCATACAAAAATGTATGAAAAACCTTCAATTTACTTAGGCTGGTAACGCTTTTACCTATATTAAAGGTAGCCTTGTTCTTTCAATATTGACAAAACTAGTCTTGTTAGATAGAGCGTTTGATGAGGTTTCTTAAAATGCTAATTAAAAAGTGTAATCTCTACAACTTCATACAAAAATTTATGAAAAACCTTCCCATGGCGTAGGCTGCTAACGCTTTTACCTATATTAAAG
This sequence comes from Acleris literana, assembly GCA_946894065.1. Classification (NCBI taxonomy): domain Eukaryota; kingdom Metazoa; phylum Arthropoda; class Insecta; order Lepidoptera; family Tortricidae; genus Acleris; species Acleris literana. Next base: position 8,873,707 of record OX335692.1, read on the forward strand.
GTAGCCTTGTTCTTTCAATATTGACAAAACTAGTCTTGTTAGACAGGGCGTTTGATGAGGTTTCTTAATATATCAATTAAAAAGTGTACTTTACTACTTCATAAAAAAAATATGAATATCTTTTTCTGACATTAAATTTCTGTGTGAAGTTAGCAGCCTAAAATTTTAAAAGTGTTTTTTTTATAGGTTTTGTGTTCCAGGCGGGTTTATTTTGTTAACGCATAATGATTTACCGTTTATGATGCGGTTGCTGACCTTGAAAACAACTTTTGACTTAGATTAAGGGTAGTTCATAATAGGACTTCTTCAATTGGTCGGGTTGTCATAGGCAGCTAACTTTGGGCTGCTAACTTCACGCCGGTCTTTTCACTGATATTTTATTTGATGCATATTCTTCGTCAGTGTTGGAGGTTACTTCACAAAGTTGCCCTGGATTTGCGAACCAAAATCAACGATAAAGTAATTTACAAAAAATGAAATAAATAGGCAGATGTTTTCAAAATGACAGCTAGACAAGAACCCCTCTACTATTTTTAATGTTATTTTTCACCTTCACTTCACTTGACACCTGTTTGTTGTTATTGTTACTTCAGTTTGACATTGAAATTTGCCTTCCCAGCACAGAATCGCGCTTTTGCGTTTTGTTTATGCGGTGGTTGTTGTGAAACAGCGCAGTAAATTCATTAAACTTTTTTGTCAAACTAGATTGTCACTTTTTATGATTTTGGTAAGTTTTCATTTTCGGTTTATTTCTGTGTTTTACTTTTATCCGTAAGTGTGATACTGATTTATGTAAACAGCTGATGGCGAGCGATTGAGCTTTGATTGGATTGGTTGTTTTGTACTGTACTATTGACTTTATTATTTGTTTTAAAATAGTGGTATATATACATATTTATTTATTTTTATTTTTATATTAGTTTATGCTTACATGTCTGACGTCTTTGGCTCTAGTCATGATAGCGAATTCTTCTCCCTGTCTTCGTCAAGCCTGTACGACTCTCTAAGTGATTCGTCCGATATGCCAGATCTTAGTGACCGATTGCAAAACACTTTTTCTTCTACTTCAAAACACTTCAACGTTGACCACATTAACGCACAGAGTGTACCGGCGCACTTTCCTGACCTACTTTCAACTTTTTCTGACCAAAACATCCACGCTATTCTCATTTCTGAGACATGGCTTAAGCCGTCCCTTCCATCTACCCTCTATCCGTTACCCGGATACCGATTAATTCGCAACGACAGGACTGGGTTTAAAGATGGCGGTTTGGGCACTGTTCGTGGAGGAGGTGTTGCCATTTATTTAAAAAGTGATATCGTCTGCGAAATAGCTGCTGAGTCACCTTCCTTGTACTCAAAGTCACCGGAATACTTATTTCTTAACGTTACCTTAAATCATACCAAAGTACTTCTCGGTGTTTATTACAGTCCATCTTCAAACATTAGTTATTTCGATTCATTCGAGAAGACATTATCCGATCTCTGTCCCCAGTTCGAACACAGTATACTGATGGGTGACTTTAATACTTGTCTCGCTAAAAAAGACCATCGTTCCTCTAAACTTCTGTCTGTAATAAATTCACTGAATTTTAGTTTTCTCCCTCTCAGTCCCACTCATTTTCCTCATAATGGTCCCCCATCTCTTCTAGATCTTATTATATCGATCGTATGTGTAATTTGTATATAAATTATTAATCATTAAATATATTAATTTAGCTCTGATTTGCCTTCTAAAAATGTTGTGTACAATTATTATAGTAGTGTAAGCAATGTAAACATGTACTGTAACGTGGTAATACTATGTTTTGCCTACATTATGTTATTGTACCTATATAAATAAATAAATAAATAATTAACTTCATCCCCTGATTACGTCTCTTTTCACGGCCAGTTTAATGCTGCTTCCTTTTCCAACCACGACCTTATATACGCCTCTTTCAAAATTCGCCCCCCGAAACATAGACACAAATTCATTCTTCGTCGAAATCTTGGCGACATAGATCTGCAGGCCCTGCTCTCTGATCTTCGCAGTGCCGATTGGCAGTCCATCGAAACTTGCACTGACATCGACCTTCAACTCGAGGTCTTTAACAACGCATTGCTTGCGATTTACGACCGACATGCGCCTCTGAAGCCTATGCGCGTCAAACATTACCCTGCGCCGTGGCTCACAGGGGATATTAAAGCCCTGATGGCGAAAAGGAACCGCGCCCGCGTGCGGCTGCGCCACAATCCGTCTGAAGATAGTCGGGCCATTCTACTTTTCGTTGTACATAAGTTTTAGCGACGTTCTCACTAAACGGTTTTTATTTCAAAAAAAGGTAAAGAGCTTCGTTTTCTAACTTAAAACTCGAAAAGGGACGTAAATAAGCTTATATTTAGAACTATCCTAATTCATAAAAAGTTATTTGTAATAACTATAAAGTGAGTAACGCAGTGGACATAGATGTCCCCGCCTTTTCTATGGAAAAAGTGCAATTTACCACGGAGTTACCACGATTCTTCAATGATAATTGAGTAATTTAAGAGTTGTTTTTTTTTAAACCGTAAAATTTAAACATTCTAAGTTCATGTTATTTATTTATTCGCGGATTCATAATTCGGTGTACTTTTTATCAGGAGATAACAAAAATGTACACTGAAAAGTAGAATGGCCCAGTCATCATCGCTACATCATCCTGCGTAATCGTTGCAACAAGATGTGTCGGGAAGCAAAACGTCGTTATATCCATGAGTCTATTAATAGCAGTCCCCCCCATAAACTATGGAATTTTTTGAAGTCATTAGGGGTAGGCAAATCTCGAAATCTCTCTTCTAGTCCAAAAATGGATCTCAACGCTCTAAATAACCATTTTAGTACTTCTCCGGTCACTATAGACCCTTCTGTAAAAAATCATACACTATCTCTTCTTGCCAGTGCCTCTAACCCCGACTTTCCCCCCTTTGATTTAAGTTTCATTACTCCAAAAGAAACCATAGACCTTTTAAAATCTATTAAAACGAAAGCCGTCGGCGAAGATGGCCTAAGCTTAGACATGCTCATTCCGGTGGCGGATTTCATTGCTCCTATCCTGTCACACATCATTAACTATTCCTTCTCTTCTGGCTCTTTTCCTTCATTGTGGAAATTAGCACGCGTGCTCCCTCTTCCAAAAACATCAAAACCCGCGACCTTTTCCGATTATCGTCCTATTTCTATTCTCCCTGTCCTTTCCAAAATAATAGAGCACTTTGTTAATCAAAGACTGTCTCGCTTTCTTAACATGCATAATCTTTTTAATCCCTTCCAATCCGGTTTCCGCCCCGGGCATAGCACTGTCACGGCTTTGGTCAAGGTCACCGACGACATTCGTTTAAACATAGAAAATAAACATCTTACTGTTCTGGTCTTGTTAGATTTTAGTAGTGCCTTCAATACTGTAGATTTCAATATTCTTCTAGCCATCCTCAAGAACCTAAATTTTTCTTCTTCAGCCCTTAGTTGGTTTGAGTCATACCTCCTTGATAGACGCCAGCGCATTAGGATGGATGATAAGCATTCAGATTGGAATGTTCTCACTGCTGGTGTCCCCCAGGGAGCTGTACTCTCTCCTCTTCTTTTCTCTATCTTCATAAATGGTATAAAGACCTCTCTTCTATCTTCTTACCACCTATACGCTGATGATTTGCAAATTTATGCGTGGGCGAGTTTTGATGACTTCCCTTCCCTAATTGACCTTATGAATGTTGATCTTGCCACGATTCAGGAGTGGGCCACTAACTTTGGACTAAAGGTTAACGCAAAGAAATCGCAAGCTATTGTTGTTGGAAGCCCGCACTTCATCTCGAAGCTGTCTGACCTTGTGATGCCCAATTTGATTTTTGACGGAACTATAATTCCATTTTCTTCTACAGTGAGGAATTTGGGTATCACAATGGATCAGACACATTCCTGGTCTGCTCAGGTTACCGAAGTCAGTCGCAAGCTCTTCGCTTCACTTCATTCTCTCAGGCGCCTGCAGAATTTTCTTCCTCAACAAACCAAGATAACTTTAGCGCAATCTCTCCTTCTCCCACTCTTAGACTACGGTGACGTTGCTTACATGGACCTCTCAGAACAGCTGCTGGATAAACTTGAGAGACTCCAAAACGTGTGCATTCGATACATTTTTGGTCTGCGCAAATACGATCATGTCTCCCACTTCCGTGCACAGCTAAACTGGTTACCCATTCGTTTTCGCCGAAATGTTCACATCCTCTCGTTGCTTTTTAACACTCTTTTTAACCCTCGTTCTCCCTTCTATCTTTCTGAGAGGTTTTGATTTATGGCCTCCGGTTCCCAAAATCGGTTGCGCTCGAAGGCCAATCTCACACTCGCTTTCCCGTCTCACAAATCCAAGTCCTATTCTAAATCCTTTTCAGTGCACTCTGTCAGGTTATGGAATCGGCTGCCGGCCGGCATTAGACAATCACAATCAGTTGATTCGTTAAAAGACAAATTGAAGAAGTTCTGGCTTGACACTAGCTCCTAAATATTGTATCAACTGTCCTCTACATAAGTACAGTTTATATTTAGTTTATGTAAGTTTAAGTATGTATATAGATGCATAAATATAGTATATTTCTATATCTATTTATGTAGATATTTGAATGTATTTATTTTTTATAGTTAGGTTTTATTGGTCAGTTTATTTTTTATGCTCTTTTCCTAAATTAAGTTGTACACTTGCCTACTTGATGCACAACCTTCACTTCTCTCAATCTCTCAAGGGTTAGCTAGAAGAGATCCCTTAAAGGGATAAGTTCGCCTTTGTACATTTTATTTTTTATTTTATCTTCATTGTATTGTTTTTGTTTTGTACAATAAAGAGTTTACATACATACATACATACATACATAAGTGAAGGATCCTATAATTTAATCACGAGCGAGCGAGTATGCGAATAACTTGTCACGTGTTGCACAATTGCACATACAACTTTTCACCTCAGCAGCGAGAACATAATACCTTAAGGTAACACAATACAACATGGTAAAAATTTAACCACATTGTATACAGTGTAAGCACCCTGGCTTTTTTTAAAGTAGGTTAAAATAACGTACATGTGTAACGTAACCATGACATTAATTTAATTAATAAACAAATTTTCAGGCTTTGTTAACTTTCTAACAAAATTTTAATTGCCAGCAATGTAAAGCACAGCAATGTGACAAGTGTTAAATGACAGTCGACGGATACTTTGATTATTATGATTTGCCCCCGTACCGCGACATGCCTTGTACTAAGCAACAGCGATACTGATAACGATGAACACGCAGCACATGCACTACATTAAAAATGGACAGTATCTAAGAAAATTATTTGTGACGTTATTTTAATTATTTTTTAATTGATAATACTTGCAAACAATTGCTAAAGCAACATATTATGGGCAGTTTTAATAAATGCCCGCATGCCGGTAACACACTGAATTTACCCACCCATTTATGTATTTTGGCCTAGCACAGCTCTCGGCATTCATTTTGTTTTATTTAAAAACTTACTTTTCATGTCTCATACTCTGAAACTAGGCCTTTGTTAATCTTAGAAGTGGGTTGAAAGTGATACAAGTCCACCCTAGGGAAGAAAAGTAATTTCAAAAAAAGAACTATGTCTACATATAGACCGGTGCAGTAGCGGAAACCTATACAGCCTATCTGTAGTAAGATAATTACAAAAAAAAACAATGAGCCATGGTAAAATCGTATACAACCACTCTTGGGTAAAACTACCGAATCTTACTTTTATAAGTTTTATTATCAAGTTTCAGAATAAAGCACCAGTTATATATTTAAATAAATTTTAATATTTATATTAATTTATTTTTATAAATCACTTTTTATTTAATTCCTATTTTATTGCTGGCGGTTTGTAATAAAATAACCGCACCTAATAAAAATAACCCTTCACGGCAGTCGGGTAAAAAGGCTGGCACTCTGGTGCTCAAAAAAAAGTTCGTGTCAAAAACAAGAGTGGGAAAACAAGATACGATCTTCAGTACCTATCTAGTTGTACTACGTAATAATATACTTATTAGTGTTATTACAATGAGTTCCTCGTCTAATTTGGAAATAGATTTAACGCCAGATTTGATTTTAGGGAAAAGACTCAAGCAGTGATGGAAAATCTTCTACCACCAAAATAAGGAAATATATTTTCCATAACTAACTTTTTTTTACTTTCCTCATAATCGAAATGAAAATTAGAGTGTTTAACTCGGGTAAAGTCACCATTTATTTCATCTTCGAAATATTAGCGCTGTCGCTTTGCTCGTGCGCCAAAATATCTCGTGTCAAAATCAAAATCAAAATCAAAATATTTATTCAGTAAATTGGCCACATACGGGCTCTTTTACACGTCGGTAATATACAGTGAATCTACTAGCGCTTCGGACAAGACCATCATTGCGGAGAAGAAGCGCCGCAAGAAACTCCAGCAGAAGGTCATTTTTTCAAACATAAAATACAATAATACTTAAAAGTAAGTTACATTACAAGGTAATAAAGCAACAAATATAAATTATTAGAACTATCACATATAAAAAAAATACAAATTCAAAATTAAAAACATTACAAATAAATGTAAAAATTATCAAGATTACATGTCAAATACATGAAACTAAAAATAATGACTAGGAGAACAACACGACGAGGTCTCTACGTCAAAAGCCATAACTGGAATCATTAACTGAGCAAAAAGTCCTTGCAGACGTGAACAGACCGGACCCCACAAACAGCACCCGTTCACGAGTATGACGCATATCTCAGCCATCGCCTCCCTCAACCATGTGTTCGGGAAGGTGGCGACCCGATCAACGACGCCGCCGTAAGCAAAGACCTTTGAGCGAGCATGACGTGCTCATGCTGCCGGACAACATAAAAGTAATATTGTGTGATATAGCTGTCCGGCGAGAAACATCACAGTGTGCTCTCATTTAAAAGCGTCTTGTACACACAAGAACTAATAAAGATAAAGTACAAAAGTAAACATACAATTTCGTGTTTGAATACACAGTTTGCTTAAAGGCATTTTTATCAAGATAGAAATATCAGAAATAACCTAGACTTAAAAAAAATACCTTAAATAAGTAATAGCCTAGACACTACTTAAATACATCTTGGTCACCAATGAAGTCATTTATAGTATAGTATGCCCTACCCAACAAGCAGCGCTTGATGTGAGACTTAAATTTATTGAACGGCATATTGACGATATCAGATGGTATCTTATTGTAGAAACGTATACAGTTCCCTGCAAACGAAGTGCTTACCTTACGGAGACGGTGACCTGGAAGAGCGAGCTTATCCCTATTTCTAGTATTTAAATTATGAACGTCGCGGTTATGCCTAAACTCGTGTATGTGTTTGCGTACATACATAATATTCTCAAAGATATACTGCGACGCGACTGTAAGAATATTGATTTCTTTAAATTTATCCCTAAGCGAAACACGAGACCCCAATTGATATATAGCACGTACAGCCCGCTTCTGTAATACAAAGATGGTCTGGATGTCAGCCGCTCTTCCCCACAGTAAAATTCCATAACTCATAACACTATGAAAATAACTATAGTACACAAGTCTCGCCGTCTCGACGTCAGTAAGATGTCGGATTCGCTTTACCGCATAAGCCGCTGAACTTAGTTTACCTGCAAGTGTGGATATATGCGCACTCCATTGCAGTTTTGAGTCCAGAGTGACACCTAGAAATACTGTTCTATCCTCGAATTCCAGTGTCTCATCCTTCAGTCTTATTCTAGCCGCATTCACTCGCTTCACATTGGACAATGAAAATTTAATGCACTTGGTTTTTTTGGCATTTAAAAGTAAGTTGTTGGCCGTAAACCAGTCAACAATTGTGGATAATGCATCATTAATGTCATTAAAATTATCCTGTTTCCTATCCGCTTTAAATATAAGTGAAGTATCGTCAGCAAACAAGACTATTTCATGTTTATCTCGCACTACATATGGGAGATCGTTAATATAGATTAAAAACAAGAACGGACCCAGAATAGAGCCTTGAGGCACTCCCATAGCAACAGATGACCCAGAAGATTGTGTTTTGTTAATGTCTACCCGCTGAGTTCTGTGAGCAAGGTAAGATGTAATAAGATCTAGTGCAATGTTTTTGATGCCATAGTAGCTTAACTTCCGCACTAACGTAACGTGATCAACACAATCAAAAGCTTTGGAGAGATCACAAAAAACTCCAATTACATCCAGTGATCTTTCCCAGGCATCAAAGATATGTTTCACCAAACTAGAACCGGCATCAGTTGTAGACCGTCCCTTGGTAAATCCGTATTGACTGCTATGAAGTAGCTTGTATTGATTAAAGTGTGAGGATATTTGATTAAGAATTAATTTCTCAAAAACTTTACTTAATGCTGGTAGTATCGAAATAGGTCTAAAATTTGTGGGGTCTGATTTTGCTCCTGACTTAAACAAGGGAATGATCTTACTATGTTTCATCAGATCAGGAAATACTCCAACATCGACACACTTGTTAAACATAGTAGCTAGGTAAGGCGCAATTGACTCTATAATGGAGTGTAGTACTGAAACAGAGAGGCCCCAAAGATCTTCAGTCTTTTTGATATTAAGGGACCTAAACGTTTTAATCACAACTTTAGAGGTGACATGATAGAATTTAAACAAATTTGTGCATTCCTTAACATTGGATTTTAATAATATTTCAGCCTTATCAGGAGATGATAGTAATGATTTAGTGGTCTCCAAGGGTATGTTCGTAAAAAACCGCTCAAATTGTTTAGCTACATCAAGGTCCGAGCTTACTAGAGTATCTTCAACTTGCAGGCTGTAGTGCGGGTTTCTAATTCTAGTTCTACCAGTTTCGGTGTTAATAACATTCCAGACGGTTTTAATCTTGTTGTCAGAGTTACCAATTTTATTCGAAAAATACTTAGACTTCGCGGCAGCACAATGCTGCTTGAACTCTTTAGAATAATTTTTGACGTACTCTAGAAACTCAGGCCTATGATCGACAGCTCTAGTAGCATATAACTCATACAATTTGTACCTCTTTTCATGAATCTCTGGTGTAGCCCAATCACTAAATTTCGTACCTTGCTTGGCTTTAACATTTTTCAGACTAAAGCAGGCATCGAATTCTTTAATAATACACTTAAATAACGAAGCACATAAACTGTCCGGATCTTCCCTAGTGCACGTCATATAATTCAGTTGTTTAGTGACCTTAGTATTAAATGATTCTAATCGATTTTTAGAAATTGGTCTGAATATAAACTCGTGGGGCGCATTATCAGTTTTCCCCTTAAACGAAGCTTGCTGGCCGCAGTGATCCGAACTTAGGATGTTGATTATGGATTTCCGAGTAGGGTCAAAATTACTAAATATATTATCAATACACGTAGCACTAGTTGCTGTAATTCTAGTAGGCTCATAAAACAAATTTACTAAATTAAAGGATTTAAAAGCACTCAGTAAGTTAATAGACGTGGGTGATTCCTCCAGCAGATTAACATTAAAGTCACCACACACAATAATACACTTTTTAGTGCTAAAAACACAACTAAGAACATCTTCTAAAATGTTCTCAAAAAGCCGGTAATCCGCCGCAGGGGGTCTGTACACGCAAATAATAATAAATTGTTCCAATTCAACACACGCAAGTTCAATATGACGTTCAATTGATTTCGCAACAATATCTTTGCGCTCCTTACATTTAATGTTGCGTTTAACCATAATCAGGGATCCGCCCCGACTGCAAGATTGCCTAGCAAACATGCTAACAATGTCATGATTATTAAAATTAAACATACACTCATGCCCTTTTAGCCAATGCTCAGTAACACATAAAACGTGTATATTAGCACTATCTATAAACAAACCAATTTCTAGTTCCTTACTAGAAAATCCCTGTATATTCTGATGAATTACATTTATTACATTATTACCTAACTTATTTGTAATGTTCGTCGGCCTGAGGGCAGGCACGGGGCCGCCGCGACTGGCGCCGCGGACGGCGGCAGCCGCGGCCGTTGTCGAAGCTGTCAGTTTAAATCAACCGGCAGCTCCGGTGCGGGGCCAGCGCTAATAAAACTCAGCGCAGGCTCCGACCTACAATCGCTCGCTATGCTAGTCATAACGGGGTCTAAAATATTATATGCTAACAACTTAGCACACTCATCTAAGTACCTACTTGGTAAATAACTATAGTTACGCGTCAAATCGAATTTGTTTACAAATTTATTTGTATCAAAATACGATATTTTCGAATTATATATTGTCATTTTATATAATATAGAGTTAAAGTAATCAATGTTCCTATTACATTTATGTGTTAATTTGTGGGAAAACAGACAAGCACAAATAATTATTTTACCTATATCACCTTTGCTGACTTCAGTGAGGGTCTCAGACAAATTAAGTAAGTCATATTTACTAAACACCAAACTATTTCCTAATAACACTACTAACGTTGTCCCACGAGTGAACGTGTCGGCAGAGATTCGCGAGATCAGGTGGTCCATAGACATTCCTGGTAAACAGTTGTTTACTACGTTATTACGAGTATGACCGAGGTACTTTACCATTGTAGGCCCCAACCCGATACCTACTTCATCCGTGTACAAGACGGTCCTGCACACCGGGGTCGGTATAGTACCGGGAGAGGGAGAGACTCGCCCAGTAGGTGGCACGCACGGCGCGCGCGATCCGGGCGGCGCGGGCGCGCAGCTCGGAGTGTCCCCTTGCTGCGCTGCAGCCGCTGCCGTCGGAGCTCGCGGCGGCCCCGCGCCCGGCGCTGCCCGGGGGGCCGGGCGGGGCGCGGGGAGCGGGGCCGGAGAGGGCGCGGCGGGCGCGGGGCGGGCGCGGCGCGGCGCCGGTGCCGGGGACGGCGAGGCCGGCAGGCTCTGCCTCCGGCTGCGCCAGGGAGAGCCGCCGTAGCCATCGCAAGATTTACCTACCAGCGAGTCTAGTTTGTCCATGTTTGTATTACCTAGATCGATGATGTTATTCATGAAGCCTATGTACTCCTCCATTTGTTTGCAAGACAATGTATACTTGTTAGTTACATCTTGCAGAGCGAATTCCAATACCTTTAGTTGTTTAGCATTGGCATCAAATTCATGCATAACACGCTCTAGTTCGTGTTGACAATTTAATAGGTCATTATGTAAGGCTACATTGCTATATCTAATAGGTGCTAATTTCATAAAGTTTTTATTACATCGTAGTAAAACTTTTGACTTTTTTATAAATCTACTTAACCTTAAATACTTTTTAATTTTGTTCGATCCCCTCACAGTAATGTTAGAAGGTTTGGGATCAATAAGATCTAAAGAGTTAGTAAGGTCTACCGTTTCTAAGTGTTTGTTAACTTCACAGCCAGAAGTATTGAGCTCCGCAAACAAGCTTACATTGTAAGCCGACTCCTCCGCAACACATCTGGCACAAGTAGTGTCTTGTTTAACTGGTCGCTCCTCCAATAGCTGTTCCAGGTCCCGAATCCGCCGTAGCGCCTCCTCATGCGTCTCCCGGCACTGCTGGAACTGGTCCACGTTGGCCTGAAGGCGATCCCGCTGTTCCCGCATATAATCAAAATCCAAGTCCAGCTTGGCGAGAGAACTTTTGAGGGTTTGGTTATGGTTTAACACACGCAGAACCTCCTCTTCACTCTCGTCACGCTCCTGTAGCAGCCGTGCATTGAGCTCTTTGACCGTCTTCAGCTCTAATTGTGTGTTTCGAAGTTTATCAACAAGGACATCCCGACGGGTAGTAGGCTTGTTGGTAGCTGAAAACATGATGAAAAAGAACAGTACCAGGGCACAAAATAGATACACCTAACAGCCTAATTATAATTTAAGATTAATTTAAGTCTAAAAATCTCACTGTTTCAATATCACACAATAACCTCTTAAAGATATTTATAATGATTTAATAATTATTACAATAATTTTACTATTGTAATACTAATGTCACTATTATATAGGTAATCTATAATTAATGCTTAAATAAGCCACAATTCCTACTACTAAAATGTGACTCGACTAATAACCTTTCTCACTGTCAGTGTCACTTAATTTTATTCATTTTCTTAGCTTTATGGACAGTATTTTCGTTACAATTTAACACAGAAGCAAATAATAACAAGATTATGGAATATCAATACTCCCCTGGGTTCGGTGATGATCATTCAGCACAGCAAACGGTGTACCTTTTTTAAAACATTTTTCAAACCACGAAGTCGTTGACCCAGTTACTTGTCAAATTTTGCACTCGTGATAATACTTTCTTCACAGCACTTATAGTCTTGATAACATTTATACTAAACATTTACGTGTTTATCTTCGAGTTTAGTCCCAAATATTAACAATTTAATCATTAAAACTACTTAAAATACATTTAACAAAACCGGTGGCCGATTTGACGTCTAGACCTAGTGTGATATTATAGGTGCCTTTCATCCCTTGGTGAACAATCAATAATGGTCTCACGCTTGCAAAAACTTAAAATTTGCTCACTGTCTTTAAATAGCAAAACCAGCCTTTTTGAGGTGCTACTCGTAACGTGAGAACTTTTTATTAGTAAAAGTTGCCAATCAACATTTTTTACCCGACTGCGGCGAAGCTCAAAAAGAGGTTTATGTGTTTTAACTGTATGTTTGTTTATATAAATATCGTAAATATCAGGAAACAATGCCACACCAATTGACTTAGTCCCAAACTAAGCTCTAGGCTTGTACTATGGGTACCAGACAACGATATAAGTACTTATATATAGAAATATATACTTAAATACATGTCATAGAAAACATCCATGACTTAGAAACAAATATTCGTGCTCATCACACAAATATCTGCCCTTACCGGGATTTGAACCCAGGAGCGCTAGCTCCGTAGGCAGGGTCACTACCAACTAGGCCACCGCGTCGTCAAATGTATGTATGTATATATGTGTGTATGTAAGTTTGTATGTATGTCTGTATTGTCCGTTCCTATGTCCCCTCGTAACTACTCAACGGGTCAACGGATTTTGATAAATGATACGTCATTAGGTACGTCTTGAGAGAGTCAATGGGTAGTACAAAAAAAAATGAAAAAAAAATTGCTCTGAATGAACGGTTCCGATTGAAACACAAGGACGGAAAATGCCTCTTTTTACTCCTAGGAGTAAAAAAACCATATGAAAACACTTACAGTCCATGTACGTACATATTGTTTTTTAAAAGTGCTCTCTATTGCGTATAAAATCGAAAGGATCATGAAAAAAATCCCGTACATCCAACTTGTGAGTGGGGGCACAGTGAGGAGCGGCGCACAGCGGCGGGGCTCTGCGGAGCGGCGGCGGCGGGCGGCGGCTCGTTGTGCGTGAAACTATCTTAACCTCGTATAACGCAAACAAACATTCTCTCCGAATTTGGCAAAGGTTTTTAAAAATACTAAATCATGTCGATGGTTAAAATGGCAATTGACGTACCTATAGGACATTTGGCCAAATTTTGTTTTTACTTTATCTTAAACTAGACTCAAAGCTCTATTGACTAGTAAATATAAAGTTTCTCTCTGAATTCTATTTATTGAGATATGAAATAATTCAAAAACTCAAAAAAATAATTTTTGGTCGTATACGTTATAAATAAAATTGAAATAGTTCTTAAAGGACTTGATTCTAAAATTCTTAAGGACATGGCCAAATCAATGTTCTTTATACAACCCACATCATTTTTTTCTTTTTAAAGTACTTTGGGGCATATAGGTAAGATTCAAAATTCAATGCTGACACCTTTACAACTAAAATACAGAGTGTTAGGCGCATGGTTGGACAAAAAAAATGCGAATAAGTGGTGCCTTGTACTACGTATTGACGCCTAATAAGGAGGTCCAGGGCCCATAAGATTAAAAAAAAGCTTCTTAAAAAAATGGCCAAAATTCATTTTTAAAAATAAAATAATTAAAAAGAAACATTAATAAAACCGCCCTTTTTATATTTGTATCTTCACAGTTGCACTTTTCTGTGAGAGTTGATATCTGGTGCAAATAATCACTCAAAAAATCTCAGGCAACAGAAAAGTTTTAAAAAGACGTAAGCAAAAACTATAAGAGGTCAAGCACTTCAAGTTCTTTGACAACTGTTCTGATTAATACTCTTTCCAACGATGTATCGATATTATTGCGTTGATACTATTTTATTTTATTAAGGCTTGTAGTACTGTTAGGCGATGGGCTTGCAACCTGTCACTAATACGCTGGTAAACATCTTAGCCTAATTGTGCAAATTGTGGTTATAGAATTATCAACAAGTTTTTAGAGATGTTTGTAATTCTGTAGCTCTGCCTACCCCACTCTGGGAACGAAGGCGTGATATTATGTATGTACTATTTTATTAATTGGAGTTATTTACCAATTTAGCTGAACACTTGGCAAAATTGGTAAATAACTAATATTTGATAGATTAAATTAATTTAAATATGCTAATGTTTCTAGTATTATTAATGAAGAATAATTTAGAAATTAAGTTCCTTATTGTTACGTTTCCTAGAACGTTTAGTACGATTTTCTATGGAAAAAATACTTCTTTACTTACGTATTTTTATTTTAATACCAATTTCTTTAAAATCCACAAAAAGTTCAAATATTTAATACGTTAATTATTTAATGAAAAAGACTACAGTTAGCTATTAGGTTATTTATGAATTGGATGTTACAAGGTATTTAAACGATTATTGTGCTTACATTTCGAACAAATTTGTCCAATACGATCCATAAATATTATGCTTTGGATAGTCCGTTACGAACATTTTTTTTTGTAATTAGGTTATAAAGGGCAAATTTGTAAAATGTTAAACGTAATGGACGTCTATCTTGCAAACTATTTCATTTACGTAAAATTTAATGATTGTAATCGATTCAGCTCGAAAAATAAACTATAATGTCCTTTACACCAAAACAAAACCATATTTTTTTTTAAAAAAATGGTAATTTTTCTATATATTTTTTATTTCTTTTGTCCTAAAAAGAAATTATCCCTTACGTCAATTGCCATTTTAACC
This sequence comes from Acleris literana, assembly GCA_946894065.1. Lineage (NCBI taxonomy): Eukaryota > Metazoa > Arthropoda > Insecta > Lepidoptera > Tortricidae > Acleris > Acleris literana. The sequence goes on from OX335692.1 coordinate 8,888,767, forward strand.
ATCGATGTATTTGTATCATTTCCTCGTATTGTTTGAAAAAAGCATTATGTATGCCTCGGCGGAAACTAGGATTTCCTGACTCGTATTTTAGCAGCTAAACCCCTCCTTAGGAACTCCCTTACGTTCCTCGCCTAGGCAACAATTTCATCATAATAATAATATATAGACGACAGTATCAAAACTGACAGACAGTCGGATTTTTAAAACTTGCTGTTTCATTAGTTATTAACTTTTTAATTAATCTCGCGCAGAATTATGGGCCCGTTTGCAGTGGCAGTCTTATATCTCGCACACGCGTCGATGCATTCGGGCGACGGACCGATGTATCCGAAAATAGCCAAGTTCGAGCAGCAGGCTTGTGAGAAGAACTGGTGGCTGGCTTTGCTGATGGTCGGGAATTACTTCAACACCTCAGAAATGGTATGTAAAGCTTTCCAAAAAATAAAGACAAAATGCATTGTTATTAGAGAGTACAATTTCGTATACTGAATTACTACTTAAAAGGAGATGATCCAAAAACTAGAATCGATTGGACAAATTGGGTACACGAGTTCATAAATATATGTGTACACTTTATAGATTAAAGTGACAAGGTACTAAAGTGTACACAAGTTTAGGAACTCGACTGTATTAGTATGTTAATTATTAGTGCTCAATTTATTTCACCGAAACGTCGACGCCGAAATCAATGAGGTATAGGGGAAAACCGGGAGACCTGACCAGGTAGGAGACTTGAACCATCTCAAATATCTAATTCAAATTTCGGGCTATCGGTTCCATTGCCAACTTGAACGACGATTGTACATAGGCGGCGGCTGCGACGGTGCCATATTGGTCGCCATTAGTATGGTTCGGCGTTGAGCGAGGAAAACGTGTTTTTGCGCGTCAAAAGTGAAAAAAAAAGATTATTTGCTTTATATTGCAATCTCAACAGTTTTGGAGGCAACAATGGTTTTAGTATCACATTGTATTAATGGGTTAGTGTAGTATTGTGGAGTTTAGAGATTTTTAGTCGGCCGTTGTAATTGTTTAAAGAAAACATCCCTTTCGTAAGGCAAGGGGGTAGCAGGAGACTTGACCACTCCGGTGGTAGGGAGACATGATCAGTGGTTGGATTGGAATCTCCCGCTCTGCTCTTTAGTAAATCATTATAAAATAATTATATGTGTTTTCTGATATGCCATTATTATTTAAAGGCTGATTCATTTTATGTTAGAAGTAAAATTATAATCTATTTTCTTTAACATTTTGTTAAAAAGCCAAAAATGGCTTCATGTTGTTGAATATTGATTACATTTGTAAGAAAGACTCATTTATAATATTGTCTTTATAAGTATGTTATTAATGTGCATAATCATATGTGATTCCTGATGTGCCATTATTGTGTAAAGGCTGATTCGTTTTCTGTTAGAAGCAAGATTATAATTCCAAGCTATGATCTCTAAGGAGCCTAAAAATGCTTTAATTACTTTAAATGTTGATTAAATCCTGTAAGAGAGACTCATTTATAATATTGGCTTTATAATTTTATTAATGTGCATAATCATATGTGATTCCTGATGTGCCATTATTGTTTAAAGGTTGATTACTTGATTATTTTTCTATTAGAAGCTAGATTATGATTTCAAGCTATTGATCTCGAAGGTTTATAAGCAAAAAAATGCTTTTATAATGTTAAATGTTGATTACATCCTGTAAGAGAGACTTAATTTTAAAATTTGGTTGTGTTTTGATTTAAATATTTTAAATTATAAAACCATTTTTCCTTTTTAGACAAATGTATGGCCAAGTTTCCCTCACACTCTGGTCAACAACTGGAGATTTGAACCATATAAAAAAATATATTAATTTAATCGAAAATCTAATAATATTAAATTATACCTAACTAAATTTGACACACATGGGCCTAATTACAAGATGCTACGACTAATAGATAAAATTTCAAGCATGTTTAATTAAAGTGGGGTTCATCTCTCCCGGACATCCCCTATGAGTCAAATAAAATTCCTGTAGCAATCACAACCTCGTTATTAACCCTAGATTTCTCCCGCTACGAGCATTTTGCCGCCCGTTGAAGAAAAATGGTGTTGTTTTCTACACGATGCATGTGTCAAGGTCAAGCTACTTAATAGCTGCCCTCACGTCCCTCTTCTCCTTATTTTGGAAATTACAAAAAAAATAATCACGCAAAAATCAATAAAAATCAATAAAAATAATCGCGGTTGACCGCAGGAGACAACAATAAAATTGTTGTCGGTGTGTTGCGTTTGGCGGCCAATTTCTCATTGCGCGACTACTCACGTGAGTCCAGTTTTTACTGTAGTTGAAACATTATTAATTTTCAAAGCGGTTAAATTACGTTTTGACGTAAATATCATATAAAATTAATTGATGTTTTGTTTATTTTGATTAAAGATTCGAGCCTTTTTTGTTATTTTAGTTTCGATTAGTTTATTTTATATCTTTATATTACAATGGGACTAAAGGCGAAGTTGACGTAGTCAATCAAATGACAGAAGAATATTTCGTGGGTAGAATGAATCGCAGAATATGATCGATGACATTAATTAAGTCAATCCTGAATATTGCCGGCATAAATATTCAAATAATATACAAAAATAGTCCGTCCAAGAAAAATAGAAGGACAAAAAAGGGAGGGAAGGGAAGTGACTGTGCACCGAACATTGTAGATACATGAGTTAGGACTTTTTTTGCTGAAATATATATCTTAGGTGATGAAAACGTTTAATTTTGTTAATGATTTAAGAACAAATATCTCTTTTTTACAGAGTTTAAGATAAATCCAGTGTTAAAAGTTAAAATTCAATAAATTTTATGTTATATTTCCAAAATCATTTCTTTCTAAGTCTAAGAGTTTAATTAATGGTACTTTTTCTGAAAGTTTATGCTTTATTCTATCCTTTTAAAATCAATATAAATGTATTTAACCAATATTTAAAAAAGAAGGACATTTTAAGTACGGGCGGCATGATGCTCCCCACGCGATCACTCACGTTTCACAGGAAGGCGCGACGACTCTACGGTTAACAGGAGAGGATTGAATCTGCTTTGACAATTGAATCTGAGATACTGTTTATTGGCTAGGGGGCAGGTAGGCTGGGCTGACGAAGTAAATATAGAAAAAATATGTCTTACCTTCTCGTGTTTTATACCAGTTTTTACACCAATGATAATTATATTTACGACAATATGAACAAGATTACCTGTAGTAGTGATTTCTATCAAACAATTAATCTCAAAGAACTAAATGTTTTACGCAAAACATATTTTCAATTATGTTCTACATATGATAATTTAAGATCTAAAAACCCAGCAGGTTGAATATCATTATCTCCATACCTAGCCCAGGTCAGGTTAAATACAATTCTGATTATATGAGCACAACTTCCCAATATGCGGCGACCGTGAACACAGGAGAAAAGGCGCAGAACATGCGCGTTAATAGTAGTTGACGTGACGGTTGCGTAATGCCAATTACGCAGAGTCGCGTACAATACTTTATCTACACACATATTATAAGTACTCTAAGATGGGTTCAGAAGCCGAAAGGCAAATGACCAGCGATGGTGTCCTAAGGGAATCCAACGAAGTCTGTGACGTGAAGTCTACCGGGTTGAGGATCGAGCGGGTACGAAAGGCCAAGAACCAAAAGGTGGTGGTTAGCTGTGCCAGCGAGAGAGACCTCGAGCTGCTCGGAAAGATAACGGAAGGGAAACTCAACGCGGAATACCCCCAAATGAGAAACCCCCTAATCTACGTCAGGGACGTCGTCAGTTGCCTTAATGACGTGGACCTACCGCAGATGCTGTTATCTCAAAACCACCACCTACTGGGAGGCCTAAACTTGGACCCCGATCAGATAAAACTCCGGTACCGCAGGAAAGCTCGAAACCTGCACTGCTGTCACCTGGTGTTTAAGCTTCCACCGGCTGTCTGGAAGAGGTTTGTGGAGACTAGAAAAGTCTACATTGGCATCCAAAGGCAAAAAGTGGAAGACCAGTCGCCCCTTGTACAGTGTTCTAAATGTCTGGCCTACGGACATAGCAGGACATTGTGCAAGGAGGCGAGCACCAACTGTCGGTTCTGCCTGACCTGCCACGGACCCGGCAAATGTCCGGGAAATCCTGAGACACCAAAGTGCATCAACTGCACCAGGGCAGGCAAGCAACTGACGGAGGTACGGCATGAGGCGTTTAGCCCCGACTGCTAAGAACGTCAGAAATGGGACACCATAGCACGGTCGAGAGTGGCATACTGTTGTTTGCCACTCTCGACCTCACAGTTGTACCGGCGAACAAAACGCAAACCACCTCCGCCACCGCCCCCCACAAGACAAAGTTCCTACAAGTCAATCTGCAACGGTCAAAGCTGGTAACAGCTGAACTCCACCAGGCCATGCAGGACGGAAACTGCGAAGTAGCACTGCTACAGGAACCGTATGTGGGCGGAAAGGGAGAGATGATGCCGCAACAAGGTTTCAAGGTGAGAATCGCGCGAAACCAGTGAAGTCAGCAATAGTAGTGTTAGGTGATCGAGTCCAGGTGCAACACGACCCACAGCTGGTCATGGACAATATCACGGCGACACTTCTGAAGTTGGTAACGTATCAGTTGGAGTAATCTCGGTTTATTTCGAGCCAGACCAAGACTTGGAGGGATACATTGCCAAAACAAAGGAGATCATGCTTAAATTGGGTACAGACAGCTACATCGTGGGAGATGATGTGAATTCTTGGAGCTACTGGTGGGGAAGCAGATCGGAGAACCACAGGGGGCAGCTTACCATAGCTTTCTCAATGAGGTAGATCTGAATGTTTTGAATGTTGGATACACTCCGACATTCGAGACATACCGGGGAGGCAAGTTATACACTAGCATCGTTGATGTGACAGCGTGCAGTACCAACATTCTGTCCAGGATCCAAGACTGGGAAGTCGACAGGAATGTTGTCATGTCCGATCATAACACCATAAAATTTGCAGTGGGTAGTGAAGCGGCCCCGAAGCCAGTACCAAGACCAACAACCAGGATTTACAACACAAAGAAAGCTGACTGGACCAAGTTTAAGACCGTTCTGTCAGTGGAGCTTGTGGAAAGAGACTTGACGATGCATTCTTTAAATAACATTGGAGACACAGAAGCACTGGAGCAGGGACCAACGCCTACATCGGTGCGGTGTCGTAAGCATGTGAAGAATGCATCCCGAAACCGGGAGCTTCCAAGACAAACGCAAAGCCGCCGTGGTGGTCCAAAGATTTGGACCGACTGAAAAAAGAGGTGTTAAGAAGGAAAAATAGTGGAAAAACTTATAAATAACAGAATTATAAATTATCTTGATAAATACAAAATCTTACCTTCATCTCAATTCGGGTTCAGACGAGGACACTCTACTGAAGATGCTGTGATCGCCCTTTCTTCTTTAATTGTCAAAGCTGTAGACGAAAACAAAAAATGTCTCACAGCATTTCTAGACCTCAGGAAGGCTTTTGACACAGTTTCAGTTCCCATCCTCCTAAATACCCTTGAATACGTAGGAATAAGAGGAATCCCACTTAAATTAGTCAGTGACTATCTCCTTAATCGTAAACAAAAAGGTCAAAATCGGTAACCACACCAGTGACGAATGTCTTGTCACTTTTGGGGTCCCACAAGGGAGTGTCCTTGGCCCAACACTATTTTTAATATATATTGGCCACATGAAAATCGACAATGACACTATCTTTGCCTATGCTGATGATACTACTGTTGTCTTCACGGGAAATACTTGGGATGAAGTCCAGAGGTCTGCTGAGCTAGGTCTTGCTAAGATAGCTTTATGGTTAGAAGCCAATTTACTCACCTTAAATACAAATAAAATAAATTACATGTGCTTCACCAAATATAGCCATACACAACCGGATACTAACTTTCGTGTCAAAATACACACTTGTGATAACTTCAATCAACGTAACTGTTCTTGTTCCACTATAGCCAAGGTCGAGTATACTAAATACTTAGGAGTTATGATCGACCAACGTCTGACATGGCATGTCCACTCTGAACTAATCATGTCTAGGACGCGTAAATTAATCTGGGTCTTTAAAAATTTAAGATACGTACGTATACCGGCCTGGGGTGGGGCAACAAAAACAAAATTTGTTGAGCTAGAGAGAGCTCAAAGGTCACTACTTAAGGTAATGCTCTTCAAGCCATTTACATTTCCCACTAGTGAGCTCTACGCTGCCTGCGACCAACTTAGTGTCAGGAAGCTATATATATTGTACGTAGTTTTGAGAAGATATAAAAAGACGCCATACAAACCCATTACAGCTGTTACTAGAAGAAAACCCAGTGTAATCCAAACTCCGAAGGCGAAGTCAGCCTTTGCGAGAATTCAATATGTTGTACAATCAGCCAAGCTTTTCAATCGCATTGATAAAAATCTAAATATCTACTCTTCTAGTTTTCGTGAGTGTAAATCTAAAGTTACGAAATGGCTGAATTCCCTTAACTTCAGTGATACCGAACTTTTATTAAAATAAGTATATGCTTAAATAAATAGAAAACATTCAGCACTTGGGAGCAAATGCTTGCTTGATAGTCACACAATTGTTTGCCCACACCAGGGATGGAACCCGGAACCGCTAGCCTCGTAATGTATATTGTGGGTATAGATAGTCAAATGGACACCATTCACACACTCACTCACAAATACACACACACACACACACACACACTCATTGACTCACCCACACACACACACGCACACACACACACACACATACACACACACACACACACGCAAAACAGTCATATTAAGTTTCTTGTAAATTTGTAATTACTTTAATTTTAATTTTTAAGTAAAATATAGTTTAGTTAAAATAGAACCTACTTTATGTCATGTCAAGAGCCACCAGCACTTGGAGGAGCGATGTTCTCTTAACACAAGTATATTCTTTACTTAAAAAGGGGCATCTGCCACTATTGTAACCTAGTTAGTTAAGTTACTGAATAAAGCATTATTATCATTATATATTATTATTATAAAAGGCGAATAAGGAACGCAGCCCCAAACCGAAGGCAGTACGTACTCAACCAATACCTCCAGGTAAAGGAAGAGTATGCCATGAAAGCGACAGAAGCTCAGACGGCTAGCTGGAAGGATTTTTGTATCGCGCAGGATAGGGAGTCTATGAGGGACAAAATCTACCGAGTAATCAGGAAAACGGCTAGACGTCAGGAAGACACGTTGCTCAGAGACGAACGGGGGCTCACCTTAACACCCGAAACAGTCGGCTCAAAGACTGGCTGAATGCTTTTATCCGGATGATTAACAGGACGGTGAGTCCGACTATCACAGGAGCACCAGGGATGATACAGAGGGAGACAACCCAGCAGTAGAGTCACACCTCACTGGCGATGATCCACTTTTCACACAAGTGGAAATGGATACGGTAGTCAGAAGTATGAACCCGAAAAAGGCACCTGGGTCGGACGGACTCACTGCAGACATATGCGCAGCAGCTATTCAGTGCAATGGAGAAGTATTTTTGTGCTTAGCTAATTCCTGCCTTAGGCTAGCCTACTTCTCCAAAACCTGGAAGTCAGCACATGTCTGCATCCTACGGAAACCCGGTATGGAGGACTATACCCACCCCAAGTCATACCGACCGATTGGTCTATTGTCGGTATTAGGGAAGATCCTGGAAAAAATGCTAGTAAACAGGATCAAGTGGCATAATCCCGGCCCTGAACAATCGTCAGTACGGGTTCATGCCCCAGAAGTCGACGGAAAACGCCCTCTATGACCTGATGAGACACATAAGAACCGAAGTAAAAACGAAGAAACGTATCGTGCTACTCGTCTCGCTAGATATAGAGGGAGCTTTCGACAACGCCTGGTGGCCGAAGCTCAGAGCCCAACTGGCCAAGAAAGGCTATCCGAGAAATCTTTACCACATGGTCCGCTCCTACCTGGACGACCGCATGATAAGGATACAGTACGCGGGCGAAACCAGCGAAAAGCCCACCACAAAGGGATGTGTCCAAGGCTCTATAGGAGGTCTAATCTTCTGGAATGTAATTCTAGACGATCTCCTACAGATGTTCAACGACACGGACGCCCATTGTCAGGCCTTCGCTGGCGACGTCACTTTGGAGTTATCTGGCAACGACTCAGGTGCAGTGAAAGCAAAAGCCGAACGGACTCTCCAAAAAGTGGTCGAATGGGGTACCCAAAATAAGCTTAACTTGGCCACTCACAAAACGGGAGCCATGGTTATAACGAGGAAGCTGAAATGGGATCCTATCCGAATCTCAATGGCTGGGACCGTGGTGGAGCTTGTCGACGAAATGAAACTGTTGGGACTCACCATAGAACGTAAACTGACCTTCAACGCACACGTAGAAAAAACGTGCCGAAAGGTAACGGATATCTACAGACAGCTGTCACGTGCGGCGAGGGTGTCATGGGGTCTCAATAGCGAGATAGTGAAAACCATCTACGTAGCGGTGATAGAGCCGATCGTCCTGAACGCAGCAAGCGCTAGGCACAAGTCTGCCAACAAGTTGATGGTGCGAAACATGCTAGACTCAATACAGCGTGGTTTCGCCCAGAACCCCCATCCCACCCCAGAAGCCCGACTCACATGGTGGGAGAATGGAAGAGAAATCCGCAACTCAACCTTTAAGCTTGCGCCCTATAATATAACACCGTGTTTCAAACCGAACTGTATGCTCTACTCAGGGCAGTGCAGATCGCAGGGAAACACAAGGCGCAGAGCGTCAGCATCCTCAGTGACTCAAGATCTTCACTGGAGCTCCTCAAATCACCGGACACGACACACCCCTTGGTCCAAACGAGAGAGCAGACGAACTGGCAAAGCAAGCCCTTAAGAAAAAGACAGCACCCAATATGACATGGTGCCGGTGTCTTACGCCAAGAGGTCGATAAGACAAAACACGGTCGAACAGTGGCAGGTTCGCTACGGGGCATCCGGGACAGGAGCGACAACCAAGAAGTTTTTACAACTGTGAGAGATGCGAATAAAGAAACTCAAACTCACAAACTTCTTGGTTCAAGCGTTTACTGGTCACGGAGGCTTCGCCGCCTATCTCCACCGTTTCAAGATCAAAGATTAACCTTCGTGTGTCTGCGACCCGACCCTTGATGAGGACATTGTCTGGGACATTGTCTGCGATTGCCCGCGTTTCGGCATGGAAAGGCTCGACCTTGAGCAAAAGACCGGCGTCAAAGTTTCTCCGGATAGCTCAATCTGGAAAGCCCTGCTGGGAACAGAAGCCAACCGCGAAAGCACGCAAGGATTTTATAGAAAAAGTGGTACGCGTAGCGTGTTTAAGGAGCAAATAGTTCGGTACCCGGACTAATCTGGAAAACGCTACGCTGAAATCTGACACCACGCAAACACTTCGGCCACAGGACCCGGGCAGGATCCCACGCCGAAACAACCCCCAGACCTCCCTCAACCTTCCCCCAAACCTTCGTACTCGTAACCCCCCCCCCCCCCTCCTCGCCGTATATAGTTTCTCCAACCCAAACATTGTTCTCCCACATATCCTCAAACCCTCGTACCTGTATCCCCCCTTCCATTCCCCCAAACCGAAAACAACAAATCCCCAATGCACTCGTAATCTTGTAGGATGATGCAATAAACAGTATAAAATCTTCCAACCCCCTTAACCCCATCTGTAATAACTATTGTTAAAAAAAATATCTCTTTCTTTGTTCTAACGTAATTACCTCTATATGTTAAACCCAGAGCTAGCTCTAACCTTTAGTGTTTAACATACACTTAAGGTTAGAGTTAGTTATATTATAAGCAACCTCCTGACGCACGCACCTCCCGACTACCTATCGGGTGTCGGTAGGACGGGGGATGGGGAATCCTGCGGCCTCCAAAATGGGGGAATGATTTTCTCTCCCGGCCCTTCAGCACTGGCTGGGGTAAGGCTCCGCGCGCGATTCACTGGCCCCTCGTCAAATTGACGCTTGCCCCTCCCATTAAATTATAGCAGATGTAGGCTAAGTTGCAATGGAAGAGGTCAAAAAAGAGGGCAGCGCTAGGAGACACGTGCAAAAATTAGTATCTCCAGGCAAAAGAGAAAGCCTCTAAAAGGGTAGCCCCACCCATAAAGATGGTATCCACGGCCACACAAGTGGTCCAAAAAGATCTCCGACCTAACCCTTCCATTGTCGGGCAAAAGAAAGGAAGCCCGTAGTCAGGATTCCCACTCCGCGACTCATATAGCTATAAGTCTCCCCTCCATCCCAACCCCCATTCCTATCCCCCCTTTTTGGAAAAACCCAGCGGATAAGTAAACGGAGGAAGGACTTTCTCCTCCGGCCTTTCAGCACTGGCTGGGGTAGTATCCGCGGGAGTCTAAATTCTAGTTGGTAATAGGGGCATTGGTGTTTTTAGCCGGTGCGAGACCGGCAGTACCTGAGCCCTCCATTCCCAGGTCTCCGGAAGGGATTTTCACCTTTGCCCCTTTTTCTTAAAGTAATTAAAGCAAAAAGCAAACAAAAGCAAGGACATTTGTCTCAGGCCCTTCAGACGATTACCAAAAAAAAAAGACCAGCATTACCTGTGGTAGTAGGTGACAGCGATGACAGCTATAACGTAATTTCATTACGTTGTTGAATATTGTAGGAGGGTAGTGGGATCCAAATTTGGGACATCTTCTAACATTAACAGCAGTCATCGCTCGGCTGTCACCTACTACCACAAGTAATGCTGGTCATTACCTACGGGTTTTGAACGCATAATATAGGACTTAGTTAATAAAGTTGCATTGTGTAAGTGACTGAAGTAATAATCTAAGACTTTGCGGTTGATATTAATTACTTCTATAGTCACCGTGTCATTAAATTATCAACATATCTATATTATATAAAAGGCAAACCTAACTGACTCACATATCAACGCACAGCCGAAACTACTGTATCTAGAAACTTGAAATTTGGTACAGGGGTTCCTTTCATGATGTAAGTGAGCACTAAGAAAGGACTTTCCGAAAATCGACGGGAAGAAATAGGGGGAGTAGTGGGAAACTAATTGTACGCGTACGAAGTCGCAGGCATCCTCTAGTCATTAATATATCATTGACTAGCTTCTGCCCGCGACTTCGTCCGCGTAGAATTAGTAATTTTGCCATCCCACGGGAAGAGTGATTTATTTATATCGTGATTCAAGGTAGCCCTGTGTGTTAATCCAGTGTATAAGCAAATTATTCCTAATTGTATGTAACCAAATTCGTCCGTCCTTTTTAGCAAAGATGTAACAAACCCGCGCACGCATAACCTTTCGCATTTATATTATATGTAGTATAGGATGTAAATAGGACATCCAGCGCACTGTATCGCTCTGGCCGAAATCGTAGTCGAAAAAATACCCTCGGTTTGTGAGTCCGACTCGCACTTGACCGGTTTTCAGTATTTGTTGTTTTTTTAGTATTTGTACTATGTATAATCATACAAAATTTTGAAGTTGTGTGTTTAATCGTTTTTACAATACAACAAAAAGAAAAATGGTTTGCAGATTTTTTATCACAATTTTGTATTTGAATAGGTAATCAAACTGAAAATATCCCGAACAAAGCAATAAGGACGAAGTTCTTCGATAAATGAGCGCATTGAGCGCGAGCGGGTTTTGCCGCTCCTATTTAAACTCCCGGCGTCCGCGACCCTGCGACGAACTTTGTTGCTGTGCTTTTATGTAAGTACCTATAAACTAAAGTCGCACAATTTCACCCTGAACGAATTATATGATTTAGATGTTAGTGCGTAAAGCATTATAGTAGGTGTAAGTGCTCAATTAGTTTTTAAAGAATAAAGAATAGTAAGTTTTAATTTCGGTCAAAAAAAACGTAACCTAACCAACTGTACTTACTCCCAGTACATTACAGCTCTGCTATTATCATAGCTCATAGGTATGAGTTTTATCTTTGATATACAACTTCTAACCCCATTTCACCCACCTTACGATTTTTTTTTCACTTTTTTAACCACGAACATGACGAAATTCATACAAAATTCTACAATCCTCTTTTATCCCTTAGGGGTAGTTTTTCCAAAATCGCTAGATCTATATTTTTTATTTATAAATAGTAGCCTGTATACCAATTTTTACGTTTCTTACTAGAAAAATGACGAAACCTTTATTCTACACCCTCCTTTATCCCTTAGGGGTAGATTTTCCAACATCCGAAAAAAAAAATTTTTTATTAAATAGTTTCTGCCCGCGGCTTCTTCCGCGTAGATTGCGGTGATGTGTTTATCCGGGCTCAATCCGGGGTACAAGCCTAAGCTATCTCCATTTCAAACTTCATCCAAATCCATTCATTCGTTGAGCGTGAAGAAGTAACAATCTAACACACAAATTTTTACACACATAATATTTAATGATCGGCGACCGGTAGCATTTTATGTCACTTAAACGTATCAAACGTAATCATCACTTATACATATTATAAAACAAAGTCGCTTCCCGCTGTCTGTCTGTACCTATGTATGCTTAGATCTTTAAAACTACGCAACGGATATTGATGCGGTTTTTTTTAAAAGCTAAAGTGGTTCAAGCGGAAGGTAGAGAAACACTGATAAATTTAGAGGTTGATTTTGCAGATAAAAATTGTCCTGTACACTATATTATTTAAATAAATACTTTAGAAGATATGGCAGATTCAAAATTACGCGCAACCTAAATCTGTATTATCAAAAAGCTTGGCCGCCGGCCCTAAAGCCACGCTTCGCCCTTTAGTACCTACAGCCTACAGCATCCCATAGTACCAAACATTTTGGAATTATCAAATTATTACTTATATTTATATTAAGCTTTTCAAATTATTAAATTAGGGAAATGGGTAGGTAGTTTGATTGAGTTTAGGTTTTGATTAAAAGTTATTTTTATGTTGTCTACACTTCTACACTAATATTATAAAGAGGAAAGATTTGAACTTTTGTTTATTTATTTGTTTGAATAGAATAGGCTCCGAAACTACGAGACCGATTTGAAAAATTCTTTCACCATTAGAATCCTACATTATCCCTTATGAACGATAAATAATAAATAAATAAAGGTTATATAATATTTTCAAAAAAGTTAGGGATCCGTATGAAAGCATCGATAATGGAACCCAAGGTGTGAAAAATATACGAAAAAAATCCTTATATCGCGTACGCTGCGGAAATTATTGACAATAGAGCAATATGATCTACTACAGTTTTATAGAAGACATCAATTTCTAGAAAAAAGTTCGCAATACCATATTTCTAACTATTATAGTTATGTCACAATAACTACTTTTTCATGTTAAAATATGCAATAGTAACGCCGGTACTAACTAGGCCCCATTCTTCGTACCTTGCTATTAATCCTTATCCAAATAAATCACTTCGAGGCTATATCAGTACCTGTAAATTACTTTTTGAATTATTCAAATCGGACATACCATTCAAAAATTATCATGAGTGTAATAATTATCAAAATTGTAATTTAAGAAACAGGCTGAAACAGCCCTCTAACTAAGTGTCTTTAATTGGTTTTATCTACAACAGAGAATAGATAGACACGTAAAATTTGGCTAATGGTTCCTGTATATTGTGTAAATGAGTCAGCAGAGCATCAAATAGTGTATGTACATACCTATATGGGTACATTAAATCACGCCTGTTTCACAGATGGGTAGGTAGAGACCACTTCTTTCTTTTCACTTTCAAGAGTGTAAGTGATGATGAGAAATCTATTACTTAAGTATCTAAACATTTAACCGAAACCATGCATCTCTTCTCTAATCTCTTCTCTAAATAGTATAAATTAAAGTCGCTTCGCGCCTGTCTGTCTGTTTCTCCGCTAACTCCTAAACCACGCAACGGATTATGATACGGTTTTCATTGTCATTTAGGGAATTTATTCTTGATGGTTCATATTTACATTTCGTTTTAATTAAGGTTTAATATAGTTGAGAAAACTCAATGTTTTCCTACCAAGTCGGTAAAAATCTTTTTTGGGGCTTTACATAGCTTACACTGGCTAAACCTTAAGAGATGTGTCAAAAGAATGTATTGAAGAATCGTAGTTCTCTAAAAAAAATAGAGAAAAGTCCTGAATGGCATATGTCTATCTCCTAAGATTGACTCACAGTAACCATTTTTATGTTTATGATTTTATTTTGAAATACTAGATTATTAGCGAAGCTATTCTGTCCGATTCAGTATTTAACCTTATCCAGATAAATGCATTGGTTACCTTGGGCAACTTATGAAGATTAATATTGTCCCGTACAATATATTATTTAAATAAATACTTTAGAATATATGGCAGATTCAAAATTACGCGCAACATAGATTAGAAATCAAAACAAATATGAGAGTTTCGTTGTTTGCACGTATGAAAACGGCTATTTGCAGAGTTGTTGCTCAAAATAGGAAATGGACAAATGCCCTAAGATAATAGGAGCATTAATCTTCAAAATGAAAACCTTTGCGTTTTAGTAAAATAATTAGTCGACCATGTTTATTCCGAAACTAATAATATTAATTCTAAGACTGCACTAAGGAGAGAGCTATTTTATCACCAACGAATAGTCAAGTAGGTATAGAAAATCAATGCACTGACACAAACATACTACTCTGTAGACACTGTGCTCGACCTGGAAGAGGCTATCCATTTCCCAATGGAATTTCTCAATTCCTTACAACCTTCTGGATTGCCCCACATGAATTGGTTTTGAAAGATGGGTGTCCTTTTATTTTACAACGGAACCTTAATCCAACCCAATTAACATCTTTAAAAACGTTCATAATAGAGTGCACCATACTGACCGGATGTGCGGCTGGAAAAGTCGTTTTAATTCCCCGGATTCCATACTTTCCAGTTTAAACGACTGCAATGTCCCGTAAAATTATCGTTTTCAATGACAATTTACAAGTCTCAAGGTCAGACATTCAAAGTTGCGGGCTTTAGATCTGGGGGCCTAATATCGCTGCGTTTATCGCGTGACAAAGTTTGGATAAGGCATCCGTCACCTTCTGACACGTAAATAAGAACGAGAGTGACGGATGCTTTATCCACATTTGACATGCGATATTAACGCAGCCATGCTACTAGGCCTGAGCGTTGAGTGTTTTTCCCATAGAGGTATGTAGCCCTTTCGCGCGTCACTTACAGCCAAAATTTGTTTGTATTGTGCAATGAAAAGTCCGCTGTAAAAATTGTATCCTAGAGAGATTCTATAATAGCTGGCAGTCATGATTTGAATTGAATTTAAAATCTAACGGCATCAAAAACTCAATCGTCATGAAATAAAACATCTATGCACAACGCACCTATCTTTAATTTGAAAAGTATATTATTCCAGATGAACTTGGATTATTTTTACTTATACAGTGGTGGTCACATAATTAGGGACACTTGTTTTTTTCCCATACAATAAAATTGCCTACAAATATAGCTTTTCAATTTTGACAACCATTCAAAAAGTTCTTGATCAATTATATTTTTAGTTTAAATGTATGTACAATTTATCTCTGTTGAGATCACATCTTTCATTTTATAAGGATTTGAAAAAATAAATATTCGGCGCTCATACAAAGTTGTAGAATTTTGTATGGACGCGTCAGCACTTAGTTTTTAAATCCTTATAAAATATAAGGTCCCTTTTTAATATTAGTTCACTGTACATCAGTTTAAACCTTAGTTAATTATGTAAAGTAAAATGTATTTAGCAATAAAATTGGTCGAGAACTTTTTGATTAGTGGTCAACATTGAAAAGTCATATTTGTAGGCAATTGTATGGGGAAAAAACAAGTGTCCCTAATTATGTGGCCACCACTGTATGTATTAACCGAAGCGAAGCGAGGGCGGGTCGCTATTGACTAATAATGATAAGTCTCATTAGTAGAATAATAATTAGTAGGATACTGGCATTAATGGGATTAGTGGATAATAGAATAGCTTTCGCTCCCTCGGGAACGGTCCAATTTTCTGGGATAAAAACTATCCTATATCCTATTCCAGTGCCTAACCTATATGTGTGCCAAGTTTCATCTCGATCCGTTCAGTGGTTGAAGCGTGAAAGACGGACAAACATACACACTTTCACATTTATAATATTAGTATAATATAATATGGATGGTGTAAAATAGTATAGTAGGTACACAATAAGTCACGATTTTTCTATTGTATACTTTGTCAGCGTATAATGGAGCTTCTATTAACCATTTTGTTCCAATCGATTCTAGATGTCGTTGAAGACATTTTTTGACTATGTTAATAATGTCAAATGAAAGACAACCAAGAAAAAATAATACCTCAACTGAAATTTCAATCGAGATACTCCTGTCACTTGCATACCTAATGTATGTAGCGAAACAAACCCAATCAGAGCACCCCAATTCTAAAAGGGATTCCCTTCGGAAGATCCATAATACAACAAGTCTTTAGCAGGAAAAACTTTCGACGAAATGATTCATTCTTTGAAATGGTTGTTGATATTTTGAACGTGTATAAAAACGATCATTCCAAATCCAATATTTGAGTTCTTCCAGTGTCACCCAGCTACGTGGTACATCCCTTGTGACTTCCACTTCTACGTCATCACTTTGGTTCTCCTCTACGTTTACCGAAAGAACCCTAATGCGGGTAAAATAGGCGCTGCCATCGTTTTGGCTATTGGAGTCCTGGGACCGATCATCAGCACATACGTTTACGATCTGCCAGCCATTTTAATTTATAAAGTTGGGTGAGTAAGATTCACTTTTGAAATTAATTTAAATAAGTTTTTAAATCTTACCTTTAATGATCATGTAAAAAAAGTATGAATCTACTACGTAGAGGTGGAGACACTAAAAATGACTCCAAATAAGTTTTGGTGTTCAACTTGCTCTAGTAACTATTTCCTCAAGTTCAAATTCTATGTTATTTGTCTACTGTCCAGTAGGTCAATTCTGCCAGTGAAGATTGTACTTTAAAAAAAAGTGACATAGATATCTCCATTCTTTATTTTAAGTTGTGATTATTAAGAAGCGTAAATTTATGAATTATAAACAAGGCACATTTATTTAATGTTTCTTAATATAACCACTTTTGGTGATCAAGAAAGATACCTCATTCAAACTGATCTAGATGTAGCATCATACTTCCGACAGCGTCCTCAAAATTATTGCGTGTATTTTTTCGTCTAAAATAGCAAATGAATATAATCCGCACCGCTTAATGGTAACAAGTTCAGCTTTAGGTTCTAATGGTAACGCCGACTGACATTCAATGCTGGAGCTGGATATAATCTTAGGCCTCCGCCATGGATGCTACGGTCTGTTTCGCATCTAAAAAATTACTGGTTTCTTCACCAAGTCATCGGGACACCTTGTCTACGGGGGTCTACTAATTATACGACCGCAGCTCACAGACGCCTACAATATTACAAGTATAGCTTCCGTCGCTGGCCGTGATTATAATAAGAACCAACAATATTTTCAGGACAGAGATAAATATCAGAGGCAACAAATACTTCAACTACGGTTACATACGGACTCACAACAGAATGGGCCCTTACATCGTTGGGTTGCTCGTCGGATATGCCATGTCGATTTACAAGCCGACGGAACACAAGAAAATCTGGTCTAAGGTAAGTTCCGCACCTTAATATTTTTCATTGTTTGTTTTAATTTGAGTTAGATTTGGCTGCAATCTAAATTCTTTAGCTTTTGCTTTGATTGTATCCTATATTAATTAGTCTAGAGTTAAAGGAGTGTTAATAAAATAAACGTAGACTCAAATGGTGATACAGAAACCGAGGGAATTTAATGTACCACACTTTTTTGGGAATAATTAAATAAACAAAGTAAAGGCCACCAACACCACTACCACTGCACTCTAAAATCCACTCCAAAGTAGGAGTGGATTTATTCCTATTATAGAGTTACAGTTCTAAAAATTGGGGTAATTGTATAAAAGATACCACAGAGTTAAAGTTTATCTAAGGGACCCCATTTTTCTAAGGTAAATTTGTTTGACTTGATTTGAATGATTTCTATTTCAGACAACCTCATTCTTGGGCGTCCAAGCATCCCTCACTCTAATTGGAGCGGTTCTTGCAGCAGGGTACCTTTGTTACATAAATGACGTCCACGGTTTCCTGGCTTGCATCTACATGGTCTTTAACAGAGCCACCTTCGCAGTGGCTGTCCTTAGTGTCATAATTTTCTGCACATATGGAGATGTTCGTAAGTATTCTGTTAAATATTTGTTCAGTTTTAGGAATGGGCAGAAGTCCATCATCAGCTCGGGTAGTTTAGGATATAACACAACGACCGCTGACAATAAGATGCTAAACGTGAATTTGGTGCAGGGCTATGACCATTACCAGTATTCTAAAACTACTGGAACTCTCGAGATGACGTTCATCTACTTTAACTGCATTTGGACATTTTTTTAAGTAACTTTTCACTGCTGTTTAAGATCTAACGATGTGTGTTATGAGCACGGTTATAGAGTACATACGCTTTGATGTGTTTTTTTTATTAGGAATGAAGCCAATACCGCTCGTATTTATAACGAAGTCTTCTTTAACATCCACTTATTAATTTTCAAGCCAAACAATTAAATGAAAGTGTCAATATTCCTACTGATGTTTGCGATAAAAACTTCATTAACATTTCTTTTCCAGCTCTGATCAATTCGTTCCTCAGCTGGAAAGCGTTTGCGCCGCTCAGCCGCCTCTCATACGGCGTCTACCTGATTCACCCGCTGATGCTCTACCGGAGCAAGTTGTCACTTCGTAGTCACTTCACTTTCCATATATTTGACAGCGTAAGATATTCAATACGTCTCTTTTATCGTATAGATTCGGATTGTCTTATTTTTAATTTACTCCGTCATTATTTGCCAACTAAGTACGACGCCCCAGCGCCAGAAAAAAAAAAAAAAGGACTCAGCTGCAGTCAAACTGTTTGACAGTTTTGCAGACTATTTGTTTAAGAACATTATGTAATTTTTGGTTAATAAATAAACAATAATAATAATAATAATAGATCAGGGCAGAGATTCTAGGCTGTAGAAACCATATCGTCTTAGACCTGTTATCGTATTGTCAACGTTTTGTTAGCTCTTATGTATTTGACTGTAATTACAACAGTAACGCTATTGCGGCCGAGTTAAAAACAATACCATATCGTCTTTGACCTGGGTCTCTATTCTAGGCGGTAAAAAACATATCGTCTTTTACCTGTTATAGTATTGTGTTGAACTCGGCCGCCATTACTGTCAAGTAAATAAGAGCTATACTTAAAACGTTGACAATACTATAACAGGTCAAAGAAGATATGGTTTTTATCACCTAGAATCTTGGCCTAGCATTGGCTCAGCTCAAATGAAACATTAGCGGACTTTACACAGGCGTTCTATCGCGCGTTCTTAGGAGCGTACAGGAATGCAAGCCGGTAAGCCTGTACGCAGAATTGTGCGCGAGTATGCTTTTTAAGTTGTTAAAGCTAACTTTCTTTAGCGCGGGATTACTCGTATCAGTTTTTGTTAAAACGGAAAGAGCGAATGTGTAAAGGCTTATCGTGCGTGATAGACCTCGCGAAAGTTTTACTGAGGTAACGCAGTTATACCAGTAGTGTCCATACATTTGACAGCGTAAGAGAGAATACATTTCTTCTATTGTATAGATTCCGATTCTCTTATTTTTAATTTACTCCGGGCCTTTGCCAACTAATTACGACGCCCCGGCACCAGATCAGGGCCAATATTCTAGGGGGTAAAAACCATATCGTCTTTGACCTATTATCGTATTGCCAATCGTATTGCCAACGTTTTAATAGCTCTTATTGACTTGACAGTAATGGTGGCCGAGTTAAAAACACTACCATATCGTCTCTGACCTGGGCCTCTAGACTAGGCGGGAAAAATCTTATCGTCTTTGTCCTGTTATGGTATTGTTTTGAACTCGGCAGCTATTAGGTACTGTCATGTAAATAAGAACTATAAAACGTCGACAATAAGTTAAAAGGTCAAAGACGATATTGTTTTTACCGCCTAGAATCTACTCAGGTCAAGCATTGACTCAGCTCAAAATGAAACATTGAAAAGTTTTAAAGTAAGATTGTTAGATATTAGGTACTATAAAAATAAGTCACCTTTCGATTTGCAGATCATAGAAACTGGTGGACTAGGAGCTACGTCTGTCGTGCTGAGTTTGATGGTGTTTCTTCTTGTGGAAGCGCCTCTCATCAACTTCACGAACCGATACCTCGATACCAAGTAAGAATAGTAATCAAGTCAAATCAAAATATTATTTACTGGTATTTCTTTCGTAGACCACTAGACCAAATTTAACATTATTTCCACGAGCACTAACAATATTTTCTGAAGAGAAGTGTTCTATATTTAAATTGAGGACTTGAACTACCTGGGTTTAAAGTTTCATTCAAATCATGTATATATTAAGTGTTTTCTTAATCCAATAACACATATCTACTACAGAACTCATAATTTATGCCGCCTTATAAATGTAAGTATATATAAGTAGGTATTATAAGTAAGTTGGTAATAGTTTTCTATGCTAAGATTGACAGCGGTCCCCACACTAGGTTACACCTGTATCGCGGGGGCCAGAAATATCGAGTAAATATAACGTTGGACGTGTTACAAGCATTCCCGATTTACCTTATCCTAGAATTTCTGAGTGTATCTGTTATTTAGCATACATGTATGAAAGAGAGTGTGCGTGTATATTTGATAGGGTTTACAAGGGATTGCGAGAGAAAGAGAAGGGAAAGGGCAAATTATTTAATAATTGACAGGATTTTTTCCGTTTCTGCGTAATCCAAGGTCAATAGCCAGTTTTCAATCTTAATTTTAGTTTCAAATAATGAGCATTTTTGGAACTGACACTCTTTAATTATTTTTTTTGTAAATATAAGGATGCAAAATACTACCAAAATGCTTAGCAAAATTAGTTTTAACTTTTGGGACGTGTATCCTGAAAACTCTTCTGGTTAACAGTTGGGGGTATTCATCAGACCTACGCGTCGTCGCATGCATGTTAAGAACTACCTTAGAAATATATAATTGTCGTATAGTTAGAAGTTGTGATTATTCGTATAGGAGTTTCGTGGGATATCTGGAGGGCTTTTTACACATCACCTTAAGAATGGACCGCTGCGCTCTCTCAATGACCATCATATGGGTTTTTGATGTGCCACCCCAGCACGCTATGCAATACGTCAGTACCGATTGACATAATGCAGTATAGATCATTTTTAATATGCGCTTATCGGAAATACCGCGAAGATTCCTCATAACGTGGATGAGTTTCCTTGCTCTGCCAGCTAGTACTGCAATATGCGAGACAAAGGTAAGCTTCTCGTCCATAGTAACACCGAGGTACTTCATATCTTTGGCCTGATCTATTTCCTTGCAGCTGCAGTCAGCGTGACTTTGTTTACTACAGGAGTGGTTTTTAAGAACTATGTGACGCTTAGGCTCTGACGCTTTCGTTTTGTGGAAACAGAGGTATTTTGTTTTACTCAGATTAAGAGTGAGTAAGTTTTTTGCTAGCCAGTTACAAGATTTAGACCTATTGATGCAAGTTCGTGGACCGATTCCCACGTCGATGCTTGGAAGACGAGTGCCGTATCGTCCACATAGCAGAAAATATGCACATCTACCAGGGGGGCAATCACGGAGTCTATATCACTCAAGTAAGCCAGGAAGAGACTGGGACCGAGAATAATACCCTGGGGGACACCGAAAGTGGTTTCTAGTGGGTCACTGGAGTGTTTTCCTATCTTTGTTACTTGACTTCTTCCCATGAGATAACTTTGGAACCAATCGAGTGCTATCCCTCGAATTCCGATATTTTCCAGCTTGCTTAATAAGATTGGGATTGACACGGTATCGAAGGCCTTTGCTAGGTCCAGAAAGACCCCAATAGCCATATTTCCATCATCCAGACCAGTAGAAATCAAGTTAACCATTTCTGACACTGCATCCTCTGTGGAAATGTTTTTTCTGAACCCAAACTGTGAAGAAGGTAAAAGTTTGTTAGACTCAAGGAAGTGCATTAGACGTTTATTCACTATTTTCTCCAAAATCTTTGACAAAACTCCAAGGAGGGCAATTGGTCGATAGTTACCAGGGATATTTGTGGAACCTCCTTTGTGGATGGGCATGACTGCCGCGGTCTTCCAGCAGCTGGGAAAAACACCTGCAGCCATGCTCATGTTACATAAATAGGTTATTGGATTTATTAGACACTGAGCAAAGTGTTTGATTAAATTGACATGGATACCATCAATCCCGGGTGCACTGTCTCTTTTCATCCCAGAAATTATTCCACAAACTTCTAATTCATCAGTGGGCTTGAGGAAAAAAGAATTTGGAGATTTGTTGAGAGCGGTTACGCTTGTTGCAAGGATAACTTCAGTGGTCCGGAGAGCGTCTAGTGTTGTTTTTGCTAGAGAGGGGTCCACATTGACGAAGAATTGGTTGCATGTATTTAATGACTCTTTCTTGGACTGTGCGATCAATAATAAATCAGAAGACTTGGGTATTGATTTTGCGTTCTCACTAATATTGTTAATTGTACGCCATAACTTTTTTGGGATATTTTTGTAGCGCGTCAGCTGTTTATGCGTTAATGAGAGAAAAGAAACTGAATCACACATTTAAACAAGTGTACGGATAGGCAAAGATGTGGTACCCATTACCTAAATCACAAAGCGAAAAGGTCGATAAGGTTCGTCTTCTTTTCAAAGGAAGTCGTTTCAAAATTGAATGACACTTATTTTGCCGACGACCGAAATACAAAGTGGCCAACGGAGGGCAAAACTGAACCCTATAATAATTGTAAATAAGCTTCAAGCAATACGGTTTGCTAAAAACCAAACGCTTTGAATATTTTAACAAAAGTTGAAAGGTGGCACAGTCTTTGAGCTCAAAATGACAAAAACGGCTTTTCGATTTTAACTGTACCCTTACGGTTCGATATTCCGCTGGGAAATTCTTTGAATGGTGCCAAAAACTACGCTTAAAATTCAATAAAAGTGCTTGATAACCGGTCGATCGAACTTAAAAATAAGTGTTTCTATTTTACTCTGTGCTAGCCCACCTTGCTTCTTTATTGTAATCATATTGTTGACATTATGGTAGTCCCGGATAGTAAGAGCTACTAAGTACTACATCAATATCAAGATCAAGATATCAAAACGTGCTAAAACAAAATGTATTCATAGTGCTATTTTACATTAGATACAGTTGTATAGAAAAAGGAAATGGGAATGATATTTCATAGATCGCTTGGTGTTTAAAGATAATTTTAACATCACATTTATGTATAAGATCTTCATGGGTGGTAGTAAAAAAAACTTATATTTCAGGTCGCCAAAAGAGAAAGTCGCCTCACAGAATAATGGAGTAGCTGTGGCTTCGAATGGAGAGGACAAACATAAATCTACGTAGTTCCTATTGAAAAAAAATATAAGATCCACCAGACAAAGTTATTTTTTGAGACATTTCTTAAAAAAAACTGTATGCAAAGTTCTTTTTGCGGATTCATAGAAACGCTCAATTAATTTAAATTACAGTTCTGTAAACGCTAAGAAAAATGTTATAGCGCCACCGCAGTCATGCGTTTTAAATTTAGTTTTTGCATTTTTAAATGATGACTTTGGGTGACAGGTTACCTACAAAATTAGCTATATATAGCTTAAAATACGTTTTATTTTTTTATTTTTGTAATATTTTATCGCTGTGTTTTATATTTTGTATTGTTAAAACAATATATTTGTGTAATTCATACTTGTAAATTTTATCTTTAAGTACTTTTGTTATACTTACATGTTTCTACTGTTTAAGTAAAACATAGGATGATTTATTATTATATTCGTTACATCTAGCAAACAACAAAACTATTTAAATTAGTGCCTGACCGTTTTGGGTTTATAGGTTCACGTGTAGTTTTTTGCGGGAATAATTATGTCATAAGGTAATGTATGATAATCGACAGTGAGTGTTGTTGTGTGTATATGTCGTCAACATACTCGTAAATATAATAACTATCTTACCTTTAAGACGTCAATTTCCATGTCACTTTGTACACTTACCCTTACGGATACTAGAAAATAGAACTAGTAAGTACCGAATATTAAGCTATAGACGCATACAGTCAGCAGCAAAAGTAGCTATCTAGTTAAAAATATTTTTTCCTGTTGGTGTAGCGGTAAAGCCAAAAAAATAGACTCTTACTCGTATTGAGAATCTTCCCCTTTTTTAAAGTCGGTTAAAAATAGACGTACACGCGTCATTGTGTTGTGTAAGTTTAAGAATCAGGGTTTAGCGTAGGTTTAGCGTTTAATTCAAAACTTCGAATGCCCCGTCAATTTCACTTGTCATTCGTAACTAAATTGAGAAAAAGGGATCCCATCAAAAACATAAATGTGAAAATGGGAGCCAAGTTCAATATTTTAAGAATATGCGATGCATGGTTATCGACTTCACCGACAAAAGAATTGAGATCTAAATGGGTGCTAAGATTCCTAGATAATCCTGATATTTATTTATGAAGAACATACGACATTCTAAAATAAATTAAAAATACAATTTCTTACTTTTTCTGCTACAACAATGTTTGCTCAAATTTTGACTCCGCTAGTTTTTACCAACAAGACAATTTATTGTTTGGAAGAGTAAGATAGTACCAATCAATATAAATACAGTAACTTGCGTAAAACATAAAGTAGATAAGTTGATTAGCCAAATTTAACATAACTTGTATGTGAAAACTAGCCAAGTCAAATTTTAAGCTTCAGTTTATCCTAAGTTATCTGCTTTGTGTAAATAAAATGAGTGTTCAAATTTAAGAATTAATATTAAATAAATTAGCATTACATAGGCAATATTCATTAAATCGCAACCCATGTAATACTAATAATTATTGAGTAGGTAGTTCCGGTGAATCTGTGATCTTCATTCATCATCATCAGTTCTACTTCACCAAATGGAGCTTTTCAAGAACAAATGGACGATTTACTATATGCTATACAAAATACCCAAATTGCTAATCGCAAAGTTCAAATATTTTAGGTACACCTAAAATATTTTTTTGTTTGTATATACACAATTACCCATCTTGATGCCAAATTTCACCTTTCTAAGTCACCTGGAAGTGGGTTAGGTTTTTGATGATTAATCAGTCAGTCAGTCAGTCAGTCAGTCAGTGGTAAAAATGCCGATTTTTAGACGTTAATATCTCAATGACCGTTTCACCTTTTTTATCAAATTTGGGGTTTTAGTTGATCTAATGGGTTTTAATACATAAACCAAATTTCATGTTTTTATGATAAATATACCTATTTGGAGTTATTGAGGCGTCAAAAGTGGCTCCAAACGGTTCGTGTAAATAACACACGGCTGCGCTCGCCAGTTCCTTTTGCGTGAACTTGGCTGGACACGCTACCGCGTATCTAGATAGACGTAACTTTCAACTTTAATGTATGTAAATGCTTTTTTGGTTTGGATTTTGATGTTCTATTAAGAGTATTTATATGTATGCGGGCTAAATTATCTTTAAACAACTTAATCCTCAAAAGCTTACGGGCATATTTTGGCCTGCACCTTCTAGCTAGACACTTCTGCTGCTAACTGTACTCGATGACGATAATCAACGATCAATCGATGACGTCAATGGAAGTCGATCAACTTGCCAAAATATTGATGTATTTAATTTTGAATAATTTATTATGGAATGCTTAAATGTTTGTCCATACCATTTCGCTACAAATAATGATGAATGCCAATGTCTGCATTTTGAAGAATGACGTGAAGAAGATAATTATAATATATTTAAATATTTAAAATGTAATTAGTTACTTCGTTGATCCTATATTCTGTGAGATATTTATGTTTCTTAGCTATTAATGAGAAATATATTTAGTAGATGTAGTAGGAATCGTAGATGTGGTAACAGTAGTCAAGTAAATTGAAAAGCAAACATGAAACTGGCATCGTAGTTGATGCAACTTTGAGGTCCTTTTTAGGTGTGTGTATGAGGCAGTGGGTCACTTCTGCGGGTCCTTCGTCAACCAGGTGCTCGAGATGTCCCCTCTGATTCGCCTAGCTTGATAAAGATTGAAAGAGGCATCTTCCAGGGTGACAGTCTGAGTCCTTTGTGGTTTTGCCTAGCCTTGAATCCCCTCAGCTCTATGCTGACGGATTCTGGGCTTGGCTATCGACTTCGTAGAGAAGCTGAAGTCATTTCTCACTTATTGTTCATGGATAACCTCAAACTGTTTGCATCGAAGCGCCAAGATCTTATCGCATTATTGAAAATCACACAAGAGTTCAGTAATGCGATCAAGATGGAATTCGGTGTAGATAAGTGTGCGGTCATGCATGTTCAACGAGGGAAAGTTGTAAATTCGTCGAATTTGCAGCTTTCTGAGACAATGACTCTCAGATCTCTCTCCGAAGTTGAAACCTACAAATATCTTGGTATGTCACAGTCTTTGGGTATTGTGGACGGCGATGTCAAGCAGTCGGTGAAGGAGCGCTTCTTCTGCCGCTTGACAAAAGTTCTTAATAGTCTTTTGTCGGGTGGCAATAAGGTGCGCGCCTTCAATGGCTGGGTGATGCCGCTGCTCACATACTCCTTTGGCATACTAAGGTGGACTCAGACTAAGCTGGACGCCCTGGATAGGAGGGTCCGTCTACTGCTTAAATCACATCGCATGTTGCACCCACGCTCATCTGTTATGAGATTGTACATCCCGAGGAAATGTGGAGGACGAGGCATGTTAAATGCTAAGAATCTCCACAACCACGAGGTGTGCAATCTCAGGGATTATTTCCTTAGCAATGAGTGTGGGATGCATCGTGATGTGGTTGCAGTAGACAAGAGCCTCACGCCTCTTTCCTTGGCAAAAGAGAACTGGCGCAAACCAACGGTGTTGAGCACTGAAGACCGCAAGAACGTATGGAAGAGCAAGGAGCTACACGGACGCTTCTACCGGGCCCTAACAAGGCCCGACGTAGACTTTTTAGCGTCTGTGAACTGGCTACGATTTGGTGACCTCTTTGGGGAAAACGAAGGTTTTGTCTGTGCAATTGCTGACGAGGTCATAATGACGAACAATTACCGGAAATATATTCTGAGGGATGGCACGGTTGACATTTGTCGAGCATGCCGTTGCCCCGGCGAGTCCCTCAGACATATAATTTCCGGTTGTTCGCATTTGGCTAACGGCGAGTACTTGCACAGACATAACCTCGTAGCCAGGATCATCCATCAGCAACTTGCTCTTCAATATGGTCTTGTAGAGTCTGAAGTGCCGTACTATAAGTACGCACCGGCGCCAGTTCACGAAAATGGTCGTGCTACGCTCTATTGGGATCGATCTGTCATCACGGACAGGACTATTGTTGCCAATAAGCCTGATATCGTGTTGACAGATCGATCTCAACGCCGGGCAGTGCTCGTCGACATCACGATCCCGCATGACGAGAACCTTGTGAAGGCCGAGAAGGACAAACTCAGCAAGTACCTTGACTTGGCTCACGAGGTGACCGCCATGTGGGATGTTGACTCGACTATCATTGGCCCGATAGTTGTTTCGGCAAACGGTCTTATAGCGAAGAGTCTCGATACAGAAGGCAGTACTCCTCGACACGGCACGTATTGTGAGGAGGTTCCTCTCTCTGCAGCCCTAACCACCGGTAGCTTGAGCCTTGCCCCGCTGCCGGCGGCACTCGTAGGTTAGGTTTTTTATAATGTCAATTTTTTTGTATTGGTATTGTTATTTTACTTTTATATTTGAATATTTGTTATAAAAAACCTAATGTACAGAAAATTAAATAAATATCTAGAATAATAATTAAGCTTTATTTAATTCCACACAAAGTTATTGTTAGTTAATTAAAAGTAAATATAAGCCGTTATATTTAAATTGAAGTTAAACAGTTAAGATTAAATATATATATATTTACATGCTTAATAAAAATACTATTTAGTTTATAAGTACTTAATTAGTTTGTATGGACTCCTTTCGGGTAAAAGTCTCCTCCAAGAAATTCCATTTTTCTCTATCTGTAGCTGTGGCTAGCCAACCTCGACCCGCTGTCGCAACTATTTCATCTGCCCATCTGACACGCGGCCGGCCTCTCGCTCCAGTGCTTCGTGGTCCAGACCATCTTACTGATCGTATGGTCCATCTGTCGTCGCTATACCTGGCCACGTGACCTGCCCACTTCCATTTTCTTATTAGCGAGAAAGTTAAAGCGTCAGTTAGTTTTGTTTTCTTGCGAATTACCACATTTCTCACTTTGTCTTTCAATTTTAAACCTAGGCAACTTCTCTCCATTTTCTTTGAGTAGTACCGATTTTGTTTCTTGTCTTGAGATCGAATAACCAAGTTTGGCAGGCATAGGTGAGGCATGGTAGTATATCTGAGCCCTTAACTATCTTCTTAGCCGGCAGAGGGAGCTTGGATTTGAATATTTCTTTGTAAGCCCAGTCTTCTTCCAGGAAATCCCTATTCTTCTGTCTATTTATTATATATTTATTTCTTTGTTAAATGAGATCTATTTGTCTAAATAAATGTACTTTTGCACAAACTCGAGAGAGATGTTATTTACTAAGATGGGTGCCATATGTGATGATTAGTTATAACTTTCGTTTTATCGAGGTTCATTTCTAGTCCTACTCTTACACTGGCACGGTGTAAGTCGTTTATCATGTTATTCTTGTTGTTATGGTTTTCTGCGACAAAGAATGATGTCGGCAAACCTGAGGTGGCTTAAAAAGTTCCCATTCATGTTGATGCCCTGCTTAGACCATGGTAATTTTGCCATTATACGTTGTAGGACGGCTATAAACAGTTTTGGAGAAATCGGGTCACCCTGTCTCACACCTCTTTTAATGTCGATTTTTGTGCCTGTTCTATCTAATTTAACTTTACTTGAGCTATTAGCATAGATGTTTTTCAAGATGTTTATGTATTTTTCATTTATATTTTGTGTTTTTAATGCTTCCCAGATACTGTCATGTGATATAGAGTCGAATGCTTTTTTATAATCAATAAAAGCTATTGCTATTCTACCAAATAAAAACGAAAACATTTAAAAAAATATTTTTCCTTTAAGCTGGAGAAAAATTAAGCGAAAACAAAATTCGGAGTAACTATACATTCGGCGTTAAAAGTTTCGGCGAAATAGCCTGCCTAAAAGACATGCACCTTCTCACTAATAGCCTGTTGTTTGATCGGTAGTTAAACTAACTAATGGTCAAAAAACGTTACTAATGGTTAAAATCTCAAGGAAATGTGTCAAAAAAGCTACGGTGGGCACCATCTCGGCGTTCAGGAGCACAGCAACGATTCCGTTGGACGTAACTTCGGTGGACACGACCTTAAAGCCCACTCTTACCCCGTCCATCAACATATCGAGGAAGAAAACCCAGAACCCATCAAACATTACAAAGAAGTAGTCGTACTAGTACCCAAAAAGGTAGAGTTCAAAGTACACCAGCCTATCCTAATACCTGTACCGCATCCAGTTCCTAATCACCGAACCGTACCGAAAGCCGTCGTCATCCCCATTATTAAGGAAGTGTCAATATTGGTTGAGAAATCAGTGCCGTATCCCGTAGAGGAAACGGTACTTGTACCGAAAATTAAGGAAGTACCGTTTGAGGAGCCCTTACTTTTCAAAGTTCCAGTTTATGAAACCATTATTCATACTAAGAAGGGTTCTCATAAACTTTAAGCTCTTAATTGGGTTTTGTAGCTTTTCGCCCCACCTCTGTGCCTTGTGACGTTTCAAAATGTGGAACCACTTTCTTACTTATATTATGATTTTCAAGAACTAATTACGATAATAATGTATTTTCTTGGCTGGTACTCTGTTTATTTAATTGTTAAGTAATACCCTTCTTATGGTATTGTACTATAAGAAAAGGTGGGGGACTTAGTCTGAAATAAAACAGTTAAAGTATATATGTGTGCTTAGCATCATGGCTTAGCGGCGTCTCTACTGTATATAATTCAAAATGCCGCCACTGTTCTATCGAACCATTTGATTTGAAAATTTAAAATCATATTGTACATCTTGTACAAAGAGTTTAATGCAATAAGGTCTACTTTTGATAATAGAACCTTATCGCATTACAGTAGCTACCGCTTTAAACAATAAGTACATGTACTGAAACTCTGTACATTCCTGTTTTTATTTTCTGTCGTAAAAAGTGGTTAATTATGTGTTAAATGTGTTGCTTCTTGTGTGTGCTCGAACGGGGATGTGTGTGCATGATAGGTGCCTTGTCAATGTTAACTTGTTTAAAGTTTAAATAAAAAAGCATTTATTAAATCCTTATTTTGTAGTTTTATTTATCAGTAGGTACAGCAGAACACACTTTGTGTTGTTTCTTTAGGACACCCTGGTTTTATCATTTCATAAATATTACCTACTCACATTTTAAACACACAACACAAATAATAATTATCTTAAAACAAAACAACAATCACCAGCAATTTAAATCTAATACCACAGAAACATATTTTGTCAGTAATATAATTATCTATTTCTACAAAATAAAGGATCAAATTGGGTGTTGCACTAACAGAATTGGAACTTTTATCATTAACAAGGAATTAATAAAAATATCCTTTCCTAATATGGCCGCAAATACCTAGCTCATAGGAGAATAAAAATATGGGCACTTGAAAATAAGATTATGTTGAAGATATTGTTATCCACAGAAACTTAAGCTAATATAATATTGTGACGGGTAATTACAGAACTGGGTTGTATTTGATGTAAAAAAATATTTAAATCAATACTGCGGTGTTCGTTTTTCTACTACAGAACTTGGCTAAAAAAAGTTATTTAGAAAATAATCTCGCAAGAGTTTTACAACGAGAGATTACGTAAAACTATATCATCAACATAACTTTTGATTAAGCAACGGAAAATAGTTACGCGAAGATCGATTGTTATTTAATGTATCTTATAAATTGTGTGTGTATCCGATTCCGATTTTAAGAAAACACTTTAGTTTATTATAATTACATAATTTAAATTTAAATATCTGGGCCATAATATGGCCATAATTACCCCTAATAAAACCACGTAGATTCCTTTTACAACAAAGGTAACAGTTGTACACTATAAAAAATTTGTCTTAAAAGCCATTTTCAATTCTTGTTGTGCGTCTTAAAAGCCATTTACAATTATTTTTTTTGTAGTAAAAGCCACGCTATCTCTGGATCTATTAAAGCTACGGGATTTTAAATTTATAATTATGAAACATCTCGAAAACCTAAGCATAATGAGCTCAAGTGGTTTATAATAGCTTGAGTATTTCGAAAATATATGCAAAAATAAAGAAACCATTTTCGTTTTTTGCTGGCCCTGAAAAAGTGCATTTTGGCTTTTACGACATTTGATACTTTAAGGGTCGATATAATCACTGAAGATCTGTCTGTTGATAATGATATTGGGAGAGCGCGGAGGGCGTTAGCCGTAAGGAGTAATATGCTGGCCCGTAGGTTTGCTCGATGTTCCACTGAAGTTAAAATAACGCTGTTCAAAGCGTTTAGTCAATGTTTTTACTCGAGTAGCCTGTGGGTTCGTTATACGAAACGAGCTTATAGCGCCCCCCGAGTTTAATATAACAACGCATTCAGAATGTTGTGGGGATTGCCGACATGGCGCAGTGTCTCAGGCATGTTTGCTGACGCGCGCACCGACAGTTTACAGGCCATAATGAGGAAAAAAAACACTTCACATATGGGGCGCGTCAGAAATAGTTCCAACGACATTCTGATTATGATCGCTGGTAGATATGACTACCCATCCTTGTCTACTGGGTTTCACAGATCTCCCGTGGTGTTAGGTATAACAAATAATCCTGGCACCTTTGTTTTTGTTTTGTGTTACTGTGGTTGTATTTAAATTGTCACTAACATATTTTATTTAAGTAACATGCAACTAACCAATGTTATGGGCAATGCCTGAAATAAATGAGTCTATTTTATTCTATTCTATAATATTAGTCAAAGTTTCTATGCACTTTATATCTTGTTTTCGAGTGCCCATATTTTTGTTCTCCGGTAAGCTAGGTATTTGCGGCCATAGTAAGAAATGATGTTTTAACTAATTACATTTCAAATAAATAAGTTTTAATTCTGTTGGTGCCACACCCAATTTCCATACAAAAGTGCCCATAATCCTTCAAAAATAACAAACTACAAGTATAGATTAAAAATATGACGTAGATTCGGCATACTGATATAAATTAATGAAACTTTAAAAGCGATATAATCAAAGAATTTGTGCGATGTTATTGCACTGGCCTTTAAGTTTAGTACATTTCAGCATATTAATGGTACAAAGTTGGTTTAAACTTAGGTATTAATTATAATAATAATACCCGTTAGCAAAACATACAGAGGCCCTAGACAAGATGCATTCGGCGTTCGTTATCGTTATCCAAAATATATTGATTGACGTCAGCTGTCAGACGCTCGTTGCGTCGAGCGCCTACGTCAATGATTGGCATCGAGCACCTACGTTAATTCCATACATTTTGTCCGTTTTCGGAAATCGTATACGTTATCGTTAAGCAACTGGTCTACAGGATGTATTTTTTAATGAGGATCTTGTAAAAGATTCTGACTAGTAAATAAACAGCTCTATTATATGTTATATAAAAATTGTATGATAAAAAATCATTAGGTTATCAGCCAAACGTTGCCAATCGTATTAAGTGGCCTTTAGCAGTAATTTTAGAAATTTATACCGCATAAGATGGCAATGCAAGAGTAGCAAAAGTTCGCACAGCAGACGGCGAGTACACACGAGCTTACCAACCTCTGTACTCGCTGGAGGTGCGACCTAGTGAAGTGCTGTGATGACGAGTAGTGGTTTGGGGCTCCGCCCCAAAGGTGGGAGCATGTTACATACTCTTTGCTGTGACAGTGACTTAGGTTTAAACTTATAGTTTTATAAAAAATCTTTTTACTATGTCATTGTCACTCTAAAATAAATGGTGTATCGTATTACATAGTTTTCCTGACTTCGTGTATTTTCTTAGTATATTTTTCATCTAAGGTTAAAAAAGGACCTTGAATTTTACATGTTTTTTACCTTATTCGACGGCTGATAACCTAATGATTTTTTTATTTAACATTTTTTTAATAACATGGTAGTTTCATGTAAAACTTGAATTTCTTTTTAACAGATAAATTAAGTAATAGAAGAGAAATGTCAATTCTGAAAAACTACCATTACTTCGAAAGGAAAATGTTCGTTTTGATTATTGGGAAATGGTTATTTGACCATTTTTACTGCTAATAAACTTTATTTGACCCCGCCTGAGAGGAGTTCATTCCACTTACAAATACTCTATAAAAGCAAGCCAATAGAGTAGAAATATATAAAAATGGCTAAATAGCCATAAAGTCTAAAAACGAAACGAAAAAAGTCTAAAGTTTAGACTTTGACCATTTTGCTTGTTTCGACAGTCATCTAAAATTGTATTTAATTAAATTGTAAAATGCCAGTTTCATGTTTGCTATTCAGATTACTTGACTATTGTTAGCACATCTACGACTCCCACTACATCTACTGCCTTTCTTGTTACTAGCAGAGAAACATAAATATCTCACAGAATAAAGGATCAACGAAGTAACTAATTACATTTTATATACATGACGGCGCGTGTGGTTTGAGAGCGAGTAGACATACTGTTTAGTTATGTTATGGTCCTGCTCACTCTGACATAACTCGGGCACTGGGCCTCTACTTTCATATTTTGAACGTTACGCTTGCTCCGTCACTTTCCCTCGACTTCAGTACGACGGGCGAGTGAAAGGAACGGAGTATCCATTAGCACTGCTGTGGTGTTGGGAGTAGGATCCCGGACGTGCCTCGCCATGTTTGACACTCTTGTTCTAGACTTCGCTGGTAAAACTGGGTCGTGAAACATGGTAGGCCGCGAGCGTGATAGTTTTGCATTTGGCCTTGGCACCTTGTGCCCCTGGAACGTCGTCAGGCGGATTTCTTATTAACTGACTGTATTTTGATAATTAAACGAGACATTGTAAAACATCAAGAAAAGGCGTTTGGTTCTCCTTCCCCGACTATCCACGCCTACACCTAAGTTCGACCATCGTGACGCTCCCTTTACCTAAAGATGAGGAGGAGCTTACATACATAAATATATTAAATCTTCTTTAAGTCATTCTTCAAAATGCAGACATTGGCATTTATCATTAATTTTAGAGAAATGGTATGTAAAAAGATTTTAGCATTCCATATAAATTACTCAAATTATTATTCAAATATTAAATACATCAGTATTTTGGCAAGTTGATAGACACGGTCATATTTCTATCGCCATCGAGTACAGACAGTTAGCAGCAGTAGAAGTGTCTAGAAGCATCAGGAAGTCAAAAATATGCCCTTAAGTTTTTGAGAATTGAGTTGTTTTAACGATAATTTAGCCTGCCTAGTCGGCTACGCGTTTGAAAGTAAAAGCATGTTCAAAGAGATGACACTCGCAACTGGGGCCATACTTTATACGCTTCATAGAACACCAAAAACCGAAACAAAAAACCATACACATAAATTATTAAAGTTGAAAGTTACGTCTATCCCTTTCACTCAATTTATTTAGTCACGAATGACAAGTGAAAGCGACAGGGCATTCGAAGTTTTGAATTAAGCGCTTCCTAGGAACTACCCTGATTTTACTCAAACGCAATGACGTGTGTACGTCTAGTTTTAACCGACTTCAAAAAAGGGGAAGATTCTCAATAAGAGTGTATTTTGTTGGCTTTACCGCTACACCAACAGGAAGAATTACTTACTTTCAGATAGCTACTTTTGCTGCTGTCTGCGTCTATAGCTATAACATTTTGTACTTACTAGTTCTATTTTTTAGTGTCCGTAAGGGCAGGTGGAGTACAAAGCGACATGGAAATTGACGTCTTAAAGGTAAGATATATTTATGTTGACGATGTATACACAACACAACACGCAATGTCGACTGTCAGAACAAGTGTCTTTGTGTATACTTACCTTATGACATAATTATTCACCCACAAAACTATACGTCAATACCTATATACCCAACACGGTCGAGCACTCATTTGCTCGACTATAGTAAATAAAATAGTTTTGTAGTTTCCTAGATATAAAGAATATAACAATAAATCATCCTATGTTTGACTAGAAACAGTAGAAACATATAATAATATCACTTAAATATATATTTTAACAATACAAAATATAAACTATATCGATAAAATATTACAAAATCAATAAAAACTTACTGTAAGCTATATAGCTAACCTGTCTCTCAAAGTCATCTATTAAAAATGCAAAAACTAAATTTAAAACGCATGACTGCGGCGGCGCTATTTCATTTTTTTTTGGCTTACATAAGCGTAATTTAAATTATTTGATCGTTTCTATAAATCCAAAAAGTGTCACAAAATATTATTAAGCAAAGGTCTTTTTACGTTACCGTACAAATTTTGGTAACACAAAAGGAATTTTTCATACAAAGTTTTTTTTTGAGAAATGTCTCATTTAAAATAACTTTGTCTGGTGAACCTTTTTTTTATTCAATGGGAACTACTTAGATTTATGTTTTTCCACTCCATGCGATGCCACAGATCCATTCCGAGCTGCTCCATTATTCTGCTAAACGACTTTCTCTTTTTGCGACCTGAAATATAAGCTTTTTTTTACTACCACCCATGAAATATCAGTCTTATTTCCTTGTCAATACAACTGTATCTAATATTTAAAATTTGCTTAAATATCTATCTTCATGATTAATGTTGATGTAGTACTTAGTAGCTTAGTACTTATTGTTAGTATGTTTTACTATCGGAGACAATTAAAATGACAACAATAAATTACAATACAGAAGCTAAATAGGCTAGAACAAAGTAAAATAGGAGCCCTTATTCTTAAGTTCAATCGACCGGCTATCAAACACATCAGGCACTTTTATTGAATTTTAAGCGTAATTTATGGCATCATTTAAAGATTTTCCCAGCTGAATACTAACGCTAGAGTACAGTTAAAATCGAAAAGCTCTTGCTTTGTCGTTTTTAGCTTAAAGACTGAGTGGACCTTTCAATTTTTGCTAAAATATTCAAAGCGTTTCGTTTTTGGCAAACCGTACCACTCAAAGCTTTTTTACAATTACAGGGTTCAGTTTTGCCGTACGTTGGCCACTTTTTATTTCGATTGTCGGCAAAATAAGTGGGCAAATTTAGGTAATGGGTACCACATCTTCGCCTATCTGTACACTTGTTTGAATGTGTGATTCAGTTTCGATGTTTGTCTCTCATTAACGCTGACACATAAACGGATAAACAGCTGACACGATTTGAATGAAATTTTAAACCCAGGTCCTGAATTTAAATATAGAATACTTTTTCTTCAGAAAACATTGATAATGCTCGTGGGAATAGTGTTAAACTTGGTCTAATGGACTACGAAGGAAATACCAGTAGATAATAATATTTTGATTTGACTTGATTATATAATTATGCTTACTTGGTATCGAGGTAGCGGTTCGCGAAGTTGGTGAAGGGGGCTTCCACAAGGAGCCACACCATTAAAGTCAGCACGAGAGACGTAGCGGCTAACCCACCCGCTTCTATGAGCTGGAAAACCAAAGGTGACTAATATTTATATTACTTACCTAATATCTAACAATCCTACTTTCAATGTTATACTTTGAGCTGAACAGATGCTGGGCGTCTATTCTAGGCGGTAAAAATCATAACGTCTTAGTTATGGTATTGTTTTTAAGTTGGCCGCCATTTTTGTAAAACTATCAAAACTGCAGGCCTTTCGCGTAACTCACTCGCAATCGCGATCGGCTTCAAAACAAAACAATTGGTTTCATTTTGTATGCAGACAAGCCTTCGATTTTCAAAATGAAAACGATTGTGATTGCGAGTGTTGTTACGCGAAAGACCTGCCGGTGTAAATTAAAAATAAGACAATCGGAATCTATACAATAGAATAAATGTATTCTCTCTTACGCAGTCAAACATATGGAAAGTGAAGTGACTCCGAAGTGACAACTTGCTTCGGTAGAGCAACAGCGGGTGAATCAAGTAGACACCGTACGAGAGGCGGCTGAGCGGCGCAAACGCTTTCCAGCTGAGGAACGAGTTGATCAGAGCTGGAAAAGATATGTTAATTAAGTTTTTATTGCAAAAATCAGTAGGAATAGCGACACTTTCATTTAATGCTGGGGCTTAATCCTAGTGAACAAGGGTGCAAGTTTCCTGAAGATCAAGTGAAAAAGGGTTTAAGTCTAGTTTAATCCGTTTATATATATGTATACCCTTTTGTAGTTATGTCAACTTATTCCCTTTTTCACTAGCTCCCCGGAATTTTGGGCTTGAAAATACGTAAGTGGAGGTTAAAGAAGACTTTGTTATTAATATGGATGGTATTGGCTTAAATCCTAATAAAAAATCACATTCAAGCGTATGTACTCTATAACCGTGCTCATAACACACATTAAAAATATGTGACGCATACTGAAAGTTTCTGGAACAGCAGGCCTTTCGCGTAACTCACTCGCAATCGCGATTGGCGTCAAAACAAAACAATTGGTTTCATTTTGTATGCAGACAAGCCTTCGATTTTCAAAATGAAAACGGTTGTGATTGCGAGTGTATTTACGCGAAAGGCCGAGTCAGCGGCTCTATTCAAGACGGTAAAAATAATATCGTATTTGATCTGTTATCGAATTGTCAACCTTTTGATAGCTCTTATTTTCTTGACAGTAATGGCGGCTGACGTTATAACAATACCATAACGAAAACCACGATATCGTTTTTACCGCCTAGAATAGAGGCGCTGTTTACGCGAAAGGCCTGCAGGCCACATAAATAAAATAACAAAGCAATGACAGAATTTAAAAATGAAACTCTCTAGGAACATATTACTTTTAATTTTTCGAGACTGTCATTTGTTTTTTCAATTTGGCGGGGTTCAGAGAATTGTGTATTATAATGAAACTAACTGAAAATTGTCACTCAATGATTTTTTACGATTGTCGCTGCGGCTTAAATCAACAAGAGAGTTGCCAGAGACTTCCACATTTGATGATGAAGTCCCATCTCGTAGCTCTGTGTATTCGGAGTTTGGAGAATTTAGACGTGGACGAGATCATCTCCATGACGATGTCCAGATGTACAGAATCTAATATTAATACCGTACATCAACTAATTGAGACTAACAAAAGAAATACTTTTCAGTAAATTCGTACTGTATTAGATATTAGCATGAGTCCAGTGCAAAACATTTTTGATGAGCAACTGAAGGTTCGGACGCTTTGCACTCGATAGATACCGCATGACTTAACGGAAGACTAGAACCGACTGCGTCTACACACGCAATTCATGTAAGTGTCATGTGCCGAAAAATTATAAAAAAGTTGAATGCAAGACATTCATTGGCTGTCTATAATATCGTGACAGGTGACGAAACCTATATACTTTGAAAAACAATAAATTTGTCAGAAACATCTTATCTAGTCTTATTTATCACAATTCAGAAACTTTCAGTATGACCTAAGTAGTAGATAAAAGTCATCACTAGCGTTTCAGTGGTTCTATACACTCAGCCCTACATCAAATTCACCAATAGCATCTAATTGTCAGCGGTCGTTTTGTTTTCTTACTCGTATATCACGAACCAACCGAATTGATGATGAACTTCTGCCCATTCCTAAAACTGACCATATTTAACAGAATACTTAGATTACTTACGAACATCTCCATATGTGCAGAAAACTATGACACTAAGGGTAGACACTGCGAAGGTGGCTCTGTTGAAGGCCATGTAGATACAAGCCAGGACGCCGTGGACGTTGTTTATGTAACAAAGGTACCCTGCCCCAAGAACTGCTCCCATCAGGATAAGGGATGCTTGGGCACCCAAGAATGAGGTTGTCTGAAATAGAAGGCTATCATATCAAGTAAAACAAAGGGGTTTGGGTAAAAGTGTTGTCATTTGTAAAATTCATAAATTTTCAAGGTGAGCGGCCATTCGTAAAATTGGCAAATTATGATAGAATTATTAAAAATAAACATATTTTATTATGTAATATAATACTCTTAAGTGCATCGGAGCTGATATATTTAAATATTCATGCTTGGGCGTACTTTTGTACTAAAAACTGATCACTTAAATCTTTAAAATCTCCGCTCCGATATTATTTAACGCCATAAATTATATATATCTATATGTATTTAGAGGTCCTCTAAATAACTATGTAAGAATCATCCGTGGCCGCTGAAAAAAAAATGACAATATTCTTCAAACAAATTTACCCAATGCCCTTTACCTTACAAAAATGGGATCCCCTCAGATACACTTTAACTCTGTGATATCTTTTGTACAATTACCCCAATTTTTAGAACTGTAACACTGTTCCACTCCTAGGTGGTGGTGGCCTTTACTTTATTTATTTAATTATAACCAAATAAGTGTGGAACATTAAATTCTCTAGGTTTCTGTTTCACCAGTTAAGACTAGAGTTACAGGAGTTATAATCAAAGAAACGTAGACTAATATAGAATACAATCAAAACAACTAACGTCTAAAGAATTTAGATTGCTGCCAAATTCAACTCAAACTAAACCAAACAATGAAAAAATTTAAGGTGCGAAACTTACCTTAGTCCAGATTTTCTTGTGTTCCGTCGGCTTGTAAATCGACATGGCATACCCGACGAGCAACCCAACGATGTAAGGGCCCATTCTGTTGTGTGTCCGTATGTAACTGTAGTTGAAGGATCGGTTGGCTCTGATGTTTATATCTGTTCTGAAAATATTGGTGATTCTTATTATAATCATGGCCAGCGACGGAAGGCATACTTGTAATATCGTAGGCGTCTGTGAGCGGCGGTAGTATCATGAGTAGACCCCCGTAGAAAAGGTGGCCCGTTGACTTGGTGAAGAAACCAGTTATTTGTTAGATGCAAAACGGACCGTAGCATCCATGGCGGAGGCCTAAGAGTATATCCAGCTCCAGCATTGAGTGTCAGTCGGCGTTACCATTAAAACTTAAACCTGAACTTATTACTATTAAGCGGTGCAAATTAAATACTCCTTTGCTATTTTAGACAAAAATACACGCAATCATTTTGAGGACGCTGTCGGAAGTACGATGCTACATCTAGATCAGTTTGAACGAGGTAACTATCTTTCTAGATCACGAAATGTGGTTATATTAAGCAACATTAAATAAATCGACGCCCCCGAACAATAAGTCGGCAATGTGATATTATGGACATTTTATTGTTATGCAAAATTCGGAATCAGCGGGTCAGAATACATCATATATATTTTTTTCAGATTTTTTTTAATGCAATTAAAGAAGATATTAAGAATGACGTGTTTATTGTAGGGAAACTGCAAAATCAAAATGTTACGAGAAAAGTGTCGCTACAGATCAATACAAATATATTTATTACTTTGATATTTGGTACGATGCGATAACCGGTTTATTGGCGTCAATATTTTTATGAAGTTTTTGGTAAACGATAATACCGTATTTAATTTAATAAACTTAACACGGCAATAGCTACTAACAAAGTTTTAAAGGGAAATAATTCGTTCGTAAATATTCGTAACAGGTACTAGCGTGTACTATTTAATACCAAATCAGATCATGTCACGAACCCAATATATCGTCTGTCTTTTTGCCGCTCAGCCATCATAAGGTACGTTGTTCTCTGTCTTTGATTAAACATTAGAAAGTAATAGATACATGCCGCGCCCCTTCACGTGTCTGTTCTCGCACCGGCAACGCGTAATGTTTGTTTACATTTATAAACAGTTGCAAATTTCTATTGACCGAAAGTGACGTGTAATTATAGATTGGTGCGTCTGGTTAAAAAAAAATGTGTTTGTGTTTACGTGTCAGTGACAAAATAAAACATAGTTTCTTACCTGTGAATCTATTGAGTGTGTTACCTACCAAAACGTGTAAATAAATTAAT
Organism: Acleris literana; assembly: GCA_946894065.1. Classification (NCBI taxonomy): domain Eukaryota; kingdom Metazoa; phylum Arthropoda; class Insecta; order Lepidoptera; family Tortricidae; genus Acleris; species Acleris literana. Next base: position 8,929,831 of record OX335692.1, read on the forward strand.
TATTAGGTGCTATGGAACCGACAAAATGCAAAGTTTTAAAATATGCTGAAACTATGGCTAAAAATTGTGAAATCTGGATAACTAGGACCTGCAAATTTGTCTCACTTAAAGAGGTATTCTACTTACTCAGTGTCTTAGATATCCAGGTACAGTACAACTTGGTTAAGTGGGACCAGGATAAATGAGAAACCTCCATAGCTGGAACTCATGTTGAGGTCCTGACACTCTAGCACTGAATTGAGACGGTGAGAGAATTTTACCTCTTTTACTGAGACTATATTTTAAAGAATACTTTGCTACAATGTTTTCTTTTAATTTATAGGTAGACCTCTGTAACTGAGATAACGTCAATTTATTAGGTACCTGTCTAACTTGGACATTTTTGCAGATAAATTTCAGTTTTGTTTATTAATCCTTAGTTGACCCCCAAATTCCGCACTTAGTTAATTGTGCCTAAATGACCTCCAGTTTCAGTTTGGTTTTGCTATCGTACGGATATTTATTTGAAAAATGCAGAAACGAAGGCTTGTAATGATAAAAACTAAAGTTAATATCCTTATATGAAAGTGGAAAGACACGCGATGAAGTTGGTCATGTCTTCTCGTTTTCATTGGAAAATGAAGATGATGACGAAATAACTTTGGAAGTAAATTTAGTAAAAAAAACTAGACGCGAAGCAGTATGACCAAAACTATAATGACAGATTTTTTTGATTGACGCATTTTGTATGCATTTTTGAACTGTTTATAAGATTACGTATCTACTTGATTATTTTTGTTTATTAAGTACCTACCTTTTTTGATTATTGTTAAAAATTACAACTATAAAATATTTAAAAATATGTTATTTAATTTAATAATCGCGCTTGTCTAACTGAAATAACATCTATTCTCACCTGGAACCCTCTGTAAATGAGACAGACCGATAGAGTGAAACCTGGATAACTGCAGGGACTTACCCAGTGTCTCAGCTATCCAGGTATAAATAAATATCTGTCTCCTTTACAGAGGGTTCCACTTCCATATTGCTGTTATTACACTTCTGCATAAAAAGGGAGACATAGGTAGCATAAACAACTACAGACCTATTCCTATATTATCCTAAACGGATAGAAAAATCCCTGGATTCTAGTCAATCCATAGAATAAGCTGGCTTTCGACACGGCTTCTCAACCATAGATCATATTATACACACACTCAACCAAATTATAGAGAAATATAATGAATACGAGAAGAAAATATACATAGCCTTTATTGACTATACCAAGGCGTTTGAAAGCTTAGAATACAATGGCATACATCAAGCTTTGCTAGTACGGGGAACACGGGAAAAAAAAAACCGTATCATCAAGGCGATATATTAACACCAACGCAGCCAAAATCAAGCTGGAAAAAGAAGGGAGAGAATTTAAACTTACAAGAGGAGTAAAACAGGGCTTTCTTTCCTCATAATTGTTTAATGCTGCATTGGAAAGCATGTTCTGCAACATAAACTGGAATGGAAAAGGTATAAAAATTGAAAGTGAATCGATGATCAACTTAAAATTTGCCGATGATAGTGTTTTTATTTGCAGAAGATCCAAATACCCTTGAAGTAATGCTTAACAATCTGGCAACAGAGAGTAGGAAACTGGGGTTAACCATGAATGTATCAAAAACTAAAATACTACCGAACAGCAACAAACCGCCTATAAATGTCAGAAATTTCACAAAAGATTACATAGGAGACTAAATATACCTAGTGGAATTAATATCTTTGCAGGAAGATATGTCCAAAATAATATAAAGAATAATAAAACAAATCTGGAATAAATATTGGGCCTTAAAAGAAATTATGAAAAGCACAACCTAGGCCCTAACAAAGAAAAATGAACTTAAACTTGAGGTAGATATGTCAACATAATATGGATAGGAGCATATTACATAAGAAACGAATATATAAAATAAGAAATATCCATATTAGAAATCAAATTAGGGTGCGAGATGTAACAGTTAAAATACGCAAACTTAAATGGAAATGGGCTGGTCATATCCACTCTCTGGTCAAAAAAAGTAACAGACTGGTCCCCAGAGATGGCAAGAGATCCAAAGGAAGGCCAAATTGCGATGGAGCAATAATTTAGACGCATTAATAGGACGAGTATGGAGTAGGACAAGAGACAGGAAAGAATGGAGAAGACTGGAGGAGGCCTTCATCCAAGGGGCGGGCTAACTAAAGAAAAAAGGGAAGGAAAGACATAAATATTCATATATGACAAGTTCCAGAAAGAATGTAAAAACAGAGAATAACTAACATTTTATATCCTTTATTAATGACAAGCATAACATAAAATTGACTAATCATAACTTGAATAGTGATAATGACATGTAAATAATTATAATTACAGCAAATAAAGGCTAATAATAATAATTATTATTATTTTCGATTATTTTAATTATTAAATCTTATTATACTTATAACTTATGATAGTTTTCTTTTACACTATGTTATTTTATTATTTCGATGTCATTCAGTATTGCACGTTTACTTGAATATGTAGGTTTTACATTCCCGAGAACAACAAAGCTATCATACAATGCCGTTATTTTGCCTGGTTTTAAATTACTATAAAAACCTTAGTAATGACATATTACGTTTAGCCCTTCAAACAAAAAATATCGTTATAAATGTCCATGTTATGCAGTTACAAATCAAAACTTTTATAATATTTACCACAATAATCCAGTAAGTCACTATTACTGGGAATAAATTTTAACTCATTATCTGTAAAATGCATTTTCTCTCATTGCTTAATACTGAATGCGTATTATAAAGTATAATTGTATAAATTATATTCTTTAAAAAAATAGCTTTCGTTTGATATATCAATGTCTTTAGTACTCCCTCTGGTTGTAAAGATATTGAACAAAATCAGTAAATATTTTTTCCTGTAAAATTTACTTTTTGCGATTGCCGACTTATTGTCCGGGGGCGTCGAAATGTACCTTGTTTATAATTCATAAATTTCCACTTCTTAATAATAACAACTTAAATTAAGTAAAAAAAATAGAGATATCCATTTCACTCTTTTTAAAACGACGAGCTTCACTGGCAGAACTGTCCTACTACACAGACAGACAGTAGCCAAATAACAAACAATTTTAACTTGAGGAAATAGTTACAAGAGCAAGTTGAACACAAAAACTTATTTGTAGTAATTTTTAGTGTCTCCAAAAAGTAGATACATACTTCCTTTTACACGACCATTAAAGGAAAGATTTAAGTACTTCGAAATTAATTTCAAAACTGAATCTTACTCACTTCATTTTAAAAGCTATAACGGCTGGCAGATCGTAAACGTATGTGGTGATGATCGGTCCCAGGACTCCAATAGCCAAAACGATGGCAGCGCCTATTTTACCCGCATTAGGGTTCTTTCGGTAAACGTAGAGGAGAACCAAAGTGATGACGTGGTAGTGGAAGTCACAAGGGATGTACCACGTAATTAGGTAACACTGGAACAAGTCAAATATTCGATTTGGAATGATTGTTTTCGTGCATGTTCAAAATATCAACAACCATTTCAAAGAATGAATCATTTCGTCAAAAGTTTTTCCTGTTTAAGAGTTGTTATATTATTATAATAGATCCTCCGAAGGGATTCTCTTTTAGAATTGGGATGCTCTGATTGGATTTGTTTCGCTACATACATATTATGCAAGTGACAGGTGTATCTCGGTTGAAATCGCATTTGAGGTATTTTTCTTTCTTGGTTGTCTTTCATTTGACGCTATTGACATAGTCATAGTAGGGGGGAGATCATTCCAGCACTTGGACGCCGCGGTCGATGATACATACACTAGCCCGCAAAACTAAGTATCACACTTTTAATACTAGCTAGCATTAAAAGTGTGATGCTTCGTTTTGCGGGCCGGTATACTAATGATAATAATAACGCGGTGACTATAGAAGTAATTAATATCATCCGCATAGTCTTACATTATTACTCCAATCACTTACACAATGCAAGTATATCGCGCATGTTCTGCGCCTTTTCTTCTGTGCATATTCATGGTTGTAGTATGTTGTAGTACGGGCACAGAATAGATAAACCACAGATGTGGCTTTCATTTTTGATATAATAATTACACTCCTTAATATAAATTTATTAAGATACATAAAGAAGTTTCAAAACATCAGCTTATCTTTTTTGTTTCAACACACAATATTTTATTATATATGTACCACACAATATTTAAAAAAAATACGGTTAAAAAGACCAATTTATGCATATTTGAAAAAAATAAAGTTTTTATTTATATAATTTATTTGAGACATGTAGAATAAATAAATATACCCGCACGGCAGTGCGAATTAAGACAGCGGGTGGAACTAGTTAACTCAGACGAGGACTCGCAGCAGCCTGCTGCACTATACTATTGATATCACAAACTACATATTATTTTCAAATTAACAAGTTAAACTTAAGGTGAATTCATAATACGGAGTCATTTTACGAACGACAGGTAAAGAATATTCCGCCTACGGATGCCAGTTTCCAGCAGCATCTCCTAAGATCTGTTTACCAGAGTGTGCACGAATGGGGCCAAGCGATGGTGCCGATTCTTCTTCCCAGTCCGGCGGACTGGGGATGGGAAATACAATCGAATCCAATTGAAAACCAATTTCGACTACTGCACCTGTTGTTGCTACAGCTTGTCTGGAACTACTTAATGTGACAATAGTTAACATTTGTAAGATACATTTTCATGCCTTATGGTTCATATTGTAAATTATGGCATTTTTTGCACTTTAGACTATATCATGGAAGGACGTATTTTCACCCGGTCGGCCTGAGATCTAATATTTGACGGTCACGACGTCCTTTTGTGATTTGATCATTTTGAGATCAAGTCTGTCTGTTTTGACTTAAAGGACGATTTTTTTTCAGATAGACGTTGTATGATAAATGAAACTGTGTAAAGGGATTTTATAATTTAACTACAGCATAAAGTTTATTTCTAATAACGATCATTAAAAAAAACAATGTAATAAAAGTAAAAGATAAAATGTTGCGGCATCGTGCCGAGTACACTCGCAGCGTTAGGTACTCCGCTGCACTGCGATGCTCAGTCTTGGGGCAAAAAAGGAGGCCTAGCCTTGGTCGCCAGAGGCGCTGATTAATTTATCTGATACTTCTTTTATACATTTCTCAGTGTCAGATGACCACGGCCCAAAGTTTCTATAGCAAGTGCAGCAACTAAGTAATTTGGCTTTAAAAAAGTGTATTTGCGACAATTGATGGTATGGGCGTGGTTTGCGGCGGTCCCTAGCTTGCGAGCAGAACCTTGGCCATGAGACTGTGCTAGCGTGTCAACGCAAGTGACATCCCACGCCAAGGGACGACCAAGATGCCACGGTACTACAGTGCATTCGCCGGGTCTCTTTTCATCTGAAGCAGACAGGCCAGTGGGCTCAAGCGAAGCCGGGAATGAAATTATGCTAAAGCCCGACGGATCAAATAGGTTATCGATGCATGTCTGTAAACTCGACCAGCACTGGATTGGTAACACAGGCGGTGGTGTCCTAGGTCGTCGACTGCATTTCCACAACGGCAACAAGGATGGGCTCGTAGACTTTAAGACCGTGGCGGAGGCACACTACTATCCTGAAAGTATTAGGTTCTAAAAGAGGCCCTCCTGGGGTTTGTGTAGGGAGCAACGGGCCTTCTCGAATGAATTTTGACTATTTTCCAAAAGTGATGGCAAATTTTGACCGAAATACGGCCCCACGCTGCTTGGCTAGCTTTTTCGACTGGCAAATTCTCACCCGGGTTACAGACACACCAAGGATCCTCTGTATCGGACAAGCAAAACTAGTAGCCCAAATGCCAAGCCCACCGTCCTTTACGGGGTGGGTTGCTTGAGACGAACAGGTGAATGTGAGATGTTTAAATTTTAGTGCTAGTAGTTAATTTTAAAATATTGACTTGGAAGTTCGTTTTTTTTCATATAGACGTTGTATGATAAATATATATAAAATATATATTTTTAAAGCTGAATAAATGTTCTTTAAGATATTTTTATTTTCTTTGCAGAAACTTCAGTATTTTCAAAGATACTGACTATTTAACAAAAAAAAACCAGTTTTGTTCAAAATATTTTACTTATTTTCTAGATAACTGTATATTCAATGTCTCAAAAATGAATTCCTCACGCCCAGTTCATCAAAACATGACACCACACTCGAGGCGGTAGATAAATTTCAATGCTTCGTTGCGAGTTTGCGTCTCAGTTAGTTCCACCCGCTGTCTTAATTTCTTTTTCCATTATTTTACTGCCTAACTTAGATGTAAAAACTATATGTAACACATGGATGTAGTTATCTGAATAAAAACATTTATTATTATTATTATTAATTCGCGCTGCCGCGCGGGTATATTTCTTTATTCTACTCGTCTCAAATAAATAGTATAAATTAAACTATAATATGTTTTTTAAATTTGCATAAATTGGCTTTTCAACCGTATTTTTTGTGAATATGATGTTGTACGTAATTATACCTATTATAAAATATTTTGTGTTGAAACAAAAAAGATAAGTTGATGTTGTGAAACTTCTTTATGTATCTTAATAAATTTATATGACGGAGTGTAATTATTACATTAGAAATATTAATCAAAAAATTACAACACACTCGAGGTGATAGGTAAACTGAAGCCGATATAAATTTTTATCCTAAGCGCGGCGGCTTGTAACTTTGAATATCACCCCTCCCTACCCCCCAGGGGCTGGCCGATGGCTACCGGGCTAAATCAGCTCAGTTTGTCCTAGAATACATCTGTGCCAAGTGAATTCATCAGATATTAAATTTTGACCTCTCCATATATTGGGTGACACTACCGCCCGTATTAAACTGACAATATCCCAAACAAAACAATAAGGACAAAGTTCTTTGATGAATGAGCGCATTGAGCGCGAGCGGGCTTTGCCGCGGCGACCGGTAGCATTTTATGTCACTTTGACGTCAAACGTAATGACTAATATAGATAAGTCTTATTAGTAAGATACTCGCATTAATAGGATTAGTGGATAATAGCTTTTGCCCGCGACTCCATCCGCGTAGAAGTTGTTCGGGCACTTTCTAATTTTCCGGAATAAAAACTATCCTATGTCCTATTCAAGGACCTAACCTATATGTGTGCCAAGTTTCATCCCGATCCGTTCAGTGGTTGCAGCGTGAAAGAGTAACAAACATCCATACATACAAACTTACGTTAATAATATTAGTAAAATTTAGTAAAAGTAAAATAAAATTAAAAGTAAAAAAGTAAGGAAAGGATCACGAAGTAAGGACAGGCCGGTGAGACTCCGCGCTTCCGCCTACAAAATGTCGCGTTACTCTCAAATGATTACCCACACCCACGTGTGGCTAATCAGTTGAGTGTCACGCGAGCGCTCGTTTAGACGCGCGCCGCTGTACGCTGCCAGAGTAATTCCAGTTCTTATTTGAATAGGTACCTATGGCTACTCGAAAAGCCAAAAGCTACTGCATAGCATACGGGTGCTTAAATAATGACAGGAATGTCGACTTGTCATTATTTAAACTGCCTAAGGATATCGAAAGCTAAGATTATTATTAATATTATTTATAACTTCGATCTAGGTAGGTAGGTTACGAGTAGCTGTTTTTAATTACTGACACAATCATTAAAGTTTTGAATCCTCGTAGCAAAAAAGCGGTATAATATTATTTATTTTATTAACGACTTATTCGCTTCAAAAATCAATTACCTACTTAGGTACCTTTAAGAGCGTTCAGTGTAAGTAGATCTCCCAGTAATAGTGACTGCGTACTAAAACAAGGTCCGCATATACTGGTTATCAGTTAATCACAGGTGTGCAACAGTATTAGCGCAGTCGGGGATCAATAAAACTAAAAACTAGGCCGTTATCATATTACAGGAAAATGAAAAAAATCAAAATTGAATTAACAAATATTTTGACGTTTAAAACAGCACAATACTACGATAAAACTAGTAAACTACGTCTTATTACGTAGATAGATAGGGAGATCCGAGCAAACAACAACCAAGTCGCGGACAACATTTGCTAGCCCTCCAGGCATGTACTATTTTTTCTCGTCATTTAACTTAAGCGAACTACATAAGAAAACTACGATTAATAATAATTAATTCTTTTTTTTTTCTTACAGCTACCACAGAATAAGTAATAGTACAAGTCACTGCCGGCCCTGCGAAGTGGGCGAAGTCAGTAAAGCTCATCACGGGCGAAATAATACAGACTCTCGCGGAGCAGATTTAAGGTGCATTTTGCCTCGTTAGGAGCGCCCCCACTATCGATCGTAGAAATGTAACCAAGATCACTTCCGACACAGTATAGAGAACAGTAGGTCGTCTTCAAACAAAGGTACATCGCGCGGCTTGCGGCTGTGGGCGGGGCCTGTGGCGGGGCGAACCAATACGAAACGAGATCTTTGGGGGATTTCGAGGGAACTTAGTCGGGGCCGCGGCGTCATTGCGTTCGGTTACGTTTTGTTTTAGCGCGCGTACTTAGCTATCGAGCGATAATGTCGCTGCCGAAAACGCTTAAATATTGTTCTGTATACGGATATCTAAACCTAGCTTAGGTAGGTACAAATATATCCAGATTTAATAAAAGGTATTTCGTACCGGCCTGCCTATAGTATACCTAGGTGAAATAAATACGTATTAAGTAGATAATTTAAGTTATTGAGTGTGACGTGACATGGGTAGGTAACATGTGACGACGTGGATGGCCTAGGTAGTTGGTAGTGACTAAGTAAGTAGTGACCTTGCTTACGAAGCTAGCGGTCCTGGGTTCGATTCCCGGTCAGGGCAAATATTCGTGTGATGAGTGCGAGTAGATATTTTTTGTTTCTGAGTCTTGGGCGTTTTATATGTACCTATGTAGTCATATTAAGTATGTATTTTTCACTACATTAGTATGCTTATCGTTGCCTAGTACCCAAAGCACAAGCCTAGAACCAAAGCGAGCGGCCAATGCTCTAAGGAAGACGCGCGGCGGCGGCGCGCGCCGCCAATAATAGGTACCTAAGTAGTAAAAGGAAGCCGCCTTGCGCGAAAGCGGCATTATCAAAAGGTCGAAAAGGAATTTACATATCACGTCACATACCTATAAACATAATTATTATTTAGTGACACTAAACACTACACTACACTACAGATAAAAAGTATGTAAGTAAAATAATTTAAATTTGGTACTTAGGTACCTAACAATATTTATACTTACTTTAGGTTTGTGTAATTTATGAAAATTAACATGATTATAAATCACAGTATGTCCAAGTAGGTGACTAAAATTGAAAAACATGTTTGGACAACCCTGACGCCCGAGCGGCAATAGGTATCAGAATCTCCTAAAGGGCCGGAGTCGAGCTACTTTTCTATTTATACTATGCTTCCGTGCCGCGCACTTGTATTATTATCGTTAACGCGTTCTGAGTAGATTTAAATTCGCATGTTTGCCGTCACAGGGAGTTGAGGGAGTCGCTTCTGTACCTACTTGTACTATTACTTATTCTGTGGTAAGGATAAGGATTGTACGTACACTCGTATTGTAACACCTACAACATTGGCTTCAAAAAAGGCATTTAAATTAGAAGATGCATGTATTTGAAGCATTTAAATCTTTATAGGTACTTGTTAATACCTACCTGATAAGAAGTGTGAAAAAGTGTTAACAAGTGGTCGTAAGTCTTGTTTTTGTAAATAAAGTATTATTATTATTATTTATGAACTCAACTACCTACCCAATTTGTCCAAGCGATTCTAGATTTTTGGATTATCTCCTTTTAAGTAGTAATTCATTATACCTACGGAATTTGTATTCCGTCTATTTCGGCCTTTTATGTCTAATAACAATGCATTTAGTATATATTTTTTTAGGAAATATGTCTTTACATACCATTTCTGAGGTGTTGAAGTAATTCCCGACCATCAGCAAAGCCAGCCACCAGTTCTTCTCACAAGCCTGCTGCTCGAACTTGGCTAGTTTCGGATATATCGGTCCGTCGCCCGAATGCATCGACGCGTGTGCGAGATACAAGACTGCCACTGCAAACGGCCCAATAAGTCTGCGCGAGAATAATTCAAAAGTTAATAACTAATTAAAAAGCAAGTTTTAAAAATCCAACTGTCTTTTTTTAAATACTTTCTTCGATATATGATAAAAACCTAGAAACACATAAAACCCGATTGAAAAATGTTTCTTACCTTCGGTTGCGCCGTTAAGTAGTTACGAGGGGACATAGAAACGGACAAACTTACATACAAATATACAGGTCAAACACATAACCCTCGTTTTGGGCTTCACTGGAATTAGGTAAAAAAAGTTGATTGGCAACTTGTACTGAAAATAAAATTCTCATCTCAGCACCTCAAAAAGGTAGGTTTTCTGTTTAAAGGCCCAGCCACACCGCTTGCTTTGACGTTCACGTGCACGTGCGCGTTCGTTTTCCACTGCGTTGTATAGTGACATGTCATAATTAGAAGTCATACTATGCACCGCAGTGGAAAGCGAACGCGCACGTGCACGTGCACCTAACGCATGCGGTGTGGCTCGGCGTTAAAGACAGTAAAGCGCAATTCACACAGAGCGCGGGTCGGGCCCGGGAGCGGGCGTATTGCCGTTACATTGTGCGCTCTGTGATAAGGCCTATCGGAGAATGCGTGTATTACGAGCAATGTAACGGCAATACGCCCGCTCCCGCACCCGACCCACGCTCTGTGTGAATTGCGTTTAAGCAAATTTCGAATTTTTGCAACCAAAAAGCCAATTGAAGGTTCTCACCGATAGAGACAAAGTATTTAAACATAGTAGAAATAACAGCCAACGCAGGCATACACGCCGCGCTACACCAAGAGAACAAGAGAGCAACCACATACGCAAGAATATAAAAATGTTTGAAAACAAAAAGTGAATAAAAAAAACACTTAAAAGTACTTAAGTAAAGAAATTTTGACTAAGTACCCGCCTAAGCGTAGATGTAGGAGTGTTAAATACATCTAAATCAATATCCTTAGCACAAATGTTGAGGATGTTACCTGCTCGCAACAAGAAAGAGTTTCGCCGATATTTAGTCGATACAAACGGAATTTTAATTGGTGGGTTATAAACGCAGGGAGGCTGCTGGCACCCGGAAGCTGACTTTGCTCAAGAGATCGGGGCAATCGACTTGTCGAGAAACAATCTTAAGGTAATAGCGGCCTTTACACGGCACTGTTTGGACCGCGGGAAACGCCACGCGCCATTCCACGCGCCAGTCCGAACCGTAGGTTTTTTTACTATTTTACTATTACAGTTCAATTTACACGTACGGTTCGCCGCGAAGATTGGAATGGCGCGTGGCGTTTCCCACAGTCCGAACTCTACGTGTGCAGGCCGCTAATATGTTAGGTCAGCAAACTCGCGCCGCGTGTACTATCGCGATCGTTAATTTGTGACCCATTTCAAGAAAAATAGGCTTGAAGTCGTCAATGTCATTAGAGATGCCAATTCATTTGTAACTTATAGGAGACTCAACCTTATTGTTGTAGAATGTCAGAATGACTTTGGACCTAAGGCGGGTCCCGAATTTAAGTTCGTGACTGTACAGTGGCAGAAAATGGTGACGTTTGTAAAGGGTAATAATCTACAGACTTGTAATTTAGCTTTAGCCGGAAGGATAGAAATCTTAAAAACTTTTTCAGTACTCTTTGAATTCTGTTAACATAACAGTTATATTTAGGGTTCCAAATGTGCGATGCGTACTCAAGATTGCTCCTTGCCAAAGCACAGTATAAGATCTTGAAGGTTTTAGCTTGATTGAAATGTGTACAGCTTCTCATGACGAATCCCAACGCTTTGGAGGCTTTATTTCCACATGTTTTTCGAAGGTTAGTTTGCTGTCGTGAGTTATTCCAAGGTCCCGGACCCAGGGTTCGGTTGAGAGTTTTAGTCCCTTCAAGCTGTAATCGAAATCTACAGCTTGGTTCTTACGGTTTGGTTCTTGGGTGTTAAGGTAATGACTGAACATTTGGCTGGATTTAGATCTAATTTAAGGCGTTCGCAGTACGATTCGAGTCGGCTTAGATAAGCTTGTAGACGGCCCGCATCCGCAATTGAAGAAATGCCAGAAAGTAATTTCATGTCGTCAGCGAAACAGAGTAGATGAGAAGATTGAAGGCATGAATTGACATCGTTTATATCATTCGTTTATTTTTTACCTTTAGGTATTACGTTCTCGCTGCTGAGGTGAAAAGTTGTTTTTGTACTCGTCGATTAAAATCTGTGTATACAGATGTCATAGAGAATACTGCTACGTCACTCTTTTCATCGTTGAATAGTCTATGTTACTTCCGAAACAACCGAAATAACTGTTTTGATACGCTCTAGACAACCGAAAAAAATTTGAAAAAAGATCTTCGTATTTCCATAATACGTGTCCTTATTTAAGGAGACTCGATCCGATACAAAATTGCCAATCAATGGCGTTTTGGAACGCAGCAGCGTCGCGTCATCTGTCAAAAATCTACTTAAACTTGCTGCTGTATCCAGGGCATAAAAAAAATTAAAAAAACTACGCTTTGTGATTGGCTAGTATTTAGCCAATCACAGCACAGTACTGCAACATTACGGACGCCGGTGGCACAGTCTTATTATTACTAACAGTCGGCCGACTCATGTACTTGCCAGGGGCAACGATGGGGGGTACGCGGGGAAGCGGGCGGCAGAGTCGGCGAGGGCAATCTCCCTTAGTTTGCCTTCTCTAATGACAAGAGTTGTATGTGGGACTCGTAATTTAACCGTTAATTTTCATCAAGGTTTAAAAAAGAATTGAAATTCCACCGATTTTCACGAGACGATCGGTAAGTTATTTTTCAATCACCTATATTTAAAATTGTTGTTAGATGAGTTATTTTGAAATCCCACCTTTGATTAGAATTGGTAGTAGCATACATTAAAGTGTAGTGTCGTGTAGGTTACCGTAAGTATTCGTTTTAACGAGAGCCTTAATGTAAAAGATCTTGAGACGTCTATTATTATAAATGTGATTTAAAATGTGAAAATCACCTACAATTTACTGGGATATTCTAAAATGTATTAATGTATTTATAATATTCACAGATAAAAAAGTATTTAAAATAAAATATTTATGTAATTTTTGTTGTGACAACCCTGACCCTTGACTGATTTCTGTGCGTAGTGGCGGCATGCATTCAACAACAAAAGAGTCGGACTACTGGTAGGTTTTCTTAATACTGTGCCGGTGGTGTGATAAGTTGACAACTTTTCTTTTCAAAGCTAAGCTTAAAAAGTTAAAATTAAAACTAAGAAAATTAGTAGTGACAGTGACGAAACATTTTTCAACTCCTCAAGAAATAACTAATATGGCAGAGGAAGCCACACTTAATTTTTTAGTACTGTAAATGTATTCATGCATATTTAATCAAAAGCAAAAGAAGATAGGCATCTCGTAATCACAGGATTAGTTTAACATCCGAGATATAAGGATAATATAGAAAAACAATTTCAACTGTAAAAGCATGTTTGTTGGTTTTAAGTTAAAAGAAGTTGTACTTAAGTATTTCAGTTAATTTAATAAATTGTAATTATTCAATTGATTGGGCTTGATTATTATTTATATCATAAAAATTTGAGTAGCTTAGTTTTATTTTAATTTAAATACGTTTAGTTTTAATTTTCAATTGTATTATTGTTCAATTCTGTAAATACATAAATAAAATAAAGTACAAGTTAGATGCACTCTGACTCATAAATTGTTATTTTTTGAGATTTCTACTATTTTCATTTTATGCCTTAGACAGTGACAGGTGACAATTCGGAATGCATTGCAAAGTTAACACACTGATATATCACTGGGTTTCGTATTAGCTACGCCATGTACAGTCAACCAATTTGATTTCTAGGCTACTATGGACTATGATAAAGTGACGTTGACAACCAAAACGTAAGAGACTTCCTATGATTTGGTTTACAACGTCACTTTGACAAAGTCCATAGAAATCAAATTGGTTGACTGTACACTGTACCTTTCTCGTGTCATTGTTAGCATGGTGAAAATGGGGGGCTGATGGTAAGCGGAATCTGACACCCATAGACATTTGCATTCACAAGACTATAACCTTAAAGACTGCAATCCTAAGAATGAAAATGCACTGCCAACTCTGAGAACTCAGATGCCTCTATGCTGGTACCTATAGTATGTTTAAATGTGCCATATTATTACCTACTGTATCGCTTCAGTATATTTTTCACCAAGTTGGGCGGTTTTGTGACGTCCAAAGTCCGGAGCGATTTCCCTAGCAGCAAGGCTGATATAGCGAAGAAGGTATCCACGAAGATATCGGCGTGTATGATAGGTAACGCTTTAAAGATGTCTTCAGTAATCTAGAAAACAATAGTGAACTTAAGACTTAACTTTTTTTGGGCGTTTGTTTCGAATCACTTTCGTGGTCACATTTTTGTAGTAAAGGCTGCAGATTTCGATTTCGTTTCTGGTTAGATAGATATCTAAGTTTACCGGACATATAACAAATATCCAAAAACGGCATCACGCCCAATTCTTCAAAAATATGTGCACAAAAATGAGCCGGTTGAAACACTCGAATAATGACCCAGTTATGAAATATCTATACGAGACAAACATTACGTACAAATATATAGTAACAAACCTGATCCGAGTGCAACGCGTTGCTGACTGACATTGCCTGCAGAAACGCAAACTGATGAATAAAGACTATGATGACAGCTGTCAAGAACCTGACGCCATGTACGCTTGTTAGTGCGTCCTTGTCTTCTTTAAACACTGTTGCCCAGTTGCGACGGAGACAAAACGATTTTGCCACGACGTTAACTAAAAAATGAATGCTTTTATAAAGCCCAGCAATAAAATAAGTGGCTTCACTTGGAGATAGCAAATGGTGGCAAAAATTTACATAAAAAAAAAACTTTTTTTGTTAGTTTTGTTTGTGCTACCATTTTCTTAACAGCGATCGGCAATCTTCGTTTTTCTACGACAAATAAACTGTCAGTAACGAGTGCAAGCGTGATAGCGATAGCCCGCCGAAAGCTATTAAGAAGCTGGGAATACTTACCTTATATGACAAGTAATTGAATAAACAATGAATAAATAAATATCAGGGGGACAAAATCACACCAATCGACCTAGTACTAGGCGCCGACATAAATACTTATGTAGAGAAATATACATATACTTAAATACGTAGAAAACATCCATGACTCACGAACAGATAGGTATTCGCGCTCATCACACAAATATCTGCCCTGACCGGGATTTCAGAGAGCACAGAGCTTCGTAGGCAGGGACACTGCCAACTAGACCAGTGCGTCGTCAACGTCAATTATGGTGAATAACAAAAATTTCGTAATGCGACACTAATTAAAAGTAAATAAAAGATACCTACTTAACTCGATTCCTTATACTCATTGAAAACGGAACTACATAATCCCAATTTCTCGTTATTGTGTTACCGTAGAGAGGGTGCAGATGACTAGCATAGAGGTATCATCTGTTCATGGTGGGCACCACATTTGCGTACTTGAGATCACACATCCCCATTGCTTTATGAGTCCTCGCAATCGAGCACAAGACTCGGGAGTTGTTTGTTGCAAGTTGTATTAAAACGTACCAAGACTATCTCTGTTGGCTGTGACGGGGAACTCGCTGATATAATACGTGGAGGCCACTGCAGTGAATAAAAGGGCTGCAACTGTGTACCTGAAAAACAATAAGTAAGTAATTCATATGACGGTATAAGCTTTTTTATAGAGAAGGCCATCATTTACCAGTTTTGGTTTGATGAGAATAAAAAACTTTTAAAAAGTTTGTGAAAAATACTTTAGAAATAAATCTATTGCCTTCTTTTCGTTTGCCACTCTAGAACACTTTAAAGTTTCGACGAAAAATATTTTAGACTCTTTCTATTGTAACAAGATCGATTTTTATTCCACCGGTGACGGACTGAAAGGGCTTTGTTGATTGAAAATACATATATCAAGTTTCAGGTAACTCATAGTTATACCGAATTTACCTTCATCGATTAAATCATTTCATCGAATTTAATTTCATCGAACGCTATTTTCTGACGAAATGTTTTTTTTTCAGGATATCTTTAACATTAATTACGTAAGGTAGGTTAGGATAGATTAATATGTGACTGCCAAAAAAAATTAACTCATGCGGCGAGAAATGCCTTTCGATGAAATTAAAATTCTGCGTAATGATACGTTCGTTGGAAGTTGTTTCTATGAAATAATAGGTACCCCAAGTTTCACTTACCAATATATATAATATCCTCTCGAAGGAGCAATCTTCACTCCGGCTTCTTCACAATGGTTGATAGTCACCTCTGCATCTTTTGCAGCCTGTAAATATCCGGTGCTTAGGAGCGCCCTCACGAACTTCTCGACCGACTTGGTTGGGCACCCTGCAGGCAGACACACGCCGTATGCCATGTATGAGAATATGCGGCCTAAGCGAGTTTCAAGCTGGAGTTGAGAAAAAAACAATATTACATTTTCAGTATTACAATATAATATTTTAGGCTCTATTCTATTCGGGCTAAACCAAATTGCTTGTGTGTGTAATCTTTAGTGATTTCACCTGAAGATTCCAATGGAAGACCAGCGCTGACTATAATGCCAGCATTACGCTGAGTTGGGACCATTTCGTGACTTCATTCTTCTTGTGCGTATTTCTTAGAGAATGTAATCAATTACAATATTACATATTAGGCTCTATGCTATGCCTGCTAATCAAAATTGCTTGTGTGTGTAACCGGATCTGGTTTCACCAGAAGGTCACAACGGAAGACCAGCGCTGATTATAATGCCAGCATTACGCTGAGTTCTGACCATTTCGTGCCTTAAATGCGGATTTTGCTGCGTTTCGTTATCTTTTGTATGGCATGGAAAGGCAAAGGAGCACATAGGCTACCTGATGGTAAGTGTAATCTGTGGCCCACAGACATTTGCAAACTGTAATCTTAAGGCCCCAAATCCGTTGTCAACCCCGAGGACTAAAATGGAATGCCTCTATACTAGTACCTAATATCTCCAGTTGTCTTATCCCAGGTGTCTTGGTTGGCGTACACCTACGGCTTTCCAATTACTGTTATGATGTTTGTACCCTTAATTTCATATTCTTGCGATATTGTTGTTGTTGTTGTTGTTGTTATTGTTGTTGTTATTGATTAAGTTTCTGACATAATGTTGCTTGCCCAAACAAGTTTCCTTGGCCGAATCCCACTAAAACGCCAGCAAATTGGTTCTGCCACTCGCCGGGAGCTATCGCGGCACGCTCGTTTTGTTCGCTCGCCTCGTGCTTTGTTTGTCGTAATTCAACCTATCACTCGTCAGGGAAAATCTTCAGATAGCTTAATGTCCATGGGGTTTTGAGTCTACGTCAGTAACCTGTGTGTTCAATTGTCTTCTCCCTAGCATAAAAAAACGTTCACTTCACCTCTATTAGGTACTTCAATTTTGTTAGTTCACGTAGTTGTTCACCTATACAATTTTGCATTATCATGCTACTCCGGTACAATGGACTAAAAAAAATCCGATTGTGGAATGGGCTTCATCGTGCTAGAGGCAATCTAGATCTGTCGGTTCATTGAAGGAAAGGTTAAAGAAGTTATGGTTAGAGTGCAATGCGATGAGCGAATGGAGACGGACGTGTCACATTGCACAGTTGGAATTACGTAATTCAAGATTTGCGCGGCTTTAGCCGCTGCCCGGATTTTTGTTATGGGTACTCTTGTAAAGTGACCGACCTGCAATTACCATAGACAAGACTAAAATGACGATCTCCGACATATTTTACAGTGGTCTGAAAAGTTTGGCTTGTTCGTTAACCCTACCAAGTGTCAGGCTATTATTATTGGTAGTTCTGGTCAGCTGGATAAAATAAACCTCAATGCCGTTTTGCCACCGAATTTTAACGGTATCGATATCCCATTTAGCTCCAGCGTCAAGGATCTCGGTATTTATATAGACAACTCGCTCACTTGGAGAACACATGTCACTGAAATAAGTCGTAAGCTCATGGGCTCTCTTCGTTATTTTAATAAATTAAAGCACTTTTTGCCTATTAAGAGGTATCCCTTGTGCAGACACTATTTTATTCCATCATTGATTACGGTGACGTGTGTTATTCGGACCTGAGCGAGGGACAACTCGATAAGTTGGATCGCCTTCTTAATAATTGTACTCGTTTTGTTTTCTGTCTTCGTAAATATGATCAAGTGTCTTCCTTCCGCTCTCAACTTAAATGGCTTCCTATTCGTCAACTTCCGCAAAATAAGATTACTTTGTTTCCTTTATAATATTCTGTCCGGTCCTCAATCTCCTGATTATCTAAAATATTTTTTCAAATTTCTGGGTTCCACCCACCTCGTTCAGCTACGATCCACTGACAATCACACACTTTCTATCCCTCTTCACCGCACAGGCTTTATATGTCCACCTCTTTCGCCCTTCAGGCAGCACGACTTTGGAACGACCTTCCCCTTAATATCAAGCAAGCTCCGAACAAGTTTGGTTTTAAAAAGAAAGTTCGCGAATTTCTTTGTAGATAGAGTTGATATTATATTGTTATGTATATTAGTCTATAAGGTATTTGTATTACTGGGCCTCGTTGCTCGAAATAAAAATGTCTTATTCTTATTCTTAAGTCAACAAGATGAGCCCGAGTGTTGATCCATGTATGTACTTTATTAAAGCATTTTTTTATCTGTTTAGCGGATTTATGTACTAGGTATTCGTTATTTTCTATTATTTTATTTATTTGTCTATTTATACTCTTGCATTGTCCTTGCTTATTCTACCCCAAGGTTAACTGAAAGTGATCCAATATGGGATAAGGTATTGTAATTGACAACATTAAAAAAAAAAGCATTTTTGTTTTTTCACGTTTATAATAGCTGGTTAAAAATTAGACTACCCGTGTTTCTCGGTTTTTCTTTATTTAACTTAACCCATTCATTGCCGAAGACGCGAATTCGCGTCCATGTATGTGTAATCGTAATGCCGCGAAATCGCGTCCTCGAGTTATTTGTTTTTTTTTTTGCTAGAAAACAACTGTACTTAAATGCTGATACCAAAATGTTACTGTCGCGTAGAAGGTGGCGGCACTGCGTGATGAGTAAAAATATGAGGCGTCGGCAATGAATGGGATTCGTCGTTAATAATTTATTAAAGAAATAGTCATTAAAAAGACCATATATACAAAGTTAGGAATACTGATGTGGTGATCTTAGCATGATATAAAATGAAAAAACATAACTTTGAACAGAAACAGAATTGACTGTCATGTCTGTCACTTGTCAACCATAACAACTGTAACAACATAAATTCGTCGACTTTGGGCAGATTGCGGCTATCCGCTTTTACAAATCTGTTAGTCACTTTCATTTTAAATAGCGTATATCAAAACAATAGTATTACGAGAATCGAAAGCGTGTCGTTAGAATCAAGTAATCCGTCAGACAGATAAAAAAATGACATGACAGTTGTATATTTTTTTCAATTCCTATGGTAATAAATGGACTAAGGGCACTATAAGTGTATTCCTAACTTTCACAAACCAACTTTTTTTACTGTTCTTCCTAAATATAAAAGAAAATACTGCATAAAAAATCCAAAAATATTTTTACTGTAATCTTTTTTACTACCTTAGCACATTATGAGTTGTTGTCAATTGTTTATGCACAATAAAGAGTTTACATACATACATACACACATACATACATACTAAATACATACATACATGCTTAAAAAGGTCTTTCATAAACGTGTTCGGTTTAACTTACCTCCAAGTAATATTCTTCAGCTTTTGCATATGGACCAGGTACGGTCATAGTCTTCGTCTGGTTCTTGCTCATCTCGATATCAGCTAAGCAGTACTGCGTGCGAAGTTCGGGATTGCTCTTAAGCCAGGGTGGACTCAAGCACTGGTCGTAATTGCCCAACTGCATCCGAGCACCGAAGAAGATACCAGTAGAGGCTTGTGGGATGGAGTCCCATACTGGAAATACAATGAAAAACAGACTATAGTAAACTGGATTTTGCTCGTGACTACGCTGGTGCCGAAGTTGTTTATCGCTATGCCCTTGGGAACTGTTCGATGTTCCGACATAAAAGTACCCTCAAATTGTATAGAATTTCACATCGGTGAAGGCGTTAAACCATGGAGATAAAACAAAAGGAGGTCCCTCATCTGTCTTTCGTCTCAGTTATCAGATCAACATCAAGTCTCCGTCATATTGTAGTTTCATTAGAATTATATATGTGTGCTTATTTTAAACATAATGTTTAATAACTCATATTGTTTCGTTCCATTTGTAAAATTACTGCCGTTTGTTTCCCTTGAAATAAGTAACTAAATAATAGTTCATTGTGTATTAAGGGTGTTAAGGACAGAATTACAAACGAGAGTCTGTTAGAAGCCTGGAGCCGAAGAATGAGGGCTTTAATGACTCGAGCTTTGCATTTCCTTTAACACCCGTGTAACATATGTACAATGTTTTTCATCACAATTGCGAGGAAATGAAATAAAATCAGACAAAAGATCATATTTTTAAATTACGATTCTCACTAATAATTTTAGCCGCGTTGGCGATGTCCGGCGGAGTCGCATTATCCATTTTTTTCTGATGACGACATGTTTTTTATTGATATATAAGTTTTAATATGTGCACAAATACACCCTTTTCATTATTATTTTGGTTTCACACAGTTTATAATCAGTATTTATAAATTAGCGGCAGATAAGATTACATCATTGTCTATGACTTACCACAGGTACTGTCAAACCTGTTGAGGAGTCCGATTCTAGTGACAGTCGAGATCAATAGTTTACACGCGAGATTTTTAGAAAAATGTATGCAACTGACATTTCATCTCGAATGAAACTTTATATCGAATGGCACAAGAATTGGGGTCCTGGCGTATCATGATAGTTTGAGTCCACGTTTTATATTTTAAAAAAAACTATTACGCACGATAGGGCGTAATGGTAAAAATAAGGCCCACGGGTATTATTTTGGATTTACGGTCGATTTTTCTAGCATATAAGACCACTATTTAATTTACGAGCAAGTGTGATGAAAAATAATATTAAAATCGGAGTACTCTGTCAAAAGTTATGCGAGTTCATACATAAAAAAAAATAAGAAGAAAATATTTGGGTTGACATTACAACCTGCTCGGTTTTTTTTCGTCGATTAAAAATACATTGTTTCAAGCTAGTAAAGCAGAATAACCTGCGAACAACAACGAGTGCAAATGGGCTACTCAAAAGAAAAAATAGTACTTTACCTATATTTAATACCTTACTGTCATACCTGTCCCTCGATATTATCAATCTAATTGAATATAGTGGTAGGGTAATCGCATTAAGCCAAAAAAAAAATAGAACAAATTAAAACGTAGTTTTTTTTACTTTTAATTAAATTAGCAGAATGAGACATAGGAGAGGGGTTTAGTTCAGGGAAGATGTGTGTAAAACATTGATTTTGTATTATCAATTTGAAGTCAGCCGGTATTTATCGTGTATCTGTGTATGTATGCCTGTGTATCTGTATTTATCTGTGGTATTGTGGCTTTATAAGTGATGGACCGATCCGGACGAGTATTTTTTTAAGGAAGCTGTTTTGAATGGTTCCTAGGTAGGTTTTAGGAAAAAACGTTGGATCATCTGTGTGTGTATATATAATATATGTGTGTGTCAGCGTGTTATCTGTATCATCACAGTTGAGAATTTGTTACCATTTTATTACTTTATTTTTTACCTCCAATTTATTAAAATTCTGAACGTTTAAGAAGTTATTTATACTATTATACAGTATTGAGCTATGACTATATAGTTGTCGAGATGATAATTTGGTTTTGTGTGAAAGAATGGGGCAGACCCCATTAGTGCTACTTTTCGAAGGCTTGGCTGTGGTACCTGCATGTGTTTCTATAGGATTGATCGATGTACGAAGAATTGTCTCACTGTTAATACTTACCTAAGAGTCAAAACTAAATATGATTGTTTAGTTAAAAATCAATACTTTTTGAAATATATGACTTTCAGCACTGCTCTTCTTTATGCCTTCTCGATCTTTATCAAAGAGGTCTTCCATATATTCCCAAACAAGTCGATAAGTTAGGCTGCGGCTCTACTGAGGCGTAGATGAAAGGAGTGGAGCGGAGCTGTGCCAATATTAACCAATAGAATCTAAACTAACGTTCGCAAGTCACGCTCGACGTGACCGCATGCGCCTTTTATTGGTTAATACTGGCACAGCTCCGCCCCGCTCCGCTCGTCTCCGCCTCAGTGGAGCCGCAGCCTTACCCTAGTTGGTAGTGATCCTGCCTACGACGCTGGAGGTGCTGGGTTCAAATCCCGTTAGGGCAGATATTTGTTGGATGAGCACGAGTATTTGTTCCTGACTCTTGGCTCTTTTGTATGTATTTATGTATTTATTTCTCTATATTAGTGTTTATTGTTGTCTAGTGACGATGACGGTAGTACAAGCTTAGAGCGCTAGGGTCCTAGTGAAAAAGGGTACAAGTCGACTTAACTCGTAATAAAAAAGGGTATACTTATTATTATTATACATGAAGTATACTAGACTTAAACCCTTTTTCACTTGATCTTCAGACGGCTTATACCCTTTTTCACTAGGACCCCAGTTTTAGACGAGGAAAATTTGGTTGACAGTCCCCTGATATTAAATTTTACTTGCTTATTATTTAAACAGGTACGCATTCGTATACGAGGGCTGCTACTTATGTATCCGGAATCTGGGATTCCAACATTTATAAACGTTATATCTGACCTCCATGGTAAAATTTAAACTTTTTTTTAATACTGGCCGCTATAATTTTTTTTCTTGTGTACGCTAGTCTTTTGTTTTTGGCGGGATCAAAATGTCATCTCGCTGCAAGAATGGAACTCACTCGTGAAAATATTCGTGCTATGATTTATTATGATTTTCGGCGTGGTTTAACGCAACAATAATAATAATAATAATAATAATAATTTATTTGCTTAAACACGGTAGGTACATTTGGTCGATAATATTGAAACAATAATTTAGTATCACATGTTTAGCCTATAGGTACTGGCATGCAAATCTTGATTTTACATGAAGAATATTTGTATTTATCTTTACAATTGTTACTCATTATAATTAGGTATTTAAAAATTCACGCACAGTATAAAAACATTTGTCTACTAGCCATTTTCGTAACTTTGTCATAAAGCTGCGGTTTTGTAATTTCCTAAGTTCAATCGGAATTTTATTATATACAATAATACACATTATATAACAATTATTTTTAAATAAAGAAGATGAGCATGGTGGCATTAGCTACTTGAATTCATCCCTTTCTCGTAATCAATTGTTAAATTTCGGTTTTTTAAAATATGTCGGAAAGTTACGAACGAAACAAGCCAAGTCGAGGATATACTGACCAGTTAAAGTAAGTAAACCTAGTCTCCGGAACAAAGGTCTACAGGAATCCCTTGGTCCGAGGCCACTAACCGCTCTAACACATTTCTTTTGTGTTAAAAAAGCCTTGTTGACATCCGTTGAATTGCCCCACAGTATGATGCCATATTTTAAGACTGATGTTACAAAGCCATGGTATGCGAGCAGTGCGGTCTTCTCTCCTGCGACCACTCTCAATTGTTTCAAGGCGTAAACAAATCTCTCAAGCTTTCCACAGGTAAATTGTATATGTAGTTTCGATGCACAGTGTTGATCTAATATTATACCCAAAAATTTGGTTTCGGTTACCTGCTGGAGTACTTGGCTCTGGCATTGTAATTTTATGTCAAATTTGCGCGCTTTATGGTTCAGAAATTGTATAAAACACGTCTTTGATACATTAGTTCGTAAATAGTTTTTCCTCAGCCACGAGTCTATTAGGTGTATTGCATGGTTTACCTTATCTTCGTACGAGATCTTTTTGTCATCATCCGGTATAATTATTGCTATATCATCGGCATACAAAGTCATTGGATACGTCGTTTCTTTTGGAAGGTCGTTAATGTAAAGTAAGAATAAAAGCAGGCCGAGTACACTTCCTTGAGGGACTCCACACTTGTTTTGCCTGTATGTTGACCTATAAGCCACGATTTCCTTATTTTCGTTAATCCTGCTCACTTCAATACACTGGATACGATTATAGAGGTAGCTCTTGACCCATTCCAGGGCATTTCCTCGGATGCCATATTTTTCGCATTTTCGAAGCAGTAAATTATGGTTCACGAAGTCAAACGCTTTAGTCATATCGAAGAATGTCCCTATAACTGGGACCTTTCTGTCGATGTATTGAGTAATATTCCGTACTAGAGAAAAAGCGGCATGAGCAGTAGACTTCTGCTTTTGAAAACCATTCTGCTCGTTTGTAATAATATTGTGTTTGTCTAGGAACCGGGAAATTCTGCTAAGAAGTGCCTTTTCAAATACTTTTGAAAATATTGACACTAGTGTTATGGGACGATAGTTGTGCAAATTTTGTTTGTTTCCCTTCTTGTATAGTGGTTTAACAATTGATTTTTTTAAGCGTTCTGGAAATGCACCTTGTGTGAATGATAAATTAACTAGATGGGTCAATATCGGAGCAATTTCCTTAGCACATTCTTTTAAGACTTTTGTCGCAATATGGTCGAAACCCACGGAGCCAGTATTATTCAATGACTTGATTATCTTGATCATTTCGTCTTCTGTACAATGCATTAAGAATAAACTATTGTTAATCTTTTCAATTCCCGATTCCAGATGTTTATTATCTAATGCGGTGCAAGTGCTACTACTGGCATTAGTGGAGTCGATAAGAAAGTCATTAAACATCTGAGCTATTTCTAAAGGTTCCATAACAATACTGCCATCCTTTTCAATCGATTCTATTTCCTGTTTTACTTGTCGATACCTTTAGACTCAATTGGCGTAAACGCCATTTTGGCCAAAATGAGGTTTTAATGCAGTTATACTCAATTTTTCATTCTCTATCGATCTGTGTAGTTAAAGTTGAGAAATTCCCAAAAAAAAGTCGAATACGACCCAGAATATTAGGCCCAAAAAACATGATTTTTGTAATTGTTTGGGCGTATTTGCTGTATTTTTTTATTTTCTACATTTCAAGGTAGTAAATGATATTGTTTTTATAGTAAAAGGATGTATGATGATATATGTAAGTCTAACGTGGCTTATACGACCCTATTGTTTCTGCAAAAAATAATAGGTGGCTTTTACGACCCAATATAAAAGAGCCACAAATAATTAAATTGAAGGTCGTACTTTATAATAGTCGTATAAAGTGGATATATTTTTGCCTCTTATAACCTGATCAGAAATAGAAAAAATTAAATCTCAATTGGCGTAAACGCCAAAACTCAACTTTTCAGGAGAGCTAACATTAAGAAAAAAGTATTATTTAAAGTAAACCCAGTATTTAAGAAAACGGAAGGCTTATACGCCGTGGAAAAATACTAAAAATGTTACTTACGCCCCAAAAAAATACTGTTTCTGTGATAGGTTTGGGGTGTAAAAGCCAGGTGGACTATTTTTTAACTGTAATAGGGTGTATAAGAGAGACACTCATCTGTTACCTCTGTCGATATAAGCATAAGAATAAATAATAACTACACGTAGGTGCGAATCTCCTTGGACCAGGCCCCAAATGCCGTGCTTTAAATACCTAGTTCTCCCTTCACCCCGCTACGCCCGTCTGTCTTCCGCGCCCAAAGTTAGGGCTGTCACTTGCGAAATATTTTAATCGGTTTATGAATGTGGTATACAAGTTTAGTCACGAAATGTTAATTATGTTTTACTTCAACGTGGAAACATTGTTGCAAAATATGTTTTTTACATTTACGTTAAATTAGGTAATAATATTTTTTGATGATATTAAGATTATCTCCAGAAAATTACATGGCTTATGTGGCTATTAATCATCTCTATAACACGGAAACGAGTCTATAAACAACCTTTAAAATATTAACTAAACACCTCAGGTGCCGGCGGTAGGTATCTATCGCGCCGAGTGCGCTTCTGGAGACGCCAGGAGTTTCGCTTCTACGTCTAGGTATTATTTATTCTTATGATATAAGATTGAAGGTGCCAACAACTGTTGTAGCACTATGAAACACTGGGACCCTTACCAGAGGGATTGCACTGTGCGTGTCGCGCCGCCTTAGTAACCTTCCCGCTGGTCCATTCTGAGAATGGATATCAGTCCGGGGCCGGCACCGACCGAGCGAGCACGCGTGCGCCACGATATGCCTTCCGCCGTCTTGAACGATCGATCTCGGGGCGTGCCGTAATACGTAATGAAGTTAGTTTTGTGAATAACCTTAAACTTTTTATTATTTACTTGTTATGTGGTGTTGATTGATAGTAAAACACACGATGAAATGAAACGCACTCCGAAAAGCTGTTACATTGTACTGTTGTGTAGGTAAATGGTTGTTTGAATTAACAAAAGGACGTAAAATATTCTTTTTTTACGTTGACTATGAAATAACAACACCTACTTAGTATAACCACGATTTGGGTTTTTGATGTCCCGCCCGATATTTCGACGATGTTACAATCGTTTATACTATATTTATATATAGGTACTGTTATTATATTAAACACGTTGTTAACGGAACATACATATAGAAATAATCCGACGAATGGAGAACGTCCTTTATTTTGAAGTCTGTTAAAAACACGTCGATACGACCTTATAACGATCGCCACAAGCGAGCGAGCGACATCTGGTGATCTAAAACATTTTAGCCCTCATTGATGTATTCTAGGCGTGTGACAACCCTAGCAATACACGTGCCGCGTGCGAATAAATACAAGTTATACGATAGTAAGAGAGGCATACATGTGATTATAAATACAAGTGCTTAACTAATTATTAAATAAATGAAGATTAGCTGACTATAATGTCATTGGAATAAAGATTTTCGGTACCTAACTCATATTTCGTGTGTTTATTTCACCATCCTATTTATTTAAATGAATAATTATATTCCGAAAAGATTATAATATATGTATTTAAAAACACTTAAGTTAAATGTAAAGTATGTGTTACTTTGTACAAGATATTAGTATTATGGCCCGCTAGAAAGAAGATGGCCACCGTAGCCTATGAAAGTTTACATCATTGAACCATCATTTCTAGGTCTCCGACCTACCAAAAACCTTTTACTAATTCCTTTTTGAAGAAACCCATATTGTAAACTCTTCGAAAAACAACCGCTGGGAGCTCAATCCACAACCTGAGCGTTCGCGGAATTACATAAAATTTCTCTTATACACCCTATTACAGTTAAAAAATAATCCTCCTGGCTTTTACAACCTAAACCTTTCACAGAAACGGTATTTTTTTGGGGCTTAAGTAACATTTTTAGTATTTTTGTAGGGCGTATAAGCCTTCCATTTTCTTAAATACTGGGTTTACTTTAAATATTACTTAATCATATTCTTTATCCTGAAACTATATTTATTATGTCCAAAACTGAGCTTTATAACTCAAAAAACAAAAATGAAATGATAAAAATAATTTAGAAAAAAAAGTTTTTTTGCTCTCCTGAAAAGTTGAGTTTTGGCGTTTACGCCAATTGAGTCTAAAGGTATCGTTGTGTTGCATCATACTTATTCTTTATAATATCCCACACGGCTTTACATTTGTTTTTAGATCTGCGTATAAACTTACTATTGACACATTTTTTTGAACTAATTACACAAGCCTTTAGTAAGTTGCTATATGATTTATATACGTTTTTGGTATCTTCAGATTTGTTTCTAAAACATAATGCTCTCAGCCTTCGTTTGGTTCTGCTTGATTTAATCAGTCCTTTTGTTACCCATCTAGGTGATGAGATGTTATTTTTTATTTTTACTCGGTACTCGGGAAAGCAGAGATTATAAAGAAGAGTGAAAATGTCGTGAAATTTACTAAACGCTATGTTTATATTATCTTCCAATACTTCTTCAGACCAAGGTAGGTTTAACAGGTAATGCTTGAACTTGTCTACATTCTCTGTACACAAGTCTCGCTTCTTTATGTACCACCAATCTGGTGTATTTTTACTTATATTTACAGGAAATTCAAGAATTTGACACATATTATGGTCAGATAGGTGTACGTGGTACACTTCACCTTTTGTCGTACTTATATTACTGGCTATGTGGTCTATGCAAGAGTTTAGACGTGTAGGTTGAGTAATATGTAGGGTCAAATTATAATTTTCGAGGAGTCCTGTTAATGTGTTAGACCATTTCGTGTCCTTTATAGTGTCTATGTTTAAATCCCCTGCAATAATTATTTTCCTTTTTGACTTATGGGTAAGTTTATGCAGAAGCATGTCTAGATTATGAAAGAAAGTATGAACCAAATTATTTGATGGAATTCTGTACACGCAAATAACCAAACAATTGTATAGAGGTATGTCTATTCCACAACACTCAAAAATTCGCTCGAAGGATGACTCACGACACAAAGGTATGTCCTTGAAGTCTAGCCCTTTTCTCAATAGAATACACACACCACCTCTTTTTTTATTTTCTCTGCAAAAACTAGATGCCAAGTTATAGCATTTTAGGACAATGTTATTTTCACTGCCTCGTTTAATAAAAGTTTCACTTAGGCATAGTATATCAGTTTTTATACCCTTGCTCGCAAAGTCAGTTAGGCATAAATCTAAGAGATGCAGTTTTGAAAGTACTCCCTGTATATTTTGGTGAAGTAAATTAATAGAGTTATTGTTATTTGAGCTAATGTATTCACCATTAGGATCGATAAAACGTGCGACCCATATTAGTATTATTTCGCTCCTTTATAATGGAGAAATAATAGGGTATTGTTCCTTTCTTTGGCCTGTTTAATTCCATTTTACGCAGTTGATCCGGAGAAACATCAATATCACTAATGCGCACCGTCTGCCTTTTATTAGTTTTTCTTTTAACAATGTTGAATTTATTATCATAGTCAATGGAATCAATAGTTAAATTTACATTTTTACAAATAGCCTTCAGATATTTGCCTTGGTTCAAAAAATTATAAGAACAATCAAGAAATGTACAATGTTGGAGCTGAAAACATAACTGCTTTAGAACACTATTTAGTTTCCAAACGTTCAAACACTTATTATTTCTAACACGTAGCAGGATGATACTTGAATGTTCAATCTGTTTAATGGCTGCTGATAATTCGAATAAAAGCGTACTTTAAAGTAAAAACAGTGCATAGATCAATTAACTTCGACTTTTGGTGATGAAGCTCCATCGAAAAGCACTGTGTACCACTGGTTTAGTAAGTTCAATCGTGGACGTAGTATGCTCACGGACGAAGTTAAGGAAGGTCGCCCGAAATCGGTCGTTGTACCGCAAAATATTGAAGCTGTGCGAAAACTTATAATGCATGACCGTCATGTTACATATCGCGAGATAGAGGCGACTGTGGGCATATGTATGACGAGCATTAATAAGATATTACATGATCATTTAGCTGTAAAAAAAAATTGTTCCCGTTGGATCCCTCACAATTTAACTAAGGATCAAAAAGAGGCTCGCGTCGAATGGTGCAAGAAAATGTTAAAAAAATATATCCGTGGTGACTCAAAAGCTGTTTATAATATCTACACAGGTGACGAATCCTGGATCTATGCGTATGATCCGGAAACTAAACAACAATCAACAGTGTGAGTGTTTCAAAATGAGCCGAACCCTACGAAAGTAACTCGTGCAAAAAGCACCTTGAAGCAAATGGTCGCCTGTTTTTTCGGTATTAATGGCCATGTGGCTACAGTGCCACTAGAGAATCGTAAAACGGTTAATTCGGAATGGTACACGACCATTTGTTTGCCGGAGGTATTTGAAGAAATACGTAAAAACAACCAGCGACGCAGAATCGTTCTTCACCATGACAATGCCAGCTGTCATACATCACGCGAAACGACTCGATTTTTGGAAGGTCAAAATATAGAATTAACGGGTCATCCGCCGTACAGCCCTGATTTGGCACCCAATGATTTCTATTTATTCCCAAATGTAAAGAATAAATTACGTGGTCAACGATTTTCGACCCGTGAAGTTGCAGTCGACGCGTTCAAACAGCACGTTTTGGAGATACCTCAGTCAGAGTGCAAAAAATGTTTTAAAAATTGGTTTCAACGTATGCAAAAGTGCATCGATCATAAGGGAGAATATTTTGAAAAACAACAAAACCATATTTAGTCATATACGTTTGTTATTTTTTTCTATTCCGGTTACATAAGTAGCAGCCCTCGTAGAACTGATGCGCAGAGAGCAGTATAAACTGAGTTTACTGTGTTGTGTTGTTATTATTATTACCAACGTGGGTCCATATTGGCTCCCCTAATTATTTTTACTCATAACGACTCATAAGTCCTAATCATCGCAACTCCTAACGTATTTTTTTCAGCAACTGTTACTTTTTCAGGATTTTTATCAATAAAACCTAACCTAACCTAGTCTTATCTACACATTGAATATTTCAGAACTTCTGAACAGTTTACGGTTCCAGCGGTATAAAAAATTCATTTTCGGAGTTCCGATAATAGGAGTTGCAATTTTAGTTGAACTTTGGCGCTCCCTACCAACATACACATAACACGTTTCTTTTGTTTACAGACCGTAGATATAAGTTATAACGTATAAAAACCAACACAACTTAATTGGTTATATTTAGAGGCAAAAGATCCTTATATAGCTAGACTTAGCAGACAGAGATTATAATGTTTTCTGGATAATTCATATTCATTGATTACACAGGGTGTCCCAGAAACCGACGTCATCCCGCCCAGGGCTGATAGAGCAGCTAAAAAGCTAACGATTTAACCCCTATGTATGTTCAGCGATTTTTACTAGGTTCGGAGATATTTATAATTTTAATCTAAATTTTTGTAATTTTCCCTTATGTCCATGTGACAAAAAATCATTCATTTCATGTTTTATTTCATAAGTTTTTCAGTGGTATCTTACATAATTAGAATCATTACTGTTAGCTTATTTGATTTATTCTTTTATAATTTAATTATCTATTCGTTGAAAATAAACTTTGAACTGTTATATATAAATGTTATAGATACTAACGTATCTGCTTTTTGATAATTTATAGAAAGTAATTTAATAAGGATCTATGTTATGTTTCTGAACGAATATTATTGTCGGTGGGTTATCCACATTGGCGATGACAGATAGACTGACACTGATTTCGGGTGGAAAAAGAGAGTTTGTTATTACGGATTATATTGAGTTAAATCTTGATATTGAGTTTGTTTTTACCCCTACGTATGTTCAGCGATTTTTACTTACGAATCAGCGAAATTTTTAAACCTTGTCGGTTTTTTTAAAATATTTTTTTAGGTAAAACACAAAATTCTTTTTTCCATACAAAGTGAAAAGCAAACACTGGGCCAACTAGTATGGAAAAACTAACTGTATGTAATTATTTTAAAAAAAAGTGCAAAAGAGGTTTAAAATCTTCGTTGATTCGTAAGTAAAAATTGCTGAATATACGTAGGGGTTAAATCTATAGCTTTTTAGCTGCTCTATCAGCCCTAGGCGGGTTGACGTCGGTTTCTGTGACACCCTGTATAAAGAAACTAGGTTATGACTTGTAACGAAATTTTTATCAACAAACGATGTCATCAAAGTTCAATACACTCAATAAAAAAAAAACGTCATATCGGAAGCAAGCTTCAAGCAAGACTGGATCACACTGATAATGATGTTCCATACTTCTAAAGTTTCTCTAATCTTACTTTATGTTACTTCTATCGTGTGTCCCTATTTCCTCGCTACTTTCATCACTCGCGCTCATTCTTACAAGTATTTTGCACACAACAAGCTTTAAGTTTTGAATATCAATACCTAAATTACGTAAGTTTTTGTTTTTGAATTATTTTTTCTAACCAGTCACATTGTAAAAGAAAATTAAAAAGTAAGCAAACATACGCACTGTGCTAAAAAAACGAGCGGTTACCTTGGCTGAATCGGATTTTTTGCTTGGTCCTTTCTATTTTTCATCATTTGATAGCACTTTTAAAAAAAATGTGGTATTGGACGGAAAGTGTTTTCATACGTTTATTTTACTCTAGAAGGAAAATGAGGCATTTCGCGTCTTCGTTTTTCAAAAGAAAGGCCATCCTTTCCGAGCATGTTTGATAAAATTACTACTGTTCTGTTCTAATTGTGATAACGCTCTTATCCGTTATAATGTATTTTCTCCCACATGCTCGGAAATGTTAACCTTACTGTTGTAAAATCAGCCTGCGAAGTTCTGAGTTCCAGGTCCAGGCAAAATAAAAAAAAACAAAGTTATTATTTACCAACGGCAGCGGCCGCGAAAATATATGAAATTTCATTATGTACCTGGTGTTTTACTTTTTAAAACCATGTTTGGACTAGGATAACTATCTCCAAACAGCCAAACACTCGTGCAATCAAAATTCTTCCTTGTATATTTTACTTTTTAAATGTCATAGACTAAAAAGTTAAGCCTTTTTAAACAGCATTTACAAAGTGTGTCAAATAGTTAGATTTTTTATTATAGAAATTGAGTTCATAAACAAAATAAATTCACGACATAACATAAACGCGTAATACATGTTATAGTTTAAAAAGTATATTTTATTTAAATGGAATTTATTACGTTTAAATTTGTGATTTTATTTAATGGTTTATTTCGGTGTCATACTAAATCGTACGTTTCAGTTCTTTTTTTCAAGGAAATGTTGGGACTGTGTTTAATATTATTAACAATTGTGTTAAATTTCCTCACATTGTTGGAGAAAAGCACTATACAAGCCTCGACCGGGAAGGGCGGTTGCTGGACTCGTATAATAAATAGCGCGGCCTCGACTGCGTCTCGGCCACGCTAACTGTACTCGTCCCGCAACGACCTATTTCCCGGTCTGTGCAGTAATGTACTATTATTAATGCATTTGATAGATAAAGTAGGTACAGCAACAAATATGTTACACAACTGATAATACATTATAGAACTCAGATCCGATGTGCATGTAATGCACACTTTGGCTCTATGGGATCTTTTGTGTTATTCAATTCATATTTATGCGGATAGTGGAGTGCTATGGCAGTGTTTTGTAGTTATTAAGGTGAAGGGAATGTCAGATTCCATCAGTGTTGTCCAAAATAAAGGAGATCAATGTTGAGAAAGATCATCGCAAGAAACTTAATACAAACCCCGCTTTCAAATAAAAAAAATCGCATATTTGTCGGCTCACCCAAGAGCTACGGTGCCACAGACACATAGCGGTCAAACTTATAACATCACTATGCTATGGGAAAGACGGGCTTACCCCAGGTCGCCCATAGTGTAGAGTTCTTCACATTGTCCAACACTTTAAAGATCTTGTTCTTGCATGTCAGTTCGTCCTCGTCCCACTGTTGGGCTGAGAGGCTGTGGAGCACATGGTCCACGTGGGGTATGTCCAGAACTTGTTCGTTGGCCAAGGCACTGCCTGTAAAAGAAAAGAAGAAGCTTGTTTTTTTTTTGTGGTAATCGCCTGAAGGGCCAAAGACAAAAGTCCTTGATTTTGTTTGCTTTTTGCTTTAATTACTTTAAGAAAAAAGGGCAGAGGTGAAAATCCCTTCCACAGACCTGGGAATGGAGGGCCCAGGTACTGCCGGGCTCGCACCGGCTAAAAACACCAATGCCCCTATTACCAACTAGAATTTAGACTCCCGCGGATACTACCCCAGCCAGTGCTGAAAGGCCGGAGGAGAAAGTCCTTCCTCCGTTTACGTATCCGCGGGGATTTTCCAAAAACAGGGGATAGGAAAGGGGGTTGGGATGGGTGGGAGACTTATAGCTATGTGAGTCGCGGAGTGGGAATCCTGAAGCATGCATGCTTACAGACTACGGGCTTCCTTTCTTTTGCCCGACAATGGAAGGGTTGGGTCGGAGATCTTTTTGGACCACTTGTGTGGCTGTGGATACCATCTTTAGGTATGGGTGGGGCTACCCTTTTTGAGGCTTTCTCTTTTGCCTGGAGATACTATTTTTTGCGCGTGTCTCCTAGCGCTGCCCTCTTTTGTGACCTCTTCCATTGCAACTTAGCCTATACAAGAAGCTTGTTTTAATCTCTGTAGGCCTAGCCGAGATGAAACTCTGCTACCTAACATTTCTATTATCTATCGAGCGGAAATGTATGGGGGGGGAGGTGCTAGGCTAGATGCATAACGCTTAGTAAGCGATTTTCGAAAATCGACAAAATGTATAGGATTGACGAAAGTTGATTTTTCTCAAACGGTGCCAACTATTTATTGTAGCAAACACAGAAATTCAAATACAATTAAATGAAATTGACCAGGATGGCTACCAGAACAGGATAATTTGGTAAGGTATCCTAAGATTGAACAATAGCTTATAACGCATTAGCAGCTGCGCTTCCGCCTTGACTTTCGAAGTTTTTTTTTTATTTGCCTAGAAAATTTTAATCTTGCTTGTAATTTGTTTTAACTATCCAGAAAATGCAACAAGCAAGACGAATCAGGGTAAAACCGACTCGGTTAGGTTAGGTAGTTACTTTTCATCTCACTAGCTCGGAAAGCCCTTTTTGTTTGTTTGATATCTATTGAGAAAATCGCTTTTTATCCACATGTGAAGAAAGAGTTTTGACATTTGAAGGCACCTTAAGTGATATTTGACAGCTAACAAAACGTAAAACGTTAAAGTGCTGAATTTTTAACATCACAATTAATGAATTGCATCGAGTAAAAAACACTAAATACAGTCTTACAACTTTATTTTAATTCCTAAATATCAGCATTCAACATTAACCTTCATTATTATTGTAAAAACGGATTAAATGATCTGACAGTCCAAGTAAGTCGATGTGCGAACAAAACGCATACGAAATAATAAAAAAAAACTTAAGTCAAAACTTTTCAATTAAGCCGTCAATGTTTAAAATCCGCATGTTTTTCTAGTTTGTTTTGTTTTCTTATTTTCCTCGCTGTAGTGAGGTGAAAAGTTTTGTGTCATACACGGGTGAAAAGTTATTTTACCTCTCGTGTGTTGAAACACTCGCAGGTAAAATACAACTTTCCCCCCTTGTATAACAAATAACTATTACATCGCCTGCCGTGTAATTGTGTCCATAGATTTCTCTGTCCAAGGTTGCCTGGAAGAGCTATTTAGCAGTTAGACCGCCTGTTGTAAAACAATAGTTAAAATGTACTGTACCGAGTTTTTTTTGGTGTTCAATCAAGGTTTTTTTTGGTTGTAGGTATTGTTTTATTAAGCAGAAACGTCAGCAGAATTTGCATCTTGGTTACTCCTCCTTGGCTAATATTTCTGTCTAGAGGCGTGCGCTTCAATCAGTCTAAAAACATTTTACGTAATTTCATTTACAATACCTACGAAAAACGTAATGAATGTTTAGCATAACAATTAATTGTATAATTAATTTTGACAGGATCAAATAACATAACACTCATTTATGATAATTTTTTTTTTTTGTTATTATGCATTTTAAGTCTATATTTCTTCTTACTAGGTTAGGTAAAGTTAGAACCGTGATCACATTGCAGCATTGAGGTAGTAATGAAAGACGTTAGAAATGTCTACTTTCTAACTTATGTATGAACATTACGTTTTAGAAATAATGCATTTCGTTGCAATACATAATAATTCGAATCGTGTGGCAATCGTGTGGTTGCCGAGTTAGAATAGTGCCACTGCATGTCTTCCCGTGGATGTCGTAAGAGACGACTAAGGGAATAAAGGCTTGTAATACTGTTAGGCGATGGGCTTGCAACCTGTCACTAATACGCTGGTAAACATCTTAGCCTAATTGTGCAAATTGTGGTTATAGAATTATCAACAAGTTTTTAGAGATGTTTGTAATTCTGTAGCTCTGCCTACCCCACTCTGGGAACGAAGGCGTGAGATTATGTATGTATGTACATAATAATTATTATATCTTTGGTTTAAGATCAAAATTATGAAATTTGTGGTTCGCAAAATGAAAAATTAGTTCATTCGTTTTAATGCTACACACCCTGTCTAGACGTGTCAGAAACTTTCTTTATGACGACATGTCTTGAGGTCGGCATCGTAACCAATAACAGTTGGTCAATACAGCCTCTTACGTCCGGTTCCACTATTGAAACCACGGATCTGCGCAAGCAGAACCCGCTGCCCTGCTAAGACAAAATGCGGTATCTTAGACCAAACCCCTGTAGCAAGTGCAACCTTATTACTAATGGGAGAGGATTGAATTTGAGATAACGCCTGTTGGCTTATGAAGGCAACGGTCTTTGCCAACAACAGCGAGGAGGGAGAATCGCTTCGGGTACTCTTGGTTGGTGAGTCCCTCATGCCTTGGGCCTTTCCTTTTGAAATCAAAACTAACTAACTCGAAGTAACGTACTTGCACTAGTTATTAACTTGCAATGTTTGTTTATTTTACAAGTTTTTATTTAACTTAAAATGTACCTATGTACTTATTGAGTCGTTTGTCCAATAAATTATTTATATGCCATTAACTGCATAGCAAATTACAAGTTTTCATACTTAAATAAACAATTCTGATTTAAAAAAAAGACTAGATTAAAAAAGAAACTTTGTAATCATTACAAAAAAAAGTTATTTTCGTCAAGGTACCTTTGGTAGAATGTAAAAATATAAAAAAACCTAAGAGAAATATTTCTCTGTAGCTTCAATTAATTGTATTCGTTAATCAAACGTTCCATTGTTTTATTATAAACATGACTTATTACATTTAAATAGTTGAAAAACACTTACCTAATAAAAACAAAGCCAGTGCAATATTCCTAAACATAATGTCCACGAACCGGCGGGCACCGTGCCACGCATAAAATAAACAAATGACGTAATTTCGGGTGCTCTTCTTGAACGCTCAACCTCGACTCAGGCGCACACCGATTGACGAAGCATATAAAGTAATTATATACTAGTGCTAATCACTAGTAGCTTTGTATGCGTCACAGCTGTTATATCTACTTCTATTTTTACAGCATAAATGAAGCGGTTCGGTAATCATAGTGAAAATTGTTATGGAGTGTAAATATTGGGACTTTAAATTTATAATAGTCAAGTTAGACATATAATTTAAGCAGTATAAAAAAACATTAATGTTAAGCATGTCTTAAAAGCGTTTGCTACTAAACAATTTATTTTAGATTGTCATCTGATATTTATTTATTCGTTTTAGTATACACAACGATAAACAAACCTTCAAAAAGATTTAATTTTATGGCATGGAGAACACAAAAAGCCCACCAGACGTTAAGTGGGATCTGTGACCCATAGACATTTGCAGTATCAACACTATAATCTAAAGGCCCCTCTACACGTTGGCGGATCATGAGCTAACGTAAGGGACGCATTTACAAGTTAGAGTGAGCAACCTATTATTGCATCTCACTCTTACGTATTTCTACGTCTTTTACGCTGGCCCATGATCCGCCAACGTGTAGATGGGCCATAAGACCGTAAATGCGTTGGCCAAATCTCAGGACTAAAATGAAATGCTTCTAGGACAGTAATTTTACCGGTTGTCTTATCCATATCAAAACACAACAATGTGAACACTGCTACTTGGCGGTAGGTTAAAGGTACCCTAAAAAAGATCCAATTGTTAAGGTTTTTTGATATGTTGTAAAGGGCCACATAGTCATGGTAACCCAAATTTTTCGTCCCATCAGCTCTATATCTTTCTCCACCATCTTTGAAAAACTATCACTTTTTTCGGTTTTATGCCTTTAATGTCGTCAAAGTTCATTCTAGTGCTAATCATGGTTCAGCAAATTTGTAGAATGCAAAATTTGCTAAAACTTTTGGGTTCAAAGATTTTTCCCAGGACGAAGATATGGAATCGTCTATGGGGAGCTAGAGTTAAAAAATGCTACTTCCGCCTTCGTTATCGAGTCTAAATGCCCAGTAACATTAATGTCACTTAGTCACTAAACTAGACAATAATAGCAATAATCCAGAACGATCCTGGTCCATGCATGGTAATACATTGTAATTGCGTCCAGAGTTGCGGGTCGGCCAAGACACGATACTGGCCATCCCCCAGCATGTTACGTCACGTCAAAGAGCCTTCTATTACATCGAAACATACAGTTTTTTTGGTAAGTGATTGAAAGTAATCACTCATAAATACCGGCAACCCAATCCATGGGTAACGGGAAATAAAAGGTCTTTCATTCTTGAGAAACGCCCCTTCTGCCCACAAAGGAGTTCAGGGCCCCATTAATTTGATTTCCCGCATTCGCCCTCCTCTCGACATTCTTCTCACACTTACCATCTCTTGTAAACATACTTCCCAGCTACACAAATTCATTCACTTGCTCTACTAATTCACCATTTATATTTATCACGCACTCAGTCATCTCCTCGTCCTTCTCTATCACCATGACCTTGGTCTTGGCAACATTTTACTTTCATCCCCTATTACTTAAATCCCTCATTCATAATTATCTCCTGCAACTCAAGTACCGATGGAGCAAGTATAAGTTGATCATCGGCATATAAGAGGCATTTGATTAGCAACTCTTGCATACGCAAACCCTTATCATACTCTTTCAAATCTCTCATACAACTGTCCATAAAATTAAACAATAATTATTTAAAAAATTTACCCGTTTGATTGCCGGGTTAGAATAGTGCTTCTCCATGTCTTCCCGTGGATGTCGTAAGAGGCGACTAAGGGAATAAAGGCTTGTAGTACTGTTAGGCGATAGGCTTGCAACCTATCACTAATACAGTAAACATAGCCTGGTTGTGCAGTGTGGTTGCAGAGTTGTCAACAAGTTTTTAGTAAATCTGTAGCTCTGCCTACTCCATTTGCTCCTGGAATGGGGGCGTGAGTTTAGTACCTATGTAATTAATTTTAAACAGGCGAATTGATGTTCGCTCAAATCTGTGCGGTAGAACTATTACGTCGCGGTGTGACAGAAGCGCATCTCAGACCGCACTAAATCAGGCCATTCTGCTAATTGACTGCACGATCCTGTCTATTAAGCGCCATGCGATGGTTCGCCGAACATCTGAGACGAACAAGTGCTAATTGTCATGTTCACTGTCAGCAAATAGCTTGAGATCATTAATAAGAAACGGTAGTATTTTGCAATTCGTCAAATCATATTAATCCCACTTCTGAATCTTATTTTTGTTTGTTATTTAATAAAACATTATATGATTTAACAGAATTTGATAAATTTTGGCACACAAATAGTCCATGTCCTGCCGCAAACTGTTTCGTGTAACAAACCAGTTGAAACAAAAAACATTTTTTGAATAGATTTAAAAATAACCAAGATTTGTCCCAACAAAGATTTGTTCATACAAGAATACAGAATTTAACACTTAATAAGTTTATATGGCCGAGGTGTTACATGACGTCACACGGCATATTGGATGTCTCTGTCTAATCGCTGTCTAATTAATGCTAATAAGCTGTTTAAAATGCTTGTATCATCCGTATTTCTGGGCCAATTTGATTTTAAGTGATCACTTTTACGGTCTTTTTTTTGAGAAATGCGATTTAAAAACTCTATGCATTTTATTATTCTCTATTAGATAAAAAAAAATATTCTTCTAGCACAGAAGTTAGATTAAAAGTCCGGCAGTCAATCGGCTATTTTAATTGCTAAAATAAATTAAGCTTAACATTTCCTTCTTGTTCAAGCCGAGCTAAAACCACTGTGAAGTTACTGCAAGTTCCTGCAGATATTGTAAAGTTGGTCCTCCTGTAGGTAAAGCTTAATAATAAAGCGAGATTCAGAATACAAAGCAAAAGCTTTGATAAAGACACGCAGTGTTTAGAGTAAAAGGGTAGGTCTTTTACTGACTTTGTGCAGGTTTTGTTGTTATGGTACAAAAGGAATGAATTTATTTAGTGCTTTCACGTTTATAATATAACTTATATTTAAAAAATACAAAAATTACGCGTTACTTCCTGAAATGGGAAAATTTTAAAAACCTATGTACGAAAAAATAATAAGAGATATCTATTTGTTAACATTTTGTTAACAGTAGGGGAAATATCAATAAAATATAGGCTTAGACTTTTATTTTTCTTGGGCACATACTACCATAAAAATAAATAAATAATTTTTTAGTATCAAAAACATAAGTATAAGTTTCGGGACTTCGGAATTACCTAAATAAAATATTTTGGAACAACCAGGATAATTATTTAATTAATGCATAGTTTTCATGTTCGGTTGTCCTTAGACGTTGTTGCACACTTCAAGGCTTTCCCATTTAAAGGGCAAGGCGACAAGGTATAAAAGTGTGTTGCTACTTAATAAGGCCAACAATACCTAACTGCCATTTTTTTAAACGCATTTACATTACAGCGGCCAACATTTTGAGAAATATTCTAGTATCTAATAAAGAACATTTACTGTTTTTTATTCATGTTTGACGTGGCTGTTTTTTAGGTAAACTGACCATGATGACGATGATCTTCCATAAAACTAAAGTGCCGTAACTGCACAGTAATAATACAAGCATTTCAAATTACCCCTTGTGCCCCACCGGCAAGCATAGCTGCCGGCCCCAAAAAGCAACGTAACCCACCGGCAAGCATAGCTGCCGGGTGGTTTCCGGTACACCATGATTCGATTTTCATTCCTTAGTCTCTCACATTAATACATAAATTCCCATGAATTGTATTTCAATGGATACAGTGTGAAATTTTCTATAAACCAACATCAACCAATCATAACACTTAAACGGAAAAAATCTAAATATGGTCCGGTGAACTCATGGTGAACTTCAGTCTACTTTATCCAATCGTTGCGTGAGTGCAGGTGCAGTGATATATCTTTTTAGTTTATGTTATCTACAGT
Source organism: Acleris literana (assembly GCA_946894065.1). NCBI lineage: Eukaryota > Metazoa > Arthropoda > Insecta > Lepidoptera > Tortricidae > Acleris > Acleris literana. The sequence continues at coordinate 8,970,764 of OX335692.1, forward strand.
ATTTTTTTATAATTTTTTTATTGAATATAACATAGAGAATCAGAAAATTACAAAAATAATTACATACGTTTGTTTAGTATGTTTTTAGTTGTGAATGTTTTTGGCAAACTGCCTCAGTTTAACTTTTCTCTGAAATCAATTGGCTGCATACACTGGATTATGCATTATTCCGTTTAATTTTAGATATAGGTGGGTAAGTTATATATATTTTCACCTTTCTAAAAATGTACATTTATATACATAAAAAGTGAACGAGTAAGTGGATAGCACGTGGAAAGCAAATCAAGTTGTTAACGCGGTGGGTGTCTTTAAAATCCGTGGGTTACGCTGCTTTTTGACCTCGCGTAGCTATAATTAATCACCAAAAAATATTAAAATGCTTACCTAAATATTAATTCATAATTACTTACATGGAAATAAAATAATAGGTGTAATCGTAGTTTAATCACCAATGTAAAAATGTTAACCTTCAATATTATTTATTATCAATCGGTTGAGCCGTTTCAGCATGCAAGAGTAACAAACATACTAAATCTCACACTCGCAAACGTATGCATTTATAATGTTTGTGACTATGTGTGTTTTTGTCGAATAAATGATGTGAGTTTGTTTTGTTTTTATTTGTTTCGTCCCGCGTAGTTCTCTTTTATCGCTTTTGCATCTGCTGTCCTATTAGGTTCCGTTTATCGCGTGACAAAATGTGGATAAAGCATCTGTCACTGTCTTACTTATACACGTGTCAAAAAGTGACGGATGTCTTTGTCACGCGATAAACGCAGCCATTTTAGGCCCCCGAGATCATTAAAATCTGAGATAAAAATAAGGATACAGGTGAAATTAAGAGTATAAATAGGTAGGTGTTTTGTATAAACCGCTACTTAGTTTGGTAGTAAAACGTTACATTAAAAATAGACATGTCTAGCGGGACCATCCACACATGTAATACAAGATTTAAAAAATGCTTGTCAGCAAACATCAACATCACACATTTCAACAGTTCTTTTAGAAACAATTTAAGGTTTCTAATCTTTTTTTTTACTAAACATAAATTGTGTCCCTCCCCCTTTATCTTTGAAACCGTAAAAAATATCGGACATACCGTTTTTAAGCTATTACCGAAAAACTGTGCTTTTTAACAAAAGGATGTAAGTGCCATAAAAAAAACGCTATTTTGCTGGTGCACCAAACCAGCACTGTGCATGGCCCGACATGGTCTTGCCCGGTTTTTTTACTACGTTTTGACCGATTTAGGTACTCTTGGAACATCACAAGATACGAGTACATCCATAAATTTAAACGGAATCCCAATGTAAAAACTACCAGTAGGTTGACCAAAGCTCCGGACACGTCTCCTAATTGTGCCCTAGGGAAATTTCCCGTTTATTTCTCTTCGATTTAATCCATTTTTGAGGACACCCTAGCGCCAGTTTCGTCCCTATTCAGGGAATAGGGTGTTTTTTATCCGTTTACTGTGAATGCTTTTTAGGGTTCTGAAGTCCAACTAGGAACCCCTATAGTTTCGCCATGTCTTTCTGTCCATCTGTCCGCAGTTTAACTCTAATTTAGTAGTATGCAACTGTAATTTAATATAATTATACCTACATTTTAATAACACCGACAAAATTGTAAATAATCTAAAAAAAAAGTGATTTACTCCATGAATCACCGACACTAAAGGAAAACTATCACGATTAATTAGTCTTGATTGGTTCTTGAGATACTTGCGACTGGTGTCAATACCTACTAAACCCATCTAAGAATAACTTTAAATAGAAATGAAAATAAATAGAAATTCGTTCATAACTTGTTGTTTTTCCAGATAGTTTGTGTGTTTGAAGTAACGGCGTCGGAACCCTGCATGTTTTTGCCCGGTTTTTTCAGGGTTCAGTTTGAATCAAGAATACACTTAAGGGCAATGAATGCGAAAATGATTTTAATTAATTTGGCATTGCGTACCGTCTTAATATTTAGAGGATTCTGTGCTGACGAACTTATGATCATAAATAACTAATGTCTATTGATTTGTATTATCTATCAATCATCAGGCAATTGAACTCAAAGCTTCGCTCTCTAATTAGCATGGTTGGAAAGATTAAATCGATGCGATAATCTCAAGTCATTGTTCATAACGTAATGTTAATTCAAATTTCATACGGTCATAAATTGAGTGTTACAAACCAAATCAATAACCCTTATCTTCTGTAAAATAAGAATCATTGTCGATCATTGTTCCTTGTCGATTACTGGTTCCATTACGTTATTTGATTATACTTCAATAACCTCAGGAGCCTTTAACGACACTTCGAATCCGATGTATATGTTAATTTGTAATGCCTGATCCTTGTTCAATTATTTTAACTGTAGATTTTGGTTGGTTGATTTGGCGACACGTTGGCAAGCCTAGAGCTTAGTTTGGGACGCGGTCAACTGTGTGACATTGTCCTCTGACATTTATTTATTTACAAAATAGTTCATTATAGCCCAGTCTATAACGACATCATAGATCGCAAACGCGCATGTATGTTTTTTTATATGTTGTTAGGTCCCTTGAGCGTAGTTAATGCCCAAGTTTGCAACCTTGAAAACCCTGTGCTACACCCATAAAATCTTATAAGCAAATCGTAGTTACATGCGGGTTTGCGATGTTTGCCTTTTTTGTGTTGTTATAGACTGGGCTATTACTAATTGAAATCTCATAGAAAATTAACAGTGATTTTTTTCAAAACTTTAAGTCAAACTGACGGTCGAGTTAGAAAAGTAATGAGAAAAGCTGCAAATAGTTAGCCAAAAGACATCCCTTCCCGAGTGCTCTTTCAGACTCGAGTCGTGACTCAAGTGCAAGAAAGGGAAAGAGTTAAATTAACTTTTATAATTTAGGATTTCTAGTGTTTTTCTAAAGTGTTATGAACAAAATCTGTTTATTTTTCGGTTTGTTGGTTAGTTAAGTACAAATATTGCTAGTTAATTTGGAACAAGTTATTCCGGATCGATGATCCCCTAATGTGATCACATTAGGGGATCATCGATCCGTAAGAACCTGTCGGTTGTTATTACATTTTTATTCCTGTCTGATCCGCTAAACGATTTACTATTCCGATCTGGTTCCCTCAGAACATAGATCAGAACAGAAAATATTTAAAAATAAAACGGATCCCGGAGTGGATCCGCTATCGGACTGTAACAAACCATTTTGAACCAGTTTGCCGTGATTCTAAATTAGTCTCTTCGTGTTAGGGCTCGTTAGTATCATCTTGACGAGTAAGTAGTTGATTGTGCGAAAAAAGTATAGTCGGCAACCAAAGTTTGTCTCAGAAATGAAATTTTTAACAGAAACTTATGTACTATAATGGTATAATGGTACAGCTGTAAACACGATGAAAAAAAAACCCCTTGACAAAATATTAGGTATAGCAAACAGTTTTAAATCCAAAATATTCAAATCACTAGGGCAGAATATTAAAGGAAACAAATTGTGGTACTTTATTCTTATTAAATAACAAATTTTAATTCTATATTTCTCCTTACTAGGTTAGGTAAAGTTAGAACCGTGATCACATTGCAGCATTGAGGTAGTAATGAAAGACTTTAGTAATGTCTACTTTCTAACTTATGTATGAACATTACGTTTTAGAAATAATGCATTTCGTTACAATACATAATAATCCGAATCGAGTGGCAATCGTGTGGTTGCCGAGTTAGAATAGTGCCACTGCATGTCTTCCCGTGGATGTCGTAAGAGACGACTAAGGGAATAAAGGCTTGTAGTACCGTTAGGCGATGGGCTTGCAACCTGTCACTAATACGCTGGTAAACATCCTAGCCTAATTGTGCAAATTGTGGTTATAGAATTATCAACATGTTTTTAGAGATGTTTGTAATTCTGTAGCTCTGCCTACCCCACTCTGGGAACGAAGGCGTGAGATTATGTTATGTAAATAACAAAGATAATATATCTTGTTAATAAATAATTATAATTATCAATGGGGTTTGGGTAAAAGTGTTGTCATTTGTAAAAGTCATACATTTTCAAGGTGAGCGGCCATTCGTAAAAGTGGTAAATTATGATAGAATTATTAAAAATAAACATATTTTGTTATCTAATGTAATACTCTTCGCGCATCGGAGCCGAGATATTTAAATATTCATACCTGGGCGTACTTCTAGTACCAAAAACTAAATACTTAAAACCTTAATATCTCCGCTCCGATATTATTTAACGCCATAAGTTATATATTATATCTATGCGTATTTAGAGGTCCTCTAATACCTATTTAATCATCATCGGTGGCCGCTGAAAAAAATACTGTCAATTTTCTTCATACAAACTTACCCAATGCCCTTTGTAAGCACCTAAGGAAGGAAATAACTTAGTTAAAACCTGCAAAATTCCAGTCAGTAAATAGGATAGAGCTTTGTGAGGAGTTTGAGGGTTTGAGGAGTCTGGAAACTCAGCCGAGATCAGTGAGGCCAGACAAGTTTCTTCAACACCCTAAAAGATTTTCGAAAACTGTCAAAATGTATGGAATTGACGTAGGCGCTTGACGCGGCCGTTTGACAGCTTACGTCGATCTATCTAATATGGATTATTATTTATATCTTTAATATTTGAGTAGCTTAGATTAATTTTAATTTAAATACGTTTAGTTTTAATTTTTAATTGTATTAATGTTGAATTGTGTACTTAGTTGGATGTAAATAAAGTATTTTTTAATATGGATAACCATAATGAACGCCGAATGCATCTTATCTAGGGCCTTAGAATTATACTCGACCCTCACGATTTGTTGAGAACCAGCAGAGGCCCTAGCTAAGATGCAGTACTCTAACTAGCGTTTCTATTCGTTTCCTTTTTAAACTAAATGCGTCACTGGTAGATCACGTGACTTTTCGTATCACAACATCTACCAGTGACGCGATTGGTTTAAAAACGAAATGAATAGAAACGGTAGTTAGCGTAATGTATCTTGGTCAGGGCCTCTGGGGAGTCACCATGATATACTGCTCATTAGCAGTTATACAGCTCTGTCTCTTTTTTCTCAACCTAAACAGTGCCTCTATTTTAGGCGGTAAAATCCAAATCGTATTCGACCTGTAGGCCTTTCGCGTAACTCACTCGCAATCGCGATCGGCTTCAAAACAAAACAATTGGTTTCATTTTGTATGCAGACAAGCCTTCGATTTTCAAAATGAAAACGATTGTGATAGCGAGTGTGTTTACGCGAAAGGCCTGCTGTTATGGAATTGTTTTTTATTTACACGACTGCCCCAAAAAAGGAGTGTAATGTTTTCAGGGTTCATGTTTGTATGTATGTATGTATGGATGTATGTATGTGAGTTTCTTTATTCGACTATAACTTCTAAGTCCCTCGACCGATTTAGATGTGTGACGTATCGTTAGAATCCTTACGTCATCCCGGGTGACATAGGATACCTAAACTGTTAAAATTGAAATAACAAAAATGGCAAAATGACAATTATTAACATGTGCAGTTATATCGACGACAGTATAAAAAATGCAGTCGGGTTTTTAAAGCTTGCTTTTCATATAGTTATGTATTGGATTGAACTGGGCCACCATTACTGTCAAGTAAATAAGAGCTATCAAAACGTTGTCGATACGATAACAGGGCCTCTATTCAACACGGTATAAACAATATCGTTTTTGAGCTGTTGATTTGGCTCTGGTAAAATTTGTTTTTAGTGGGTTACATCGTTTACGCTTTTTACCGTCGATATATTCTAATTAGTTCTAACGTTATGGTCATTGGCCAAATATCGTTTGATTTCACACTTGATTGGCAATGCACAGCAATCACGAAAACCGCAAATCAGACCGGATATTCCAATCACACGCTCACATTACCAAATGTCCGTCCGTCTGTTAACTGATACTGTGAAACGCTTGAGTAGGTCCACGAGCAATTACTGCCTGGAGAATACTGTTGTCTATTGCAATATGGCAGTATGCGCATTTGGTCTTCATGCCCTCATACTGCTTTTTTCTTTTCATAGGTAGAGTAATAGTTACACTGTAATAAATACCTCTTTGATGGCCTACTTCTTTTAAACATTAGACTTCTAATCAATATAAATTAAGTCTCATTAAAATACAAAAAAAAATCTGTAACATACTTTGTTAGTAAAATTATAAATATTCTTCTTAACATAATTATTTATTACCTTTCAATAAATATGAGTAACAATTAACTTTAACAAAGTTAAATTATCTACAAGTGGAACAGAAAATATAGAAACAAACGAACGAACTTACAAACTTCTAATCTAACAAACCGCTAGGGTGATGGATAGAATATCGGACACTTGATTCTTATTTTACAGAAGATAAGGGTTATTAATTTGTTTTGCAACAATCAATTTAGGACCGTATGAAATTTTAATTAAGAGTGAAGTGTCCATTACTGGTGACTGTCAGCTAAAAGTGTCCATCATTGGTGCCGTCACCCTACCCTAATTTTACTAAACTATTTTTTTTCTCATTTTGTTACTCTTTGCGAAAATATAAGTCTTTTTGTATGGGCAAATGTTAAATTTTAACCCAAAGTAAGCCTTGTCTGTCCGCGGTTTGAATAAAGGGGTCGGCCGTAAGACAGCACCAAGTAGGTAACTTTTTATTTTTATTTTAGAAATTAGTATAGAACTATTTTGTTTTGACATGACGTAATAGTAGTTTACGTGACGGTTGTGTAATGCTAATTACGCAGAGTCACGTACAACACTTTATCTACACTCATATTATAAGTACTCTAAGATGGGTTCAGAAGCCGAAAGGCAAATGACCAGCATTACCTTACCCGTGGTAGTAAAGTGACAGCGATGACTGCTGTAACGTAATTTTGAAATTACGTTATCGAATATTGTAAGGTAATGAGATCCAAATTTGGAAAATCTTCCAAAATTAACAGCTGTCATCGCTGTCACCCACTACCACAGGTAATGCTGGTCATTGCTTACGGGTTTTGAACGCATAATAGAGGACTTATGATATGTGTGTAGATAAAACTCTGTTTTATGAAAGAACATAATAAATAATAAATAAATAACGACATGGTGTTTTTCTAGATAGTTTTTTGTGTTTCTTGTGTCTTCAGAACCATAAACTGAGCATGGTTCGACATGTTGACCGGGTTTTTTTATATTTATGTTTTTAGTGGTGTTATTTTACTAAAGAATGTCCCTAAAGCAATATAAAGCGCTTACCCAATTACCATTTCATCACGTCCCAATTCCGTCGTTTATCTAACCCATTTATAAACTTCCGCTGCCCGCTAACGCCATTTCCCAGGGACACGTTAGTTGCTACAAATTACCTGTAAACCCAAATTTCAAACGGATTAATTAGTTTTGAGTTTGCTTGTTTCTTTCGACATGTTTGGACATGTTTTGGTTTAGTTTAGTTAGGGTGTGGGGAGAAAATACCCGAAAATGTTTTCGTATAGCATGGTGAAGGTAAACTACAAAAGATGTATCCACATTTACCCCTTATTGTGATGTAACGAGAACCTCTCTTGTAATATCGTACCTGCGATACTTGGTCCTGTGTCGTTCACAGTTGGACCGATTAACTTTTGGGACGCGTATTTCTTGAATTTATAAAACTCTGCGTTACGGGCTTCCAGAATGTTTACGTATATTTTTCCTTTGAATTTTGCAGCTGAAAATTTTCACTTTTTGTATGTTTTGGTTCAACTGACAATGTTGTTATTTTCGTTGTGTAGGCAACGGGCAGAGTCGATATCTTAAGTTGTATACTTACTGTACCATGGAGTTAAAACGATGGTTTTCCATGGAATTAATATCTGGCATGTATAATTTAGGAGTTTTATGAATTTTGAAATTTGTAAATTAAAAAGCTAAATCACCAGGGTATATAAACGGTGGCTCTGACTAGGGCAATCGGTCTTCTCTCAGTCTCAAACGTGAAAACTGTAAAGTTAGCATTGGGCCAAGTCGGGCCCCGAGAAGCCTCTATGTTCATTACTTCAAGAGTCAACTTTGAGAGGGGCCAAGTCGAGCCCCACGCCTCTAGAATCCTCCTCTAACTACGTGATTCCGCCTTTCTTCGGAGACCGCTACTCTTACGAACGGGTCCCAACTCGGGCCCATCTTCCACCGTGTACCACTAGGGGCGCTGCTGCCTATAACGTTATGCAGTGCAGCGCAAGCGGTGTCCCTGATCTGGCGATTCCGGGACGCGAGCAAAGGGAAGACCCTCACCACCAAAATCTTAAGTTTAGCCTGGTGACATTAGGGATTTTACTTTTTTTAAATTGTGTAATTTTATTTCTGTGGTAAGAAGGCGGTAAACATAGTGCTAAATAAATACCCTGACCCCGACCTTCTATTTCTTGTCTCTTTTTCTCCCTTGTATTTCTTTCAACGTCTTCCGAACGATCGGAAGACCACGTAACACGACACTCTTTTTACTCAACTGTACAATGTTCATAGGCTCAGGATTTTTTTTATTGCGTTTTGAAGGCAAACGAGGCCACCTGATTTTTAGTGGAATATTAGACGTAAAAAAAATAAAAGATATGTCTATTTAGCACCGCAGTTCCGCACGGGCAATTTTACACGTCAAAAATCTACCAGCGCTTCGCAACAGACTACTGCTGAGAAGAAATGCCGCAAGAAACTCAACAGTCAATAGACATAGACATTTGAACAAGACTTTAGTCTCAAGACTGCAATCCTGACTCCGAATACGTTGCCAACACTGAGCGCTAATATCAAGCGGGTCACATTGGCGTTCTATTTCTCCTAGGTATATTGATGCGGGAATTGAGTTTTTTTTTTGCAAACAAACAGGTGTAAAGCAAAACCTTCCCAAAGTACGCTGTATAAACCGTATATTTGACTGCTTCAAAGGCCTAATTGATGATTAAATTACACAAAGTGAAATAAAATTACGTCCCCGTCTAACAAGCATGTGTACTTAATTATAAAAACATGAAAGTAAAACGAGTACACACGACATATATGCCATTAAATTTGACACGGTCTCACAGATCACAGTGATTTTGTTGTTGTTGTTGACAGCTTTCTAGAGAAAAACATGTCCCTGACAATTTACTCTTTCAATTATATCGTTGGTAATTAACAACGCGGACTTTTTCAAAGGTAAAAAAAAAACAGGCTTAGAGAGGTTTATCTTAGCATCAACCAATATTGTAAAAATAATAAAATAAAGTAAAAGCTATTATTTAAAATTTCATCTAAATCCATCCAGCAGTTGCAGCGTGAAGGAGAAACAAAGTAACACGCAATATATTGCATTAATAATATTAGTAGGATTAAGTAAGTACGGATATGAAGGAATACCTATTTTGTGTTATTATTTTAACACATCTATTTTTAAATGACATTACTCTTTACATGCGGTAACATCGTGCGTAAATAATTACTTTATATAATCTTGCTCAAGTTTGAAATAAGAACACGTCGACTCAACGATGTTAAATTTAGTCCAAGTCATAAGCGGCGAGTGAGGAAACAATAACAAAGAACTCGCCATAAAATACGCTCCTATACACTTCGCACCTTTAGAATTATAGTGAGCTAAATCAACATTGCAGCTGTCGATTTTGAAACATAATATATTTATTACTATAGAGACCTAACTCGAAATCCAACATTTTTGAGTTAGGTTATAACTCTAAAGATGCGACTTGTCTGGCCCTGTATTCTTCTCGATAAAACCATATTACCTCTGGCATGTCACGATAACTCTTATTTACTTAAAATTAATGGCGAAACTAAAACTTCAATGCTAAAAAAAACAAAAAAAAAAACAATAATAAACTTGTTAACTAATTAGCCTTTTATAAGTCCGTCCCGCTCCCTCTTACCGCGTGCGCCTACGCTAAAGCGAAAGGCAGATAAGCCGGCATCCTGTTTCCTGTTCCTCCACTTCCGATGGGAAGAGGCGTTGATATGTGAGTTTTACATCGTATCTTTACTTAATAGACATTATTTATTCACGATCCGAGGGATGGGCAGAGACTTATCTGTAAGCGTATTGTTCAATATTTTCACAGATTCTTTGTGTAGTTAGTTAAAAAAATACAAAGAAATAGCTCTTAAAATAACCTTTGGGTTTATCCTCTTCTTTCACTCGCTCCCATAAACTCTTATGCTAGTATTTCCGACTTTACCCCGAACCTAACAGACTTTTTAAGAGCTATTGTACATTAGAGTCCGAAGAGATCTTGGCTTTGTTACTTTATTACATTGTGATAAGGACCTTATTCATGATCCGAGGGATGGGCAGAGACTTATCTGTATGCATATTATTCATTAGTAGAGTAATATTTATGTATGCAGTCTTTGTTATAAATATATCAGTAAGTATAAAATACGTCTATCCTCCATAGAACATAATTAGGATATTAAGAAATTACTGGCCACTTGTCAATTATCTCCTCTTGAGAGTCTTAAGACAATTAAGTGTTTATATCTATTACGTCTCAGACTTGTCAATCACATTGACGTTTTCACTTGGGACTTTATGTGCGTTTCCTTCAATATTCATATTTAAAATAGTTATTCCAAATTAAATCACAATTCGTAAATGGATACTTGATAAACCGGATCTAATTTACGATACATCTAAAGGCTCGATCTTTTACTACAATAATAAAATTATATAACAATTTTGCAATTATGTTCTCTTCTTTAAACCAATTATAGTCATATCCATATTACGTATATCGTTTGACATGATTTTGACGTATATTGCATCCGTCGTCCGCCTATTAGTGATAGGTGACATTACTTTTGTACATTCCATTCGTGCCAGTTTTAGTGAATCTACCTATTAATGTATGTACTGGCAGTTAGTTGACAAAGTTTTAAAATAGTTATTTGTGCAACAAGAGACCAAAGTTGGTTTTTACAGCGAGTGTTGATTTTGAATACCGAGGAAGCGAAGGACGGATCGGCAGAGCAAACAGTCGACTTGATATCTCTGTGATTGCTAAATTTGTTCGTTTTGACATAAACAAACTGTAGCCCTACTGTTATATTATAGTACACGTTAAAGCCATATTGAAAACACGGAAAACCAATACTAAAAAATGTTCTAGTGCGAGGTGCGCTCGCGCTGATTCGATTCGAAATCGTAATCGGAATATGACAATAATATACCTGTGCAGTGGTACGGAGCCCGCGTTGCGCGAGTCCGACTCACACTTTGTCGTGGAGCAACAATTTAATAAAAAGAACAATGAAAAAGAGTATATTTATAGAAGATAAAAAAAGAGTATTTACACTCGGTTTATAAAAAGGTATGGGTACGAAGGGTGTGGGACGATATTAGGTAAAAAACGTGGTGGAGCTGAAGGTGGAGGAGATGTCTAACGCAGCAGCAAGTGGTACACTCGCGGAGAAGAGTAGGCACAGCAGTAGAGATGCGGTACAGCAGCGGCACGAGGTCCCCTCTTAGAGAAGTAGAGGTACAACAGTAGTACGAGGTACCCTTGTATAGGAGTGGAGTTTGTCACAGTACCGACAGGGACGTGGAGATGAAGAAGGCAGGCATTCTTCCAACACGAACGAGGTCTGGGAGGAAAGAAAAGGAAACTGCTATTTCTTATTGTTATATCATTCAGAACATTGAAAACAGTTCAAGGTAAATTCTGATACAAAATATCGTGGCTTTGTATTTGCACCTCGTAAGAGAAGCACAGTAAACATTTTTTTCTCAAATATGCTCGGAAAGGACGGCTTTTCTTTTGAAAAAAGAAGACGGAAAGAGCCTCATTTTACTTTCTAGAAGGTAAATAAATGTATGAAAAATTTAAAACCCATTCCTGTCCGCTGCGTTTTTTTTTTTATTCGCATATAAAATTCGAAAATGTGACTATTTTAATGTTCGTACTTAATTTATAATTTTACTGGAAGGTGGTAAAGCTTCGCGAAATAATGTTGATTGAGACAGTATCGTCGCCGTCAAATGTTTTTCGTGAATCTTTACCTACGTATTTTTCTATTCAAGTCTTGTGGCTTTCAACGAAAGTTAAAAAAATCGAAATTTAACAAAAAGAAATAAAAAAAATAGAAATGAGTGGTCAAACCTTAAAGTGAGTAAAAAAATAGTTTTGGCAAAAAAGTGTCACAATATTTTTTTTTCTAACTTATTGAATTCTAAATTATTATCTTAAATTTAGCAATCCAAATATTGAATGCCACAGTCGGCTCTGGCCGACCACTGAAAGTGGTCACAGCCCAAAAAAATTTGTTAAATATTAAAAGAGACTTTTTTCATATGAATTAAGTTGTAATTTTTATAGCATAACAAAACATGTTTGGCGTGTTAGTGACACATTTTGTATTTGACGAGTTCAAAAGGTAACATTACGAGTAGTTTACTGTTTGTACAAAATGTCTACTGCGGCAGTTCCGAAAGGTCGTGGATTCGGCTCCCCGCCCCAAACGGCTACAAGGGATTTACGAACAATAAAACTACTGAGATAAACCGCTAAGAGAAAGATTTATTTTTTCCAATTGTTAAGCTTTTAGACGTTTGTCCGATTTAGGGTCGTTAGATTTGTGGGACAATTGCAGATTAAAATATACTGTGGACCTTCGCAATACTGCTCAGAAGTAGGCCAAATAATATGATTTTAGCTCGTAGAATAGAGCCCCAAGCTATGTTATAACCATTTCAATTTTACAATAAAAATATATCAAAACTACATGACACGTTAGCCTAGTTGGTAATGACGCTGCCTTCGAAGCTAGCGGTCCCGGGTTCAAATCCCGGTAAGTGATATTTGTGTAAAAAATTAGCAGAAGTGTTTGTTCCTAAGTCTTGGATGTTTTCTTTGTTTGTGTGAGATTGTCTCCTGGTATTTATTATTATTACTGATTTTCTATTAATGTTCCATATTACAAGGCAATTGCCGTTATGAGTTATTCTATGTTTTACACTCTTATCCTTTTACCACCAAGCAGCAGTGTACGTGTTCAGTGCTCCGGAAGGGATAAGACAATCAGTAATATGACTAGCATAGAGGCTTTCCATCTTAGAACTAAGGTAACGCATTTTCAGTCCTAGATTTGGCATGGAAAATAGCCGAAAATATCTACTTTTTATTATAAATCTTAAACGTGGATATTTTTTGTGAACAAGCCACACCTCTATTATTAAAAATATCCTTGAATTTTCCTGATTAACATACAAACACCAATAGAAAGCCTCATAAGTAAGTAGTTGTACACTTTAGTGCTTTGTCACGTTAAGGTCTTCTTTGAACTGCTGTACTAATTTGGGTAAAGGTGTTACAGCGACAAGGTACAAAAGGGTGTAGCCACTTATAAGGCGGGTTGTTCGGTAAAGTTCTATTGTTATCAAATTGTATGAACATAGACAACCCTGGAACGTCGGTTTGGGTGGCGGGCACGCCTTTGTATGTGAAAACACGATATTTAAGTAACATAACAATACATGTTTTTCATTACACCTTGTTAATTTAACCATTATTTCAAAAGATTATTTTCGATCGTTTCCTTATAGCTGAGTGTCATGCCCAGTAATGGATAGCTCTAGATATTTTTAAACTTTCACAAAACTCATCATCATGTCGAGCATCTACTTCTCCAGTATTGACTACCTCCCCAAATTTCCTCCATCCATTCCTAGGTGAATTTCCTCTTCTCCTCTTCCTGCCGGCTACTGCCACAATGCCGTCGAAACATCTAGCTTTAGGTCTACCAGGTCTTCGGCTGTCTGTTCTAAGCCTGTAACTTTTCGACACATCGTCGTCATCATCGGCGTGCTTTACAACTCATGTTTTAAATTAGACAAAAAATAATCAGGTCAAGTATGTCAAGATCTACCTAATCTACCTAGGGCGACATATCATTGAACCCCAAGACATACAACTCCTCACTGCCCAAAGCATCTTTAAATTCCTGGACGCAACGGGCCTTTGCGGTGAGCTCTAAACAAAAGGGCTGCCACAAAAGATCAACAATGGTCAAAGCGCACTAGGCCCATCCCAACCCCTCCAATAATAAATGTCAAGACTTGATTTTATGTGTGATATAAAGTGGCTCTGTTATATAAAGCACACTAGGCTGCTCTTTTAGCGCTTCCAGTAAGGTATCAGTATCAACAGTATCGGTTGGGGCTCTCCCTCTGCTTCTTGTTCCCTCCACGTGGCCAGCCAGTATAGGTTTCTCCAGGTGGTTGGGCACCCGACGCGTGGCTGAAGAAGGAAAGAGTCTCCGAAGACATTACTGATAAGCATAGGTATAATTAAACTAAGACCACAGTTTTATAACTATGAACAATCTCTTGTTTGAGGAGCTATTAGACTCCAATGCCAAATATAACGTATTTGAATTTTATAAAATGATTCATTTAAGCTATAGCATTTTCTAAAAATGTGCGTTAGAGCTTTTTTCCAGTATGTAAAAAGTTATATTGCATGCAATATATTTCTATTTTAGGTTATACATTATTTTGGTGACTTAAAGATAAGATAAGTTTATTGATTACCTAAGCACAAGAACATACAAGAAAATATCCAGTGGACCCCAAACTAGGCTGAGGTACTTAAGTCACCTAATTGTAAAAACGCTACTGTTTTCACCGAGAAACATTTGAACATTAACTCAAAATGACCCATTTTAAATATGGTTTTGCAACACGTACCTACTTACTTCAAACACCATCCTTAGTTTATGAAACTTCAGGCCTTGTTGAAAACTCGTTAAAAACTTGTTATTTTGTAGAGCTCTGTATAGACTCAGTTGATTCACACGATGTTTTTCATAAAAATACTAACTGTAAAACTCCACGTGTAAACTTTGTATGATCACTACATCATTCCGCGTTTAAATGAAATTAATTTTGTTGAAGTTAGTTGCCATTTTAATTACGTTTCCACAGTAAATACTGCTGCGGTATACTTGAGTTAAAACTGACGAGCTAAGCGATTCCTTATTACTTTATTATTATTTATTTATTCAAAAAACAGTGTGGTACATTTTTTATTTAAGAATTTCCCAAACGTAAGTTTATTGGCAATGATTGCACTCACTTTTACATTTTGCATGCAACTAACAGCTAATTGATTGACACTTATACCTAGTTGGTTTTACTTCGTACCAATTTCACCAAACGATGTTAACCACTTAACATTAACGGCTGTCAAAATGATTTTTAACATTGATTAAATTTAATATCGTTTGGTGAAATTGATACTTAGTCAGACATGTGGTACCCACAATAGGCCACATGTATACAACCGCATAGAAACTGTAATAAAATTATTTCTAAGGTTAGTATTTCGTTGTTGTTTCTGTTGACAATATTAAAGGTGTTACGTTAAATATTCTTGTTTGGAAGCATCTAATAATAACTTTTTAGCCTGATTTTAAAAATATTTTTACTGCTGCATTCATTTTCCCGGAAAATTGTGTTGAATATTCGAGGAGTTATGTAACTGCGAGTCCTCTTGCCGTAATAGTTGTTAGTCTCGGGCTCCGCGTACCGCCGTGTATACAAATTTCAAAAACTGAAATTCTTATTCATAACTGATTATCGAGTCGTAAACTCATTGTTTGTCTTAATGTATTGTTTTGTCGAAAATCGAATAATTGAAAGCGGTATTTACATTTAAAACGGTTTTTTATAATTATAAAAAACTAAACTAACCTAACTTAAATCATCTATACAAAAGCTGTTTCTAAAACTATGAGATTTCAGCCTGAAACGATGTTAGGTGAAAATATTTTAGACTAAACAATACATTAGGACAAACATTTTTATGTGTTTCGAAGGAGTAATTTCGAACTGGAACTTTATATATTTTAGCCTTGCAAAATGATCTCTTCTTTACTTGCCTAAGAGTAATGCATCTATTAAGAGCCCTTCATAATATTGACGTTAGACATGTTATATCGCAACAGCTTTCAGTCTTTAACGGCTAAAACTTTGCCTGTAAACTTGGTTACTCATATGCATACGACGGCAGAGTATGTGAGGAAAATGAAGGGGTAATTCTCGGCCAGGCCCTACGATGCATAACGCTACGTAAACGGTTTTTGAAAACTGTCAAAATGTACGGAATGAAGAATGTCAGTAGGTACGCCAAATCGCTTGAAAGCCAAACTTTGCAGCAGTAAAGTTTATAAATAAACAAACATACTACTTTTTATTTTATTCAAAAAGACTCAGTTGTTCTGATTCTATGAACGTTTAAAATTTGGTCAATAATATTAAAACGCGCGGGAGCCATCTTGCTGGGGTGACGTCATCGCTTTACAGCGGTACGCGCCCTGATATGAAAAAGTAAGTTTACAGGGCTATAACTTTTTAACCGTTATAAGTAGCCAGTTGAATTTTTCACAGAATACGTTTTATTATAAAATCTATCGTTTAAAATTGTACAATGAACAATAAATCAAATCCCAAGAAACATGAAAATAAATCATTTTGTAGCATTTTTATACGGATTGTATTTTTATAATGGCTTCTTATTTTGATGCTACTTTGAGCTTAAATTGTAGTCTAATTTTTGTAGTTTACGACTAAATAAATAGCAATGTTAAGTAAAACTGCTACAAATATGTGACAAAACTGATTTTATCAACACGATATTTTAAGCGGTCACCCATCCTGTTTTAGACTACGCGTGTAGTTGCTTAACTTTGGAAGGCGAAGTACGGGTTGTATTTATATAATAGCTTTTTATTTCGGTGTCACATTAAGTTTAGATAATAATCAAAACTCCATACAAACATATATAGTTTACGACCAAACAGTAAACTGTAGTAAAACTCTTACAAATATGTTAAAAAGTGCCTAGTTTAAATCAACACGGTCGATGTTTAGGTAAGCGGTGGTTGCGTAACTTTGGTGGTAGGCCTTTCTTTACAAATTTCGTGTTAATTCAGAATTAATATCGCTACTGTATAAAAGAGTGAACTATAAAACATGAATTTTTGATTGACCTAGCAGTAGTTCTGATACTTCGTGTATTCATTTCATCGATTTCAAATTTCGCGCGAGGGCGCTACCAAGTCGATAGACGTACCAACCTACATACCTACAATACTCTCGCTTTGCTAGGTCTAGGCATTATTGCCACTATCCCACAATTTAAAGTGCTTGATTATTATTCTAATTTTATTTAACCAACTTATTCGACAAAAATTACAAATAGAAAAGCCGGTCAGTGACAGACAGTTAGTTATGTAATACAAAATAATATATAAACATAGCTGCCATAGTAACATCAATACGAATTCGTAAAAAATAAATGTTTTAAAAAACAAAAAACCGCCTTCAAAAACGCAAAAAATAACTTCTTTAAAATTGTAGGCACCTAATAGGTTAGTCCAACTGATGTCGGCTTTTTGTTGAAAATGTTGTGGTCGCCGACTTCAGTTGGACTAACCTATTAGGTGCCTACAATTTTAAAGAAGTTATTTTTTGCGTTTTTGAAGGCGGTTTTTTGTTTTTTAAAACATTTATTTTATTTTATACTTTTTAGTGATCATAATACGCTGTTAAGTAGTCCCACTTCTTAGTTAAAAATAAAATGAAACTTTAACTTATATCAAGCGCGCCGCAAGCAACGCCGTGGGAAAGTCATAGTCATATTTCAACAAGTAAATATTATTCGTTGTAGGTAGTCGCTCAACTATCTTAATCGAGATATCTTATCGCCACCCTTGACATCGGTACCATTGAGGAGTTCCGGTGGCTATCTGTGGTCTTCATCATCAGTTCCACCACACCAAATGATACTTTCTGAATGCAAATGCTGGACTTGTTACTAAAAATACTAAAATCGCTATATGTTTGCCTACAATATTTGAGGAGTTCCCTCAATTCCTCACTGATCCCCTCATCAGATACAGATTTGGTGACAATGGGACTACCCCGGAAGTATACCCTATCAAACCAAAAAAATTTTTTTGAAATCGGTCGACAATTGACGGAGTAATCGGTGAACATACATAAAAAAAAAAAACGTACAGTGGAACGTATAACCTCCTCCTTTTTTGAAGTCGGTTAAAAATATTACGACTAACAAAGTTAAGCAAGTACAAGCGTAGTCTATAACAGGATGGGTGACAGCCTAAAACATCGTATTGATAAAATCAGTTTTGTCACATATTTGTAGCAGTTTTACTTGAGATTGCTATTTAGTCGGAAACTATGAAAATTAGACTACAATTTAAGCTTAAAATAGCATCAAAATAAGAAGCCATTATAAAAATACAATCCGTATAAAAATGCTAAAAAAAATGATTTATTTCATGTTTCTTGTATGGGGACCCCTCTTGGGATTTGTTTTATTGTTCATTGTACAATTTTAAACGATAAATTTTATAATAACACGTATTCTGTAAAAAATTCAACTGGCTACTTATAACGGCTAAAAAGTTATAGCCCTGTAAACTTACTTTTTCATATAAGGGCGCGTACCGCTGTTAAGCGATGACGTCATCATCCGTGAGCGCTAGCCGCCGGGTTTCGAGCGCCGCATACTAAGTTTAAAATTTAATATCTCGAAAACTATTTGACGTATCGAAATGATTTTTTTACAGCTATATTTAGTTTTTAATGAATAATATGGTAAGCCAAAAATCTCAACTGGCTGACATTCTCTATTGACGAAAGCGCTCGACGCGACCGCCTCGCAGATATTTTTAATGACGATAATATTTACAATGCATCTTATGTAGTGGCTGGAGGCCCAACATTACATTAAAATACAACAATACAATATCTTGTCCAGATGCCCTAGCAAAGATGCAAACGCTACTATCATTTTTTCTATTCTATCACTCAAAATGTATGGGATGACAGCCACGTGGTGTATCGCTACGCACGAGAATGTCGTCCCATACATTTTAAGTGATAGAAAAGAAAAAGTTTAGTAGAGTTTGCATCTTGGCTTGGGCCTCTGGACAAGATGTGTGTTACTGTCAAGGGCAAAGAAAATGTATTTCCATCAATCCTGCATCTATACAATCGTGAGATTAAATCGATACAAACGCTAGTAATCGTAAGTGGCATCACTGCTAATTTGAAAACTTTAGACATTTTTCATCAAACAAGTTTGCATCGCCTTTTGTAATTAGAATGCATGCAGTAGGTTAAAGTATAGGTAATTGAGTTTGTTCTGTTAGAGTGTTCCCGAACCGACACTTTAGAAGATGTTTCGGTGGAGACGAACTGTACATTATGTAGGTACAGTCACCTAATAAAAATGTTGAGCATACTTAGAACCTTGTCATTGTGTCTGCTATTGTTATTGTCATACTTGCCATTTGATGTTAAGTTTGAAGTTTATTATGGCAGCGCACTAAAGTGTTTAACATTTTCGTTGGGGTACTGTACATGTTAAGGAAGCCAACATTATGTTCGCCTGGCCTCTTTAACTGTATTATGGTTTCCCCTTTTTTGAGGAGGCTGATTTATACAGGGTGGAAAAAACGAAAGCCAAATGGACGGCAACTAGGTACCTTAAATATTGGAAATAGCACGTTCTACGCAAAGGAGACTTAGTTTTATTTATGAAAACAAAAAAATCTGCATTATTGGTTTTTGAAAAAATTTTCTTCCTTAACCGAGAGTCGAACTGGTCGAATATGAAAAAATATTAAACAAGGGTTTTTTTTACGGTCCTTATTTAATTTTAAAGTGAATGTGTTATAGACATAAATTAATGATCTCTATCAATGACCCTTTCGATCTGTACCATAAAACACGACTTTATTGTTTTATCCTATTCGACCAGTTCCATTCTCGGTAAATGCAGACGAATTTTCAAGAATTCATAAATGCAGAATTCCGGTTAAGGAAGAGGACTTTTTTTCAAAAATCCAATAATGGAGTATTTTTTGTTTTTAAAAATCATCCTTTGCGTAGAACTTGCTATTTCCAATATTTAAGGTAGTTGCCGTCCATATGTCTGTGTTCTTTTTCTCCACCCTGTATGGGTTAGGTTAGGTTGCAATAATAAGTTTTAAGATATGAAGAAGGTAAGTCCGTAGATATTGGCAATCTCAAGATTAGACTGCAATCCTAAAGCGGGCTACACCGGAATACAACAACGCGAACAACTTCAAATTGGCCAATGTAGTCACTAGCAAAAACCCTTTTAAAATACATAATAAAACAAAAAAAAACTAGTCAAGTGCGAGTCAGATTCATGAACCCCAATTTAGCCTCCTGAGGTTCCTTGTACTAAAACTAGTACCAAATACGGCCATTCAAATAAAGATGTAGTGCAAAGAAAGTAAAGTATAATTTCTTTTGTTTTTATGACATAAGATGAAATTGGAAAATTGACTTTATGTCATTCGTAATAGATTCATATTCTATTGACAAATTTCGTTGTATGGTGGGCCGTAGGAGGTTAGTATTTGTTGTCTTTCTTCAGGGCTTGCATCATAATCATACCTAACTTGACGCGTGTATGTTTTGAGTTTCTTGTTAAGTTTTTTCTCAACAGTGGTCTCTTGTGAAGCGCTGGTAGATTTTTGACGTGTAAAAGTGCCCGTGCGGCCTACTTACTGAATAAACTTTTTTATCTTTTCTTACAGTTTTTACGATACAACCAAAATAAAAATAAGTCGAAAAAAACGTTTCTTATATTGGTACCACGTTTATTATTTAATTTACTTTTTGTCCTATTTGTTAGTAAATTCACCATAATAAAACATATTCTGAAAAAAGAAACAACCCGATATCTATTACGGTTCAAAAGATACAGCTCTTCAAAGTTAGGACTTAATAGGGACAGTGGGACACCCTTCGAACATGGAACTATAATAAACAAGCAACTAAAACTAAAACGTTCAAAATAAACCACGTTAGCAACAAGCAGTATATCACAAACACAGCTGCCATCTTTGCCCCAGTTGAAAATTAATCCAAAATTTCAAGACAAAAGTCCGCGTCACGTTTCTTTCAGAAGCTGTAAAATAACTTTTTAATTGCGAGGGGCACGGAAGTTTCCGTCAAGTCATGAGTGATTACCGCCGTATAGACAATCCCATTTTCGAGGGCGTTAGAAAACACGCCTTATTCATAAAACCTTGTCAATCTTGTTTATAATTTTGGGCTTAAAAGCAAAGTTTTTATTACAAAGTTTCCGGTCAGTGCTGCATTTGGTTTTACTCATCTGTGATTTATTATTTATACCATAAAAGCTTTTGTTTTAAAATGTTTGCATTTGCGGTGTTTAAAATATAACAATAAGACTTCATATTGTTTTCTACATAATACACAAAGAATATTAAAAATGGCGTCACAAATAGATGATAATTTATGTACAGACGGCCTTCTGCGCACTTTAGTACCTTGTCACTTTAACGATTGTAACAGATTAGTGCAGCAGTTCAAATATAACGTTAAAGTGACAAAGCACTAAAGCGTTCAGCTACTTATAAAGCCGATCTTGACATGTGGCAATGATAATGATATTTTCATCTCTCATTACGAAATACGCTATTATATGCCAATCGGTGGCTTTTTTAGCCTTTCGTTTACAATGCATTATTTGTCACATGCATAGTTAACGTACAGTACACCTTTGCGTTTCTCGCCTTTTTTACCCAACTACAGCGAAGCAAAGGAAAGGTAATTATTTTAACTCCCTATGATTGTACGTATATTAATATGTATGGATGTTCTACTCTAGCGTCGTTCCTAATTAACCGATTTTGACAAATGAGGTGTCTATTGATTCGTCTTTATTGTCCTACTTTATTTTATTATTTCATACCTACTTTTTTAACTTGGATTTTAGTTTTTTAAAGTCATTCACTTTAATTATGCTGACTGTCTTGTCCTAGCAAATTGGATCATCAAAAAAAACCCCCTGGGTGTTACAGGTGTCCATGGGCGACGGCAATCACTTACCATCAGGTGAGCCGCCTGCTCATCTGCCACCCAATATTATAAAAAGAAAATGAAGCCTGGCTGTTGTTAATTGAAAATGTGAAGTCCAACTACAGAAATCTCTTCTATTTTCACTTATTCATTATCTGATAGGGTATTGCACGATGGCTGCACCCGTATAAAATTTGATACCGTTACATAATATCGAGTAATAAAATCAGAATCAGAATCTGATGGTTCACGCGAGCTTTGTCCACGATAACTAACTCAAGTTTTGAAGGTAACTATAGTCATGAGTCAAACATTAAACTTCGGATCCCTCGCTCAAGGTATACTTAGGCCTACTTACAAACTAAGGGCCATTTCTCACAGTAGACTCGACCTCTATCAAAATGATAGAAACCACTTACAACGCGTTCACAGCCGCCTTTTACGTAGTTATAAATAAAACAACAATGATATTACAAAACTTAAAATATATTGTTATAAAGGTAAACACATGCATAAAATACATTAATATAAAATATTTAATACTCAGAAACCTAAACTCGTACATACTCCTCACAAACCTAGAATATTTAGCTTCGTAGATATTGTGGCCAGGCTAGTAGCATTGTTCAATTATTTTAATCATAGAGATCTGAGCAATCATAAATTAAACTAATAGCTATTCAAAAGAAAGTTTCACGTGATAACGGGTGGAAATACACTTTTTGAGTGGCAATCAGCTTATAAAGCAGTAGTTTTTCAAGTAACTATGGGATCTTGTTGCCAATTTTGCATCGAACAGATACGACTTCCTTTTAATTCAGGCATTCACTTATCAGTCATTCAGTTTTTTTTTATTAAAGTAATAAATTGTGCTATTTTTCACCCTTCGTGAACATGCCTTAAGATAAAACTTAGCCCTAGTTCGGAGTAATCTTCGAAAAATACGTCACGCGTATAATGGAACTTCGCAAAGATAGTTGGTCGCTTTGGTGTACTTTGCAGAAGTTTGTGGGATGAAGACAGGCATTTTGTGCTTGTTTCCTCTTACTTGTCATGAAATGGAAGTGACTTAAGTTTTTTTAAATAACATAGTACAAGATCAGTTTTTTTTTTTTTTGGTTTATTGAACATGCTGAATGGCTCAAAAGAATAACATAAAAATTGGACACCTTCAACAAACGTGACTTTACTGCTGGAATATGTATATCTAGCACAATTCAGGTCCAATGTTTACAAAGGTTGGGTTGTACAAATGTAAACCTGTCATTGTCTGCCGGATCGCCCGGTATTTCCCCCGGGCGCTGAATTTGTCCCGCTCCGATAAATCTTCCTTTTCCTTTTAAAGAGCTTGTTTGGGTTTGTACCCGCGTTTAATTTGAGCTACGTTATGTTAATGTTTAGTCCTAAGGGGTTTACTTTGTAACGAATGAGGTATTTTTCTAGTGGCTTTTGAAAGGTAAGTTAACGAGGTTGTATACTATACTATACTCGCATCGTTCTAAGTCTCGATTTGACAGCTGTCAATGTAGTACAAAATATAACCTCAACACATATATTTTGTGCTGAGTTGATACCTATACTCGTTTGCCTAGGCAGATCATGCTGAGCCAAGTTGCACTCTCAAAGCGCAAAGTAGGACGCCCCTTGCTGCGTAGAAACTGCGTACAACGTGTCATGGTTGCATTTAACATCGATTACATCTAGCTGCAAACGGTGATGAATAGAGAAACACAAAAGGTTGAGAAACTCACAATAACGCCTGGTTTCAGCTTTTCCTCAAATGAGGGCGAAGGCGTAGGTTCCGTTCCAGGATTGGCTTATAATGGGCACAAGCGGAGTTACCTCTCAAATACTGACGCTGCTTATATCATCTGTCAAGATGTTTGAGGACTTTCCGATAATGACAGCTATCAAAACTAACTGTCATAATGAATTGCCTCAATTCCGATTTAAAATATGGTAATATGGTTAGCACTGACTCAGACTTTGCTTTAGCTTTGTTGGTAGTGACCCTGCCTACGAAGCTAGCGGTCCTAGGTTCAAATCCCGGATAGGGCAGATATTTGTGTGATGAGCGCTAGTATTTATTCCTGATTCATGGATATCTTTTATGTATTTAAGTATTATATATCTCTATATAAGTATTTATGTATTGTTGTCCCGTACCCTCAGTACAAGCCTAGAGCTTAGTTTGGGACTAGGTCAATTGGTGTGACATGGTCCCCTAATATTTATTTTATTTATTTGGTTGATTAGCACGGCTATATTTTGTTCTTGAGTCTTAGCTATTTTATATGTATGTAGGTAAGTATGTGCGCGTGCTGTGCTAGCCATAACCTACACAGAAACAACTTCGAGCAAATGTAAAGACCTGTCGCCCACTAAAGACCTGTAGTCAACTCCGGAGCTCTTGCTGAGCGAATCCAAGTCCAGTAATGCGCCCTTAAGCCCCCACTTCTTGAGTAATGCTTCAATGAACCAGTCCGCGCTGCGTTATTTTTCAGTATGTAAATCCTGGATAATTACCCATTGTACAAGCCTAGACCTTAGATTGGGCAAAATAAATTCATGCAAAATTGTCCCCTGATATTTTTATACTATATTCATAAAATTGTACACATTGTGCAGTGCGACGTTAAGATTTTAATTTGCACATCAGATTATTAGATTATCATAAAGAAATTATATATTTTCAGTGTGTCCTGAATGAAAACTGCATTTTCAGAAGTTACTCTACTTATTCATTCGTATCTTCGTTAGTTGTCGACTATTTTCCTTACGACCGTAACTAGTTATAAACCTTATTAGCTGTTATATAAAGTGTTATTCGGCTTGTTGTGGTAATGTGGGTGGATGCAACATTGCACCTCTATTTGTTTTCCAGGCACGTTTCGGCCATCTTGTTAGAGACAAATCCCAGGACGCCCTCTGTGGGATCAACATGAAACATTTGTGGCGTGTGGCCATGATGTAATAAAACTAGGGGGAAATGGCGGAATATGCCGCACTTCTACATCAAAATACTATCAACTCAAAAAACTTGCTGATTTTGCTTTAGTTTCATAGAAGTCGTAATAAAGTTGATTTTAAAATACATTTGTATGTTCAGTTGCTACTGTTTTGAATTAGCAGTGCGATGTGTAAAAATAAGTGGGATGCCTTTGTCACCCATAATCTTACGGTTTTTTGATTAAGTCAATGTTTTTCAATAGCTTCGAAAGTTGCATAAATTGTGCCCCTCCTCCTTTATTATCCAAACCGTGTGTCTAAACATAGGAAAAAAAAGTAAACGCGTACCTAATAAATACTCTTAGTGATTTTTTTCGTGATCAGTTATACCATGTTAGAGTTATTGTCGAAACACTGCGATATCAACAAAACAACGTCTGTCATGAAAATACGCTCTTTTCCTGGTGCACTATATTGTGTTTGTAGTAAAGGCTTCGGAACTCTACACTGAGCATGGTCCAACATGCTCTCGCCTGCACGGCTAGCACATGTTGTCCGCGACTGGTTTGTCGCTCGGATCTCCTTTTATATCTAGTCTGTAACGATAGAGACGCACTGAGCGACAAGCGACAAAATACAACTTGTGCTACCCGTGCTGGTTTTTTTGTTGTGTTCGTAATTGTCACGACATGGTTTGGATGTAATAAGAAATTCACCCGAGCGACGTCAGGCACGAACAGCTAGTGTTAATCAAATGTAATGATTTAATAATTTAATCAACTAATTTATTGATAATCTAGAAACTTTACATAACATTAACATAATTCCACATCTAAAATAATGTAAGTTACAATTACAATAAAAAATTAAAACTAAACGTATTTAAATTTAAATTAAACTAAGCTACTCAAATATTAAAGATATAAACAAATAATCACCACTATAAAAAAAACACCCCCTCTAGCAGGTCCGCTCGCGGCATGGTCCCTATGACACTGGCTGCATTACCTCTCTGGATAGCTAGCCCAATCCTTTGGGAGAGGTAAGCACCAGCTCTAGGATCTCCGGAGGGGTCTATGAGCCGGGATGACAGGGCCTTAATTAAAGATTTTTCATATTTAAACATTGACTTATATAATACTAGCTAATGCCCGCGACTTCGTCTGCATGGACTTCAGAATTTCATCTTACAAGGATAAATAATATGAGTTCGTCCTATCCGAACCGAAAACGAAATATAAGGGTGTATAGGGAAAATCGCTTAACCACCCACTGATTTTGACCACACCAAGGCAACACTTCGATACAGAGTTTTAAGTCAGAGCTAGCGCCATCTAGTTCGTATATGAAGAATTAAAATTGTCTTTCTTTAGTCACTTTTGTGTACGCACACATCAAAACTGAGAGAATTACGAGATGACAAACGTAAACAAAAATAAAAACACACCACACATGGCTAAATGAGATTTCACCTTTTTAATCTTTTTACTCGCCCATACAAATTGGCGTCGCCCTGTGAGCAAATTCACAGCTTTTAACGATTAATTTGATTTTCCTTTGGAATGAGATGTTTTTTCGGAATAAAAACTACCATGTCCTATTCCAGGACCTAAGCTATTATACGTGCTAAGCTTTATTTTCTTTTCTTTTTCGTCTGCGCAAACAAAATACCCATGACGACTTTTGCGAAAACCATCATGGCCGTCACTTTTAAATGCAAATTTGATATCATTTTCGAAATTGCCATCCCCGAAAACATAAAACACGATACCCAAGTCGGCTTTTTTTAAAAACATCATGGCCGCCATCTTGAATTCTGCTATCCGTAAAAACATGAGAAACGATACCCATGAACGCTTTTTTGAAAAACATCCCCAATTCCCGAAAACATGAAACACGAAAATTACCCATGACGGCTTTTCGATAAACATCATGGTCGCCATCTTTAATTCCGAATCAGACATCATTTTCGAATTCATTATCCGCGAAAACATGAGAAACGATACCCATGACGGCTTTTTCGAAAAACATCGTGACGCCATCTTGAATTCCGATTCTGGCATCATTTTCGAATTCGAAACCCCTGAAAACATGAAAACCATCATGGCGGCCATCTTGAATTCCAAATTTGATATCATTTTCGAAATTTCCATCCCTGAAAACATGAAACACGATATACCCATGTCGGCTTTTTCTAAAAACATCGTGACGCCATCTTGAATTCCAAATTTGATATCATTTTCGAAATTGCTATCCCCGAAACATGAAACACGATACCCATGTCGGCTTTTTCTAAAAACATCATGGCCGCCATCTTGAATTCCGAATCTGACATCATTTTCGAATTTGCTATCTCCGAAAACATGAAACACGATTTACCCATGACGGCTTTTGATAAACATCAACATCATGGCGGCAATCTTGAATTCCTGAAATCTGATATCATTTTCGAAATTGCAATCCCGAAAACATGAAACACAATACCTATGTCAAGTTTTTCGATCAAAAATTTGAAAAGAGTTTGTCAAGAATTTGAAATCTGACATCACAGCGTTTCGGAAATATGAAACTGATTTACGACGACCTTTTTTTTACAGGCGTTTTTCGAGCTCCTCCCCCTTCCTTCTCCTGTATTAAGGCGGGGAAAGCGCGCTGAAAAACACAAAAAAAAGGTCACCAGCCAACTGAAAACTCCCGATAGCTCCAAAGACTTCAGGAACTCTAAGGGTAGGACATGACTTGCTCCGTGCCTGGGCATTGTGTGGTGGCCTTGGTCTGACTGGTTCTGGCCTGTGGCTAGTGAAAATCGGATACCTTATTTCGAAACGTAAAGTCATTCATAGACAATCGCCGTGGACTTAAAACGCCATGGATCCACAAGCGAGGACTTGTTGTTGTTGTTGTGGACTTGGAGGAAGAACTTGGGGATAGCTCCACGCGCTTCTGCCGAGGTTATTGTCAACGGTCCGTTTCGCATATAGGATGTCGATGTAGTTTAATTATTTTGTTTTATGTTTTATGAAACAAATGCATAATTTTTCAGAATTCGTTTTTAAAAATGCGTAAAACAATAAATAGTTTTCGAAACTAATTAACTATATGTACCTATTTTTTAAAGTTAGTTGACCGCTCAATCAGTTGAAACAACGATTGAGTGAAATGTAGAATCTCGTCACAGGCACAATAATAATAAATAAAAAAAATGCAGTTAGCCGCGTTCTTTGGTAGGACGGCAGATTAGTAGGATTAGTAGGATACTCGTGTTAGTATGATTAGTGGATAATAGCTTCTGAACGCGTCTTCGTCCGCTTAGATTTCGATTATACTTATTCCCTCAGGAACTTTTAGATTTTCCGGGATGAAAATGAAAATTTAGCCTATGTGTTAATCCAGGGTATAAGCTATCTCCATTCCAAATTTCATCCAAATCCGTCCAGCCGTTGCAGCGTGAAGAAGTAACAAACACACACACAAACTTTCGCATTTACATAAATTATAGTAGGAATTAGTAGGATATGGACATGTTCGTCAGTGCGCCCGATATGAAGCCAAATCTTCGGTTATAAAATTTGAAAATTTATTATAACCAACAAGACGTCAGTCACGAATGGTCTACGGCTCGTGATAGTTGTATCTGTGATTGTATTGTGTGAGGTTTTGTATAATAAAATCCTGCAAAATATATCATAAAATGTGCACAAAAGGTAAAGATGGGATAAATTTCCTCGGTAAATGGAATTACTTTCATTTTAAACTAGATATTTTAATAAAACAATTATTTCTGTTGTTGTCATGGTCTTTTGAATAATTTGGAAATGGTGCCGTACATTCTCGCACAGGGAGATGCGACGTAACCTTGTAAGAGCGCTCAATTTGACTGTAGGTTTTTTGTGTCCTTTAAATAAGTACTTGCACTCATTTGATCAACCGTCTTCATTTAATCATAGATTGCATTTGATGAGAGCCATTGCACAAACACGTGAAAAAACACCATGAGTCCAGCCAGAGCTTCGTAATCATTTAATTATTTGCATTGAAAAATTACACATGCACGAGATCTGACCAACCGTAGATCACATTTAGGTAACCATGGCAACATTTAATAATAGTAACAAGTAATTGGTCCCACATAAACTTAAAAACGCAGGTTTAATTAAAAATTTGGCCTCCATATTTGGATTCCTTTGAGAGTTTCCGTTTACGAGATCGTTTTAATAAAGTATAACATCAAAGTACAGGAAAATGCGCATAAAAGCGCACCTAGCGCTTCAATCAGTATGAAAACATTTTGCAAATTTTATTTTAACTACATACGACAAGCATTGATCAACGTTGATTACGTTAAGCATAAAAACAAATCCGTGTTTGACGCTTTGGCATCAAATTGTTAGTCAGATAATTATGTTCTCTGAATAATAAATAAATTTATTAATAATTATATCCAGCATAAGATCAAATAACGTAGCACTTTTAATCATCATAACGATCAGTTCTTGTTATTATGCATTATATTATAAGTCAATTTCTTCTTAGGTTAGGTTAAAACTGTGACCACAACTGTGAACTGTAATCGAAGACGTTAGAAATATCTTTTTAACCTATGTTTGCTTTAAGAAAATATTCTTTTCGTTGTTATGCAAAATAATTATTATAGCCTAAGTAGCATAATTCGTAATATTACTTTATTGTAGTAGGCAATATTCTCATGTAAGTGAATTGTAAATATTCTTTTGAGAAATAAAAAAATCTTTAAACCTAATATAGTCATAATAGGGGTGTGTCCTGGGTAAAAACATATTAATTCTAATTAGTCCATCAGTAAGATTATCAAAAAATATTGACACATATTTTTTGCCTTATCAAATCAATGATAATGACAATAATTATAACACGCATCAAAGTTCGGGAGTGGGGGCTCGTGACGTCACAACGGTATAAAATGTGCCAAGGCGTGACGACACGCGAAACTTCAACGCACTTTATGTCAGTCATTTTTTGTTTAATTGATAATTATGTGTAATTCTATAGCTCTGTGTGTGTGTTCAATATTTTCTGATAATGTAAATGACGGGCTAAAGATACGAATTTTTAGGACAATAGCCTATTCTGAATAGTTTTCAAAGTAGTCTCTGAAATTCCCAAATAACAAGTCATAGTGGTAACACATCTTTTTTAAGGCATGAAGAAGGCAAACGAGCACACAGGTAACCTTATTGTCAGTGGTATCAGTGACCCATAGATACATGCATTCTCAAGACTGCAATTTGGAGACCGCAATCTTAAGATCGCAAATGCGTTGCCAACCCTGATGACTAAGATGATATTATTCTGCGCTAGTCAGCCGGTGTGTTCTTAATTTCTTATCCACTCAAAGGAACGTTATAATGCAAGCACTACTGCTTGGCGGTAGGAGAAAGGATAACGTAGTGGTAGCGATCCAGACGGACCTGCCTTGCACAAGGTTCTACCACCACTAAATTTAGTTCTGATCCAGAGGCTACTTTGTTTTATTACTGTATGAACTTAAAAACACAATATCTCAAAACGGTATTTTTTGCGTTAATATTTTTAGTGATAGGTACTTAAGTACCTATCACGTACGAATTTACTTACTTGAATATTTTCTGAGTTTATCAAACCCAAATTAGGGTTCGAAAGTTTTGGGTCAAACCGCAGAAATCGAAGGACCAAAGATACATTTTAAGCGGTTTTTGATATTGTTCATTTTTTACTGAGCTTAGCTGCCGAAGGAGGAGGGTAATGTGTTTATCAGCCTATGTATGCATGTATGTTTGTTTCTTTGTGGCGCTCTAGAAACAAAACGCGTGGGCCGATTTTGATGACGCTTTTGTCAATCGATTTCTTCTACTCTTGTGAGTGTCACTAAAGATATGACAGTATTAATCAAAATTCAATATGGCTGCTATCAGGCGCCAAATTGAAAAAAGAAAAAATAAGAAAGTCGACGAACAATGATAAGTGGGGTATTTTGAACAGGTACTTAAAAATCATTGTTAGGTTTTACTCATCATTTTTCAGTTTAAATGATCATTTAGGAATAATAACGATTAACAGTTGGTAAGCACTAGTTAGGTTTATTAAAGCATGCTTTTTGTTAGATTAGTTTTATATAATAAAAATGAAAATGTAATAAAATATAAAACATGATATTTTAAAATAGTGAAATGTTCCTATTTTGCTCCTTCATGGGTAAATATTATGCTCTAATATTTCCATTCGCAAAATTTACTAGTCTTCATTTTTTTCAGCAGAAATAATTCCAGTAACTATCATAATTTCCCAATCTGTATTTATCTGAATAGTCATATCATTTCCACAGAGTCGACGGAGCTCCGCTGGTGCAGAGGTCCTACTTCTGCGTGGTTTGGCCCTTCGGGCCTGCTGCAAAACTCTAACATAACCTAAACCTACTTACCTATTTGGGCTTATTTACAATGGGGAAATTTGCGACTGGGAAAAATCCAGAATGGAAAATATGCGACCAGGAAAAATTGAGAATGGGAAAACAAAAAACGATTCGGTAATACCACGAATAGGAAAAACAGATTGATTCACCCATCCTCAAGAGTTTTTGAAAGTAAGGGATTTTACAATCATCATCTGATACCTTACAGAGGTCCACTGCCGGACACAGGCCTTCTCATAGGTTCCCGACGACGACGGTTGGTTTTGCATATCCGTCAGCTCCCTACAATCTTCACCAGATCGTCGGTTCATCTTGTTTGAGGCTTACCGTACCTCGTCCTCGGGTCTATAATGGAATCCATAATATCTTTTGTCCTAATTGTCATTTGTCTTAATTCATCGTTTGTCCAAAAAGCCATTTTCGCCCGATGTTTAAAACTTTTTAGTGCTCATAACACAACTCTAACCTAACCTTGTAATATTGTACCTGCGTTCCTGGGTTTCCTGTCCCGTTCCTCTTGACTATCTCGCGGGCGCGGTTCACATGTCGGTTGGACCGACTAACTTTAGAGACGTATAATTCTTGATTTTTTGAAGCTGTACGGTGTATTGGTTTTCCATGGCTCTTGTGTACCTTTTTCCTTTGAATAATTGCTATTCTTTTTAACGATATTACTTTTGTAGCCGAAAATATTCACTTTTTGTTTATATTTTTCCATCTGACAGCGTTTGTTATCTTTGTTGTCTAGACAACGGGCAGAGACGATATCTTAGGTTTATACTGAACCATGGAGTTAAAACGATGGTTAACCATGGAATTAATATCTGGCATGTATAACTTTGAAATTTTATGAATTTAGAATTTGTAAATTAAAAAGCTAGATCACCAGGGTATATAAACGGCGGCTCGGACTAGAGCGGTCAGTTCTCCCTCAGCCTCTTAAGTGGTGACTAGAATTTCTGAAGATAGGGTCAAGTCGGACCCCTAGAAGCCTCTATCTCCCTCATACCAAAAGTCGACTTTGTGTGTGGCCAAGTCGGGCCCTACGCTTCAAGAGTCCTTCATCTACGAAGTTCCTGCTTTCCTCGGGAACCGCTACTCACTCTGACGGGTCCCACCTCGGGCCCACCTACCTTCGTGTACCACCAGGGCCGCTGCCTCTAGCGCCCCTCATTACAGCGCCAGCGGTGTTCCTGGTCCGACGACTCCGGGACGCGTACTAAAGGAAGTCCCGGAGGAACTACCTTCACCTTCACCACTAAATCTCTAACTTTACCCTGGTGATATTAGGGACTAATTTTTTTTTTTTTTTTTAATTTATGTGTCATAATTATTTTATCTGTGTGAAGAAAGCTTAAGTGTTAAATAAATACCCAGACCCTGACTTACTATTGCTGTCCTTTTCTCTCTAATCTACCTCTCTTTTTCTCTGATCTTTCATTAACGTCTGGTACCTGGTCTTCCGAATTATCGGAAGACCACGTAACACGACAACCTAAACGAAGGTATTTTTAGAAAGCTTAAAAAGTCGTCTGACTCAGTTGAAAACCAGTTTAGGACAAACGATAAATTAGGACAAATGACGATTAAGACAAACGATATAATGGATCGCGAATTACACCCCTCGGCTTCACTCAGTGCTTATAAATAGTATAGGTAAATAGAAAAGTAGGGCTCTTTAGAAGTTTCTGTTACCTATTGCCGCTTAGGCGCTAGGGTTGCATCGATGCGCGTCGCTCGATAATTTAATACGCACGCAACCAAACTCGGAGAGGCGACGCGCGGCCTCTACTAGACCGGCTCGGTCCGTCCTGTTGAGTTTGCTTGTGGTGGCTCGCGGCGCGTACGGTCGACGCTCGCACACATGACGAACGACGAACTACTGTTTATACTGTGATCAGGGGCGACGCCATGCGCGGATACGCTTTTAATGTACAACTCCGATGCGTTATCGGAGTGATTACGGGGGTCACTTTGGGGTTAAACATCAAACAGATTGTGCGGCGAAGACAAACAGATTGTGCGGCGAAGAGGAGGAAACAATGAAACACTTACTGTGAGAATGTGATGCCCTCGCCGGAGTAAGAATGATAATCCTCGGCTACCCAGCACCGAACGATTTCAAGGCACTGCCATTGCACTCCACTATCCCCTTTTTTGGAGGGGTGGAGGCTGCATTGGATTAAGCGCTAAAAGAGGGGTAATTACACAAAAGATCCCATAGGGTCGAAGTGTATCCGTAAGGACCCCGCCAATAAGACAAGATGAGATAAGATAAGATAATGTACAGTCAACCAATTTGATTTTTAGGCCACTTTGCACTATGTCAAAGTGACGTTGTCAACTAAAACGTAAGAGAGAGCGACTCGAATTGTCGGCTGCCTGCGTGCTTCTGATCGGCTTGACTCCTTGGCGCTGCGTAGAGATGTAGCCTCACTCTGCATTCTCTATCGCTTATACAACGGGGAGTGCTCCGAGGAGCTGTTCGGATTAATTCCTGCCGCATCCTTCCGCCTTCGCCCTACGCGACAGAATTTCGACCACCATCATTTAGATGGTTGGCAGTCCACAACTGTGCGTTTCACTCGCAATTTCCTGCCTCGCACAACTAAACTGTGGAATGGTCTGTCGCCTGCGGTATTTCCGGATCGTTACGACCTTCAAACCTTCAAAAAAGTGCGTACTCTCATTTGAAAGGCCGGCAATGCACCTGCTACTCCTCTGGTGCTGCAGGTGTTTATGGGTGACGGTTATCGCTTACCATCAGGCGATCCGTCGGCTCGTTTGCCTCCTATACCATAAAAAAAAAGAGACTTCCTATGATTTGGTTTACAACGTCACGTTGACAAAGGCCATAGTGACATAGAAATTGGTTAGCTGTACCTCTATAAACGCTTTCATATTACATGTTCAATTTGTTCGCGCTGGCTTAGGATGCCTTCTTTATCCGGTATGCGTTGACCACTCTATAACCTTACAGCCCTAACGTTCTTCAGTTCAACGATATCTCTGTATTAATACTTTAACGTTTTTATTGTGGGTCATGGCTTTAAGAAAGTCCTTTTAGAATCCAACGTGACGAAAAGCATAATAAAATAAAACGGATACAGTATAATCCGCGATAAAAAACGGCGCGGGGTTGAGTTAAATTTTAACTGTGCAAAACTCCTCGTACGGATAAAGTTCTGAGTCGGGGATTTCGCCACTGAATTGTTAGTAGCATTTGTGTTGTTTGCCGTATCGCTGCATAACATTAAAGTTTTATATAACAGTTAGTACTTATTCAAGGTAGAAAACGGTTGCAAGAATGTCTTTCTCAGCTCGGTAAAACGGTGTTTTGAATCTTTAAAAAAAGCTCACTGACTTATATATCAACGCACAGCTGAAACTATTGTACATAGAAACTTGAAATTTTGTACAGGGGTCCTTTCATGATGTAAGTGAGCACTAAGAAAGGATTTTCCAAAAATTCACCGCCAACGGGAATAAATAGGGGGAGTAGCGGAAAACTAATTCTACGCGTACGAAGTCGCGAGCGTCCTACAGTTTAAGATATACTGTGCAGACAGGACAAGGCCTCTTTTTACTTTTTTTTAAGGCATAATTGATGGCACGGTTAGTCTTGTTGGTAGCGACCCCGCCTGTAAAGCTAGAGGTCCCGGGTTCGATTGTCGATTAGGCCAAATATTTGCAACTATCGATTCTACTCGCTAAACTGAACTACTTCTGCAACATTAAAAAATAACTTAAATTTAAATAACTAATTGATGTTAAAGTCTAATTATATACATACATACATACATACTCACGCCTTTAATCCCAGTTTGGGATAGGCAGAGCTACAGAATTGCCAACAACTCTAAAAGCTTGTTCATAATTCTGTAACCACATTTTGCATAATCAGGCTAAGATGTTTATCAGTGTATTAGAGACAGGTTGCAAGCCTATCGCCTAACAGTACTACAAGCCTTTATTCCCTTAGTCGACTCTTACGACATCCACGGGAAGGCATGGAGTGGTACTATTCTAAGCCGGCAACCACACAGCTCTAGTCTAATTATAAATCAGTGTATTACATCATGGCCATTATAATCACTATCTCATGGTACGGGGGCTAACTTTTCTTGGTACGAGGGCTAAAGGAAAACGGAGAATTGGATCGCCTACATTGAAAATTACATTTAACTTGTAAGAAAAAATTAAAATTTTACTTGGACATATTTTTAACAACTTACAGAACAAAAGAAGTTCAGTTTCAGGAGCTGAAACGATCCATGCATTTAAAGCCCCAAGGTCAGAGGCACCCTGTATATAAGCGCGAGTATTTTTGTTCTTAAGTCTTGGATACTTTTTATTTTTTAATTATATATTTACAAAACTAAATTTACTATTACGAACTTTATACATATAGGGTGACGACACCAGTGATGGACACTTTAAGCTGACAGGCACCAGTAATGGACACTTAACTCTTAATCCAAAGATCATACGGTCCTAAGTTTACCGTTACAAAACAAATGAATAACCCTTATCGTCTGCAAAATAAGAATGAAGTCTCCATTATTGGTCCTTGTGTTAACATACATTATTAATTATGCAAATCATAATGAAAACAACATACTGAATGTAAGCCTAAAAGGGTGTTATGCGAAAAAATATATGCGAAATGATTAAAAATTTGATTATGCGTTCCAAAGGGATACTACAGGAACCTCATTCTAGATCAGTTTATAAATACAGCCTCAAGTCCCAGCTTATGCTAGAGTTTAAGCCCTAGCCTTATAAAAAAAAACAGGTGACCATATCCCTAAAAATGACCTATTCTCCCTAAGCTAAAAAAAAAACTTTCCACAAAACAATACATAAAGCATGC
The DNA here is from genome assembly GCA_946894065.1 of Acleris literana. Taxonomy (NCBI): domain Eukaryota; kingdom Metazoa; phylum Arthropoda; class Insecta; order Lepidoptera; family Tortricidae; genus Acleris; species Acleris literana. Next base: position 9,006,893 of record OX335692.1, read on the forward strand.
GCCAGACGGCATTCTACCACAGTTTCTGCCAGGTGACCTCGATAGAAGCGCGGTAGAAGCGAATGGTTTACAGCAAGCGGCCAGACGGCATTCTACCACTGTTTCTGCCAATGGTTTGAAGCGCACGCCCGTCTACCAAGGGCGTTTAAAGGTCAATCGAAATTTGGTTTAAAACCACTGGCTACATGGTTTAAAACCACTGTTTTTCTACCAAGGTCACCTGGCCGAAACTGTGGTAGAATGCCGTCTGGCGCATGCTCAACTACAAATTATAAAAACCGGCCAAGAGCGAGTCAGACTCGCGCACGAAGGGTGCCGTACCATTATGTATACAAAGTAACGTTTGTTGTATGGGAGCCCTGCTGAAATATTTATTTTACTTTAATTTAATTATATATTTTAAAACTGAATATACAACTAAATAATTTATCAATATTTCAAGCGTCTACCGGTTGCCGTTATTAATATCGAGCAAAAAATACCCGCTTTTTGTTTGGCAACCCCCCTTAAATAATTATTTTATTCTATTTTTAGTATTGTTGTTATAGCGGCAATTAAAATACATTATCTGTGAAAATTTCAACTGTCTGGCTGTCACGGTTCATGAGATACAGCCTGGTGACAGACAGACAGACAGATAGACGGACGGACATTGAAGTCTTAGTAGTAGGGTCCCGTTTTTACCCCTTGGGTACGGAAACTTAAAAACACAAAAAATGCCGCTCCCTACTTTCAGAGTTGATAACTCCTAAACAACCCAACCGACTTCAATACCTACAAAAAGCGACGTCAGTGCGACAAAATAGCGGGGTCTAGCTATGAGTATATCTTCACATATACACACACTAAACCTATAATACCCCTATGTCCGCGCCGGGTCACACACAATGTCCACTAGGTCATTGAGATTGCTAATTTCCATTTTCCCGTAGGAAAGGCTTAATGTGCCGTCGTTATGCTACATCAAAAGGTCTGTATTCATAAGCGATGGTGATAAAAATTCATACCGTGACAGGAAGGGTGCGCTCAGAATTAATAACATTATGTAGGACTATGCTTTCCGACTCGTGTCTTTGCGCGTGAATTTTTTGTGGAAAAACGTCTTTATTATCTTTGTGTCCCCTTATGAAGTAAAAATTACAGAATGTAAAAATGGTACCCGATAGATCAATTACCCAGGTTGCAATTACAGCATGATTAAAATATTTAGGTGGGTATTACGACATTAAGGTTGGGAGTTGTAGGCATGAGCTCTATAGGGTATAATCACGTTTATAGATTAACTAGCCACCCGCCCTGCTTCGCTTCGGTTTATGTAGGCTGTCTGTACAAAAACCAGATTATATAATAGCTACATAAAAATCTTCCATTAAATTCACTCTGTCTTTTGATGAAAACCGCATTAAAATCCGTTGCATAGTTTGAAAGATCGAAGCGTACAGACAGAGGGACAGACGGCGGGGAGCGAGAATGCACCTTAATATTTTCATGATGATGTATTCTATCACGGCTTTGCATAGCTTTTGGCAAATAATATTTTACATACATACATAATCTCACGCCTTCGTTCCCAGAGTGGGGTAGGCAGAGCTACAGAATTACAAACATCTCTAAAAACTTGTTGATAATTCCATAACCACAATTTTCACAATTAGGCTAAGATGTTTACCAGCGTATTAGTGACAGGTTGCAAGCCCATCGCCTAACAGTACTACAAGCCTTTATTCCCTTAGTCATCTCTTACGACATCCACGGGAAGACATGGAGTGGCACTATTCTAACTCGGCAACCACACGAGGCTTTTGGCAAATAATATTTTTCTCCTGCAAATTTTGTTAAAACTGAATTATGATCAGGGGGGTTATTATGACATAGCTATGCCGTTCATTTTACGGCGAGCGTAAAGGACAGAGCTATAGCAGTTATATAGCTCTGTCCTATTCTATCAGCGTAAACTGAACTGCATTGCTATGTTATAATAACCCCCCTGCCCTAAATTGGCGTCAGTGCTAGCAAAATATTTTTACGGACTGGCGGATGGATGACGAATTTTATTAGTAAGTATTTTTTTCATAACAAGAGAATGTGCAAGCACATGACAGCACGTTTATATGAGCATTCATTGCTCTCAATGGTGGAACCATGCATATTTTATTTTTAGACAAGCGTAGCATTTGTATGCGGAAACGAAAGTGTATTTATTGTGGCTTCTTGACTGAAATGAACCAAAATAAAACAAAATGGGCCGTTTCTCACTTAAAATGTAGGATTCGCTTTGAATCGCTATATTTTTAATGTAGAGTCACGTCTGTGTGTCAAGCACAAAATTATTAACGAAGAGCTTCTGCTTCAGGGAGAGCTTTGCATCAGGGCTGTACCAAAAATCTTAGAGGTGATTGAGGAAAAAAATCTGCTATCCTAACTTCTAAATAATAATAATGATGTTATCCCATCACTTTACTTAATTTAAGTTATCTAACTAAAGGGCCTCAGCGTGTTGGCTTTGACTCCATGTATACAAAGGTCCGGAACTTCCATAGTTATATGGTTGGTAAAGACATTCAAATAATATTAATAATTATCATACGGAGATAATTTCACACAAATTGACCTAGTCCCAAACTAAGGGCTTGTACTATGGGTACGAGACAACGGTATAAATACACATAAATTTTACTGTTTGAGATGTTTTATAATTGGAGCCAAGATAATTATTTAAGATTGTAGTTTTAAAAAATACGCCCGTAAAATATATATTGTAAACATTTCCGATGCACAGCTTTCATAACCTGTAGGTAATGAAAGCTGTAAAAAAAAAAAAGTGTTTTTGTTGATTTGTTCTTCAAGTCAGGAACGGAGTTACGGATTGATGTGATTTGTTGCACAGGTTTTTTTTATAAGTGGGAGGCAAACGAGCATGTAGGTTGCCTGATGGGAAGTAATCTCCACCGCCGATAAACACCAGCAACTCAAGAAGAGATGTCGGTGCGTTTCTAATCAATAAAAAAAAATGGGATAGCTGGAAGGCCAGATAAACCTAGGATACACAATTTCTACGAGAATAGCGACAATATATATTATATATATATATATATAATATGGTGACGTCAACCACGCGGATTTATAAAACTTTTACGACCCCGGCTCCCATCATCATAGCGAGATAAAATATAACAGCGGGCCTATTAATGGTTGTGTTTATCGATGTGAATAAACGTGGATAAAACATCCTGTCACTTTCTGACTAGTATGTAAGTAGGAGAGTGACGGATGCTTTATCCATCGCAATATAGGCAACCAAATTACGGGCCCGGAAGGAGGAGGAGGGTAATGTGTTTATCAGCCTATAGAGGTATAATATGTATATATGTATGTTTGTTCCTTTGTGGCGCTCTAGAATCAAAACGTGTGGGTAGATTTTGATGATTCTTATGTCAATCGATTTGTCTTAATCTTGTGAGCATCACTAAAATATATATGACAGTAATCAGAAGTCAACCATCTCCAATCGCGTCACTGGTAGATCACGTGACTTTTCGTATCACGTCATCTACCAGTGACGCGATTGGTTTAAAAACGAAACGAATAGAAACGCTAGTTAGCGTAGTGCATCTTGGCAGGGCCACCACTTTTTAAATAGAAGAGATAACTTTTTTTTTGCACTCGTTGTCCTTTCGTAAGTGCTTAGGTAGGTAATTATTAGCAAATTTATCTGTCAAGTGATTTCATTATACAGCGTGTTTTTAAATGAAACTATTTATGAAGTATTTATTATTCAACCAACGATTTCCTTAGTTTTTTTAATACAAAACAGCTCGATGATTCTTATACACTGTATTGCTTTAAAATTATGGCAGTTAAACTTCATCTATAATGCTAACCGCGTGCCAATTCCACGTAGAGTTGAAATAAAACCCACAACGAACCTCTGGGGTAATGCTATGGTTTTATTCCGCACTAAAATCTGATGTAAACTTTACTGCTATTGGTTTCTCTACTACGCCGGTATAGATTATTTTGACACAAGATACACCACAAAAGTAGCCATAAAGGATATATTACAAAATAGTTTGGTTGCATACCGTAACTTTTGGTTTTCAATCGAATTAAATATTGCGTTAACATTAAATTGAAGCGAAGAAAGCTCGGCTTGAATAAGTGAAGTTTTAAAGTAATATATTAAATCAGAGACGAATAACTAAGTAAAAAATGATTACCTTCTGTCAAAAAAAATGGAACACCCTTTACAAAGGTCTGTCGAAATAATGTGAATTAAAAAAAATATTGTACGTAGTTAGAGGCTTAAATAATAATTATTATTTTTGCGTCACGACTAATTTCATAGAATTTCATAGAAATTTCTTTTCATAGCAAAGTTAACGTGTTCTCAACTAAATCCTTAAGTAGTTATGATACTTAAACAAAAACTTTAAACTATGACATATGACAAGGTCTCTTACTGCGTTATTTAAAGATATTTTAGGGTGAAATATCTCGTTCTTTTTGAAACTTATGTATTCAAAATCATCACTAAGAAACGACTTAATGCCCATTAACTTATTGAGTGCCTGGGTAGAAGTTCATTTATGAAAGTAATACAATCACTAATCTTTCTAATTATTCGATGAGTTATCTTCGCCAAATGCTCTGTGCGGTGTGTTAGGATATTTTTATATCTTGTTTGCGGCAGTAAATTATTATCAGTACCTTTATTTGAACATTTACATAATATTGTTATATAAGCGCTTCGTAATATCTCACCATTGAAATATTTTATTTGCTGTAGCAGCACCGTTATAGTAGTTTATGTGGCTGGTGCATAACAAGACCACACGAGTGTTTTAATGCCTAATTATGTATAGCCGCATACATAACTTTATCTACATGCATATCATAAGTTTTCTATAATATGTTCAGATATGACCTGTATTTTTATTAAGTTAGTGTTACTATTAACTTGTTTGTAGTACCAAAGCTTAAATAAAAATTATATATAAAAAAAACTTTATTTATAATGTACAGATATGGCTTGCATTTTCAAGTTAGTGGTACAGTGTTACCCATATTTTAATGTTTAGGTACCGACACTTTAATGGAAACATTACGATGCACTATACTTTCATGTAAACATTAAGATGCAACCACAGATACAGGTTTCTTAATATAGGCGATTTGCTTATCGCTTCTGAACATATTGTAGGGAAGTTATGATATGGATGTAGATAAAATGTGTTAACCATTGGAGTATCGGTGGCCCAAGTGGCTAACTCTCACTCAAAGACATTAGACAATTAACTCGTTCCTTTTTCAAACTTGTGTATGAAATATCGTCAATAAAGTACGACTAATTCGTCACTAACTGTGCCTGGGGTGTTATTCTGTTAAAAACAGCGTTCGGTCGGTCGAACGAGTGAGCGAGTAAACGCGGCGCAGCGGCGATTTTAAGTAGTCCCGTCAAAGCGTACAAACCAATTTTAGCGCGTGCAATTTTGCCTATTACGTGTCTAGGGAAATCATTTAGTATACAAGGTAAGCAGTTAGACCACACTCTACAGCCGTATTGGTTATTGCTTCGCGGGACGGTGAAACTTTGGCCAATGAACCGATGGCCGTTGAAGAAGGAAGCCCAATGTTGGCAGGCCTCCCACAGCCGGAACGAGGAGCTGCTAAGGTTCGCAAGACACTGCTGAATACGTGTAGTACAGAATTGATGAGGATCTTTGGGGAAAGCCTATATCTTACAGTAGAAGAGTTTCAGCTGGCATGATGATGATGATGATGAAATCACGACACCTTGAGACCTGGAAAGGTCTCAAAATTTTCTCGTGAACATCACTCCTAGTAAAAAGGCTCCGAATCGTGATAAAATACGCGCTACCTCGTAAAAAGTTATTTCTAAAGGTATTTCTATAAATGTTTAACTTTTAAGTTTAAACTGTTTCAACCAGTTTTAACATTGAATAACACCTTAACTTCCCAGACCGAAATGTCTGTCCGTCTGTCACAGTCTTAAAGCGATCGCCTTTAAATTGGGAATAGTTCTCGAAGTTTCCAAAGTTAGCCGAGCAAGAACTATATTCGAACAAGAGCGAACTTGCTCTGAACAAAAACAATATAATTACATGTTTTCGGCTTTGACATTCAAATTCAATAATTGGGTACAGATTATAGCCAACTGAGAGGGTTTCTAGTTTAAGTGTAGAGCCCTAAAAAATGATCGGAAATTTAGAAAAAACGGTTTTAAGTCGTTTAACATAAAATATCCAAATTTCAAGTTGGTTACTTATTCTGTTTGTGAGCAAGAAGAGACACGTGCCATACAAACGTTAACTATTTGAAAAAATACTTAGATTCATTTAAATAGACCAACTAACTACACTGAAATAAAATTTCTCGCTTCTAACAAGATTGTGATTGTTGTGCATAAGCGTCTTGATTAGATACGAGCCTAACAAGACGATAGATACAACAACTAAGATGTTAGTCGAATCACTAACGAGCTCGTTGTTGTTACCTACTATTAGCTTGGGTTTATATAACTAATATCACACTATAACATTTATTTTATGTCAACTAAGAGAAAATATCTCTCGGTTGGCTCTCATTTTTTTCAGTGTACAAAATCATAACAATAAAATTATGTATTGCCCAAAGGTAAACTAACCCTAACATTCAATCAAAGCTCATCAAGCATCATAAGCACCAGTTTTCCCGCGAGCCCTTCATCATTTCCTGTCAAAGATAGTCAACCATCCACCCAAACACTATTTGTCCCATATTTTAAACTGTCACAAAGGTTGGGTTCAATTTTGCGTTAAAATTATGTAAATATTAGGGACAGGGAGCACTCAGGTGCTACGTTTTTGTTTGTGCCCAAAGTAATTTACATGGGTCTGTTAGGGAAATATTTTACGCGTACCTATCGAGGATTTTTACTCAAAACATACAAGACTGCGCGTGAAGGGTGGGATAATCCTTACCTTTATTCGCAGTGTTGTGTGTTAGGCCTCCTCCAATCATTGTATCCATCAGAGTAAAGAGCCTAGAAGTAATTTATTGTATGTAATGCATTTTTAGATCGTTAATATTATAAACAGTGGCGGAGCAATATCTAGTTTTCATGGGGGCTAGGTTAATTTCGCGCCCTCTGATGGCGCAAAAAATGGATGTAATTAATTTAAAAAAACCGGGCTATAGCATGTCGGACCATGCTCAGTAAAGGGTGCCGAAGCCGTTACTACAAACCCGGCACTGGTACAGTCGACGTCAAAGATATGTTTACACTTTAGTACCTTGTCACTTTATCCGCTATGACAATTTCATATGGCAGTTAAAACATGACGTTAAATAGACAAGGTACTAAAGTGTAAACATATTTATGACGTCGACTGTATTTGCGTGCTAGTGTTGAGAAGCGCAGTTTTTCGGAAATAACTAAAAAACAGTATATATGATCATGCTTAATATATTTTTCGTTGAAAGTATTTACTAAGCGTTCAACACAATTTATGCAACTTTCGGAGTGGTAATAAATAATCCTAGGAAACCGTATAAGTGTTTTTAAAAGAACTGTCTAAATATTTGCTACAAGTTGCAAGTTGAATGCTCTCCCTAGAAATATTTATTTTTGTTATTTAACTACCTAACTAAGAAGCGGCTCATACAAGGCACTTATCCTCCATAAGACAATGCCAAAAAATATATGGACCAAAACCCAGCGTCAATTAAAATCAATCATATAGGGTTAGGTAGAGCATATCCAATAGGGCACAAATGTGTAATGCGTAGAAAAATATTTAAGACAATGCCGTGGTTTCTACATCAAATAAACCTAATTCTATAATTATCCTTCACAAAACAAACACATTATATTCATAATGTATTATTTTCTGACCACCCGGAGTGATCACTTTTTTGGATTCTTTGGGATTGTTTTCTCGAAAACAACTTACACATTTGTATCTATTGGATATCCTCTTCCTAGCCGCATATGATGGATTCTAATCGACGCTGGTTTTTTTTGGCATTGTCCTTTCATCAATATACATCTTGTAGTTTATGAATAAAATGCCTGCGACATACGAACGGATGACCGGACAGACATAACAAAACTATACGGGTTCCGTTTCTGCCATGTTGGCTACGTAACCCTAAAAACAGTCGCGTTCACGGCTTTTGATTAATTCATAAACTTTTGAGGTGTGAGGCCTCTCGGACGTGGAAGCCCCCGCATCTGATTGTAAATGTTTTACTAACAGGTTTAATGGTTGGGGCTTCTGCGTAGCCGCCAAACAACAATTGTCAAACTACTGTGTTCTGAGGGCCCTGCCAAGATTCATTGCGCTAACTAGCGTTTCTATTCGATTCGTTTTTAAACCAATCGTGCCACTGATAGATGACGTGATACGAAAAGTCACGTGATCTATCAGTGACGCGATTTGTTTAAAAATGAAACGAATAGAAACGCTAGTTAGCGCAATGCATCTTGGCAGGGCCCTCTGGTATAGGGATAAAAAAAAACGAACAAACGTTCAGGCATTCAATCTTAGTACCTAATCCTCAAAATAAGCAACGCATTTGCAGTCTAGGGATTACAGTTTCGAGATTGTAAATGTCTATGGGTGTCAAATACCACTTACCGTTAGGAGCCTGCTTACTCTTTTGCCTAATACATACCATAGTTTTTAAGGATGTTTGATTGTTTGTCTTTAAGTCATCATCATCATCATCATCAGCCCACTTTCGTCCACTGCTGGACATAGGCCTCTCCCATGGCACGCCATGACGGCACTGAGCGTCTTTAAGTACATACAAACAAATTGAATAAAACTAAAATATTAATTTTGTACTAAAGCTAACTTATAAAATAAAGCCCCCCATTGCACTCTCGATACTGCGGAACGGATTTGAATGTAATACGGCACACAAATACAACTAGGCGTAATTTTTATTAATCGAAAACTGGTTTATTAATTTTATTGTAAAGGCAGATTGTAGGAAACTTTAATTAAAAAAACAGTATTTTTATTATCTACTATTGATTGTAAATATACCCTTTAAATGTCAATTTTTTTGGTTTTTAATACAATGGCCGATTTTTTACATAAAAGTATGCGACTGTTAAAGTTATCGCTTTCCTTTTCTTTGTCGCATGAAATAATCTAACAGAGCAAAAAAAAAACACTTAAGAAAATAACAAAGTAAGCCATCAAAATTGGTATATAAAAGGAATCAAATCCGAAAGATGTTCAAAGTAACACGTTCCAATTATCAGCTGATCAGATAATCTGTTCGGGGCCAACAATTTCAAGTAGGGAAGATTTCGGGGCCATTTTCCTTGCGGAATGGGAAGCTGGGTATTGAACGAGGTAAACGCTACTTAAGGTAAACAACATGGCGGATTTATTTATATTTGGAATTTGTTGCTTTTGATTGATTACTTTGATACCGTTAGGTAGGTATTAAAGGTACCAACTTGATATTTTTTTATTTTATTTATACATTATACAATTTTTTTAATAACATGATTTTGCCAATCGATGTCATTTAACAATTTTAAATTTGGTGCTACGTTAGGAGGAGAACTTGCGACTTTTGACATCAATTAGTCCACTCTTTTAGATAAATTTTAAGATACCGTATAGGGCCTCTATTCTAGGCGGTAAAAATCTTATTCGACCTGTTATGAATTTTTTTTTAACTCAGCCGCCATTACTGTCAAGTAAATAAGAGCTATCAAAACGTTGACAACACGACAATACGTCAAAAGCAGTATTGTTCTACCGTCTTGAATAGAGGCCCTATTTAACTCAGTATAACCACACGTGTTATGGTATTGCCTTCAATTCGGCGGCCATTACTGTCGAGTATTAAGAGTTATCAATTAAATGTTAATCCAGGGTATAAGCTATCGCGATTTCCAATTTCATCCAAATCCGTCCAGCCGTTGCAGCGTGAAGAACTAACAAACTAACACAACTACACACACAAACAAACTTTCGCATTTATAATATTAGTAAGATAAAATTAGTGATGCGGCCTAAAGTTTTTTACTTCAAAGTAAGTTTAGTTGGTTAAGAAAATAAAGCCACATTAAACTGTAGAAAGCATATTTGTGTATTTAAATAAGACGGCCCTGAACATCAGGTTGTAAACATGTTTGTCTCATAATTAGAGGGTAACCTTCAACATTTCTCTCATGTTAGATTGCAGCGTAATATCATATTCCTGTATAGTCGACAACAAAGAGACGTAACCACTTTTTCACTGTATTGCAATGTAATAAGGTCCAAAAATGTATAAATATCTTTATACTCGACTGTACTTTCCTCCAAAATATTATACAATATTTGGTAATTGAGATAAATACATAATTATTGACTCAAGGCAGTAAAAAATTGTTTCTCGTGTTTATAGAAATTATATTGTATTATTATTACTTGGTTCTATCGCTGTCATACTCTCTCTGGCATCTATCAGTATTATTTATTATGATAGAGAGAGTATGACAGAGATAGACAGCCGGGTACAGTTGTTTTATCTCACGAAAGTAGTTGTAGTAGTTGTAGTTGTGATGCTGAAGTAGCAATGACACAACCGCTCGGACCAATGACAGGTTTATTAGGTACTGATATTAACGAAGGCAGCTTAAAAACACGTCACTCCTCCAACGATATTCGGGAAACCTGCAAATTAACGTGGTGTGTACTGTGAAGGTTCGCTAGTTGTAGTGTGCTGGCTACATCTAAGTTATACTTGCTGGTTATTACTTCAGTAATATTCGAAGCGATAATTCGAACATAATATTATGTAGAATTGTCTAGTAAGGGACGACATCAGTTGTTTATGGGACGGGATAGCTATAGCCCATCAGGACGCAAAAGTGAAGTGAAAAATATATATTAAGAAAATAAATGAAGTGAATTATATGAGTGAAGTATCATAATCGAGCCCAGTTCAGTTTATTCTCGTTAGGGAAACTAAGACGAGGAAGCCGGCTGCAGGCTTCCACAGTACCTACAAAGTGATTTTTACCTTCTTACTAAATACGAATATTTTATTTATAATTAATCATTTTAGTCCTAGGTCTTAAGTCCTAACAAACCCTGGACGGTCAACGCAATCGTCGGACTGCTTTTGCTCGCGAGCAGGCTCTGTGGTCGCGACTGCGCCGCCGGCCGGCGCGCTCATCCGTTTGGGGGTGGTTTCTCCTCCCTCCTCACCTCGTTCCACGCACTCATAGAAATCATTGTCAGATGTCATGTTTTAAGGTTCTTCATTAACTGCATCCGGCAATGATCTTAATACAGGCGATGAGTGTGTGAAAACTGGTATTGGTAATCGCGCGGGCGCCGGCGAAGGAGGACGAGGTCAGGTGATAACCGCACCACGGGAGGTGGCCGTGGGGCGGCTGCACCGCGTCATCAACGGGTGATTATCCGGAATATCGCAACGCTATCCGAAATATCTACAGTAAACATCCTGTTACCCATTTCCTCCACTATTTTCCCTACTCGCCAAGCCGGTTTTTGAACAATGTGCCCAAATGACCTGACCGATATTAAATTTGCGAGCGTCTGTTAAACTACGCGGGTCTTCATTGTTTTCTGGTAAGTCATTTGGTAAAATTAAATCGAGTCTACAACGCAGTTCGCTCCCGAACATCAATTTTGCCTGTGCCTCGTTAATACTACAATGAACACTGTTGCGATATTCGAACAGATAACTTAACAATCGCTCGTTGATGCGCTTGGCTGACACATGTTATCATCCTGACTTATTATACCTACATTTTAGCATTTTTTTTGCACATCTATACAGAATTCTCTGCCTGTCAGTTACTACATGGGTGATAAATTGGAAAATTTTAATAGTATTTTATTCCGTTTACCTTACAAAAATGTTTAAACTCTTCACTCACATTCTTCCTTCACATTTTTGGATCGTTATCTGCTACTAAAGTTTTAGGTAAACCGAACAAGGAAATCAGATGTTTTAGTTTTACAATGAGTAATTTAGTCGAGATGTCTGTACACATGTATAAGCATTCTAACCATTTACTTTAGGCATCAACCACGACTATATACCCTCTGCCCTAGCTGCATGTACATGTCGACACACGTAAAAAAAGCTCTGAGCGGCTAGTGGCGGGGATATGTTTGCGCGCATGTTGTCTACTGCCAAACCAATAGCGTGGCAGCAAAGCGGAGCGGTTTACACTCTCCCAGTGGCCCCCACCAATTTGGTCCGTAATTTGTTCACTGCGTAGGTAGGTCGCTCAGGGCTCTTTTTACGTGTGTTGACTCGTAGTTGAGGTGCACGCACTGCCAGGGCGGCGCCTACTCGTGCTATCTCTGAGTCCAAACCAGGCCACCATAATCTACCGCGCGCAACGCTTTTCGTTTTTACTACTCCTAAATGACAACGGTGCAACTCTTCTAACAACCGAGACTTATGTACCAAAGGAATAACTATGCGGTGCCCACGTAAGATGCAACCGTTCTTGACAACTTAATCGGTTTTACACCTAAAGATTTTTTTTATTTTTTTAAGGTAGGGTCTAATAAACTTGCCTCTTTTTTATCTTCGAACTAAATAGGTAAATTACTTTCATCTAAAAGTTAATTAATGAACTACTTTCATCTACGTCTACTTCGACTGCTTCATTTGTCGCTACTGGTGCCCTAGAAAAATAATCCGCCGCAAGATTATTTTCGCTTGTTATGTAAGAACTGGAGCAAAGCATAGCTGCCCGCGCCTCGACTCTTTACAAAGACCATGCCTTGCCCGCACCACACTGCGACGACGCTGCCTCGTCTTCGCAGTAATCGAACCGCTATCTAACTAGTACCTACAGAGCTGCCAAAGAGTAAACATAGTTCAAGTTGATTTCCATTTAATTAATAAAAAGATAAAAGGTCGCATCTTCATCTTTCAGGTTTATGTTAGTAAGTAGAAATATACAAAGGTTAAAAAAAAACAATTTATTTTGATATTAATAATTTTTCATATATAAAATAGTGCACGAGGTATATAATACTTTTGGATATAGTTTTTTTGCAATAGTCCTTAAAAAATGAAATAGCATTGGGTCACGGAACCAGTCGAGTAGTAGCCAAAATGTGCAATTATAGCGGCTTCATACGGCAAATGATGTATAAAGATAAAGAGATAAAGATAAAGATAAAGATAAAGATAAGTTTATTGATTAACTAAGCACAGTAACATACAAAAAAATATCCAGTGGACCCCAAACTAGGCTGAGCCTGTATCTTGGGGCCCAGTGAGTCGGTTTACAGACAGAAAAGGCAGGTAATTAAATTATCTTAAAAAGAACAACAGTGGTGCTTTACAAAAACAAATAAATATTAAGAAAAAAAAGAGGTTTTACATAATATTTTATAACTTTTAACATAAAACTTTGTGTGTGTCTCTTTTGTAAGGCTCTTAACTTTTGAGAAACTATCTTACATTTGCTAAAATATTGCTGAATTCCAAGCGTGTAATGAGTTGAAGTGTAGACAAAACATTCTCCTGAAAATAAATCCAACATTAGCAATGATCAAAAGAGTAAAAATCAACGCATTCTACACAAAAGGAATAAAAACAAAGCTTAGATTATCATAAGTTTAGCCGAATGACCCACCGCTAAAGTGCGAGCGCCGGTGACGGAGAATTTCGTACATTGACCTTCACTGTAAAGCGCCATGTTGCATGCGCATAATGTTGTAATGCAGGCAAGATGGCAATATACATTGTCCGGAATGTGTTGTGCACAAGTGACAGAGACATGTAAAATTGTGAGTCAATTTTGCCAATTCTTTGTAATTGGCGCCCGCGCTGGGGCTTTTAAACGAGCAACATTTTCATGGCAATGTATGTCATCGACGTCTATGGGGGTTCTGCTTTAACATACGAATAAAAAGTAAGACAGCTATTTAGTTTTAGCCTAAGGGCTGTATTAATTCACGGATCTTGACTTACAATAATAATCTGTCCGTCTCTAAATGCATCAATAATAACAGTTTTTGTATAACTTGACGTTTATTTTGACATAATCTTTAGACTGTTATCTCAGCTACTTTTGCAGCTCGGCTATCAGTGCTACGAGCAATGTGCTCCGCCTACTGCTGTTAACCCCAAGATTTAGTTATTATCAAATCAGGGGATCAGAGAGGCTAAACCAGATACATAACGCTAACGTAAACAATATTCTAAAATTGACAAAATGTATGGAATGTTATGTCAATTTGCATTCGATGCGACCTTGTGGAAGTTTACGTCAATCCTATTATATTTTCGATGGTGATAACGTATTTCTCACTTACTCGCACTCCCATACGCTCATATGGGCCGAGTTCCCCAACAATTAAACGGACGATTAGAGGTTTAACGGGTGTCAAATGTATTGATTAGCAGCTGATGAAGACTTAACCGTCTGTCCAATTGGTTCGTGAACTCGGCCTTTAGTCTAACAAACTTTAGTTATCCTGTATTGCTATAAGCCGGTACATACTCGTACACGTGTTGATTCGCCACCACGAAACAAAGACGAAGTTACGTGTCGCCAACAAACAATGTTTTTTTAAGTTAATAGATAAACTGAACATATAATTATGTAGGTAATTATTTAAGTAAAGGCATTTTTATGCGCTATTAAGCTATAATAGAACCATTATTATTATGTTTATGTGATTGTATTACGTACTAATCCGGCTTAAGTTTTACATGCCAGGAAAATGCCCTAAAGGGCAATTTATTACCTGTTTATTTGAGTGTTTTACATTCCTTCATAAGACTTTGCCAGTATAGTATAATAGCTGTAGGCGCCTTTTAAAATCTGAGGAGTAAAGGTAATCTTTCACTATAAGTATAAGTCTTAGTGTTATAACTTAGCCTTAATATTGAGACACAGTCTGCAAAACAAATCTTACGCTAGTTAACGTGGCCATTGATAAGTTAGCAAACGGCCCCGCAGTGAACACCATGATCTTCTGAAATTTAGCCATTAGAAGCAGAACGTCCTTGCGATGAGTCATATCACGGTACCACATGCTTTCATAAGGTCCACGGTAAAGATCTTGACTCTATAAAACAAAAACAAGTTTAACAATTCAAGACAACCTTTTAATGTAGACTGGCCATTTAGTATTTTTGTTTTCAATCAGAGTTTTTACTACATTCATATTAAATTTGACGCTTGTATGTTTTACTGTTTTTTCGATATAACAAAAAAACATTCATTACTTCACTTTCATTAAAAAAAAACTATATCCGCCGTAGTAAAACATTATAATAAGTTGTAAAAAGAATCAACCCGCTCTCTATTGCTGTGAAGTATAGAGCTATTTAAAGTTAGGACGGATGGATGGACGGACAGCGTACGCATATTAATGGGCTCCGTACCGTATAAAGTAAAAAATAAAAAAATTGTTAAGGCAAATTAGTAGATGATCTTTGAATAACTAGTTGTATCTAGAGCTAACGATGTAGCTCCAACTTACCACGTGGTAGACTTCGTTGCTGTGCCAACAATAAAGAAACAGCTGCATTAGCCCATAAATAAAGTATTCTGCTATAAGGATTCTTGTCATTAAGTCTTTTTCAAGCTGAAAAACGAAGGGGGGAAATCAAATTCAGATAAGAAATAAGCAAGAATCTGTAAAAAAATATAATTTTAAATTAATTATTTTGCGTTTTTATAATACATGGTAGGTAATAAAAACAGGTCCATTAAATGAAATGCGGACAATTAATTATATAATCAATAAATGACGAATAAATAAAATTATCTAACATTATTCCTGTCTTTCAATTTCCTGTTTTATAAAAACATAAATAAGGTATAATTTATGTAGATTAAACGATTTAATAAGAGTTAAAAACAATATTGATAACTGTCTATATTGGCTCTTACCAACATTTGGTAACCAGTGACACATAGCATGATAGAAGAAACAATGACGTACATCAGCATTATTGGGGACAAACAGGAGTTAAAGAGTTCGGCGTATCTGAGAAAAAACAGTTCATAGTTTACAAACCACACACAAATAAAAATCATGAATTTCAGATTAATATGTTGGAAGAAAATCTAGCACAAGTTAATGGAATAACCGCCGATTCAAATTTTTCACCAAAAGAGACTAAATTAAAGAAAGATTCTCCTATAGCGAGTAATCTAGATTTAACATTGGGAACGACTGAAGTATACTTTCTTTACTTGTTACCAAAAATATCGAATAATAATAATGTATCCTTATAGAACCACTTCAAATACTCACTTTAACATAGCGTTATGCCTATCATGACACGCTTTTATTCTTTTATTAACTTCTTTGTCATTTATTGGGGAATCTTCACTACCAAATATCTTAGAGCTATCAAGCCTCAACTGCTCGATTTCACCTTTGAAAAATACCATGATTGCAATGGCATTGGAATCAAAACCAGCAAGCCAGAGTCCAGCCACTACGGCAGCATACGATTGAAAGAGGCTGGCCCCTAGGTAACCGGTCAATGTCGTCTTGTCAAATGGCACCCAAGAATTGAACACCTAATGTACAAATAGATAAACAGATTTTTAAATAATGTTATGCTTCTATTGAGGTAACCTATCGATGTTTCGAAAAACATTTGTTCTCTGTTTTGTTTCTCCGAAATTTTCGTTTGTCCGAAAATATTTTTTTTCAGAACCCATTACCTTTTCAAAATGTTTAAAGAGATATACAGGTGTGTTATTCTCTCAAATAACGGCGGCCGGTCGGACGGACGAGCGAATAAAAGCGGCGAGTTTAAGTAGTCCCGTCCGACCGAACAAAACACATTTTAGCGCGTGCATTGTCAATTAGGGAGCCTTATACGTTCGATAAGTCATGCTGCCAAATTGAATACACGCACTAAAATGTGTTTTGTTCGCTCTGTCGGGACTACTTAAACTCGCCGCTTGGACCTTCACTCGAGCGAACGATCACCTTTGCTTGTTGAGAGAATCACAACCCAGAACCTATAGGTGAGGTTAGGTTAGTTTTATAACAATCCAGGAAAGTTAAACGGTGTCAGAGAAAAATAACTTTCGAACAAATGTAAATTTTGGACAAACGAAACAGCAGCGGACAAAAGTCTTTCGAACTACCTTTAAGATAGGTACCATCTATTGGTATTCAGTTTCAGGTTTATTGGTGGTAGGACCTTATGCAGGGTCCGTGCACATTGCTACCACAATTTTATCCTTTAACCTACCTGCTGCCAAGCAGCAGTATCCGCGTTGTTGTGGTCTGGTTTGGGGATAAGAAGACAGGTGAAATTACTAGCATAGAGGCATTCTATCTTATCCCTCGGGATTGGTAACGCATTTGCGGTCTTGAGATTGTCACTGTAAGATTGTAAATGTAATCAATATTTGACATGGTGAAAAATGCACTCAAAAATAGCACCAACACTGTAGAAATATAAGTGAAAAATGTTTAACCTCTTTACCTCAAGGTATTCTTCGTCACCGTTCCGAGTATTTTCTCTGTAAGTTGGGGACAGAATATACTTCACAATTGGTGTCAGAATTAGAGAAACAACAGTAACAAATATTACAGAGTAGTATAAACGCGTAACACCATGGCAATATTTGGTTGTTCTATTTACAATATCAATGTTCCTTTTATCGGTGATCTTTCTGTTTGCTATATCAGCTTTGGTACAGTAATTCAAAATCTCTTTCCAGTATTTCTGCCACAGCAGAAATGTTACAACCTTTGGTACGCCTACTGCAGCCATCATAGAACTCTTCAAGTTGTTCAAAAGTTGAGCTAAGTCTGATCTTACGTACCAAATGTCAATAAATTCGGTAATTCCAAATAATATTTCTGTAAAATGCGCAAAGAAACAAACGGCTCGCAATAAATTGCTATTGGGTAGTAATAAACCAGATATGCGCAGTCCTTTTATTGCAGGACCTAAAAGTGGAGCATTTGGATCTTTAATTTTTTTCCATAATTTGTCTAACATTTTGGTTAAATCAGCAATGGCAAGTTGAAAGTAAAAAAAAAATTGTGAGTAAATTTTATTATTCCTAGCTTTTATATTTTCTCCATCCTTTGTTGTGCCATATGAGGGATGGGAAACATGGTGTTAATAAAATTATTGGCACGCGATAGCAAAGCAAAATGATAAGCAAGTTTAAAAAAACCTGACTGCATTTTTTGATAAATCGTCAATAATTATGTTAAAAATATTTACAACCCGTCTCATTATTTTGTCTACCTCAGTATATTAAAACCATCAAGCACTTTAGGTTGAAAAGTGTGCCAAAGAAATAGACATATATTCATACGTACATACACTCGAAAAATATAACCCTTCTACTGATACAGTTGGGCAAAAAAGGAGGATGTAGTGTAGTGCAGAATAGATTATCATCTGTAAGTAAATAATGAATATGCACATACTAGATACAAGATGTTTCGTCAGAGATCCCGCTATTTAGTCTAGTAGCAGCCACATTTATTATCAATTTAAGTTTACAGAGCTCCCTGTATATGTATAGCGGTCCACATCACCATCAATCTGTACAAAGTTTTGCTATAAGATGTGTATCACAAACTTTACCAAACTGTAGAGGTTTTTTGTTAATCAATGATAAAGTTTGAATCTTCGACTTGATAAAAACTTGATCAAACTTTAAAGCGCTAGCGCGTAAAAAATGCTCCCTAGGCTCGTGGTTAATTACTTTTATAAACTTGTACATTTCTTGAAGAATTTAATAGAGACAGGTATAATCATTTATTTTATTTAGCAAGCGCTTATTTTGTTACTTATTGATTGTTTTAATAATAATAATAATAATAATAATATTTAGTGGCCAAGTAACAATACATTACATTTAGAAAGTCAGGTTTGGTACATATTTCCCTTAAAAGTAACATGCATCTATATTGTAACTTTGTAGCTCTAATAAACATTTACTTCTAAATAGATCCATGTATTCGTTGATGGAGTAAAATGGGTTTTGTTGACAGAATACTTTTATTTTCTTTTTAAAATCATTAAGTGACAACTCAGTTACCCTGCAGGGCAGTAAATTGTACATTATTTATTAATTTTAAGTGGAATCCCTTGTTTATAATATTTCTTAGTTCTCGTTTTGGGTATGCATAGCTTATAGTTATTTCGTGTGTTAAATTTGTGGACGTCTTTCCTTGTTTTCATAATATCTTTTTGTGTATGGATTTCTAATAAGCTGTTAAATATGTACAATGAAATGACTGTCATTATTCCATCCTTTTTGAAGTATTTCCTGGCGGATTCGTACCTGCGTAAATTAGAGTCATGCGGGGCAACTGTGCGCACTTTATTTTCAAACTAGTATCAAAATTAAACGATAAGCATGAAAGGAAAATCTGGCGAAGCATTTATTAAGTTAATAATTAAATCAAGAAATTATCAATAAAACCTACCCACCTCGAAGAAAAATCGCCTTAATTCAACCAGCCCAAAATTCGCACACTGACCCATACCGCGGGTAAGTGTGCGCAGCTAAGCGAAGTTTGTGGATTTTTTATTATACCAAGCAGACTGATTTTGATCAAACTTACCTCACTTTATTGAGACATAACATAGCTTCAAATTTTATGCAAAATTGAAGGCTTAAATACATTACAAACAGAAATAAAATTCATTTACTCGTGTCGATTTTCGCCGTGACAGCAAATTTTACCTTTACGGCACCAGATTCTGAATATTTTATTTTTCAAGTAAATCAATGATACCATCTGGGTTTTTCTTGCATAAACTAATTCTACACCAACATATCTTTAATTTGCTTACACATATCACATTAACTTCTCCATCCCCATTCCTAAATAAAGGGGTTGCGCACACTTACCCGGTGCGCACAGTTACACCACATGTCCTTATGCATTAGGTATTCTGACTGACCGTTTTTGTAGTTTTAGCACTTTTTGAATGTCTGATCCATTTCCCCAGATATTTATTGCGTAGTTTATATTTGCATGTATGTAGGCATAGTATGTCATAGTTAAAGATTTTTTATAAATTAGTGGTTTTAGTTTAATGAGAGCGTAGTTACCGCTTGCAATTTTTTTACAGATTTTGACAATATGTAATTTATGGCTAATATTAATGTCAATTTCATAACCTAAAAATGTTGTATGTGATTTATTAGTTATTCCTTTGTCATCTATGCCGTCAATTTCATTTTTATGTTTCATTGTATAATTTATTAGTGTAGTTTTTTCAGTATTGAGCATTATACCGTTGGCGGCAAACCAATTTTTTAGTGTAAACATATCAATAGCATCTTTTTTTTTTTGTGTTAGGTAAGTTAGATTCCTTGCTTCCCACGTGGGTGTCATCAGCAAATTTAATAAAATTATTAAATGCTCTTTCTTAAGGTGTTTCAACAACATAAAAACCACTTACTTTTTAAGTACAAAGTTAAGTGAAGCAATGAAAATTTCATAAAGAAACAGAAACAGGATGTAAAGTATCTAAATTTAATTAATTTGCGTCTATTTTGATAACCGTTATAGTTTTACAAGAACCATACGAGGCTTAGATAGTGCTCCTTACTAGTGTACACAGGTTGATTACGAACTTCTTATTCAATTACACTGTAGTTTTTTTTTCCTATAAGCTCTGCATGTTGTCAGGTATAGGTAGTCATTTTTGAGCACTTTAAGCGTTACTGTTTATAAAACGATACCCTGTTTTACCTTTTTCCTGATGCACCGCAAAAATAAGTACAGAACTAGTTTAACGACTGAACTAATAACAATAAAAAATACAAACCATTACCAATGTTTTATTTTATTAAATGGTTAAACCGTTATCTAATTCCCATCACTATTTAGTAATTAAGTTTTCAGTCATAGACAGAAAACATATAATTTCACTGGCAAATTAAAAGTTCCATCATTTCTTTAAAATGAGTAAGAATACTAATAAAAGTAAACCATAACATGTACGATTTAATGTCGTAATTCCAACAACCGTTTTGCGACTTGCTTTTATTTTAATTGGGGTTGCCGAGAACTAATTTACGGTGCAAAATAAACCATTTTTAATTCTTAAGCGCAATTTCCTTAATAATCATGATAATTGGTAGGATTTTTTTCAGAAGATAGGAAGAAAAATAAAAATACACGTGCAAAGAATTATAATTTTTGATTTGAAAGATGCAAACTCAGCGGCAAAAAACAATTCATAACGTATTTATATTTTTAGTATACAAGTATGATTTTCAATTCGAAAATAAAGCGAAAGGTAACTAAGCCGAAACAAATATTTGCTAAGTAATTATCATTATGCCATACAAAAATGAGTAAGTAAAAAAAAGCTGTGAAACATATTTTTGTCTTCCTACTTACATAAGTGAGGCAGGACTGGTCCTTGGGCGAGACTTACGACCAGCAGTGGACGTCTTTTGGCTGAAATTATGATGATGATGATGATGATGAACTGAAATACATCCACCGGTGAACATAGGTCTTTACGAAGATCCTTACCAACACCGTTTTGGTGCCTCCCGTATACAGCGGTTTTCCGCCAACTTTTTAGATTGAAGATCACAATGTAGTGGTCGCCTAAGACCTTGTGCAGGGTCCTTCCGGATTGCTACAACCATCTTTTTTTTAAACCTACTAGCATAGAGGCATTCCGTCTTAATCCTCAGGGTTGGCAACGCATTGACAGACTTGGAATTGCCGTTTCAACATTGTCGTCTTGAGAATGCAAATGTCTATGGGTCTCTGTTCCCACATACCATCAGATGGCCTGCGTGCTTTTTCGCCTTCTCCATCCCATTTAAAAAAAAGGATATTCTAGTACAGTCAGCAGCAGAAGTAGCTACACAGCTGAAGAGGTCAAAATGATCTGCACTCGACTCTATTGTTAAGAGAATACGTCGTGTCTAGATCATTTTGATCATGTTATTCTGCTTACCTACTTTTGATGCTGACTGTACGGTGATATTTGTGCCAATTCGTTTTAATAGCTTTAAAACACCTGGAGGACTACCAGTTTAAGGTTGAGAAAAAAGGACAAATCTCTGTCTCTTTCTCTCAACCCAAACAAAACTGCTGTTTTTGTATGTCATGGTAACCCCCTTGATCAGATCTTGACAGCGGTGACTAATCGTGATGGGCTACAAAATTTAAAGGCTTGGCTAACGGTTACTACTAGACTTTAGGAAGGGCGAGGCGAGGTCCTGTCCAAATTTGAAGAGGTTCTTTTTTTGCCTATTTTCATAGTGGTCGTTCTGCATATCTGTCCCGCCGTGTGTGTCGCTCGATGTGTTCCGACCACTTCTACACTTGAGGTTTGCAATGAAATATTATAGTCTGTGGCAATTAAAATGGACAAAGATGTAAACAGCCAATTTACCATCAATCACGTGCTTTTAAAGTGAGGTCTTTTAAATGGAGCAATGATTTCTACATGATCATTACCTTCATTTTAATATTGATTTAACTATTAATTATATTTTTCTTATAATAAAAACACGCTTGATTCAAATTTGAGTTTATGTGTCAAAAATTGCTGATTTGTTTACATCTTTGCCAATTTAAATTGAAACAGACTATAATAGATTACAAGATAAAGAGCCCGTTTAGACTAGAGGGAATCACGCGGTTCTTAACCCACATAGTTAATTATTTACTTGTAAAACTGGGCAGTTATATCTGACCGCTAAAAATACCTTAAGTAAATAAGAACCACGCAATGTCGAAACTGTGGGATTATCACCCTAGTCTGAACGGGCTCTAAGACAACTGGTTTTGACCATAGATAAACGTTTTTGAATAAAGAAGTGAAGTTTTTACTACCGTAACTAAGTTCTACCTACTATTCTACTTCCAACTAATATATTTTATTTAATATTGTGTCAAAAGTATAGGTAATTCATTTGTAAAGTTTTATTTTTTAGTAATTTGAGACTGGTTCAGCAATGTGTAATAGCTGTAGGCTCCCTTTAAAATCTGAAAAAGAAAAACAGAAACTTTAATCAATGTTAACAACCCACTCTCTCAGTTGTAATACCGTTTAACTATCACTAATTCCGTTCTTATAACTTTTTGTCACTTTCTAATCTTGTTTCTTCTCTTTTTTTTGTACCATGTCTGTTGTGTTGTAGTGTGGTTTGTAAAATAAATGAGTTTGAGTTTGACTGAATTAAGACGACATTTTTCTTCAACGTTTGTATAACTAGGAAACTATGTACTATTATAAAAAAATGTTACACTAAACTCAATTACGGTTAAATTAATACTAAAGACCCGTAGATACCTACGATCGCCTTTGTTATCATACAGGATTCATTTCTTTGAAAAATAAACCAAATTTTTTGTTCCCTTTACATTTCGTTCTGTTCTATTATATCCCATTTTATTCCATTAATTCTCTTCCATTCCATTTATTAATCAATAATACGTACACTTATGAAGGTAGGAACGGTTAGATTAGCAAAGGGACCGGCGGAGAAAACAATCTGTTTTCTGAACTGTCCCATTAAGAGGGCCAAGTCCTTGCGAAGGACCTTCCTCGACCACCAAGCGCTTTCATACGGACCCTGAAGAAGATCTTGACTCTGTAAAAAATGAGCACTTCAATGTTTTCATACATAATTATGTACAAAAACTACCTTATTGTACAGTCGAGGTCATAAATATGTGTACCTTGTCTATTTAATGTCATGTTTAAACAGGCATACATGGACTGTCACAGTGATTAACGTGACAAGGTACTAAAGTGTATACATAATTAAGAACTCAACTGTACAAGAATAAAAATGAAATACAAAAAACAGGCAATATCGCAAAAAAACACAAGTACAAAGGAGAACTTATCCCTATAAGGGTTTTCTTAAAGGCTAGTACCTACATAATACCATAATACTTACAGGTAAATATGGTACAATTTATTTAAAGTTCATTGGTATTTAGCTAATTAATGCTTGTTAAAAGCTATTTTGTAACCTGATAATGCCATTAGCAAAAGTGTTTGTATAAATAAAGTTCAATGGAATGGTAATTTTATCAAGAAAACTTGGCATTGCCATTTCACGGTGAATAATCATCAATTAAGACTTATCTCGGGTTTCATAAAGCAATTAACAGACCGTTCAATCTTGATTGAATGTTGATCAATAAATTATTATAGCTTTTGTTACAGCTTTGATCCTTTTTATCATATAATAAATGGAGAGTAATCATAATAGAATAAGTAGCGTTCGTATCAGACAGACAGGCTAAGCATTTTTTAATATTACATTACATAGAGTAGGTAACGCAAGGGCCGATGATGCTCCCAGGTTTTGCATAATAATTGCCCTGTGTTACAACATTTTGAAAATTAAGACTATATTTAACGTGATTAACAAGCAAGATCTGTAAATTTGATAATCAGATTAAAAAAAACAACTGCACGGCTTACCAACCTAACCCACACGTACACAAAAGTAAAGCTAAAGTGCTTGACCTACAGCTAGTACTCACAATGTACAAGACGTCGTTGCTATGCCAACAATACAAGAACAATTGCGACACTCCAAAAACCAGGTATTCCACTTGCATAATTAGCTGCATCATGTTTGTTTCTGACTGTAAAATAATACAGTAAGTTAAAGAAACACACACTTTATTGCTGACTACACTTCTTCCACTGATAAATATACTAACTATAAAAAGACCAGTCAATTGAGTCAAAACTGGACGAATCTACTTTTGAGCCATTGAGGAGTTATTATGGCCACCTTCCATATCCAACATCATAAAAGCTAGATGGTACCATATTGTATTTTCACTGGGATCGCATAAGCATGCAAAATTTCAATTCCATCTGACAATAGGTGTGTGTCCTGGGTAAAAAAAAAACGAATTAGTCCGTAAGTAAGATTATCAAAAAATATTGAACACGTATTTTTTGCTTTTTCAAATGAATAAAAATTGACAAATATAACGCGCATCAAAGTTCGGGAGTGGGGGCTCGTGACGTCACAACGTGGTATAAAGTGTGCCACGGCGTGACATCACGTGAAACTTCAACGCACTTTATCTTCGTCATTTTTTGTTTAATTGACAAAAGAAAAAATACGTGTTCAATATTTATTGATAATGTAAAAGACGGACTAATTAGATTTTTTTAGGTCATAATAGACCTAGGGTTAAATCGACTTTTTAGACTTTATTACGTTATTAGTTAGTTTGTTAGTTAAAAGTGAAGTAAGTATGAGAGTGTTAAAAATACAGAAACACGGCACGGAAAAGTTCAATGCACAGAACAATGTAACACGCATCAATGCACAGAACAAAATGGCAGTTATGCAATGTCACGCTTTCTGAATTTTATTAAATTGTGAAAACAACATTCACACTATCACAGAATTTGTTTTATTTGCAAAAGTGAGATCTCCCGATACAGATTTCCATATATTTACTTAAAAGGAAGCCTTAACCTTGTTTGGAGCCATATTTAAAGAAAGAAAATAATGATAAATTTTTATCACATAAAAAGGCCGCAAAGTAATCGGTAAGCGGATCTAAGTTCCCATATAATAAGAAATCAAAGATATAATACGTTTGCGTTCTCGTAAATTCAGTTCGTAACATACTTAAGCTACCATAGCGTGTACCTAAATACAGCGGTATTAACCTTATATTTACAACAATGACAGACATATCCGCATTATACGCCCTTATTCTGTGATTATAGATACAAATCGCTTGGCAATTCAGCTGTTATTGCCGTGTGATTGACGACATTTGTGTTTGACATATTTGATGAAAAGGTTAAATATTAGTAATTAGTTACCCTTCCATTAGTAGTCGAACGTAATAGCGGTATAATTACCTATATCGGTAATTTACGAATTTTATCAACAATTTAGATTTTTTATGCCATGAAGAGGGCAATGGCTTGGGTATGGATCGAAAAAACCGGTTAATTAGTGTCATTAACCAGGTTTTTCGTAAACGCTCGCTCGGAGCGGAATCGATTCGCGAGTGTTATCATCGCTGGGATTAACCTGGTATTTTTGGTTTTTGATTCTCGCTGCATTTGGGTGGCGTGGCGGCTAAAATGATAAGGCCAGCTTGACTTCAAGCTGAGCAAGTGAAAATGCAACTAAAGAGCTAGATAATAAGGTAGGAAAGACGCGAAAACGATGGCAGTGTTGGGCGGTGCAACAAATTACAGAGCGAAATTAACAGTTTATTTTGTTCTTTGATCAGAACCGAATATATATCGATTCTGTTCGAGCGGAATCGAAATGAAAATGTTATATTTGAAATGTATGGTGTTTCGGACGAGCTTGTTTAAAAAAAACTAGGTTTCTGAGCCTTGCTTCATGCTTAATGGTACCTGAACCCCAGAGACATTTGCAATCCTAATACCCCAGGGAAGTCACTATCTTTCTGTGCCTCTATGGAGACACAAAAACATATCTAGATATCAGTCAGTTGCGATCTAATTTTATTTCAATAACACTTAGGTATAATATATAGCATTGTACCGAAAAGTAACTTCTCAAATTGTGGAAGTTTCTTATGAGAAATTCTCGGAAATTTCTAAGAACATTCTCAATTTCCGTTTCCGATAATATTCTCAGTAATTTGTTGAGAAGGTTTCTTAACTTCTGAGAATTTTCTGCAACTTGTACATTGCTAGGTATATATTAACTTAACAAGCACGCAGCTAAATAAGCGTAGATACAGATAATTCCTTGTCTAAAGAAGATTCATCAAAAAGTGTATCGATAATAATTATGAAACATACCAACCGGCACAAACATCTACCTATTTTGTAGTTTAGTTAGGTTAATTTAGGCAACGTTTTTAAAATACTTAAAAAACCCATTTCAATTGTAATAACCATTTCCGACCAAACAATACATTAGGACAAAGAACGATTATGACACTCGATATAGATCCATCTCAAGATTTTAATCCTAAGACTGCAAATGCATTGCCAACCCTGAGGACTAAGATCCATTTGTAGCGGTAACAAGATTTAGTTAAAACAGTAAAGTACTAACCGTGATCTGGTAAGCGGTGACACAGAGCATGACGGAGCACACGAACATGTAGAAAAGCATGATGGGAGACAGACAAGAGTCGAAGAGATGGGAGTATCTGGAACATACATGCTTTATAAACATACAAGAGGATCACCGTGTTTTTACCCGACGGCGGCGAAGCCCAAAAGGAGGGTTCTGTGTTTGACCTGTACACTGAAAAAAATAATTGGTCGCTTGTAACAAGATTGTGATTGTTGTGCATAAGCGTCTTGATCCCATACGAGCCTAACAAGACGATAGATACATCAACTAAGACGTTAGATACATCAACTATGATGTTAGTTGAGTCAATAAAGAAATTGCTGTCGTCAACTATCAGCTTTGGTTGATATAATTAATATCTTAACTATTGTAATCTTTTTCTGTCAACTAAGTGAAAATCTCTCTTTGTTGGCTATAATTTTTTTGAGTGTATGTATGTCCGTTCCTATGTCCCCTCGTAACTAGAAAGAAAATACATTTATTCACAACAACACACAAATGAAGTAAAAATAAAAATAAAACTAGGGTGACGGCACCAATGATGGACACTTTTAGCTGACAGGCACCAGTAATGGACACTTCACTCTTAATTCAAATTGTATACGGACCAAAATCGATTGTTATTCATTTGTTGCAAAACAAATGAATAACCCTTATCTTCTGTAAAATAAGAATCAAGTGTCCATTATTGGTCCCTTGTCCATTACTGGCATTCTGCCGGTTCCATCACCCTACACAAAGTTAGACAGTACCCAACAGCTCAACCGATTTCGATTAATGATACGTCATGGTCAGATTTGTCTTGAATGTCTTGATGGTACGAGTGTCACTGGGTACATAAAATCAGATTTTATGTGTTTTAACGACTTTAACATATAATTATATCGATAACTGTATCAATAGCGGCCTTTACACGGCACAGTTTGGACCGCGGGAAACGCCACGCGCCATTCCACGCGCCAGTCCGAACCGTAGGTTTTTTACTATTTTACTATTACAGTTGCATTTACACGTACGATTCGGCGCGAAGATTGGAATGGCGCGTGGCGTTTCCCGCGGTCCGAACTCTACGTGTACCGTTATGAAACATTAAATGCAGTCGGGTTTTTTGTTGCATGTAGAAGGCAAACGAACACACAGGCACCTGATGGTGGGGTATCTGACACCCATAGTTATTTGCAATTTGTCACTTCGTGGGTATAAATTCACTCCCGTGATTTCAATTTTGTCTAATCATTTCTTTTTGTGGGTACCTCTTCAATTACTACAGGATAATTCCAAAATATATACATAAATACCACAATATACTACAAATAATATAGTACAATTTATAACTGTTGTTTAAACTGTACTTTTTTTTTACTCAGAATTGGGATACGTTAAATTAATGGTTCTCTCTTTTGCGCTTATGTATGCATACAAAAGGGACGTCTGTTTTTGAGATAAACAACTGTCCGTCAGTTTTTTATGTTTAATTTAGTTACTTTTCTTGTAAAATATTTTAATTTAAATAAAATCAACCCTCGGTATTTAAACTAGAGCCAGACCGCAAAAAAGTAGCTTTGAAAACTCAAGTTACGCAGAGATAACTTTAATTACCATAATGTGTGTTAAAAATGTCACGAACTGGGATAAATTAGTAAACATTAAGAACGTCCCTTTTAAAAAAATAGCTAGTTAATGCTCGTAAAAATATGAGGCTGCTTTAGACAGAAATATACATTCAAAAAGGTAAGAGAGAGACGATAATGCAAATAGGATGGGATACAATAATGCACGCTAACCAAAATGCTTGATAATTTGGTTCCTAATACTCGTGTCCTATAAACCACTAATATTGACATCGTTAATAGTATCAGAATACCACCTATAGCGTAACCAAAGTGTGAAAACTGTTCTATAATGAGCGTTGCCATAGTAATAACAGTTCTTTTATAACCATAATAGCATTGATATTACCATGGTTACGGTCATTACGGATGTTAGTCCTGGCGCCTAGAAAGTGAACACTTGACATCCTTTAGAAAGTTCTTACAGTGTATAAAATTATAATTCTCCAACATTAATCATCATTTCTGAAGATGAACCGATGTAGGGAAAATTGATTGAATTAGGTTAATACGGACTGCATTTGATAGGTCATGAACAGAGCTCGGAATAGGTAGCTATTTACCTAAACTTCGCGGGAGGACGTAACTAAGAGTGGTTACAATCACCAAAAATATGTATTTCTTATTATTGAATGCGGGATTTCCAGGGATTGACTGTATTATTCTAAAGTAATACATTTAACTTTACTTATAAATCTTGCTATATTGCATATTATTTATTTATTTATCTTGAAACAAAATAACAATCAGTCATGAAACAATATAATATAGATCAAATTGAATCAAAGGGAGCCTGAAATTTGATCTTTTTTTAGTCGATTTAAATAGAATTATAATATCGTATAGAATGTATTCAATAAAAACAGATGTAGCCGACACTTTAGACGTATACTTACTACCTGCTGCAGTTTGCGACCTTGATGATAACAGGACGCTCTCTAAGGACATGCGAGTGCGAAAGAGATAGCACGATGCTTTACGATATTGTAATTCTATTTAAATCAACTAAAAAAGATCAAATTTCAAGCTTCCTTTGATTCAATTTGATCTATATTATATTGTTTTATGACTGATTGTTATTTCAAGATAAATAAATAAATAATATGCAATATAGCAAGATTTATAAGTAAAGTTAAATGTATTAAGCCTTTAGAGTAATACATTCAATCCCGGAAAATCCCGCATTCAATAAAAAGAAAAATAATTCTTTTTGGTGGTTTTAACCACTGTTAGTTACTTCCTCCCGCGAAGTTTAGGTAAATAGGCACTACCTATTCCGAGCTCTGGTCATGAAGTGCCTTCGGGGAGATATCAACCAGTGAACATTGTTCGGTGACAAAACAATTATAATAAGTAATCTTGCTGATAATGACTATGCTCTAGACCGCTCCGTGACCTCCACTACAATATTTTATCGATTTTTTGGTGTGCGGCCCACTTACTGAAAAAATGTCTTTTATATTTTTTTCTTTTTTATCACCTCTCAACAAACGTAACATTACGTAGAAAAAAAAATAGTTTTTTTTTTTTAAATGTCCCGGTAACATCATGGTTTCAATAACGTTTGATGAAATTAAATTCGATGAAATGATACAGTCGATGAAGAGAAAATCGATAAAATGGTGGGTTACCGTTCCGAAGGTATGTAGGAGGAGGCTTTTAGCCACAGTACAAACAAACCAGTAGATCATCAACGAACAATGGTAAATCACGATGTACCGGCTTGTATGTGCGTGCGCCTGGGAAGTCACTCACTGTGAAATCGAGGTAGCGTCGTTGCGGCGTCGTGCCACGGTCGAGGCGTGTTCTAACAGTTGAGGACTAAAATTAAGAAAGGTTAACTTTTCCGCTGCGTTACGAAATTTAGCTAAACTATTATAAGACATATGGTGGAATCTCAGACAAAACTCCTGTAGCTAGTGCGAACATTACTAACGGGTGAGGATTGAATCTGCTTCATTTATTGAATTTGAGTTACTGCTAATTTGGCGTTGAAAGTGCTATATATTTTTCACAACACTGCTCGGAAATATGGCCATAGATGGTCTTGTTTGGGGTCACAAAACGTCACTTATAAGGACAGACCAAGAATGTTTTTGTCGGCGTGTTTGCTGATTGGTCGAGAACATTGTTGTCCAACTTTAAGAACCAATGAAAATCAAGCAATCAATTTTTGTGTCATAGCTCCTTAAAATGAAAAATTGAAATCGACCAATCAGCACACACCATTTTGCGTCGTAAAATATTAGGTGTATTTTTGCTAAAAGATACACAGACTAAAAACTATGTCACTGCTTTTTTTTTAAATGTAATTCAAACTTGGCCCCTAATCTCGAACCACTAGAGATGAAATTACATGGTAGATATGGCGAAACAAATACAATTTTATATGGAGTTGACATTTTCATCTCGCATGTTAGTTTATTAATCTCGAGCGCCACGAGAATAGGGGTCCAGATTTAAAAAAAAAGTGATCTATGGTAAAATTGGCAGTGATGTCACATTAATTAACATGAATTAAAATTTGAGTTTTGAATATGAATTTTCATTTTATTTCCTCTCAGTAGTTGTGAAAAGCACTATGTCTGCCTCGGTAGAAAGTGCAATTCATGGACTCGTACACTAGAGGGCCTCAATTACGTTTCGGCCCTCTATATGACTCGTCCAAAAATTTCGTACTTTCTATCCTCTGCAACAATGTACTATTTCTCAAACATGCCATGAAATATGGATGTTATGTTGCTTATAATAGGCCGCCAAGTATGACGTTTCAGGTGCGGCTAGGACAAGAGGTCGTTTATGGAATTTCATACAAATCGTGCAGGCCTAGACCGGCAAAGTCCTCTTTTTTAATTTCCATTCCACATAAATTTGTGGCACAGGCATTATGACATTCTGCCAATATGCGTATTAAAAAAACAATAAACGATTATTTTTTTGTGTAAACATGGCGGCTGTGTTTATGAACAAACTAGATAGCTGTTTTTTTTTAATATACTATGCCGTGCATCCAACCAAAGTGTGTGCATGTTTATCTAATGTACTAGGAGAACAAAGGTTATTAGGGGTGCGTACCGCAACTTAGATCGCAAGGCGGTGCGCTGCGGGGCATTGGCGGGCGGGCGGGCGCATACGACACAGCGCGGATGACTGAGCACTGTAGGTTACTTTTAATGTTTATGCACTCCTAGTAATTTGACTTTGTAATTTTTATTTCAATTTTTTTAATGAATTATTTTTATGTTTGATGTTTGAGAAAAGCACTATACATACCTCGGCGGGAAATATGGGTTGCCCGCCTCAGACCTATCCGGCCTCGCTTTGCTCGGTCATCTATATATCTTCGGCCAGCAACCCTTTTTGCCCCGGCCTCTGTAGTAATGTACTATAAATGTACGACAAATTTTCGTAACGCAGCGGAAAAGTTTCTTCATTTTAGTCCTTAACTAGGTACAATCTTTATGATATTAGCTGTATCAACCAAAGTGGATAGTAACAACAGCAATTTATTTAGTCATTTAACTACTTAACATCTTATTTAATGTATCTAACGTCTTGTTAGGCTTGTTTACTATACAATAATTTCAATTTTGTAAGAAGCAACGAAGATTCACATTATTTCTGTAATAACTTTGTCCATAGTATTTGGCATCTGATAAAATCTCGCAAAATCGCGTTCAAAAGACGAGAATACAACAGTACATCTAACTGTATACCTGAAAGTCGTAAACAACGGAAAATTTATCGCACAAACATCGCCCAAAGAGAGAATAAGTTAAATTGCCTTTTGCTGTTAATTTGGAATTTCGCACGTATGCCGAAGTTACAGGTTTTTCCAAGATGGTGCGAGTTATATGCAAATGTAAATTATTATTGTATTTTGATATGGTGCTTAAAAGTTATCAAGTTAGTATGTAGTCACTTGAAATATGATATGTTTTTACACGACTGCCCAAAAAGGAGTGTAATGTTTTAAGGGTTCAAGTATGTATGTTCTTTATTCCATCATAACTTCTAAGCGCGTCAGCCGATTTAGATGTGTCTGGTATCGTTAGAATCCTTTTACCATCCCGGGTGACATAGGATACCTAAACTGTTAAAACTGAAATAAAAACAATTGGAAAATGTCAATTATTAACATTTAATCTTCGGGCTTTTAAATCTTGCTTTTCATTTAGTTAATGTGGTTATTTTATAAAGTATTTGGTTTAATTTAAGAATACGTAAGCATTAATTATTTTTCTTAAAACTAAGCACCTACCTGCTAGATAACGCTCCTTATTAAAATAGTAAATCAGAATATATTTGCTAAAGTGCTATAATTATTTAAGCTAAAAATTACCTTGTTATAACAAAACAAAAGAAAAAATAAGAGGCCAAATACCACTGATACTTGCAGCAATTCCTTGTTGAATAGCAAATGCGGAAAAGTACTAATCATGTATATATGTATGTATGTTTGTATGTATGTGTGTATCTAAACCCTTTATTGTACAAAAGAAAAACAACAAATAAAAAGAAGATTTAAATAAAAATGGTTACGGAGATTATCGATGAACCACTATAGAACGTTGTCGCACAAAACCGCAGATTAATTCCTATGTAATTCCTACCTTGTCACTTGACGCTGTCATTTTGACCAGGTTCTATGGTTGTTCAACATTTAGAAAGAAGAAAGAAAGAAAGAAAAATCATTTATTCGTGACATACATAAAAAAAAAAGAACAGATTAACACGTACAAGAAGGAAGTAGCCACGAAATGGTCCCAACTCAGGGTAATGCTGGCATTAAAGTCAGCGCTGGTCTTTCGTTTTTAAAGTCCTTGGTGGTGCAAACGCGAACTATAATAGTACTAATAATAATAATGGTACCTAATTGTCATTACTAACTAGTCTAGTGATTAAAACGGGAATGAAAGTAATTAATTTCCAATATGTTATAAATTTCTATAACGCACGACCAAAATTGATCACCTGTTTTAGAGTTAGGAGATAACAAAGAGCAAACTTTTGGGCGCACACAATTCGAAAGCTCGCTATAACGCTTGAAGCTTTTTTGCTTGTTTCACGGACGAGCTTTACCGAACTTTTGTTATTGGAATCACAGTTTGTATTTTGAATATTCCCCCTGCGTCACATGGTTTAGTTTCAAACAGTATACTTTATAAACATCACTGTTAGATATTTTCATCAAAAAAATTAATTGAATTAAAAAAAAACAGAATTAATGCATAATACTGTTTACAAACACAAAAGTGGCCTAAAAATGTGAAAAAATAAATAAAAGGAAAAGGAATCCTAAATTATTGCTTATCCATGTATGAAGGAATACTCGTAGGTAATCATTGTCTTTTAATAATAATTAGCCAAATAGTTTTTTTTCTTAACATTTTAAAATAAGCTTGTTTTACTGTTATCAAATTATAATTAAAACTAACGAAACATTATGACCAACCACAATTAAAAAGATCTAAAACGCTGTTGTTAAATTACTTTTCATATAGTAGGATATCCGAATAGGAGACGATTTGGACCGGGCTGTTTATTCGATAAAAAGTGTTTTATACCAAATTTAATATGCTAAATATTATTATGGCGAATAGGTCGGCTGAAAAATTTCATTCCAGTATATAATTAATAAAAAAATAAAAAATTAACTTCGTTTTAAAAAATTACACTTGCTTGTTTAATGGACAAATTACATACCAATCGAAAGTATGAAGCCTATAGAATATGCAAACGTTAGTTTGACTATTTTTTTCTCGTCAAGCTATTGGGTAGGCAGGTATAAACAGGTAAGTCGGTACTAGTAATTTGCACCAAACCTAACGTTTGCATATTCTATAGACTTCATACTTTCGATTAGTATGTAATTTGTCTATTAAACAAGCATTTGCAATTTAAAAAATAAGTTCATTTTTAATAATGTTTTTAATGATATAAGTACTGGACTGAAATTTTTCAGCCTACCTATTCGCCACATATTATTTAGCGTATTAAATTTGATATAAAATACTTTTCATCGAATAAACAGCCCGGTCCTAATCTTCTCCTATTCGGATCTTAGACCAATATAGATGGGAAACTGTCTTGCAGTACCACTAATATTAAATTAAATAATTAAAAACTAAATAATTAAAAATAAACAAAAACCCGACCGCAATAAAAAACAACTGAAAAGCGAAAAACAAGCTATATAATAATTATATAGAAAATTATAAGAGCATGTCCTTATTCATATTTATAACAATTTAAATTTAACTTGAATATTGGAAGAGGTGTTCCAGGCGGGGACAAGGTAGCCCAAATGTAATTTTTTTTCTTGAAATAGGTTTTGAAATTTATTGCTTGTCCCCGCCTGCAATACCTTTTCCGATATTCAAGTTAAATTTAAATTGTTATAAATATAAGTATATGCTCTTACAATTTTCTATAGATAATATAGGTTGTTTTTCGCTTTTCAGTTGTTTTTTATTGCATTCGGGTTTTTTGTTTATTTTTAATTATTTAATTTATTTAACTCTGTGTAGTTTTTATTAATAAAATAGTGGTATAATTAATCACTAAGCAATATATGAGCTCTGGAGCTTAAAATTTTAATGTCGCGAAGATACAAGTGACAAATCACAAGCGAAACTCTCTTTCTAGCGGAAGGAGTTTATTACTTAACATTTACGTATTTTTTTGACTTTCCTGCAAAATAGTTGCATCAAAGTGTTATAATGTATATATATTTGGAATAGGCTATTTAATAGCTTTCATTTGATACCCATATTGTTATAATATATTTTTTTTTTTATTCCCCCTCCATATTTTTTTCCGCGGTCACCATATTGAAATTTTATATACCCTATGTCACTTCGGCAATTCAGACGAATCGAATGACACCTCGTATGTTAAAATCTGTCAAGCCGTTTAGGCTGCAGCGCGTGCCCAGAAATAGACATACATACATACATACGCTCGAAAAACATAACCCTCCTTCTGACGCAGAAGGGTAAAAAACAAATAGCATTAAGTTAACTCGGTTACCTGACCAATTCAACGTGTCTTCTATGGCACTCTTTTAATCTCGCCTTAGCTTCCGCGTCCGAGGCCACTTCTTTCCCCCTTCCAAAAATAGCAGCAGAATCCCTTCTGAGCAACTCCAACTCTGCTCTAAAGAATACCATGATCACAATAGCATTGGTATCAAAGGACGTGATCCATCCACCGCCATAGATGGCTGCATAGCTTTGAATAGCGCAGGCTGCTAAATACCCTATGACACTGCTTTTATCAAACGGTACCCAAGAACTGACAACCTGAAGGTACGCTCCTTCGCCAGTTCTAGCTTTCTCTCTATAGGATGAAGAGAAAACGTATTTGATTATAGGCTGAACCATAACGACAGCTACGGTTGTATACATCAGAGACCAGTATAAATAAGTTATCTTTCTGCAGTACTTGGTGAATTTGCTTATAATGGCCTTGTTAGTATCGTCTTTGGTTTCACGCTGCTTGATATCTGATCGAGTCACATATTCAATGATGCTTCGCCATTTGTTTTGGAATAACAAAAACGTCGTCACTTTTATCACGCTTACAGTTGCTAACATGGTTATTTTTAGGTTTTCCAAAAGCATATTAATGTTTGATTTTATAAACCAAATATCGACGTATTCGGTTGCTGTGAATATTATGATTGAAATGTGAAGAAGTATGTATAAATACTTCAATGCAATGTTTTTAGGGAGGAGTAAACCCCAGAATTCTAAAGCTTTTACGTTTGGTCCTAGCAGCGGACGATCGGGATTTTCCAACTTTTGTAATATGGCCTTCAGCATGTTACCAAAGAAGTGATTCCTTTGTTAAAGAAAGTAATCAAATAGAATGAAATGGAGCTGAGTGCGGTCCTTTATATGCCGTTCCAGCGAAGTTAGTGATGGAAAATTAGATTATATCGATGAAAGTAATCCAATATTGCTGTATTGGTTTGCTATGAAGCAAGCTGGCTGCATTTTATTTCAAAATAATATTTGTGTTAGGTTTGAGGCTTTAAACTTGACTAGGATTTAGATTAAATACCTATATTAACAAAAGTTAAAGGTACCACCTATATCTAGCACTAGCTTAAATATAGTTGAGCTGTGAGTCTTAAATTAAGATTGAATAGTAAAATTAAGCATAAATTATAAATGTTGGTAAAATGTAAGGTGATTTTATGTGTCTATTTTTTGACGAAAGAAATACTTATTTTCTCCCACATGCTCGGAAATGTTAACCTTACTGTTGTCAAATCAGCCCGCGAAGTTCCTAGATTCCAGGCCCAGGCAAAATTAAAAAATAAACAATGTTATTATTTACCAACGGCAGCGGCGACGAAAATGTACGAAATTTCATTACGTACCTGGTGATTTACTTTTTAAAACCATGTTTGGCCTAGGATAACTATCTCCAAACAGCCAAACACTCGTGCAATCAAAAGTCTTCCTTGTATATTTTACTTTTTAAATGTCATAGATTAAAAAGTTAAGCCTTTTCAAACAGCGTTTACAACGTATTTAAAAGTGTGTCAAATAGTTTGACTTTTTTTAAATATAAATTGCGTTAATAAACAAAATAAATTGCCGAAATAACATAACCGCGTAATAAATGTTATAGTTTAAACTATATTTTATTCAAATTGAATGTATTACGTTTAAATTTGTGATTTTATGTAATTCTTTTTTCAAGGAAATGTTGGAACTGTGTTTAATATTTTTAACAATTATGTTAAATTTCCTCACATTGTTGGAGAAAAGCACTGTACAAGCCTCGACCGGGAAGGGCGGTTGCTGGACTCGTATATAGCGCGGCCTCGACTGCAACGGCCTATTTCCCGGTCTGTGCAGTAATGTACTATTTTTTTTGATGAAATTTTTTACTACAGAATCATTTAACTCTCTTCCTGGTCGATTTTTCAAAGCTGTAGATTATTACATAACAACCAAAATGTTTAAGACAAAAAGCTTTTAATAAGAGCATTGCATGATTGATATTTGTTTAAAAAACAACCACATCAGAAATAAAATCTTTTATATTTTGATTTCGTTATTGTTGAATTAGATGAGCAGTTCAGATGGTGGCAGCAGAATCTTTGCTAATGGTATTATGTTACGATACATGAATCCATTTCTTTAAATTGTCTTTTTTGCAACATTTCATTTAAGTAGAGATGAAAAATAAAAAGGTTTCTAGCGCAAACATCACTATAATCGTAATTAAAAACTTGGCATAGCCATTATTCAATCAACTTTGAAAAGCGACGTCAAAACTTGAGGCTGAATAGTTAAAATGATTATTACATGGTTTTAGCGTTAGTCAGTTTAGACATGATAATTGGACGAATATTTTATAAGGTTTGTTAGAACTGATCAATTTATTACCATTTTTTATTGCGAAAGCAAAAGTTGATTTATATTTCTTATAATTATTAGTATTATTAACGATGTTTTAAAGGGTTGTCTTATTTCAACCATAATATTAAACATAATTATAAAGGGTGAAAAGAGAATCATGTGAAAACTGATAACATTTGTCAATTATTTCTGCAGCTTTATTTCTAGTAGTCGCTTACAAATACTGTAGTAATGTACTGTAGTAATGTAGCTCTATGAATCAATGGGTAGCCTGACCAGAAAATAAAAAACCTCGCCATATTGCGGAAATAATAATATGAACTGTAATTCCTTTCGTAGCTCGAGTCAATTTTGCGGATTTCGACCGAGCTCGGCGTGCTCGTGGGTGTGTCTCCGCTTGGTAAGTACTCTTGTAACACAAATATTTGCGTATTCCAGGAACCGAACTCGGGACCGCTCGGCTGTGTCGGAGGCAGAGCCACTACCAACTAGGCTAACTGCGTCGTGAAAGGCAATGACTATCAACCCTACTGGTATTCGTAGGGTTGACTTTAAAAAAATAAACCATAGTTACGTAGGAATCGCTAAAAAAAGTTTTTTTGGTGTTGATCTTTATAATATAACTTATGACAGATATGTTATCCGGGTAGGACAAACGATTGCGTGATTTAAAATACACGCAGAGCCATCTACCGGCAGAACGTGATTTCAATGAAACGGAAACCTTATTAGATGACATTGTTGTCCGTCTGTCCGTGTGTCCGTCGGTCTGTCAGAAAAAATGTTTCTCAGAAATGGCTTAAGCAATAAGCAATCAGACTGAAATTTAGAATGGATGTAGTATCAGCAGAAGGCCTCATTATTAGAATTTTGAATAGTTTCTAACTATTTATTCAAGGAGAAAAAGTAATGAGTCACCCAAAAAAAAAATCGCTGAAACCTATCATGAGAGGATCATATTTTGCAAGCTCACATATTACACGAGATTCTCATATTTTTTTGAAGTTTTAAAGTCATTTATTTCAGAATCTACTGAAGGAAAAAATCTAAAAATTATACATGTACTGGAAAATAAGTTATATATTACCAAAACAATAAAAAAAAAAAATTGCTCTAACGCTTATGGTTTTCGGAAAAATCTAAATATTAAAGTATTGTAGGTACAGAATTAGTTGGTAAATGTAATCATAGATGGCGTTTGCTATCCACATGTTTGATTAGTAGCTAACAAAATAAATACTTATGTAAGTATGTATGTGGACTCCTTATTACACGAACAGAAAACATCAAACTTAAAAAAGAAACAGAAACACAAAAGGCATGTGTAAAAAGGCAAACTTATCCCTTTAACACAAAATATAAATAAATAATGACTGTTCTACCGCATTACCTTGAACATCGTGTCTAAAACGGCATATGAAATTGTTAAACAACTACTGCTTTATGAATTATTCAATAATATACAGATGATTCTAGCTAGACCATTAAGAAAGTGGTTTTATACGTCATCTGTTGTCCAGTAGACGTACTACTAAAACAATACTCTTTATAATAAATAAAAGGTTCAAATATTTTGGGATTTTATGAATAAAGTCGTAAGTCTTTAAATAATATACATAATTATACGTGTAATCATCACCATCATTTCAGCCGAAAGATTTCAAATTCTGAACAAAGGCCATAAAGGTATAAACAATTAAAGTTGACCACTTCTTCAAAGAAAGTGAACCTGCCTACGAAGCTAGCGATCCTGGGTTCAAATTCCTGTAAGGGCAGATACTTGTGTGATGAGCACGAATATTTGTTTCTGAGTCATGTATGGTTTCAATGTAAATATTTATATTTTCTGTATAAGTATTTATATCGTTGTCTAGTACCTATAGTACAAGCCTAGAGCTTAGTTTGTTTGGAACTAGGTCAATTGGTGTGACATTGTTTCCTGATATTTATTTATTTATACTTTCCGTCCTTTAGTATAGAGATAGCTTAAGTCCCGAAGAGGACATAGGACACAATACAAATACGCTTTAATGAACACACAAAAAAACTAATACCCGACTAAAAACAAGTTTGGACCTTTGAAATGTTTTATACCTTTAACCACCATGTGGTATTTGCTATCTGATTTACAATATTACCATTCCTAGTCCTCGTATGATGACGTAGAGGCCTTTAGGAAAATCCAAGACATTAACAGCATGCATGTGAGTGAAACTCCATCTATTGTGATCGTTGTCCTGCCTGCTTGGAAGCTGTGACTCGAGTGTAAGTTGCTGTTCCCGCGGCAAACCGTCTCGAACGCGAAAGTGACCATGTTATTCATATCAGAAACGCAAACGCGATCGAAACGTTTTTATGTATTTAAAAATACACTAGAGGCTCTGTTCAAAATATTGTTCGTAGACGAAGGCCAGGATTATTATAGCAACGTGCATAGTAGTTTGGCATTTGACTACATTTTTTTATAAACTTATTTTATTTATAGGTCAATTTAACACACATGATATACTTTGAATCAGCTAAGTAGCACCGAGTGATCTAGAAGTACAAGTTATTTCCGAGCACGTCACATCCAAGAATTTCGCTAGATGGCGGTTCATCGAGCTGTAAGATTTTACGTATAAGTGCAACTCGAAGCATGTCGACTAATTAGAGAGTGCTCGTAGCCTTAAGTGGTTAACATTTTAATGACTACTATTAAATATAGTACTACGAGTATGTTATATTATGATATAAACAAACAGCATTTTCTTATGCGAGCACAGTCTGAAATAATTTTGCTACTAACCGATAGATGTCTATAGTAACCCATTTTTTTGGAGGCTTTTCGTCATTAATTACAATGAAACTATAATAATATTAATTAATGTTTTTAGATTTATAATTAGGTATGTACTGGCGTTTATTGGATACCAATATTGACGGCAAGTGAACGGTGAAAACGTATTTTTAGTTTCATCTCCAAGTTTTTTTTTAATTCTTAGCCACCGTATTTAATTTACAATAAAATAAAGACAAATCGAGAGACACCTAATTTGTCCAAATTGGTTAATTAGGAACGACGCTAGGGTGGAGGAATCCAAACATTTAATATCTGGCCGTCCCCGCACACAGACTAAAGAAAACGGGAAAGTCTCTCTCCATAGTAGGTGCCCGCATATATAACCATTTACCTGGGTCGATCAAGGCCTCAAAAACTGACCGCATTTTTAAATGTAAATTAAAGGCATTTTGCTGCCAAAAAGCCTTCTACTCTATCACAGAGTTCTTTGGCGGTTGAGTAAATATGTCGAATAATCTAAGTACCTAAACGTAATAACTTAATAATTATCATTCACAATTGTAACTTAATCAATGAATCCAATGTCATAATTCATAATGCAATTAAAATTATAGTGAGAACTAGTTTATATGCTATTGAATGTGATATTATTATGCCTATATTAATGTAAAACTGACTATGTATGATTATTACAAATAAAGAAATCTTATCTTATCTTATCTTATAAATACATACATAGGTCAGGTTAGGCGTCAAATTGACTGATCGCATCAGAAATACTGTCATACGCTCCAAAACCCAAATAGCTGATATAGCCTAAACAGCTGCCACCCTCAAGTGAAACTGGGCCGGACATAATTATATCTGCCGCATGCCTGACGAACTTTGGGCAAAAATAACCACAAATTGAATACCGCAAGATCGGATACGACGACGTGGCAGACCCCGGCGCAGATGGCGAGATGAGTTTGAAGCTTTTCAGCACAATTGGCGGGAGATTGTCCATAACGAATTACGTGGAAAGGTGGGAAGGAGGCCTTTTCTCAGCAGTGGGACATTCCAGGCTAACAATAGTAATAAATAATACATACATACATACATACATTAAATCACGCCTGTTTCCCAGAGGGGTAGGCAGAGACCACTTCTTTCCCCCTGCTACGATCCTGAAAAATCTCTTTCGCTTCTTCAACATTCATACATTGAGTCATGCATGCACGTCAGTTCTGGGTACTTAAGATCCGGCCCTGTACATACATACCGTGTCAAAATCATTACCCTTCCTTTGCTTTGCGGTAGTAGAGTAAAAAAAAACGGACAATTTTTATTATATTTTTTGTTTCGGAAAAATAACGGTAAACTAGTGTTACGTTGACGAAGTCCCAAATTTTATATCAATTTTAATAAGTATCCTTCGATAGAAATAATACTTACCTTTATATCGATTTGGTTATAAGCGCTATCTACCGTTCAAAAGCGCGAAGACATGTTTCAGGTCTTAATTTACCTTTAAGACTGTTTTTGCTACTGAACGCTAGATGTCATTAACGATGTTCAGAATCAACTTTTCCAGTGGCCCCTCTATAACCTTAATAAGGTGAGTCGGGGTAAGTGCGCCTTCGGGGCAAGTGCACCAAACCAACAATATCTCCGAGAAAATATTACGGTACGTCGCATTTACCCCGTTGACGCTCTTAGTTACGTACTTTGGGTAAGCGAGTCTACGGGGCAAGTGCGACGAACCATATATTTTTTAGGAGATATTTTTTGGTGCGTTTGCCCCGTAGGCGCACTAAAACTTACCTTGACTTATCTTATTTAATCTCTTTTTCGGCAGAGTTTAGTACCTAACAAAAAAAATGATGACTTTACTACCGTATTACTTTAACATTGTGTCTAAAACGGCATATTCATGAAATTGTGAAACAAAAGTGCCATAAACTAAAGTAAATATAATTTTATATCGCTATTGGTGAAATAGTCTATCCGCAAAGACATAAAAAGGTACAACAAACCATTTACGGTGTCTCTTTATTTAAAAGAGTTATAAATTTAAATGTATTGCATCGTACAGAATAAGTTGATAAATATAAGAATACGGCATTACCTGTACACTTGTTTGGCAGATTCAAGTTGTAATAAGGTGATGGTAGGTCTCCAAGCGCAAGCTTGCTTGTCGTTTTAACGTTTATTCGAGCAAGTTCGAACATGTGTAGGTACCAGTAAAGGACTTAAACTTATGCCGCTTGAGTCATTTTACTGGTATACGTCACCCTAACAAAGAAGAGCAAGTTTATACGTGGAGACTAAGCATGACGTTTACAGATATCATATACATCTAGTTAAAATTAGGTAAAAAAATAGTATTAGAAACACCTTTGAATGATATTACGTTCTTGAACGTAATCGGCCCAATACTTCAGAGTGAAATATCCAAACATCCGATTTGATCACAAACCTGTATACACCCACGCAGAGTGTTAAGTACCCATTAACCTAATTGGGGAAAAAAATTCTTGTAAAGGTGACAACGCTAATCAAATTGTTACGTTTAAATTTCAGTATAGGTAGATTCACTAAAGCTGGCACGAATGGAATGAAAAAAGTCACCTATCACTGTGTGAGTGCCGTCCTTTGAACCGATGTTCGAATTTCAAACCGAAAACCTGTTATTATTTTAGACACTCGTTCACTCATTCAATCCATTCGTGCCAGCTCTTGTGAATCGACTTGTAGGTAATGAAAGATAAAAAAAAGATAAAAAGAAATTCATTCAGTAAGTAGGCCGCACGGGCACTTTTACACGTCAAGAATCTACCAGCGCTTCCCAAGAGAAGACCACTGCTGAGAAGAAACGCCGCAAGAAACTCAGCAGTCAGTCATTTTTTAAACATATTTCTTATTACAATGGTACTACTTAGTCTAGCATTATATAAAGCTATAAATGTTAAATTATATATAGTATCAAATAACATGCGTAGTTCAGCAGGAAAACATGCCAATTAAGAATCTTACGGGAGAGCTAGAGAAAAAAAAACACATACTTATGTGTATATAAGATGGTGCGAGACGACTACATAAAAGTCTCGATATGTTTTCCTACATCAACGGTGTCCAATAGACAAGATAAAGATTTTGCATTTGAATAAATTATTATTGACTAAGTTTCAGGTTTAGGCCATGCATTTTTGTCTGTTAGATAGTCCTCGATCCTATAAAAAAAAGGTTTTGGAAGAAATTTCTTACCGAAAAATATAATGGTACGAAACCCTCGGTGCTTGAATTCGACTCGCACTTGACCGGTTTTGTTTTTAAAAGTTCGCTGTAGACCAAGTAATAATTAACTTAAATATTTTTTACGCTCAATCAGTGCAATTAGAACTTCTCAATGAATTAAAAACTTATAGGTTTTTGTATTCCTATCAGTTACGTTACATATTTAATTACTGTTCGTATTATTGAACCACTTAAGCGCAAGTTTTTGAAGTATCATTAACTGGTATTTAAACACCTTAAAAAAATCTTTGAAATAACCAACTACATAGGTGACTGATATAACTGACCACCTAGAGCTTCAATAAATAAAAGAAACCTTATCAAGATTAAAATAAAGACCAACTGCTATATTATTTAATCCAAACACGTCGCACGCCGCACTTCGCATACGAAATGCAATTTTTTACCGCGTGCTGCGACCACGTGTCGTCTCATTACCATATGTCGCAACCAAACCTGTCTATAACGTGCAAAAAACGAACAATCGTATTTTGAAAACGTCAAAGCAAACTGGCTTCATGAAACGG
Source organism: Acleris literana (assembly GCA_946894065.1). Taxonomy (NCBI): domain Eukaryota; kingdom Metazoa; phylum Arthropoda; class Insecta; order Lepidoptera; family Tortricidae; genus Acleris; species Acleris literana. The sequence goes on from OX335692.1 coordinate 9,051,535, forward strand.
TGACTGTAAAATGCGTTTTACCCGACTGCCGAATTAAATGCTACGTTTGTTTTTTTGTTGATTTTAACAACTAGGCAACTGTACAAATTCATTCAGATGAGGGTGTTTGGTCATCCCATTACCAGGAGTTTAGAAGCTGTAAAGGTCGGCTCCAAACTGGCTGGCCTTAATATGTTCAAACAGAAGTTTAATTGAAAAACGTGAATAACTCTATGAAAAGCAAGCTTTAAAAACCCGACTGCATTTTTTATACTGTCGTCGATATACCTAACATATGTTAATAATTGTCATTTGGCCATTGTTGTTATTTCAATTTTAACAGTTTAGGTATCCTATGACACTCTCGCTGCGAAGACGAATCCAATGATACCTCATTTGTCAAAATCGTCCAAGCCGTTTTTGCTGTAGCGGGGAACATAGAACTGGACATACATGACGGTGAAAAACATAACCCTCCGCCGCAGTCGGGTAAAAATTGCACAGAGGGCCCTGCAAAGATGCACTACGCTAACTAACGTTTCTATTCGATTCTTTTTTAAACCAATCGCGTCACTGGGAGATGACGTGATACGAAAAGCCACGTGGTCTACCAGTGACGCGATTGGTTTAAAAACGAATCGAATAGAAACGTTAGTTAGCGTAGTGCATCTTTGCAGGGCCCTCAGTTCTTTACCGAAGAAATAGCGACTGCTACACGGACAGGGAAAAATGTCGTTTTAAAACTGACCAATATATTGATGCATTTCCCCAAATAAACATGTATGACCTTCCTGATTACTCTATATTATAACGTAATCTCACTCGTATCCTAAATCATGCCTATGAATTAATTATATCAGTTAGCCGTTTTAAAATACAGCGTGTTTCTAAATTTAACAACGACACGTGTTACATGGAATTTGTTAGAAAACGAGAACTGGAGTCAAAGTTGAGTTAGTTTTTAAGTTTTCTAATTTATGTTTTACCTGGTACGCAACTTTTGTGACATTTTACTGTTATTTCCTGGCTGCCCCGCGTGGTTTAGAAGGAGAGTGCTGGCAAAGAGAATTCTTTATGAAGCACGTGAAAACTATTTTTATGTTGGATTCAATACGACCCAATCCTTCCTAAAGTTAAGGCGTATTTTTATTGAATATTCTTGTGAGATGTACTTTTTTGCTTGCAACTCTTGCGCTTTTTTGTTTTGTGCAAATCGCGACATATCTTTTTCATGGCATGGGAAAGACGAACGAGCACAAAGGCCAACTGATGGTAAGTAAAATCTGTGATCTATAGACATTTGCGTTCTCCAGACTACAATCTTAAGACTGCAATTCTTAGACCGCAAATGCGTTGCCAACCCTTAGGACTAAAGGGCGCGTTCACATAGAACGTCTGTTTTACAGGATCCGTTTTAACGGATCTTTTCACCTTGTTATCTTTTTCTTTGTACTGGATCCAGAATACTGTTTTGGGTGTGAACTCGCTCACACAACTACATACACTTGTTGTAAATTTATCTGTATGGTTAATTGTATCTCTCAGCGCATTAGTGTTAACTGTAATGCTGTGTAGATTATACTTGATTATAAATAAATAAATAAATAAATAATATGCCACCAAGATTCATTAAAACAGACCCTGTAAAAACGGATGTTCTATGTGAACGCGCCCTAAGATGAAATGCCTTGAATCCCACACCGGAACACAACAATGCGAACACTGGTGCTTGATGCCAAGTTAAAGAATAAGATAGCGGCAGTGATCCAAACGGAACTTACACAAGGTCCTACCAATACTAAATATACATGAAACAAGTGTCAAAACAAATCTAAAAACGATTGGAAACAATAAGGATCAAGACAAAGAAGAATAAAAAAAAACTAGGTCATAATAGCAGCGTTTCTATACGTATTAAGTGCGGAACTTCGGTAGCTGTACCCTAATTCTCGCTCGAAAACATCCCATTAACTAGACGCGCCTTAACAACAATTTGTAAATGTACACCTTAATATATGAATGGGTCACTGAATTTCAAAATTTTCGAGAAAGTTTCTTGCTAAATACAAAAAACCGATCCAAACTAAGAAGACCCCTATCAGATCTTCCTAAAGTTGAGTTTAGCTTGTGTAGGTTAGTATAAGAGACGTTGTGCTTTTGGGATAAGTTTTGGACGGATGCCAGACTCTAAAATCTGAAACTAAGCCGAGAAATTTAAGGTTGGGTTACACGGAGTACAAATCATTTAGATATAGCTTATTGCTTCGGTGTTACGTTTGCAGACGAGAAAGTATGGATAAATATATGACAAGCGCAGTTGGCGTCAGTACGAACATTAGTAAGGTACCCGAGGGTAATATGGTCACGTTAAGCTTTGAAAATCTTTAAAAAAATAAGTATATAGGGGGGTGGGTTAAAAAATATACGGTTGGATACTTCAACTAATATACTAAGGAAAACATAACAAATTAACTTTGGTAATAATTGGGAATTTTTTTGTTGAGGTCTAGTTACTGGAGAAATCTTTGTTTGCCGAGAGCTTCTTGGTTCGCGGTGGTGCTGGAAAAGTCTTCATTTGCACACTTGACTCTTGATGTTCATATTAACAGATGCGTACTTGTTCAACTTTTTACGACTCACACAAAAACTTTCTTCTTAACCTCTTTATGTGCATACCATTACTTTAAAATATGATAAATTATCTGTTCACTTACCTCCAGTAACAAGTTCGAACACGTATATTTTTGAATTTTGCGGGATTTTAATGTTTACATGTTTTTTAGAAGGTTGATGTCAGTTGAGAATCGAATGCTATTTTTGATCTGACAAAACTCCGTCGGTAAAGTAGTCCCGATGAAACTCTGCAAGGTTTAAGAAGGCTACTTGACGCTATTAACTACAGTGCCGTCAATCCAGAATGTGTTGTACTTTTTGAAATCTATCGAAGTGACCATATTAACCGGATGACCATATTACCCTCGGGTACCTTACAGCAATAAAAATTGCAGAAGTTGACTGAGTAAACTCCTGCAATTTTTATTACAAGGCTATTCCTCATTTTCAACAGGTGCCATGAAGAAGGTATTTTTAAAGTTTATCTAGGGTTCTCAGAATAAAAACATACACAATATACATACAAAACCGGGACGAAATTGTAAATTAGACTTACAAATACACACTTGTTTTAAGAAATACTTATCCAATTTTTCTTATCCAATCCAATCTTTCTCGTTCCTTTAGAACCTTAGGAATGTTGAATTTTTTAATTTATAAAATAAGAATTATGGTTTTGTAATGGAATGGTCATTTTAAGAATTTATTGTAATTCAAAGTTTGTTAATTAATTTTCATCACACTTGCTCGTAAATAGTGTCCTAACATGCTAGAAAAATCGACCGTAAATACAAAATAATACCCGCGGGCTTTTTTTTTACCATTACGCCCTGCGGGCGAAATAGCTTTTTTTAAAAAATATTATACGTAGACTCAAACTATCATAATACGCCAGGAAACCAATTCTTGTGCCATTCGATATGAAGTTTCATTCGAGATGAAATGTCAGGTGCATACAATTTTCAAAAAATCTTGCATATAAACTATTGATCTCGACTGTCACTAGAATCGGACTCCTGACCACGTTTGACATTATCTGTGGTAAGTCATAGATAATGATGTAGTCTGCCGCAAATTTATAAATACTGATTATAAACTGTGTGATTCCAAAATAATAACTAAAAGGGAGTCTTTGTGCAAATATTAAAATTTATATATCAATAAAAACATGTCGTCATCAGAAGAAATGGATAATGCGACTCCGCCGGACATCGCCAACGCGGCTAAAACTATTAGTGAGAATCGTAAGTTAAAAATATGATCTTTTGTCTGATTTTATTTCATTTCCACGCAATTGTGATGAAAAACATTGTATGTTACACGGGTGGTAAAGGAAATACAAAGCTCGAGTCATTAAAGCCCTCAGCCTTCGGCTTCGGGCTTCTAACAGACTCTCGTTTGTAATTCTGTCTTTACCACCCTTAATACACAATGTACTATTAAGTGCCTTCCTCAATTTTTTGCGTCTTCCTGAATTTTTCTTTCAATTCAATTGTAGAAAATATTTGCACGCCTGCATGCACGTTGAACACATTGGAATGATTACGTGCTGTCAACTAAGTAATTAAATTGCTGTGCCCTACCAGGGTCTATTAAGATCTTATCCATACTAATATTATGAATGTGAAAGTGTGTATGTTTGTCCGTCTTTCACGCTTCAACCACTGAACGGATCGAGATGAAACTTGGCACACATATTGGTTAGGTCCTGGAATAGGGCATAGGATAGGTTTTATCCCGGAAAATTGAACAGTTCCCGAGGGAGCAGCGATAAACGACTTCTACGCGGACGGAGTCGCGGGTGAAAGCTAGTACCTTATAAGTACTTAAGTAGTTTATTTAGTTATCTAACACCTCTTCACATAGTATAAAATGAGTTTTCAGCAACAGATAGTGATTCAAGAGGAATGTTTTTATGTATTATAAGTTTTGGATTGTGTACAGGTATTACAGAAAACTGGCATAAACCGAAGCGAAGCAAGGGCGGGTCACTAGTTATGTATAAATTATGGAAGCAATAATTAATTGAGACATTACAATTAGGTTATAATATTGCGTTTATTGCAAATAAATCATTTTCATTTTTAACCTTGCCATCACCCAGCCTTGCCTGGTGAGGATCGTCTCACCCAGGTTTGAGACACTTTCTACTAGAGTCTGTAATAGAGCCGATAATTCAACAATCACTAGGTGCCAGTAACTGGTATTTTAGAGGCCGGTTACTAGGTAGTTTACACGAGTAAAGTGTTTATTCAAATAATAAATCAAAAAAGTTACTACTATTCCGCGATCAAATGTGTACTTATTATCTACACAAAAAGAAACAAAGTAGAAGTCTAGATTTAGATGTGTTTTTCTTCTAACATTTCTCCAGCTGTCTTTACGCAACGGTGCTGTGTGGCTTAGCCGAGTAAAAAACAAACGTGTTTGCTATAATAGGTACGTACTTATCAAAATATTACATCTGAAAACAATGTGGTTTTTACCGAACTAAGTTCTTGGAAAAACCGAAAGAAGTCGCAAAGATGTAATTACTTTTATTTAACTTGACAAGACTTAATTTTTTAACAAGCGCCTGTGATTTGATGTTGTATTTAAGGTGGCAACGGGACTTAACGTTGACCCACCGAATAAAAGTTTCGATGTTGACAAGCTTATGAGAAAAAGAACAACAGATGGAAACAAAAGATTGTCAAAAAAAATGAAAATCTTATTTTCTAGAATTATATTTACTGTTCAATAAGTACTTGATCAAATTAAGAACGTATTTTTATAGAAAAGTGAAAACCTATTTATATACCTAATGCAATGTGTTTAAATCATTGGTTTAAATACTGAAACAATTTTGTTAAAATTGTATAGTTTTAAGTTAAGTGCTAAGCAACTTATTTAAATCTTTTTTTTGACAAGGTTTTTTTATGGGGTGGAGAAAGTACACGAGCACACAGGCCAGCTGATGGTAAGTGGGATCTGAGACCCATTGACATTTGAAATCTCAAGACTACAATCTTAAGACTGCAATCTTAAGACTCTAAATGCGTTGCCAACCTTGAGGACTAAGATGGTATGCCTCTATGCTTGTAATTTCACGCGTCATTACACTAAGTACAGTTCAGGGTTAGTCTCCAAGTCAATGATATTGATTTCAATCTCAAGTTCATTAACTTAGCCTTATTCTAGGATCCCTCTTGTACAAGTTTGAAAATTTGATCCTTAAAGTAACCAATTAAAACTTAGACTTTGTAAAAACAGTTAAGTCGATACTTAAGTGAAAACCGACCCTTCGAGCCTTGAAAGCAAATCTGTTAATTCAAAGCCGGCTTCGACACAAAAACTGAAATATCTCTTTGATAGTGACCAAAAAGTTTTTTATGTCATATCCAGTTTCATCTTCATTTTAAGTTTTCCATGAAGGTCGAAATGGAAGGTTTCTCAATAGCTTTACGAAGCCGAGTGTAATATTTCTTTTTTAACGATTTCTAGGAGCATTGGAAAAGCAAAATTCGTTCGTCCTTATTCCTTTGGGGGATTTTTTTGGGATTAAATATTAAAATAGTAATCTATATTCCTCTATTTAGATATACTTTTTTTATTATTCTGGTCATCTTAGCCTAATTGTGCAAAATGGCGTAACAAAATTTACAACAAATTTTTAGAGTTGTTGGTAATTCTGTAACCCTGCCTACCCCACTCTGGGAATGAAGGCGTGAGTTTAGTACCTATACTCGTATATATGTATGTATTATTCCGGACTGACCAGCGATGGACCTCTATGTCACTTGATGATAAATGATGATGAATGATGCTCGCTTACCTGCAGACTCCTAAATTATATCTCTCGGAAATATAGACGAAGAAAGCGAATTCCACTCTTAAGCAGTTCGTAAAAATGTCTATTAGATACATAAAAACCTCCAATATAATCGTCCTGAGTTAAGAGCTGGGGGGTTATTATGACATAACTATGCAGTTCAGTTTACGCTGAGAGAAAATAACAGAGCTATAATAACTGCTATAGCTCTGTCCTTTACGTTCGCCGTAAAATCAACATCATAGCTATGCCATAATAACGCCCCTGATATCTCTTAAACTAACCAACCAACCAACCAAACAAACTAACTTGCCTTCAATTAAATAAAAAACACATCCAAATCGGTTCACCCATTTAAAAGCTACGCTGTCACAGACAGACACACATTGCGGTCACACTTATAAAACCCCTCTTTTTACGTCGGGGATTAAAAAAGAAGCAGCGAAACGCTTTTTCCGAACAAATGAAATTTTGACAGCATTTCGCTTGGACATCTGAAGTTAGAAATAAAAGTTAGAAACATACATACAATGTGTTTGCTTTTGACCCTATAGGTAGGTACAAGACCAACGAGCAACGAGTCAAGACAAGATCGACAATGAAGCGAGCTTACCCTCAACCTGCCTATTTTTTTGGGGGCCTTCAAAAGACGAGCATACTCTTTTCTCAAAGGCCGGCGGCGCACCTGCGATTCCTCTGGTGTTGCGGGTGAAAACCATATCGTCTTTGACCTGTTATTGTCAACGTTTTATAGCTCTTATTTACTTGACCGTAGAGGCGTCCGAGTTAAAAACAATACCACAACTGGTCAAAGATGATTATGGTTTTTGCAGCCTAGAATAGAGGCCCTGGTCAAACACCCGAATATACTGACGCCGGCAAGGTGTTATTCTGATGTTGTCCAAGGTATAGGTGAAACCTTACAGTGCGTCTAGAGTTCAAGTGTTAGAAGTAAGATGCTGGAACCAAGGCACGCTGGTCTTTCGCACTCTCCAATGTACCTATTGCCTGTAGAATACGCACAAGCATGCAAGCAAAAGTTCATGGTATTGGGCTGTCGAATTTCACCAACAACTTAACACCTGATTAGAGTGTCAACAGCTGTCAAAATATATGAACTAACAGTTGATTAAAATTGATTAACACTTAAATAGAAATGGTACTTAGAAGCTTAGCTCTAACCAGTGTTTTATCACTAAATAAACCTCCGTGCCTTTGTATATATAAAAAATTGTCTCTGGTCCTTTGGCAGTTTCTGCTATCTATTACCGCTCGGGCGCTCTTGTTTTGTTTGCTTGTGGTGGCAGGCGGCGTTTACGGTTGAGGCACGCTCACATGCAAGCTACACATTATGTACCTTTGTTTGAAGACCAACTACAGTTTATACTGTGTCCAAGCTCTGCGTTCAACCGAGTCCAGCTATCTTCGGAGTATGCATTTCAGTAAATATCAATTTATTGATTACGTAATATTAAATTGCTTTAAAACCTTTAAGCTACAAAAGCGTTGTATGAGACACCGATATAAACCTCTGAGCCCGCTCGAAACTTGGCGAAGATTAATTTTAAGGGAACTCGGATCCGCTTGTTTTTCTTTACTTCGTCTAATCTCCTTTTATTTCTCCGTGTGACGGCGAGATTACGGGATCAACGAGGGCCACTTAACAACTGTTACAACTCGCGCTAAGCTTTTTTAAGGGCTTGTTAAGTTAAGAAGAAACAAAAGGTTGTAATATCGTTAGTATAAATACATGCCACGAGACAGCTACACTCGTTTTGAAGTGGTCTTTTAATTTACTGATGGATTTAAAGAAACTTTTTTTATGGAAGAAAAGAAAGCAGACGGTGTGACGCCTAAGGGTAAGCGATCACAGCGACCAATAGACTCCCGCAACACCAGAAGAATCGCAAGTGTACAGCCAGCCTTTGAGAAATGAGTAGGGTCGTTTCTTGAAGGCCTCCTAGTTTTATAAAAGCGAACACAAGCATGCGGGTTACCTGATGAAAAGTAATCACCACCGCCCATAAACACCAGCAAAATAAATGAAAGCTCTCTTCTTGAAGATACTCGTACCCATGTCATAACTGGTTTGAAATACCGCGGAAGGGAGTTCGTTTCACAGTTTCACTGTACAAGGCAAAAAGTGCCAAGTCGTATCGGTACAAAATAATTTCACAGAGACGCCTATTTGCCACGCAGGGTACACAAAAGGCTTGCCAGAACTGCATCGTAAAGGATATCCAACTATCAAGATGGTGGCGATGGAATGATGTTTTTGTACGAGTTGCAGAATAGTGAGATCCAACGGTTGGTATTAAGCCGAATAACTCCTCGGAGCACTCTTAAGATAAACGCGAAAAAGACACAAGAGGGAAGCCACATTCCTCCGCTACGCCAGTGAATCCATATTTTTGAGAAGGCACCGCTTGTCATATAAAATAGTACAAGAATAATAGTAAGAAACTCAGTTCTCACCTTAAGTTTCCATAAAAAATATCTCTGAATTTTAGTGTAGTATAATAATTTAATTAAATCATACATAACTCCTCAAAGGACTTTAGTTTCAGCTATTGGTAGACCGTCCATTAGAAGCGTATACTGTACCTACGTATTACATACCTTAATGTATAGAGTTTAGACGCTTTCTACGTATTCCGATATCTATTCCATGCGTATGATTATTAAGTATCACTAACCCAAGGCCTTTGTTAGAATATCGTCATCAGATTTCTGTCTCTAAATAGTATATGAATTTGTCACTATCCGTGTCTGTCTGTTTGCTTGGTCGCTTACTTCTTCGTATATAACTACGCAACGTATTTTGATGAAGTTTTCACTGTCATTTACGTATAATATCAGTACCCTTACCATGAGTTACAATTGGGATTGTTCGTATTTTTACAATTAATCTAATTCGAAAACCATTTCCAGGAATAGGATTTTAAAGCCGTTCTGCATTATAAAGTTTTTGAAATATTTATCTATTTCGAATATTTCGACAAAAGTATATTTAACCTTTGTTTGACTTTCGTTTTCGGCTTGAAGCCCTCCTAGGTGTATCTTACGGGTTAGGCGAAAACTGCTTGAAATAGTATGTTTTAACACGCTATTACAATCACTTTTTATCATTACATATCATTTAATTCTTGTAATTTGTTAGATATTGCTAAACCAAAAACTAAAATAATCATGTCATCCATAAAATGTCTGCTAAATAAATAAAGATTATTATTACAAAACTATTGGGTCAGATACAAAATTAATGAATTTGGTCTCTTAAAATTACCTATTCTTTCGAATTAGAATGTAAAACCGTGAGTTATTTTTTTTGGTCTATCCCAATTACCGTACTCGCTAATGAATCGAAAGCTCAGAGGGCCCTGCAAAGATGCACTACGCTAACTAACGTTTCTATTCGATTCGTTTTTAAACCAATCGCGTCACTGGTAGACCACGTGACTTTTCGTATCACGTCATCTCCCAGTGACGCGATTGGTTTAAAAACGAATCGAATAGAAACGTTAGTTAGCGTAGTGCATCTTTGCAGGGCCCTCTGTCCCTCGCACTCTATTAGAATACTGGGAGGTCTGCGAGGGATATAGCATACGACTCGCTAGCGAGTACGGTAATTGTAACTCATGGTAAGGGTACAGGAAGGTTGTATTGTATAAAAAATGGTTTATGTGCGAGGGTTACAGAAAATCCAATGAGAATAAATAAATATGAGGAAAAAAACATATACCAATTGACCCAGTCCTACACTAGCTTCAGGCTTGTACTATGGGTACTAGACAACGATATATATATATATATTTACATATAGAGAAATAAATATACACATAGGAAACATTCAAGACTCGGAAACAAATTTAATACTGGCGCTCATCACACAACTATATGCCCATACCGGAAATCGAAGCCTGGACCGCTAGCTTCGTAGGCAGGGTCACTACAACCTAGGCTAATGCGTCGTATAATATACCTACCATAACCAAGTAAAGTCAGGTCGCCTTAGTGTTAAATATATAGAACTAAGTTCTAAACCTCGAATACTATGTAATCATAACTAAAACTATAACAGAACTATGTTGAAGGTTATATATTTTGTCGAATTGGTATTCGACCAACTTCAGAACTACTTAAATTAGTTACGTGGGTGGAAACAATTTGGACCTATCTATGCGGTTTGGGAAACTTGGATGTTTGATTGAAATGTTTTGAGGGAGTTACTGACCTTACCCTGAATTTCTAATAGGTAACGATGTAGTGTAGTCAGGCGCAGTAGGTAAGTATCTTTTGGATTTGTCTGTGTATGTTAATAGTAGAGGATCTAAGGAACTGTCTGCATCGCGAACGCCATTTTACCTGCCGCCAATCAGCAGTTTTTGCATTGTTGTGTTTCAGTGTGGAGGTTAGAAACCCAGCAGGCTTATTGCCTAACGTACTAACAATCGCAATCGTTTTCATTTTGAGAGTTCGAAGGCGAGTCTGCATACAAAATGAAAACAATAGTTCCACTTTGGAGTCGATAGGTCGGTCGTCGAGTCGCGAGTGCAATAGGCTAGCTGGTGAAAGGACCAGCATTCCATGTTAGTCCTGAAGGTTGCAATACATTGGTCCCACTGGTCAAGTGCGAGTCGAGCATGCACATGATGGGTTCTCTACCATTCGTGTATGTGGGCCTACTTTACTTTAAGTTTTATTTTTATTACTTTGGAAAGAAAAATACACATTCTTTAAAAAAACAATTGTGTTCCTACAACGGTCATGAGATACAGCCCACTGACATACAGACGGACGGACAGCGGAGGCTTAGGAATAGGATCCTGTTAGCAGCCTACGGTACGGAATCCTGAAAAAATTTATGTTCATTATCCTTTCAACCCGGACATCAGTAATCGGATTTTTAACTATACTAACGACCTGCCCTCGCTTCGCTTCGGTTTATGTGAGCGTAAAGATAAAGATAAAGAACAACTTGTGAATGTCAAGATTACATAACAGTTATAAAAATGAGTAGGTCCCATATCAAGTTTAAATTTTTGACTAGGTATATTTAGGTACGTTATTTTTAGTCTTAATCATAATACATACATACATTAAATCACGCCTGTTTCCCGGAGGGGTAGGCAGAGACCACTTCTTTCCACCTGCTATGATCCTGACAAATCTCTTTCGCTTCTTCCACAGTCATACATCGAGTCATGCACGCGCGTTGGTTTCGGGTACTTAAAATTCAGCCCTTCCCTTCCATTTAGCACTTCTTTAAACTATCGCGGTTATTATTCAAGACGCTAAAATAATACAACACATCGTACCGCTGTTAACATTATTACAGTGATCATGACCTCTGCAATATCTTAGAAAAAAGCTATCACCAAATAATTCTAACCACACATACCCACACATCTTGTTATCTTAATTTTCTTCTTTGTTCAAGGTTTTCTCAAAGCGATTCTGCTGTTCCTTGCCTATGTTGTAAGGTAACCATTTCTCCAGCCTGCCAATCCTCCTTAATTTGGTTACGCCAATCACGGCACTCCAAACAACACGATTCAAATATAATTACGACCGTATTATGTTGTCACAGACGGCTTTGAAGTATTCTAGGTATTGTTATTATATAGTACTGCTCTGGGATTCGGAATAAGTAATTTAGGCTAATCAAATAATCGGGTAATTAGAATTCAAACGCCATTTTACTTTGTGTCGGATAAAGTTTGTTACAAGAGATATTAAAAGACAAAAGGTACTTATTCTTTTTTAAATATTGTGAGAATTTAAGTGAAATTCGCTAATGTAGATATATAAGGAGCTGATTTTGACCCATTGCACAATCATGAAGTTTCTGAATATTGGTAATGTTGAACGCAGTAAATCAATGCTAAACTTATTTGCTGCGTGTGAAGGAATAGTAAATAACACCATTGTTTTACTGATGTCAACATTATCATTAATCAGAAAATTCATGATGATGCAATGTATCAGGATGGACTTGCTACCTACTTATTGCTATAGTATTAAGATTAGAGTTTGGGTTGACAAAATTGGTCTATATTGACACACAATATTAACTTAAACTAGGCGAAGTCATTCATGCTTGCCCAGATGTAGGTTAAAAAAAGCTACCTTAAAAATAAACAAGCAACGTGTAACATAATAATTTAGTTTTAGTATTCGTAATAGTTTGAGACATTGACCTGTTTAGGTTTTAGGACTAGTAAAAAAAAACCAATGGTTTTTATTATCATTTATAAAAATTGTAGACTACTTTGTCCCCCCGTATTGGTATTTATTGGCAGAATTAAGTTCCGAATTATGATTATAAATTTTCATACCCATTAAGTAACGTAAGTTGTGTTTATTATTTTCGAAGAATTAACGCCAGTAATTACTTTTTAATTGCGGTCATTAAGGTTAATAGCCGAGTAACCGAAAAATGATACATTTAATATTAATTAAATACAATAAATGGGCAATTGATCTTAATATAAAATGCACTGTTGCCGTTAATTGACTTGTTAAAATTTCAATCAACCGGGTAACTGTTCAGTATTTTGCGGCTCATAATCTCTATTTAAATTGTGCGAGATGCCGCAAATTATTTAGAATATGCAGATATATATATTTTACAATGGATGAATGTGGTGATCTTATGCTACCTATAATTTTATTAATTATTTATATACAAAGTTTCATCCGTGTTGTATATATTTTTTTAAACTATTTTTTCTGGCAAAATCAAGTATCACACCTCGTAAAAGAAGCAGGCATCTTGTGACACTACGACTTTGCCATAGTCGTCTGTCCCTTTCACAAATATATAATTTTATAGAGATAGAGCATAAAGAAGTAGACTTTCTGTTATAAATAATGTAACGCCTCCATAATATCTAAGTTTTTAATTAGGTTTTGGATGAAGGAGTTTTTTATCTTGGATAGCAAGCAAAACCTTTGCAATAGGTTTAGCGATGGTTTTTTGACGGAGAGGGAAAAAAAGAGGAGGATTGGAAAAAAAAAAATGGGGAACAAAAAAAACATGAAAACGATTATTTTAAAGAATTAGTAAATAAAGTGTACACGAATCTATTTTCGCGCTACGAAATCGGATAATGTTAGCCAGTATGGCATGCGGTAGAGGCAGAAATTCAGGGAAGTAATCATCTGTATCAGTTTTTGTGAACCAGTATAAATTATTTTCGTGCGGATACCGCTAATCTGGTTACATACATACATACATGTACTACATAGATACATACATATACTGTTCATCTTGCAATTAAGAAATTCATGTAATAAAGAAAATCAAACTGATATATTTATCTGGGGGAAAGTCCCATTGACATGAACGTTCTAGTGTTCAGGATCTCATACATCGATTGATGAATCGAAGTTCAGATGAAGATCAAGGTCTCGCTGAACGCTGTCCCTGAGAAACTGATATAAGAAAATGATCATTCAAGTCTACGGACAATACAGTAATTTAAAATTCCTATGGAAATACAAGAGAGGCGAAAGTAATGACCAAAGCTTGAATTAATTGCTTGATGTAACTGTTTTCCAAGGATATACTACTTAAGCTATCTTTTCCACCTTACATTCATTCATATATCAAGTCCTTCATAATATTTTCTCTTTGGCTATTTAAAGTATTGCCCTATCAGAGTGCTTGTCTTCTAAAATAAAAGTTAAGAAAAGAAACAATCACAAACTACGCACTCTATAGAGGGTTTCCTCTTGACCCCTAGCTTGACAGAGACTACTGATCGACAGACATACAAAAAATAAGGAATTCCTTTAGTATCATCTTAGCATCTTAGATCGCGCTAGAGGGATACCCAGTCTGGTGACGAGTCTCATAGGTCTGGCGATAGCCAGGGGGCACTACCAGCTCCAGAGCGGGTGTGGGGCTCTACCGTTAGCGCAAACCTTACATGTTTTCCAAACATGTACTCGGTTTTTAGTTAATTTTCGCTCCCATAATCTCATTCTACAATCGGCTCGATAGTTTCCTTTCCTCAGTGTTAATTAGATTTCCAAATTGTTTGAGTTATATTTTTCTTAGGTTGATTCAGGAGAACCAAACATGTTTTTATAGCTTTTGTAGGATTGTTCTCAGTAGCCACTTCTCAAAAGTATTTGGGTTACATTTCGGGTTATGACGTAGGTTTCTAGTTCTATTATCCCTAGACAGATCACTTGGCCATTACAATTCCGTATTTGCTACAAACTAGATCAATTCTAAAAGTTTTCTTAGGGAATAGCAAGGCAGAGTAGGGTATGACGTCGGTTTTTGGTGCTTAGGTTTAGTTAGGTAGTTTGGGAGGTTACAATTTGGTGCCGTGACCAGGATCGTACCGTGCCGCGCTGTAGTAGTTGTTTGTTGCAATTGATCTGGTTTGTAAGTAAAGCGAAGGGTGTCTGAAGACACCAATTTGTTACCGTGAAAAAAGGAGAGAGAGGGAGGAGATTTAACAAAAGGTAGATAAAAGGTAAGAAAATAGACAAAAGGTATTTTTAAATTTCTTAGGAGTTCTTAAAAAATACCTCTTGCAGTTTGTTGATCATCGAAAAATATTATTAGTCTTAAGGCAGTTACACACAGCGAACAGTTAAACGCAGAGAAAACGCAAATCAATACTTACTACTGCAAACCTTTATTACACTATTCAAAATTTAGATGTAGCTAAGGGACTTATTCGGGCTGGGGGTTGCTATAATGTAATTATAATATTAGTAGTAGTTGCTCCCAATCTGATGACTTTTTCAGTAGCTTTACATTACTTTGCTTTGATAGTAAAACTTAATTTGTTTGCATAATTTTAAATTGTTAATGTTTGCAAGCTTGCCATGTCCATAAATACTTGTTTTTTTGTTCAAGCAGTAATCGGCGTTTATCGGCTTTGTGTGTGATAGCCTTAATACGAAGTACCTTGTCACTTTAATTTCACTTAAGGATTAGTGAGAAATCTTTTTCTTAGCGTTAAAACGACACAGTACTAATTTATTAATTGTTATTCTAGCATTTTTCTGGTAAATTGTTAGTTCATTAATCAGTGGACGGCAACATGCGGCCCGCGGACGTCTTACTTGCGGCCCGTGAATGTTTGTAAATAATTGTATACTCATAGGTATATTGGACTTCTAGGGTTAATATCACAAGTACGGTCTGTCTTTCGTTTATTTTGCCACCTTGTGGGCCTTGCCTGCCAAAAGCTTGCCGACCGCTGAGTTTAATCGTTTGTCGCGTTGAGTCGTTTAAACTGTATATAATGAACATACCCTTTAATATTAGCAAGGAAATAATAACAGGAATAAAACTAAAACTTAGAACTTAATTACACTTTATGTATTAAATTATTACAGGGAAAATGCTTTAGCTGAGTTTGAATGTTTCAGGTTCTCTTGATTGGATAGGCAGCTGTAGTCGCTGCAGTCTCTTACACTTCTGGGGCCTCAAAATGCTTCGGAGTCTGAGCATTGAGATGGAGATAGTTAGTTCATTGTAGGGCTGTAGTTCGAAGCTGCCGGCAGTTTGGTTGTGGGTTTATCATGATAGGCCGTTCGAATCGCGGTTTATTACGATTATTTGCATTCCAAGGTCCAGGAGAAGTCTATTAGTTGAACAGATCCAGATGATATCACAGCGTGTATCTTCGACGTTACGTGCAGCGATGATTCCTTTATTTTAGCGCAGTACACTCTTATCAAACTTCTTTTCCATTTGCATTTGCTAATTGTGCGATGGACGATATTTATTTATATTTTCACTGTCGTATCTACATATAGAAATAAATAAAATAAACGGACATTTTGAAGTTTATGACAGGTAAGAGATGTAGTCACAGACTTTAGAGTAGTTTGCTTTTTCCTCTCCTTACCACAGAGTTGCAACAAGAAGGTTGTAGGTAGAACTTTGCAGTAAATTCGTTAGGTTGTAAATATTTTTGGTAGAGATAATTTTAAAAATACATTATAGTTTAATTAAAAAATAACTGGAATATTTATTTAAAATAATAAAATAGGCAATTTTGAAGTGTACACATTATGTTGTATTTTCTAATATAGAATTGTACGAGCCAGAGGAGTAACAGAGAAAGAGATCAGAGTTTTCTCTTCTTGTTGTTCTTTGTTGATAAAATATTATTTCTATCTTTGTAGTATGTATTTATTTTATTTTGTTTTATGTAATGAGTAGATAGGTAGGTTCGTCACGCATTCCCTTTTAGCTTTTCCCAGAAAAAATAGGATGAAGGAGCTTTTTGTCCCTGGTATTAATGTTAGAGCAGCTTGGCGAGTCAACTGGAAGATTTTTGGGGTTGTCGGGCGTTGCAGTTGTGGAGCCAAACTCGACTGCTTCGTCATCGACAGCATTAACTATGCGATGGTGGAACGCACACGTAGATGCAGTCTGACGATTTTCTACTAAGCTGCGTTCGCTTCGAGGCTATCACTCCGCGTGCACTACGGTTCGGTTTTGATACGCGTGCCACGGTTTGTGATAGTCAACGTGATAGTCAATGTCGTGTCGAGTGTCCAGACGACTGTTAGAAAGATTTCGTGTTCTGGAGATTTCGCGGTAATCTACCATATCAGTAGCAATCACGATTGTTAGTCTGAGGTATTTGTAGTTATGCGTATTTGTCAGGAATAAAATTGCCTTATTGTTCTTATCCTTATTACCAAGCATCGATATCAACATTCAGATTTCGTGGCGGGGTACGGTTTACAGAAAAACAAATACAAACAAATACATTTAGTATTTGGAACCTTTATTTTTATAAACGGAAAGAAACGCTAAAGATGTATTAAAGGTTTTGAATTAATTACTTAGATTTATTCCATGGGTTTTGCTGTCAACCTTTGACTTCTGTTATAATATATACATTTTCAATGCCTAAAAGACCTTTCTCACTGACTAATATTTATTTGATGTGACAATTAAATTGACATTTGTTACCTATTTGGCAAATATAATTTTTCGAATGCAAAATGAGTATTAAGGTTCTTTGTCATTATTTAGAATAAAACCTTTTAAGTATATGAACTACATAAATTTGGGTTCAGTTAGCTGCAGCATACTTAAGTTAAAAAGTAACACGGAAAATAAACGTAGGTAATTATTCATTAAATAACCGAATGAATTTCTTTTTTTGCTACCATTCCGGGGTGCCGTGAAGGTTGAGTGTTGATACCGAAGTTTACTTATTAGAGAGTAGCATTTGGTCATTTGGTTTGTTAGAATGGAGTATTTAGGAAAATCTGTTAAAAATAAATGTAGATAACAAAAGGTTTGTTAGTTAGTGTCGTAAAGCATTTAGTATTATATATTCTTCTTTGAAGTTTTTTAAATTATTTTCGGTTAAGCCATCTGTAGTAGTTCTTGAAAATCGTACTAAATAGCCAAGATTAACATACAACGTATTTCATTCAAAATGTTATAGATGACGCTGTTCTTTTAGTTGGCTAGCTAGTGAAGTTTACATAAACTGTTTACCGGTTGTCATAGTTAATTTAGAATATCATAGATGCCGTGACTGTTTGGATAGAGTAGAGTTAGTAT
Source organism: Acleris literana (assembly GCA_946894065.1). Lineage (NCBI taxonomy): Eukaryota > Metazoa > Arthropoda > Insecta > Lepidoptera > Tortricidae > Acleris > Acleris literana. The sequence continues at coordinate 9,069,501 of OX335692.1, forward strand.
CATCATAATACTCGTAGTCTAAGGAATGTAGTTAATAGAATGTAGATAATAGAAATAACGTAGATAAATATAAAATATTTTATTAATATTCCTTATTTAAGTACTACCTAGTTAGAATCTGAAACAGGAATACCGAACATTTAATTTTTGGAGTTGGAAGCGCCAAACAAACAGATACATATACACAGAGGCGCCACGCGACGGACTCGTGGACGCGGTGGTACTTATTAAGCTCTCCGGTATGTGATTCATTGTTTATTTTAGGGTCTGGGTTCGATACCAGTAAACGTTAGTTATATTTTATTTTCAAAATTTAAAAGTCTTTCACTTGGGGGGTTGTTAAACTATATTTGTTAAAATAGTTAATCTTAGAATTTAAGAGTTATTTCAACACTAGTGACCCGCCCTTGCTTCGCTTTGGTTTGTGCCGGGTTGCTGTGGTACCCGTACATGGTCCAAAACTTGTTATGCGTAGGGCCTTCCTCTTGAATCACTCCTATCTATTGAAGCAACCGCATCGGTGTCCGTTGCGTAGTTTTGGGGATCTGGGTGTGCATGGGACGGACGGACGGCGGGAGGCGACTTTTTTTTGTACTACCTATGTAGTGAAGATAGTATTAGTGATATTTGGAAACTTTGCTGTCAAGATGAATTATTTACGGATAGTACTTTCGAATGGAATTCTTTATATGTCAAATCTTTTGATCTCAACTAAGTATTTAAAAAAAAAAACTTTATTGATTTCTGATTAATATGAGTAGGAATATGTATTAGTTACAGTTATAAAGTTTACGGATTTCATTTTACAGAAATATTACTACCTTAAATTATTTTAGGGTGTTTCCAATATTAAATGGGAGTTTCTAAATTTAAAATAAAAGCCTGAAATTTTAAATAGGTATTTACTTATATTAAAATTAAATCCACTTTACTATAATTTAAAATATTATGTTTTAAGGAAGTATCTAATATTCGTTCGTTTAAGTCTGACGGCTTGATTACCGATCTTTTATTTCGACTATTTTTAAGAGACGAATTGAGACTATTAAGTAATTAAATCTTGATCTTCTTCATAGTATTAAAACATTAAACATTTACTTTTTTGCGAGTTTCGTTTCTAGTTATTTTTATTCTTTAACCTGCTGTCAAATCTGTCATGTGTGTTCAGGGTTGATTACCTACGATTCGAGGATTTGTTCTAGGGTAGTTCAGCGGAAAATTTGCTTTAACTTGAGGGTTTTATCTTAATTAGGCGAATACATTATTTCTTATAGTACATTTGAGGAATGTTTTGGGAGATTCAAATTGAATGGGATTATAGCTGTAGTTGAATATAGAAGGAAGTAGTTTAATTGTCATAGTTTACCTGCGATTTGATGTTATAGTAGTGTTTGGTTGTTAGTTCGTCTATATTTTTTAGCTGTTCACAAAGTTAATTTGAGGGGGATTTTATACATCGTACATTTTAATTTGTTTATTTGAATTTGGACAATCGTTAAAAAGTAAAGATACTTCATGATTTGTCAGCATTTTATCAAAACCGGATCAGTAAATAATTTTGTTTCCTATTCTTTATGAGAAACTGTTTTTATTATGCAGAAAATAATGGATATAGTTCAAAGAGTGGAAAGGGACTCAACGGACTCAACCTAAACTTCTTATTTCAAGTTCAGTAATATTTGATGTTTTTCGTAAAGGAAGATTTTGAATCTTATAGCTACGTATGCGCAATGTTATTTAGGGGTATTAAACGTTTCAAAATCTGATCTAAGGGGGGGTTGGTCAGGAATCAGGATTGCTGTTTAATGTATATTTGTTATCTAGCAAATTAAATACTTAACTAATAAGGTTAAAAAAATATTCCTTTTTCGAATTTATTCATATTCAAATTTATTCATTGTTTTTGTAAAAAATTACACACATACACATACATAATCTCACGCCTTCGTTCCCAGAGTGAGGTAGGCGGAGCTACAGAATTACAAACATCTCTAAAAACTTGTTGATGATTCTGTAACCACAATTTGCACAATTGGGCTAAGATGTTTACCAGCGTATTAGTGACGGGTTGCGGGCCCATCGCCTAACGGTGCTGCAGGCCTTTATTCCCTTGGTCGTCTCTTGCGACATCCACGGGAGGACATGGAGTGGCACTATTCTAACTCGGCAACCACACGAGTAAAAAATTAAAAAATTGGTGGCATATAATCCATTTCTTTAAAATATTTTAATCCATTTAGTCATTGAAGGGGACATACGACTTTTCCTACTGTAAGAATTAAAAAATATATATGAAAGTTTGAAGGTTTGAGGGGTGCAATAGTTGGAGCATGCTAATTGACTTTCGTCTGTCATTTATAACATTGTGCAATAAAAAATAATTTAAATATATAATAATATTAGTTCTATTAAAGTTAAGTCTATGAGTATATGCTCAAAGAAGTTCCATTTTGTTTGGACTAGTGTACTGTTTGGGGGAATGTTTGATGATTCTGCATTTAGAGGGCCCTAATGAGATTGGAGGAGTGTTATTTTCTTTAGAGTTTGAGAGCAGATTTTGTAAGTGAGCGCTTGGTTTAGTTTTCGCTATAGGTTGGAGATGAACTCAAACAATGCAATAGTTTCAATAAAAATGGAAACGTTTTATTGATATTTGATCCCAAGGCATTACACGGTACAAAAGGGCTTCTGTAGTGTTTGGAGTTAGGATAGGTCAGCTGACAATCTTTGCAGAGTTTAAACTGCCTTACAGAAGTGCCATACTATACAAGAAGCTAAGGCTATGATGAATATTCTTCGGCGACTCTACATGCTCCAAGAGAGTTTTATTTCTCTTCGATTGTTGGTCTTAATTTGAATAGTTTAGTTACTGCCCACTTGACGTCCTTATCTATTAAAGTTAATCCGTTTTGCGAAGGGACCTGAAGACCTTCCGGACCTGGCGGAGGAACCCGTACAGACAACCGGCGGGCTATCAGGTTACGACTAGCGTTGACAGGCCTCGCAACCCTGTTCCTTTCGTAAGATTGATTATCCTTGATGGGATATAACTTGTTCACTACTAAATTATTTTACAAGTTAGGAGTCTTCACTCTAAGTTTAATCAAAACTCTTTTGGTTGAAAGATACACTACATTTAAAAAAAAACATTTGGGTTAAAATATGAATAAAATGCTAGTTATTTTCTTGTGCTTAAAGGTTTATTTCGGCTCTCCGATTATGCATGTTCCTAAACCTTTCGATCAAATGGTTCAATCGATTTGTTAATACTACATCTCAAGACGCAACACTTAACAATGTGTTATCTGTGAAAGTATTAGTTTAGATCCGAACGTTGAAATTTGAAGTAAATCTAATTTCACAGAAAACGCATACTCAACCGGCCGACTGCAATGGTTAGTGTCAATTTCGTCAACTGCTCATGCTCCAAAGGATGGATGTTGATAATGGGGACTGACTTTTAGCTTGGGTATGCTGATTATTGGGCTGTTAGCATTTTAGCTATCAAAGGCACCCGGTTTTTAGAGGGGGGAATTTACCAGTTCACTTATGGCCTGGGCAATGTAGGTCAAATTCACAGACCGAGCAATGTGGTCGCCGAATTGTTGTGAAGGGGTAAGATTCTACTACTAGAGTTGATTTGGATTGACAACCCAAGTTCCTCTTGGGGAGACCAGGTGTTCCTTGCGAAGAGTGATGATAGTTCATGGTTGGATATCGACAGGTTGAGAGTTAAACCTTAAGATCAACTTCAATTCTATTGGTATCAATACACACCACACCATTATTGTAATGGATTTTACATTTGAGAGATAGTGTTGACACATTGGTAGTTCATAATATTTGTGAATTAAATTAGTTGAAAATTTACTCCGGAGAAACTGTCGTCTCATCTGTGCAAATTTTGGGGGTTGGCTGTGACACTACGACTTTGCCATAGTCGTCTGTCCCTTTCACAAATATATAATTTTATAGAGATAGAGCATAAAGAAGTAGACTTTCTGTTATAAATAATGTAACGCCTCCATAATATCTAAGTTTTTAATTAGGTTTTGGATGAAGGAGTTTTTTATCTTGGATAGCAAGCAAAACCTTTGCAATAGGTTTAGCGATGGTTTTTTGACGGAGAGGGAAAAAAAGAGGAGGATTGGAAAAAAAAAAATGGGGAACAAAAAAAACATGAAAACGATTATTTTAAAGAATTAGTAAATAAAGTGTACACGAATCTATTTTCGCGCTACGAAATCGGATAATGTTAGCCAGTATGGCATGCGGTAGAGGCAGAAATTCAGGGAAGTAATCATCTGTATCAGTTTTTGTGAACCAGTATAAATTATTTTCGTGCGGATACCGCTAATCTGGTTACATACATACATACATGTACTACATAGATACATACATATACTGTTCATCTTGCAATTAAGAAATTCATGTAATAAAGAAAATCAAACTGATATATTTATCTGGGGGAAAGTCCCATTGACATGAACGTTCTAGTGTTCAGGATCTCATACATCGATTGATGAATCGAAGTTCAGATGAAGATCAAGGTCTCGCTGAACGCTGTCCCTGAGAAACTGATATAAGAAAATGATCATTCAAGTCTACGGACAATACAGTAATTTAAAATTCCTATGGAAATACAAGAGAGGCGAAAGTAATGACCAAAGCTTGAATTAATTGCTTGATGTAACTGTTTTCCAAGGATATACTACTTAAGCTATCTTTTCCACCTTACATTCATTCATATATCAAGTCCTTCATAATATTTTCTCTTTGGCTATTTAAAGTATTGCCCTATCAGAGTGCTTGTCTTCTAAAATAAAAGTTAAGAAAATAAACAATCACAAACTACGCACTCTATAGAGGGTTTCCTCTTGACCCCTAGCTTGACAGAGACTACTGATCGACAGACATACAAAAAATAAGGAATTCCTTTAGTATCATCTTAGCATCTTAGATCGCGCTAGAGGGATACCCAGTCTGGTGACGAGTCTCATAGGTCTGGCGATAGCCAGGGGGCACTACCAGCTCCAGAGCGGGTGTGGGGCTCTACCGTTAGCGCAAACCTTACATGTTTTCCAAACATGTACTCGGTTTTTAGTTAATTTTCGCTCCCATAATCTCATTCTACAATCGGCTCGATAGTTTCCTTTCCTCAGTGTTAATTAGATTTCCAAATTGTTTGAGTTATATTTTTCTTAGGTTGATTCAGGAGAACCAAACATGTTTTTATAGCTTTTGTAGGATTGTTCTCAGTAGCCACTTCTCAAAAGTATTTGGGTTACATTTCGGGTTATGACGTAGGTTTCTAGTTCTATTATCCCTAGACAGATCACTTGGCCATTACAATTCCGTATTTGCTACAAACTAGATCAATTCTAAAAGTTTTCTTAGGGAATAGCAAGGCAGAGTAGGGTATGACGTCGGTTTTTGGTGCTTAGGTTTAGTTAGGTAGTTTGGGAGGTTACAATCTTCAGCAAAAAATCTTGCGAAATAATAAATTTAAAAATCCATAAACGCGATCCTGCAACGGCTATTTTCAAAACTGGTACCTTAATTGGCGCAATCAGTTTGTATGAAACTTAACTAAGAACACTATTGGGTGCAGAATGAAAAAAAGCAATTATATCGGGTACTCGTTGGAGCTCAAAGCAATAACAGACAGACATACGCACCAGAGATAGCTTCACATAAATATCACTCCATTTTTGTCATATATTTTTTCTAACGCTTTCTCGTGCTATTTTTTAGATTCACTTTTGATTTAGGTTCACTTAATCCCAGTATTGGCAGGTACGGTTATTGCAGAAAAGCGTCTGCTATCTGACATCCATAAGCCTCGAGACTAGACGAATTGGGTCATAAATACACATACACAAATCGCGTAAGGTTCTCTTGTGTTATTATACTGAACTGGGGCTCCATTCTACGTGGTAAAACTATATTACTTTTCACATATTATCGTTTTATATTTAAGTTGGCCGCCATTACTTTCAAGTAAATAAGAGCTATCTTAATGTAGACATTGCGATCTGCCAAAAGCTTTTGCTTTAAGCCAGTGCCTTGCATGATTGCCAGTTCATATAGACTACCCAAGCTCTTAAACATTAGAATTAATAATATACACCTATCAGGAGATAATATCACTCAAATTGACCTAGTCCCAAACTAAGCTCTAGGCTTGTACTATTGGTAATAGATAAAAACCATCATCATTTGCGTTAAAAGTCAGTCCAAACTGCTTCTAGACATTGCCTCAAGGACTTAGTTCTGCGCAAGAAAGAAAGAAACAAAATAATTGATTCGTGATGTATGTCACGAATCAATTATTTTGTTTCTTTCTTTAACAAGAAACAGAATAATATGCACCAGAAGAAAGTAGCCATGAAATGGTCCCAACTCAGCGTAATGCTGGCATTAAAGTCAACGCTGGTCTTCCGTTGCATCCATCGGTTTCCCGCAACCTTAGCCACATCGGTTTATTTTGTCGGAGGTCTACCCATACTGCGTCCCAGTATGCTGATGTTACTCGAGAATTCTGCGATCCCATCGGCCATCAGTACTGCAAGCGATAGCACTACCACATTTTTCATATAATAACTTGATAGAAAAAATAAATGCCTATAAGATCTTTCCTTTATCACAAAGCATAAGCTGACATCGTGGATTAAAAGGGTAAGGTCTAACATCCTTTGCCAAAACTTACCCCACGTTCAAGCTCAAACGTTCTTCTAAACAATGGTACCAACTTCACTCCTCGTCAATTTCATATCCGGTGGATCCCATATTAACCGGTTCGATGCTTGTCGATATCCGGATTATCCGTATTTGGGGGATGACACTAACAAGGGTAGCGTTTTCTGCCCTGTCGCCGACGATCCTAGGGGTTAATTTTTAATGGCCTCTTATATCTTTGGGAGACTGCAAAGGGTCGCTTATATTGATTCACGCAGAAATAATTAATGGGATTCCTGAAGTCATTAGCGTTAAATCCGTATTCCAAATAAGGAACAATTATGATATAATTTTGGGAGGAAATATCGTGATAAAACTGATAACACACTATGATTTCTTAAAAAAAAACATTAATGAAGAGTGTAGGGAACGTAATGGGAGAACTAGTGAAACGTCTGAGCTCCGAGTAAATACTGGTTTATTGAGACAATAACTATTGATTATATTCTACGTACAAGCATACGTCACCACTACATCTCCTACACATGGAGAAAAATAAAATAATGTGGTAACTTTGTTTTATTTTCATTTTCCTTATCAACTAGCTTAATGTTCTAATATGCCAATTAATTACTATACGTACAATGTTTTTAGTTTATTGTATTAATTGAGTGTAACAAATATATCTTGATAGTATAATGTACTTAACTATAGCTAAAGATAATACACATGCGGTGCATTAACATCCAAATGATCACCGCATATCATTCATATTGAATTACATTAGTACCTAATCAAAACATTAGTGGTCAAAGTGTGGTACCTACCTACATATATGGTTTTGTTATTCTCTTTTCGTTTTCATTGATAATATAATTTAGTTCTATTTTTATGTAGTATATATTTTTTATTGTTTTTAATTATTTCAACGTTAGGTGATACATCTCTTGTAACTGTGTATGGTCCTGAATATACTTCTTGGAGCTTGCTACCTGTTTCATTTTTGATTAAAATTAAATCATTCTTTTGATATGTTACTGGATTGACATTACGATCATATATCTCTTTTCTTTTTATCTTTGATGTTATTAAGTTTTTTCGTGCTTCTTTTTGTGCTGTCTGTATTCTAAATTTTAATTCTAACGGATACGATTCAAAATTGTATAAAGGGTCCACCGATGGGTTAGACAAATTTGTTGGAAGTATACATTTCTTCCCATAAACCAATTCAAACGGTGTGAAATGTGTTTCCAAATGTACAGAGGTGTTATATGAGAAACACCAGTAGGGTAGCCACGTACTCCACGTTTCCGCATGGTTATCGGTCTGTATTCTCAAAAAATTACCCAATCCTTTGTGTGAATTCTCGAGTGCTCCGATGCTCTGATGGTGGTAGGCGGTCGAATGTAGTTGTTTAATGTGCAGTAGTTTACATACCTCTTTTATGGTTGCGGACAAGAACTCCGTGCCCCTATCCGTCGCTATTTCTGTTGGGATTCCGTATCGTAAAATAAAATTATGTACTAAATTTCTAGCTATCTCTATAGAACTCTTAGTCTCTAAGGGATATGCTTCGACATATTTGGTTAACTCGCATTGGATGGTTAAGATGTAAGCATTATTATTATCATCCCGATCTAGTGGACCTACTATGTCTAAGTATATTTTTTCAAAGGCTGATTCAGCCGTAGTCGTGACGACCATTGGTTCTTTGACGTGATGCGATGTGTGTTTTTGTTTTTGACATTTGTTACAACGCTTAATAAATGATTTAATATCATTCATTAAGCCTGGCCAGAAATATTTTTTCTTGATGTTCAAAAACATTTTTCGGGGGCCCGCGTGGCCACTTGTTGGTAGTAAGTGGTAATCATTTAGTATAACCGTTTTGTCATCTTTGTTATCTATCCGCACTATCTCGTTTAAAATACAAATACGCGGTCCTTGCCATGTCGTTGTCTTCTTTACCTCATTTACCAAAGTTTCTATAAAACTATTAAGATTTTTAGTCTTAACTATATATATCTCTGTGACATTTATTCTTGAACAAAATTCGCCGAGTTCCCTTACAAAAGCGCTTGGCGTCAGTTGTAATCGGGAAGCTATATTTATATATATCATCATTTTTGATGGAGCATAAGAGAAAACGGTGCTCTCCGTTTTGATTTTATTATTTTCTCGCAACTTATTTAAATTTGACTCGTGTATGAACTGCATTTCAACTGACTCACTCGGTTTGTAATGTGACGCTACTATTTTTACATTCCCTTCCATATCATCGTTTATTAATTCGTTTGGGACTTGTATTTCTTTGTCTTTTTTTTTCCTTTGTGCTCTTGTCATTACATTCAAAATATTTTCGCTCATTTCCTTTAATTCCTTAGATGGGATAATTATACGGGATAATGCATCCGCTGCTGCGTTATCTTTCCCTTTGACATATTTGACTTCAAAATCGTATTCTTCTAAAATTAACCTAAATTTCATTAGCCTACTGGATGGGTTTGTCATTCCGAATAAATATACTAGTGGCCTATGATCCGTTAATACTTTGAAATTCCGTCCGTATAGGTATGGACGAAAATGTTTCCGCCCAAACAATCGCAAGTAATTCTTTTTCAATAGTCGGATAGTTTTTTTCGGCTTTATTAAGATTTCTGCTTGCGTATGCTACTGGCCTGCCATCGCTATTTGACAAGATTGCTCCTACCGCGACTCCAGATGCGTCGGTTTGTATCATGAATTTATTCCCATTAGAGAAATCTGGGTACTGTAAAATTGGGTGTGTAATGATACTGTCTTTTAAGCATTCAAAAGAGCTTTGGCAAGCATCGGTCCATATAAATGGACACATCTTTTTTAGATAAATAATTTAATGGGTAAGCTTTTTCGGCAAAATTTGGAATAAATTTTCTGTAGTAATTTACAAATGCTACAAATCGCTTTACTTCCTCTGTCGTTGATGGTTTTGGATATTTTTTTACCACTGATATTTTGTCTGGGTCTGGTAAGATACCTGCTGCAGAAACTAAATGGCCTAAATATAAAATGTCTTTTTTAAGGAAATCGCATTTTTGCGGATTTAGTTTCAAGTTTACTTTCCTTAATCTTTCAAAAATGTTTTGTAAATTTTTATTATGATCATCGAGGCTTTTACCAAAGCAAATAAGATCATCCAGATATACTAAGCATTTCTCGTAAGTCAGTCCCGTCATAGCCATAGTCATCATCCTAGAGAATGAGCTGGGGCTGGTTTTAAGCCCCATAGGCATCCTGGTCATCTGGTATTGGCCGGAACAGAAAGCTGTATACTTGCGACTGTTTGGTTCTAGCTCTACATTATAATATCCTTGGTGGAGGTCTAAGTGCGTAAAATAAATACTGCCTGATAATGAGTCTAGTATTTCGGTAATATTTGGTAAGGGAAAAGTGTCGGCCTGGATATGATTATTAAGTTTTCTATAGTCTACTACTAAACGCCATTTTTTCTCTCCATTTAATTCCTTTTTTGGCACTAAAAGAATTGGGCTCGACCATTCGCTTTGACAAGGTTCTATAATGTTTTCGCGTAGTAAATGATCTATTTGTCTTTCTATCTCGGGTCTCTGTGAATATGGCAGCCTGTATGGTTTTGTGTATATTGCATCTACGTTTGGTTTTAGTTTTATAGTATGCTGATATATATCAGTTACCGTTAGTTTATCCCCAGGTATATAAAATATATCAGAGTACTTCGCACATAAGTTTTCAATTGATACTTGTTCTTCCGTGTTTAAATGATGTAAATTTAATAATGGCAATAGGGCTTTAACGCGGATTGACTTTGAATTATTTTGTTTGATACTGCAACAATCATAGTCACTGGCTTTATGAATTACCGGATTTAAATCGCTCAACACCATGTCCTTTTCCGTTACGTTTAGGATTTGTATAGGTATTTTTCCATTAACTGGCGCTGCCAATGTTCCTGCAATAAACACACCTTCGCTTATTTTGAATGAACAAACTACGCAGTCGCCCTCGATAGCGGTGTCGATATAATGAATCGATTCCGATCTTGCGGGTATTAGATATTGTTTTTCCCGCGTTCCTAAAGGTTGTAAGGTTAACGTTATTGGCTTCTGATTTTCTGTGCGCAATGTTATTGTTTTGTTACCAAAATTTAATACCGAGTCATATTTATCTAGAAATTCCTGTCCTAATATCCCGGCGGCCTTACATGGTAAAGTATCAAATACATAAAAATTGTGACTAATTATCTGCTCACCAATTACCAGCTGTAAACAACTGTATCCAATGGCCTGGACTTTGCCGCCTATACCATTTATGACTATGCCTCCTTTATGGATTGGTATTTTTAAATTGTGAGCGTGTTTATATTTTAGAGCCGATATAGATGCGCCCGTGTCAACCAAAAATGGAAACGTATCCCCATTATGAACTGGTAATTCAATTATGCAAGTATTAGCACATGATAAAATGTATTCTTTAGCTCCGAAAAAACTGCATCGGATTATTATCACCTTCCTGTGAACCAGAAGCCGGGCTGCTAATTATCTGGGGTTCTTCCTCCGGCTCCGCTAACACGTTCAGCCGTCCCGTGCGCATACTGTTACTGTTGGTGTTATGAGACATACCTTGATATCGTCCCTGGGTGCCCCGTCGAACTCCTCGCCAACGAGTTTGTCTGTGCCATGTCCTTCCACCGCCGTATTGTTGCCCGCTGGCGCTGCCTGATCCTGCCGCGTGGCTCGCGTTGTAACCTCTGTTGTTGTTGTATCCACGTCCTCTAAAGTGTATTGGACTCCCCCTGTAATATCCTGAATAATCACGGGGATGAATAATAACCTCCGGGCCCGAAGGTGATGATAGATCGCCATCGACTGCTGCTTGTATGGCATTGTTTAGGGATGTAAAATGTTGTGCTGAGATGATTGTGCTCAGTCTCCGGTTACGCAACCCTTCCGCGAATTGTTTTATTGCCATTCTTTCGTTGATGGGCCTTAATATTTTGCTGGCCTCTGAATTACCTTCGGATTGCGAAACCGTCAAATCCACAAACATCTCAGCCAATTGCTTACCGTAATCGTTGATGGTCATATCATTTTGTTGTAATGACAGCATTTTTTTTTGTATAGCCGTCGCTGCCTTTTTTGTCAACAGTTTATTTTTCATGTCATCTACCAATGCTGTAACCGACCCATAGGTACTGTCTAATTTTAATTTCGCGGCCTGCGACAACCTACTTTTAAGCACAAAATTAATTAATTTGCTTTTTGATTGTTCGTCGAGGATCGAATCATAATAGCTGATACCATCGATCAGCTGTTTAGTGTTTCCTTCCTCGTCCCTCATAACAGGTAGCAAGCTCAAGGCTGTTTTTAATTCAAATTGTTCGGACCCCATGTTGCTTTCTGTAATCCCTGGTTGTTCACTACAAGAAGGTAACTTATCTGTGAGTGGGTCGTTATCCGAATCTCCACACAATTGCTTAATATTTAAGTACAGTAATTGTATTTTATCTATATAGTCAGTTACTAAAGGTACATCGTCTAGTTTTCCTAGCGTTGTATCGGTTTGCAATAACTCAAGGTATGCATTAAACTGAGTAAATATTACATTACTTTCTTGTAATTTCTTATGACGAATATTCTTATCTTCCCTCCTGACTGGTCCTATTTTTATTAAGTAAGTACGCACTGCATGCAAATTATTATAAATATCTAGTAGTTGCTCAGCCATATGCACATATTGTGTGTAACGAGGACGATATTAATGCACCTAGTTAATGTTATACGCACTAAAGTAGAATACACGAAGATGAACTGACATATATATAGTCTTGTCAAATTATTCAACTAAAAATAAGTTCGTTAAATAAAACGGAAATTCGCATAAATACCGTTTTCCCAAAGGTACCAAGAACACTGCAATTCCACTTTCACGTATCACTTTTCACTTGGGCCCGTCTGCCCTGGAGAACCGCACAACTGCGGCCGCGGTGCGTCTGTCGACCTTCTTGTTGATGCACTTAATGATGTACCGGAGCGCAATGAGGACGATCCCAAGTAGTGCCAGAACTATGATGGCCATCAAATACAAGTTCATTTGGCCGACATTTTCAGCCACAACATTGGTCGTTTTTCGAATGTCATTATGATATCCGATCTGAGTTAGTATGTCCTGGTTTGCTTGTTGTGGTGGTGGGTCTACCTTCGTGTTGCACATCTTTATTTTATTTTTTATTTCCTTATATATGTGGTTAGCCTCAAGCTGCCAATAGCGAAGTACGCACAAAAATTGGTGCCGTACCGGCCGCTGCCGGATATGGTCCTGTCACGGTCGCCATGTAGGGAACGTAATGGGAGAACTAGTGAAACGTCTGAGCTCCGAGTAAATACTGGTTTATTGAGACAATAACTATTGATTATATTCTACGTACAAGCATACGTCACCACTACAAGAGAAAATTGGAGGCAAAAAGGGGTAAATGTGAACCAGATAATGCTACTTATCTTAACCAAGTAAAGAAAAAAGTTAAAGTGTGCTTAGTAACAAAAAAAGAGTCGCGCACCGACGGCTTCGTATTTAAGTTATTATGGTTGGAAAACGCAAACGAAAATACTCATTTTGTTATGAAATTTATTTTGTAAACGTAAACTTACAATATACTGTACGTCGTCAAATGTACATGACAATACAATGAAAAGAAAATTAGCTCAAAATTCTTCGATCAGATCGAATAATTCGTGTAGTTTTGAAAATTGGGATCAGTTCTTTTTTGAGGTGTCCAGGTGAACATATTAAAAGTCCCCGTGGGTGGGCGTCAAGCCGGCTGGGGGGGGAGGGGAAGACATATTTTTCAGGTTTTTGCTTGTATCTCAAAAACCATTCAAAATATCTCGTAGTTACATCTACATTAATTATTTACAAAACTACACGAATAATTCGGTCCGATTTCTTTAATTTTTCGGGCTATTCGAAAAAATAAAATGATTTCTTATTTAGCGAATTCTCACACAATTTCAACCGTAGATAATTTGATACTCCTTCGTTAACACAACATATTAACATTGTCCAGGTATCTTTGCTATAGGTCTCCTAATTTTAGTACAGACTCTGTTTATGCACCTCCGGCTTGCACTGTCTCAGGAATCTTGTAGTGGCAGTGCAGTTTGGACAACGATTTTGCATAATCCCCGTAAGGTAAACCGTGTCTCCTGGGGAGCTGGTTGAATTCAAGGAAATTAATCTGGCGGTACAGACTTGTTAGTAGAATTGTATATTGTTTATGGTGTTGTCCTTAGTAATATATTGTGAACGTGTTACACAGTTGTTCGTTAGGTGTTTTTACTTTGTGATTTTCTCTTGTCTTCATTAATTCTGTTGTTTGTGTCACCTCCCGTGCTTTCACTAACCGGTCCCAACGGAAGACCAGCGCTGGCTTAACAGGGGCACATGCGGAGTTGAGACCGTTTCAAAACAACTGTCCAACTCTGTATAGTTGTATTTTTTTTTACCTAATTTGTGCTTTTGTAGTGAATAAATATAATTATTTTCTGTCTTTTCTTTCTTTATTTCTAATAATAATATTACTAACTTTTGTGTTTTTGTGTGTTGCCTTCACACAACAACGGTTCAATCTATGATAGAGTAGGTATTTATCCCGGAAAATAGGACAGTTTAAAGGAATAGCGATTATAACTTCTGCGCCGACGGAGTTCGCATCCAAATCAGTTCACCCGTGTAGGAACTGCGGTGCCACACAGACGCACACGCAAACGCGCACGCACGCAAGCACGCACACACACGCACACATATAGTGGTCAAACTTATAACGCCCCTCTTTTTCGTCTGGGTTAAAAAAAAACATTGATAAATGCTCTCAAACGTTGAGATTTCATTTTCTGTAACTTCCACATTGCTAGTTGAAATGTATCTCTGAAAAAGAGACAAACTATTTTTAGAAGTCATGAGCAGACCAACTCGGATGGGCTTGTTTTAAAAATACATCCGAATTTAAAACTAGCTCGCCAACTTCTCGTTTGCTTTTACCGTTCCGTTATTTTGAATATTAGTCGCGTCGTGGGACATTAAAATTCATGAAAAAGTTTTGAGAATTCTAAAAGTTTTCACGTTTGCTAGGTGGATAGATAAAGTGCATTGTGAGCTATTTTTTAAATTAGAAATTTTACAGTGTTGCTTTAGGTATTTAGTAATATTGCGTGTTATGTAATGTATAAGGAATTGAAGTTTATAATGGTTATTGAATCTTAATTAGAACTATCTTAACGTCATGTTGTAACAATTTTAGAGTGATAATATATTGTGGAACTACGGAAATCACGAAATTACTCTATATTCATACAATAAAGTAGTAATGACCAAGGTGTAATTTTTTGATTTTCATAGTTCCACAAAATAATATTATACATTATCTCCATATATGATAATATAATACATTATCTCCACCTGTTATGTGGAGATAATGAATATTATCATTAAAGAGAAAACATGACGCTTAAATAGTTCTTAATTAACATTTTAAACTTTAATGCTTTATATATTACGTAACACGTAATTATTACTAAATACCCAAAGCACAGCCGTAAAACATCGTTTTTTTTAATCAGCTCACAATGCACTTCATCTATCCACACAGCAAAAATGAAAACTTTGAGTATTGTCATAAGTATTTTTTCTCTGGCTACGCGACTATATTGCTGGTGATTTTATCGCGCCATTAGATTCTGTTTGTATCAAGCTAGTTTAGTTCCATTTGAATTGCGCAAAGGACGACGAAAGATGTATTATTATTACATTTTGTGTTTATCGGCTATTTATTTATTTATTTATTTATTTATAGGAACACAAGCATAATCCTTAAAAACAATTTTCAAGTACAATTTGATCATCGACAAACAGTTTTCACTGTTGCTTGTAACGCTGCTTTCACAACTAAATGGCTTAACAGATTTTAATGAAATTTGGTACGGTGATAGCTTGAACCTGAGGGACATTTTATCCCGAAAAAATGTCATAGTTCTCGAGGGAAAAGCAAAAAGGGACTTTTACAAGGACGGAGTCTCAGGTAACTAGTCAGATAAAAATAATAACATTACATTGAATTGAGCTAGTTATTTTTTAAGTACCTATAAGATTGAAATTAAGTGAAGTAAATTAAATTTTTGATCATAACTGGTCCTGTCTTGTTAAAACTAGTTTTAACTGGCATACTCATACTCATACTCATACTCATTTATTTATAGTATCAGATATTACATGTCAATTTATTATTTAAATCAATATCTACTTACACTAACAACAACACAATATCAAAAATTACAAAAGTCAGTGGGTAGGATTATTTTTAATAGTTTGTATTTGCGTTTAATTTATACAATACTTTTGTTGTTCGCCGTTAATTTCCTAAACTTAATCATATTCACTGTTAGTTAAGTTTGAAAGTAAGCTTTAAATTTACAGGATTCATTAAATTATAATAACAAGAACTTTGAATAGGGAATTTGGAACGATTTATCTTAATTTAATGAAGGAAAAAATATCAGAGGATAGGTTGTTTTTAATAATGCGCATCCAAAAGAACCTTACATCATAAAATATCAGCTGCTAAACTGGCAAAGGGGTCAATCAACTACTATTTAAGTCTAGTAGTGTTTTAAATTTGTAGGGCATTAAGTTTCATGACAAACTGAACTAGTTTTTTTAATATTGCGCGTTTTATAATTCAGATAAATAGCGAATATAATATCCCGGTACCAATATACATACATACACATACATAATCTCACGCCTTCGTTCCCAGAGTGGGGTAGGCAGAGCTACAGAATTACAAACATCTCTAAAAACTTGTTGATAATTCTATAACCACAATTTGCACAATTAGGCTAAGATATTTACCAGCGTATTAGTGACAGGTTGCAAGCCCATCGCCTAACAGTACTATAAGCCTTTATTCCCTTAGTCGCCTCTTACGACATCCACAGAAGACATGGAGTGGCACTATTCTTACTCGGCAACCACACGAGGATGGTACGAATATGTATTTATTAAACATATTAATTTTATTTTTTGAATGACAGCGCGCATGTACCTATGTATGTATGTACTTAATTGTACAAAAGAAAAACAAAAACAATGAAAATAAAAAAAATACGCAGGCGAAATAATCCTTTTAAGCGATTTCTTCCAGATAACCCTTGATAGATGGGAAAAGTGAAAGGTTGTGTGTGCATCGAGTATGTAAGTGTACATATTATTATTATGTCTCCCTTTTTAAAAGAAAGTGGTTTGTCTCCCTGAGTAACAAGTAATATAATATCACAAAAATGTTTTACTTTAGATAACTCATTCGTATTTGGTCTATTAAGGCTGGGTTTTATAAAGATCCTTTAGAACAAATTTCGGTCAGGAATGTCAAAACTTGTATGAAGTTACTAAAATTTGATCTGACATATTTACTAATGGGCCTTTATAAAACCGGGCCTAATTAACGTAGTTATCCAGTGTCCTAAAAACAGGTCATTATTTAATGTGCAAAATAAAGTTGATTCATTCAAAACACAAGTGGCCACTTAAATCAGTTGTCGAGGCAGAAACGCGTGTGACAACCAGAGATCCTGAATCAAAAAGTCCAATCTAAATTTTAAATCCAACCAAAATCCCATCCTCTCTGACTAAAGATAAGGTTGTTTGTTAAACAGTGGTACTAATACACATGCGTCCTTTTTTTAAAGAAGCAGGCAGCTACGTTGCAAATACGTGACGGGAAAGTCTGCCTACTGAAAAGCGGTGTGGGAGAGACCACGTTGGGAAACTTAAATTTGGCAGTAAAAATACGAAGTCAATGGACTCTGCACGATTTTATGCTAGAAAAGTATTTTTTGGATGAAAGCTAGAGTTGGGATGATTCTTAGCTTAGTTTTAGAAGAAAATATTTCTTTGACCGGTCAAGAGAGAGATAGAGAGAGAAGAGATAGCTCGGGTTCTGAACATTTATCTTGTCTTAAACTTAGTCTGTGTTGGAAGAAAATATTTCTTGGAAAGAAACAAAAAAAACTGAAACGCACATAATAAATGCATTAAAAATCATGGAAATCAGACTTCATTTTGGTGGTGAGAGTCTTCACCGCCCGGAGCTAAATTTGTATGGAATTTTTTGACAGCTATGCGATTTAAGCGTTACCTGTTAAAATAATCCTTTTAATATAAAATAGTATCCGTAGCAAAATAAGAATTTATGTAGCTTAAATAAAATACAGTAGAGTTCCAAGAATCAGTATTAAGACGGTCTTAATTGGATTGCTTTACCAATTAATAATTTTATATAGAAAATCGTAAATTAATATCTCCGCATGTCGTTGCTAATTTGTACAAGTTTCTCGCTTTGATAACTTTTCTTGCGAAGATTTTGAGCAACATAAAACATTATAATTAACAAGATTGATTTGAAGAAATATTTCCGTTTGAATCTAATGAATTATTTTACTTAAATCTTTGGTGAATAATATTTGTATATCCTTTAACGAATTTTCTTTTTCACAAATTCACGGACGGTAGGTACTCATGGTGAATTAAGTTTAAACACTTAAGTAGTACTATTTTTTATCTTTGTTTGACTGACGACCCACTTGTGTTAATATAATGAAGATTTTTGGCCAAGTACCTACATTTTTTTCCTTACATAGTCGTAAACCAACCAATTTAACGAATTCAAAATTATTAGGTCTACATTTAGCACAGCGAAAATCCTGTAGCTATCTGGCAATTTTGTCATCATACCGTTCCATTACATTGTCATAGGATCAACATGGTGACCTGCTAATCAAGTTGCAACCTATATCAATAACGAGATCTTGCTTCGTTACAATAGGTAACCACATTGTTAACGTTTTGATACCTCTTACTGTCAAAATAATAAGAGCTGTCATTATGGCAATAATATAATAATGATATCGGAACAAGATGTGCTAAAACAATGTGGAACAGAGGCTCTAGTTTTAAATTAAGGTGCGAAATTATTAAAAAAACAACATTCTAAAAAACGTGTACAATTTTAATTGATAAATACCCCGATAAATACCATCATCCAGAGCTGATTATCTCTTATGCTCTTGAACTAACCTAACATAACCTTTTTTTTTAACGTGGGGAAATCCTCATGGATACCCACCGCCTGGGGAGAGCGGTGGGTTATGTCAGACTCTTACTGACTAAAACCCCACGATGTTCCATTCCATTCCGCCATGGGGACGGGGCCGTGGTCACGTGAGTTGCGACTCCACAACCCCGTCAGCGGCTGTCTGTTCTGTCTGTCGATTTTCATGAAACCAAGTAAAAACCATCCAATTGGACGCTACGATGCCACAAATGGACACACCTACACAATTACACTCGTTTAACTTATAATACCCCCCTTTTATGGGGGTTTAAAACATAATATTACTGCCCAAATTCCGCGTTGCAAAACATTATTATTCAATCGAATTGCACCAATAAAGCATCCAAATGTTACGAGCTTGAAAAACGAAGTTTTAACTTTAACATCTGCGTTGCTCATAACCAGCGGGTTTCCTTCTAGTATAAATCACTGTCGTGCCATAAATATTTATTTAATATCAGTTCTAGATATCTGAAGCATGCCATACAGTCTGCTTGGTACGGCGGTCACGTACGGAGAACTGAGTCTGTGGGTGCCAAATGCAGAGTTGCCACCAAAATACCACTACTATTTTAATCCTATTCGAAATTGTGATTTCTTAGAACCACTTGCAGAAAATAGTCAAGTCTAGATATAGGTTGAAGTTCGCTTTAGCTATATACAAATGTATGGGAATGTCAGTCCTTAATCCATAAAACTGGATGAACTTTTTCTGCAGGTGTTCTTAAATCTGTCAAAATACTAGCTCAGGGCGCGTACACATAGAACGTCCGTTTTTACGGGTTCCGTTTTAACGGGTCTTTACACCTTGTAATCTTCTTTTTTACTGGATCCAAAATACTGTTTTGGGCGTGAACTCGCTCATACAACTACGAGTACATACGCCATCAAATAACAGACCTATAAAACGGATCGCTATTTGTACGCGCCCTTACATGGATACTGTGGGCGGGCAGCTGTCTTTCTTTTGATTTCTTGTTTTGCTTTTTGATTTATATTTTTATGCGAAAAAGGAGATAGACCAGCAAGCGAATCACCTGATGGTAAGTGATCATCGCGATCTATAAATACCCCCAACACCAGAGAAATCTTAGGTGCGCCTTTCAGGAAAGATTTGGCTACTAGGTTAGTTTTTTAGTTTCTATGTAAAGCAAAATAAGCGCGGGTGACACGACTTAAGTTTCTCATGGCCAAAAGCTAAAATCCCAACCACACATCCCCCCTTCGCCAAATTGAACCCATTATCATTAAGGAACAAAATGCCGTGCAATTTTATCAACTTTCATTATTTTTTATAGCTCATAACTTTTTTGGCATTATCAAGTCCAATGAGGGCACAGACCACATAAAAATTTCTCGGCCTAGGCCGGAAAAGGGTATTGACGCGGTGCGCATTAAGACAAGAGTTACGTTTACCGTTACTTAGTTGCTTTTTTTTTGGTTAATAACATAAATATTTCCAGTAAAAAAAAAACTTTATAGTAGGGGTAACAGAAACCATGATCCTGAAAACTCGCGAACATTCATCACACTCCACTACGACGTTTAAGCAATTCTAAGGACTATTTACTTGAAAACGCATTTAAACCGTTGGGCGGCTTGTGTGAACTGGCCATTGAAGCCGACTTTTGGACTTATATATTTTGGTATACCGGAGCTTCATATCGTGGAAGATGTTTGATGTTGCTTCGCAGTTGCAGTTTATTTATTAGAGCAATATTGTATGTTTACTTTAGTAAGAAAAAGTGGTACCGTACCTAATAAGGGTGGAAGTCGTACCTAATAAGGGTGGAAGTCGGTGGATGCAGGCCGCATTGGATCGTTCTCGCTGGAAATCAAAGAGGGAGATCTATATTCAGCAGCGGACGAATACGGGCTAAAAAAATAATAGTAGATGGTTATTGTAGTAAAAAATTATATTATGATTTTTGTAATTTTCATTGTATAAAATGCACAAATGGTTGGAGTAAAGATTGGGATGCCAGTTTTTGTTTTATTAATCAAATATGTACTAGTTTCCTCTTAAACACGTTTAAATAAAATTTAAGCGTAAAAAATTTGAGCGATAGAAAATTAAGAAAGGAAGATAGATGGAAAAATATTTATTTGCAACAATATAAAAAAGGCACCTTATTCACCAGCGTAGCAATACGAGTAATAATACAAACATTTTACATTAAATAAATCATGTTGTATGACTTAATAATGTTAAATTCAACTTAAATATCAAATTACAAAACTATGTGCTAAAATAACCTACCTACCTAACCAAGTTGTAGAGATCAGTTAGAACATTAGCATTTTTTTTAGTTACTGCCGTAGTGATACAGAAGTAAACCTGCCCGTTTCAAATTAGTATTCAAAACCGAACGTGGCCTAGCCAAATTCAGTTAGCTTTAGTTATTTTTAGGACAGTTTTTGCAACGCGCTTTGGAATTTAACATTTAAATATTCTACTTTACTTTCCGTGCTTTTATTGTGTTCGGTGTGTTGTTTAATATAGAACATTTGTATTGTATTGTATTGACTTAGTATCGTTTATTTTTTATGTCAAACATAAAGGTGGAATGTGTTTGTTAATTATAGAAGCCAGTAAGTTAACACTAAATAGGTAGGTACTTGGTTTTTTAGGGTTCTCTAGTCAAACTAGGAACCGTTATAGTTTCGCCATGTCCGACCGTGGATCCGTCCGCAGCCTAGCTCAGAGAGTCTTAGTCCTAGAAAGCTGTAATTTGGCATGAATATACATATTAGTCACGCTTACAAAGTGGTTAAAAATAAAACGTGAAAAAACTTTTTTTTTTTTGGTTCTCTCCTACACGTAACGTGGGGATGTATTTTTTTTTCTCGTCTTATCATAGTATGGGGTGTCGTTGGATAGGTCTTTCAAAAATGTTGCGGGTTCGTTTTTTAAAGCGCTAAATTTTGTTAGAGTCAAGTGGTAGTTTTGGCTGTAGGGGGGGGGACTACAGCCAAAACTAAAAATACAAAAAAATGTTAAGAAAGCACATATAATTAATTTACTAGGAAAACTATCACGGCTAAGTAGACTTCATTGGTTCTTGAGTTACAAACGGTTTAAATGTTTATACCTACCGAAAACTTATTTGCGGTGTTGGAAAACTGACCGCGACCTACATATTTCGATGTATGGGCATAACAGTTTTCCAACGGCAAAGTTAAGTTTGTCGCGAGGTCTAATTTATTTGTAGTAACGGCTTTGGAACCCTACACTGAGCATGGTCCGACATCCTCTTGCCAGTTTTTTTTTGTCTTGACGTCAGCTTAACCTGGTTGGCAGTGACCCTGCCTACGAAGCCAGCAGTCCTGGGTTCAAATCCCGGTAAGGGCAGGTGTGTGATGAGTGCGAGTATTTATTTTATATTATCTATTTTAGTATTTATTTCTCTATAAAAGTATGTTTGTCGTTGCCTAGTACCCATATCACCTCTACAAGCCTAGAACTTAGTTTAGGACTAGGTCAAATGGTGTGAGATTGTCCCTTGATATTTATTTATTTATTTCAACAAAAATCTATTTAAATTTATATCTTTAAAAATGTGTCCAGAGATAACAATCAAAGTTATCTTTTTTTTAAATATAAATATTTTTTTCCATACGTTCACGGATAAAGGTTTACTTAAGCAATTTAAATAGCAAATATCTTTAACAAATAAAGTACGTAAAAAATGAGTCAATTTCCATTTAAAACTTAAAATTAACTTAGTCTTCTAACATAAAGGGGCTGAAAATGTTCCAAACTCCTTGCAGCACAATGCTGGAGTTTGGAGGCGAAATTAAAAAGTTTCAAGTTTTGTATAGAGCCGGGTTCATTCTGTTTATTGTAGCAGTTAGGGCTTTATTCGCCGGTTAAGGGGCTGTCTGACGATTATTTAACTAATCGTTTAAACACAGAAACTTACGAAGCAAAAACACGAAAAATTCTGGTGCTCTGATCAAAGAAATGCAAAGCCAAACGATTTTCGAAAACTATCAAAATATATAGAATTGACAAAAGAACGTCGACCGTCCGGCAGCTTAAGTCAATCACTCACTCGGTAAATCCATATCGCTTTTAAAATGCTATCGTAGGTACTATTTTTAACTCAGCCGCCATTACTGTCAAATAAATAAGAGCTAGGGTGACGGCACCGATGATGGACACTTTTAGCTGACATTCACCAGTAATGGACACTTCACTCTTAATTCAAATTGTATACGGACCAATATTAATGTCTTCTGTAAAATAAGAATCAAGTGTTCATTATTGGTGCCTTGTCCATTACGGGTTCCATCACCCTATCATAGTGTTGGCAATACGATCTCATGTCAAAACGAATATGGTTTTAGCAAACCATTCTATTATAATACAAAGCAGGTGTATTAAGCAGTTTTGTAAACAAACGGCCATATTTAATTTATCTGTCAAATAACAAGAAGAACACCCTTAAAGCTGTTGGAAATGGGCAAAACGTTCAAATTTATTTTGAAATACGTCTCAACAAAATATAATAGCGACGAGAGCACCCCTTAAGGCGCCTTATTGTTGGAGAGGAGACGTAATTTGCATCTTTAGTCTGAAGTTAGAGGTCAAACACTGCCGCCCGCCTTATACAGCACGTTTGTTTATCATTGTTTGGTAATTTATAGGGTGTGAAATTTTACGTGCAAAAATACGTTTGGAATTTTACTATGGGGAGTTTATGAGAACTTATAGGAAATGGTTTTAGTTTTAAACCCTTATCCTATTTATGTCATAAATGCGAAAGTTTGCGTGTTAGTTTGTTACTCTTTCACGCTGCAACGGCTGGACGGATTTGGATGAAATTTAAAAAGAAGATAGCTTATACCCTGGATTAATACATTAGCTACTTTTTGTTCTGGAAATTTTAAAAGTTTCCGAAGGAATACCGATAATATAAATTTACGCTGACGAAGTTGCGGGCAGAATCTAGTTAAAGATAAATTCCTACTTATGGTTATTTAGGTAGAAAATAATACATTTTTTGTGCAGAATTTGACGTTCATTTAACTATATTTACTTATACACGATTGATAATTAATAATAATTATTATTATCTAAAAGGTGCAACTTAGCAGTAGCTTGTTTAATAATACATTATATACATACATTAAATCACGCCTGTTTCCCAGAGGGGTTGGCAGAGACCACTTCTTTCCACCTGTTACTGAATCTAGCGACTTGTTACTTAAAACCCCCGCCAACGGGAAGGAATAGGTGAAGTAGCGGGGAAACTAATAATTATAATGCGTACGAAGTTGCGGGTTTCCGGTCAAGTTCGAGTCGGACAGTAAGTATTGTTATGTGTCTATATTGACTGAGGTAATTATTTTTAGTCATAATGTGCTTTAGGTCATAATCATCGCAAGTCATAACGTGTTTTTTTAAAGAAACTGTTACTTTTTCAGGATTTTTATAAATCAAACTTAACGTAACCTAGCCTTGTCTACACGTTAGATATTTCAGAACTTCTGAAAAGTTTACAGTTTCAGCGATATAAAAGATTATGACTATCAAAAATTATGTCAACAATTACATTATGACCAATAAAATTATATAAAACAAAGGGCTCTCTATTGTTATATATAAATTTGAATTCGATTCCAGATCCAGAATAAGCGTGAGTCCAACTTATGTCTATTTTTTATTTAATCTTTCCTTATTTGACTCTTGTACCTATGTTTTACCGTTTTTAAAATAGAGCAATAAAATAAAACAATAAAAATACGGTGAAAAAAAAGTTTCATGTATAGGGTTGGTACCCCTTCGTACCCCCTTTATTATTTCTTTTTTTCCCGTTAATTCCCGTTGAATCTAAAAAAAGAACAACCTGCTTTCTATTACGGTTCAAAAGACACCGCTCTTTAAAATTAAGACGGACGGACAGACCGTAGGCATATTAATAAGGTCCCGTTGGGCTCCCTTTGGGTATGGAACTCTAAAAATTAGGAGACGTTCTCACACAAATTGACCTAGTCCCAAACTAAGCTCAAGGCTTGTACTATACAGGGTGTCCCAGAAACCGACTTTAACCCGCCTAGGGCTGATAGAGCAGCTAAAAAGCTATCGATTTAACCCCTATGTATGTCCAGCGATTTTTACTACTTTTGGAGATATTGATAATTTTAATGTTAACTTTTGTAATTTTTATGTTCATGACAGGAAAAATCATTAATTTCATGTTTTCATAAGTTTTTCAGTAGTATCTTACATAATTAGAATCATTACAAATCAGGAAAGTTTTTAAACAAATATTATTTTTAAGTAATCACATAAAGTTTGTTCTTCTATACTAGGCGTCCCGGTATTTGCTTGTCACTTTGTATAGACAAAACAATTTTATGTTATTACTTAAAAAATAAATACAAAAAACGGGCAAATAAGTTTTAAAACTTCGCTGATTCGTAATGATTCTAATTATGTAAGATACCACTGAAAAACTAGGCGGGTTGACGTCGGTTTCTGGGACACCCTGCAGTACTAGTACTAGACAACGATAAACATAAAAAACTCAAGAATAAAACGCGGTCATTACACAAATAAGACCAGTTTATAGTAAATAAGTATTTGCCCTTACCGGAAATCGAACCCGGAACCATTAGTTTCGTAGGCAGAGTCACCACTAACTAAGCTAAAACGTCGTCAATACAGAAGCACAATATTTTTATTAAAAAATAAAATTTAAAACAACGTACAATGTTACATAACGGAAAAATATTTCAAGTGGAGTGGCGCTAGAATAAAACTTTTGAAGAAACTTTGCCAACATTTTTCCACAAAGACCTTTTATTTTTAGGGTTCCGTAGCCAAATGGCAAAAAACGGAACCCTTATGGATTCGTCATGTCCGTCTGTCTGTTCGTCCGTATGTCACAGCCACTTTTTTCCGAAACTATAAACTACTGAAACTATTGAAACTTGGTAAGTAGATGTATTCTATCAACCGCATTAAGATTTTCACACAAAAATAGAAAAAAAACAATAAATTTTGGGGGTTTCCCATACTTAGAACTGAAACTCAAAATTTTTTTTTTCGTCAAACCCATACATGTATCTATGGATAGGTCTTTAAAAATGATATTGAGGTTTCTAATATCATTTTTTTCTAAACTGAATACCTAGTTTGCGCGAGAAACACTTCCAAAGTAGTAAAATGTGTATCCCCCCTGTAACTTCTAAAATAAGAGAATGATAAAAAAAAAAAAGATGTACCATGCAAACTTCCACCGAAAATTGGTTTGAACGAGATCTAGTAAATAGTTTTTTATTAATGCGTCTTAAATCGTAAACCGCAATTTACCTTTCACCGAACCCTTCATGGTCGAGTCCGACTCGCACTTGGCCGCTTTTAATCCTACCCTAGTGCGGGAAAGAAAGTTGTGGTGTTCAGTCACACCTTCTGGAACTAAAACTAAGGCTAATTGTTAGCAGAATTAGCAGATAGTTACGGTTAAAAACGATAATTTGTGACCCATTTTAAAAAAAATGTGCTTGAAGTCGTCAATGTCATTAGAGATGCCAAGGCATTTGTAACTTATAAGAAACTCAACCTTATTGTTGCTGAATGTCAGATTTACTTTGAACCTAAGGTTGGTTCTTAAAAATCATCACGGCTCTTAAACCATCACCAACCAAGAGAGAGAGAGAGAGAGAGATATGTACGAACACGAAGATTGTTTTAAGAGCTGACACTGTATAGTCAACAGCATAAATAAGTGATCATTTATGTACCTTGTCACTTTAACGTCGTGAAATGTCATACAAAATCGTGAAAGGATTGAAAGCGACAAGGTACATAAATGATCATTTATTTATGCTGTTGACTGGTACTTACTTCTACATCTAAATTAAATATTGTGAACAATATTTGTATTTTGGGGTGCATTATCAAAAAAACACTGTCCCGTTTTTTAACTAATGTTATATAACCCGCCATAAAAGATTATTTTACGCTTGTGACTTACAAACCTACAATTGACATGACTGGCTTTTTACTTTGGCGGACGTGGTTTATTTGAATTATTGTGGAATTATCTGTTTACATATTGTATTATTATAATAAATAAAATATTACGTAACATTAAAAACTTCTAATTAAGGTGCAGACCTTCCTTTATCAATATTTTGGAACGTCTCTTCTATTATAAAGGTTGTATAGAAGTGATCGCTATGCATATAAGACCGTCTGTTGTTTACCATCTTACTAAATTATAAAATAATTGCGTAAGTGTGTGTATATTTTATTACTCTTTCACGCTGCAACAGCTGGACGGATTTGGATGAAATTTGGAAAATGCTTAAACCTTGGACTAACACATAGGCTACTATTTATCCCGGAAAATTTAAAAGTTTCCGAGGGAATTGAAATCAACGCAGATGAGATCGTGGGTAGAAGCTACGTATAATAAAATCTGTTTTATTTACAGGTGTAACAGAAAACTCACATAAACCAAAGCGAAGCAAGGGCGAGTCACTTTGTTACATAAAATCGATACTATTTTGTGCGCTCTGGTGTGTGCAATAAAGAATATTTTAGTGTAATTCAAGATATTTTAAGATTATTTTCTGCGAAAAGACAGACTTGATTAAAGTAAAGCACCCAACAGACTGTGATGAACGCACACTCGGCTATTCTATGTATACTCGATGTAATAAGATGTTGAACGTCGGTCTTGCGGCTAATGAATAGAGATGCTGCGGACGCCATGAATACTTAAGAAGTTGGGATAGTCTTGTAGAATTTCTTATAAAAAAAAATATCTATCTAAGATAAAAACTCCCTATATAATGACAACTCCTTTTTTCAGAGCTAATATCTCTAAAACGCCTTTTCCGATTTTCATGATACCTAGTTAAGACCACCGCGAGAAAACCTGCTTTCAAATAAAATCGCATGCATCCAAATCGGTTCACCTGTTTAAGAGCTACTGTGCCAGGCACATACTCACACATAGCGGTCAAACTTATAACGTTATAGCCCCCCTTCTTTTTGCGTCGGGGGTTAATAAATAAACAGGGAGTTAAAGAATATATTTTTAACTACTTGTAAAAATAGTGTATAATTGTCTTGCATAATATTTTTAGATTGGTTTTATTGTTTGGCCTCAGATATATCTTTTAAATTTTTAATTGGCTAAAAATGAGCGTGTTTATTCGTATTTTGCTTTTGTAATCCGAGTTATATTCTAAACTGAATTATTTTAACAATTTAAACAATTATTTTTAAGAAAAATAATAAATAAGTGAAAGCCTATTTGATAAAATATTACATAATTTACTCAAAACCTTTAATCCCATAGCGAACATGAATAATTCAAATTATGAAAGCAAAAGCGAAAAACAAAATAGAGATTTTTCATTCTAGACTGCCCTAAACTGGACGTTAAGTCATGCTTAAAATTAAAATGCCAGACAGTGACTAGCGCTTCATCTTACTGACGTGATCTGTCAAAAGCGTCCTAACTTTTCCTAATTCATGGCCACCACCAAACTCCTATTAGCTGACACTTAACTCTGAGTGTACTTAACTGTGACATATAACACTCTGCTAATGAAGCTGCCATTTATCTATTACTTTTTCTTTTGTCGCTCAAAGAAGGTTTAATGAAATCGGTGGTTCCCCTTGTGTTCAAAGAATAGAGGGATTAATTATTCTAATAATTTGTAGAGGGTTTTTGTTAGTTACTATAGATTTACGCTATGGATTGTGTTATACTTAATTATAAACACAATGGATATTAGATTGCTAGGGTCGAGAAAATTACAAAATATAAGGGTAGTTTTTGAAACTTGTATTAAAATTTGAGGGTTTGCGCGATGGTAAATTATGGTGTCTAATAAAATTGAACATAAAAAGAGTAAGAAAATTGCTGTTTAAAAAACAAATACTTGCTGTATTTGTTTTAAACAGTCATAAATACTTAAACTACTTTGTATTTCTTTAGCTATTAGCTTTGCTTTAGCTATTAGCATGTATAGCTTAAGTTAATCATTTTTTTTATGTATCCATTTTTATGAAAATAAATTATTATTATTATTATTTTTTAATTCAAGACTACGCCGTGCGTCCAGTGGCGCTCTCATTACATTACTTTGTGTTTTCTAATAAATTAAAGCATCGTCTTGAAATCGAAGGATGTTTTATTGTTGTACAAATTAATTTATTTTATATATTTTTTGTTAGCCTAAAGTATCCCACTGCTGAGCAAAGCCTCCCTCTCGTCCTTCCACGCATCCCTGTCTTGTGCCTCCTGCCAGTCCCTTCTGAAAGCGTCAATCTATCTCGCCATCTGCGCCTAGGTCTGCGGCGACGCCGAATTCTGTCGTGTGGGATCCAGTTTGTGGTTGTTTTTGCCCAATTGGTATCCGGCATGAGATAAATATGTCCGGCCCGGTGCCACTTGAGTCTGGCGGCTGTTTGAGCTACGTCAGCAATGTGGGTTTTGGAGCGTAGTATTGTATTTTGGATACGATCTGCAAGCTTAACGCTCAGAATACTACGCTCCATGGCTCTCTGGCAAACCTTAAATACAAATATATAGGTACCTACACAATGTATAAAATTAACACAATGTTTAATAACCTTTCACCTTCGTATAATTAACTTAAGTAGGTACCGGAAAAAGGTAACATTTACCTTACTTTACCTTACCTTATAAATTGTGTACTTATTCATTTTGTACAAAAAACAACCATCCTTCGATTTCAAGACAATACTTTAGTATATAGAAAACACAATATAGTAATGAGGGCGCCACTAGACGTTTGGCGTCGTTTTAAATCTGTTTGTGAACTATTAGCCTAGTACCTTGTTGACTTATAAAATAACATTGATATTTAATCTTTGGTCCTTATCTATCTATATATATATATATATCTATAATCTAAATATATATAATCTCACGCCTTCGTTCCCAGAGTGGGGTAGGCAGAGCTACAGAATTACAAACATCTCTAAAAACTTGTTGATAATTCTATAACCACAATTTGCACAATTAGGCTAAGATGTTTACCAGCGTATTAGTGACAGATTGCAAGCCCATCGCCTAACAGCACTACAAGCCTTTATTCCCTTAGTCGTCTCTTACGACATCCACAGGAAGACATGGAGTGGCACTATTCTAACTCGGCAACCACACGAGGCTATCTATCTATATATATAAAAGGCAAACCTGACTGACTGACTTAGATATCAACGCCCAGCCGAAACTACTGTACCTAGAAACTTGAAATTTGGTACAGGGGTTCCTTTCGTGATGTAAGTGAGCACTAAGAAATAATTTTTGAAAATTCGTCCCCTAATGGGTTAAAATAGGGTGAGTAGCGGGAAACTAATTCTACGCGTAC
Organism: Acleris literana; assembly: GCA_946894065.1. NCBI lineage: Eukaryota > Metazoa > Arthropoda > Insecta > Lepidoptera > Tortricidae > Acleris > Acleris literana. The sequence continues at coordinate 9,099,727 of OX335692.1, forward strand.
GAAGTCGCGAGCGTCCTCTAGTCTATTTATAAAATGTTGTCTAGTACCTACCCCACAAAGATAATGTTTCAACAAACAACCGGCTAGACATTTTTCGGCCGAGCCACATAAAACCCCGCTCTAATGATACGACTAATTGGGTATCTGGTGACATTAATCCGGATATTTTCGAGGGCTTAGATGACGCTATGTTGTCGAGTAGTATAGGGTACAGTTTGGGATCAAATAATCTTCATGTTGTTTTTTAATGACATGAAAAGTTAAGGAGCACGCAGGCCACAGGCCGAGATTCTAGGCGGTAAAAACCATATCGTCTTTGACCTGTAATCTTAAGTCTGCGTTGCCAATCTCGAGACTTAGATGGAAGATATATACAATACTAGCAACCCGCCCTCACTTCGCTTCGGTTTATATGAGTTTTCTGTAAAAACCGTACATAATCCAGAATTTATTATACTTAAAAACCTTCCTCTTGAATCACTCTATCTATTGCTCAAAACCGCATTAAAATCGGTTGAGTAGTTTAAAAGATCTAAGCGAACAGACAGCGGAAGCGGTTTCATTTGATACTATATAAAGAAAGAAATGGATAACCTCACACAAATCGACTTAGTCCCAATAACTCTGGGCATGTAGGTACTAATGGAAACTAGAGGCAACAATAAAGCATACTTATATGTATAAACATTTATAATACATAGAAATCAACCAAGACCCGGACACAAATACTCCCGAATATCACACAAATATTTACCCTGACCAGGAATCGAACCCGTGCTAGTAGATTCGTCAGCAGGGTCACTACCTATTCGGCCAACCGTTGTCAATGCCTCTATGTTGGTCACTTATTTGAATTAAAAAAAAGTTTCTGACGAAACGCGTTTTTCAGAATGCTTATTGACGATTGTAGTTTTTTGCAGTCAGCTGCTTACCGAAACAAATTTTAAGAGGTCAAACTCACGTAACTATATACCTATACATATACCTATACTATGCACCTGCATTAGCTACTCATTAAACCCACCTAATAACTAGAGGCTAGGAGGCTACGCTAACAAACGTTTCTATTCGATTTGTATTTAAACCAATCGCGTCAACGGTAGATCACGTGACTTTTCGTATCACGTCATCTACCAGGGACGCAATTGGTTTAAAAACGAAACGAATAGAAACGCTAGTCAGCATAGTGCATCTTGGTAGGGCCCCCTGGTTAGATCACTCTCTTAAACAACTCACTTTTCGTTTCGAATATCGAATTGAAAATAGAGATAAACCGCAAAATTAAAATTAAAAAATGACGCTAAATAACGACTTAATCGTCATCTTTGACCGTCGACTTTGAGTGCGATTGTAAGACTTGAAGACATTAATGTCTTAAGATTCTTGACACACGTGCTCATTAGCGCGTTAGAATGCTATAATACAGCAAATGCTACTAAGTAACACGAATGAAAGGAAACGCGTCGTTAATGAGTATACTCATTAACTCTCTCAATGATAAACAGTCAATGCCATTTTGAATATGCTACGGGAGATTGATAGATATTATTATAACTGTTTCGAAACCGAATTGAAATTAATGAAATGCGTTAATTACTAATTATTATTGAGGCTATCCTTGGGGGAGGCCTATGTCCTGCAGTGGACGTCGTTTGGCTGAAATGATGATGATGATGATGGTGACCATTAAGAAAAGATGATCAAAAGCATGTGACAAAAGTGAATGAACTACATTTCTGCTGTAAAAAATATTCAATAAAAAGGTAAATCATGGCAGTGCAAATGAAAAACTACTAACACTGTACAAAATTATGAAAATTGCTTTGTCGGTAGAAACATCAAAAAAAAGTCTTCAGACCTTTTCTCCAGTTTAAATGGCTTGTTTATTCCGTTGTAAAGTCTTTTAAAATTTCCAGATGTGTCAAAAACATAAACTTTCACCTAAACTCCTGTCTGAACTGTCCCAAAAGTAAACACCAAAACTTGAACTATTCCTAGTACGAAACTATGTCGCAAACCAAGTTGAACGGAGCTTCGAAAACTAGGGCGCAATTAAGGCTCAAATTCCTTTGAAGTTATATTTTACGATGGCGTAAAACGCCTTGTCATTTTCACGCGTTGCTGCGTATGCTACTGTCGGGGAGAAAAGTGGAAATGTTTGAAGCAAAACTGTATTTTAAACTTCCTCCTGTTTTTAAAATCAGGAGGAGGTTCTCAGATCGTCCAAATGTTGTTTATTTATTTATTATTTCTATCAGAATTTGTCTTATTTTACAAGCAACCGTTAAGAATTAGTATTTTAAATGTTTTTAACTTCACAAGACGTGTGTTTATTAGTGAAGTACAAAAACTAAGTAAACCTTTTTAAAATATTGGAATTTCAATTTTTGCATCTACTATTTAACTATTTTTCATACGCGTTACATTTATTATTATTATTTATTACGTTTGTATTTTAATTATTAGGCTAGGTCACTAACACTAACACTAAAAAAGAAAAAAACCTATGTATAATAAAACTATAGTTTAACCTAATAATTTACAATTTCAAGTTAAAAAGATTCAACAAACATTTCTCCGATAGTCTATTACAATTAAGTCGCTTAACTTCAAAGTTTCAAACTCAGATATGTCCTAAAACTTAATTTATTTGAAAAAGACGCAAATTCCGTTGTCCTTTTGTATGGACTTTACGGAGTTTGAAGTTAAGCGACTCAATTACGAAAATGGAGGAGCAGAAGCCACTTCTTTCCCCAACAGTACGCCTTCAAATGTGTCCCAGAATATGACTGATGCTTAACGAGATTTGAGCTTTTAAAGCACAATAACGGCGAAATCAAGCAGTTAAGCTGTTTTCAGGGTTCCTTCACACAAATCCTACTCGTATTAGCGTAGGAATAAAATGAAAACCGGTTCTTACGGGTCTGAATGGAATAAAGTAACTGTTTATACTTGGGAGGTAAATAAGGGAATATCATTAAAATGAGTTAGCCGACGGTTAAATCGCGTAGCTGTATTTTTTTTTCTATACAAATTTGGTCCGGGCCAGAAACCATACATGTTTGGTTTGTAACCCTCAAAATCAACTCCGATTTTCACTTTTTTCGAAAAAAAAAAGATTTTTTCAAAAAAAAAAGGTTTTTCGTAATGCGATGGGTCCTACGTAAGTTATGGTAACTTGAAATACGCAACTTTACAGCAGAGCAGTTTAAAGTTGAAAATTGATGCCGTAGATCCATTTTTTAATGGATCCTGTTAAAATTTGGTACGAATGTCGACAATAATTTAGTGTTTAAACTTGTCTTACTAATATTTAAAAAAAGCCCTTGGTTTGGCTGCAATTGTTCTTACGATACTTTTAAGTGGATTAAAGGTTTCGATAAGTATTGTTTGTGATACTAACCATGTTGTGCGTCGGAATAGCTTGCGCATTAAATATCGTAAGTACAACAAACCATGACTTACGTGGGAATAATGCTATACAAATGTAAGACATACTACAATGTACTACGGGGAGTTAAACCAAAAATGAATGGAATCTTTAAAAAAAAACTATAATTGTTATTTTAAGATTGATAAGTATTAAAACACATTACTTCAGAAATATTTTGTCATTATAAATAAATGTTTATAACTGTTATAAACATTTATTTATAATGACAAAATATTTTGTATTCTTCGGTGAATAGATTATCTCTTTTTGCTAAAGTACCTACTAATAGTATTTTTTGAGATGGTTTTAAATGTTAATAAGCACCGAATTATGCACTAAATGCGCTTAACCTAAGTTTTAATGAGATCAGTTTAACAAAATCCTCACTAATTTTGATGCCACACGAATAGGACATCAAGTCAAGTCAAGTCGGGGTTGGATGATAAAACATGTAATCATATCAGTATTGTCTGACACATAACCTCAATATTTCTGCAAACAAGTTATGATTTAAAAAAACGTATAGTTAATAGTTATTTATTCTTAAACAGAATGTAAAAGTAACAATCAAGCGTGCACATCATTGAATATACCTCACGCGACGTTCAAAAGTACGTGATTATGGTGTAATAATGGTAAACAGACCTGTTTGGTTTTGTTTTGTTTTATCATTTATATTGACCCCGACTTTATATCCAGAGGAGTTACCGTGACGTACTAAAGCAGTTCAAATTAGGATGAAAGAAAGTGACAAAGCTATAGCAGTTATACAGCTCTGTCCCTTTCTCTCAACCTAAACTGAACTGCTTTAGTATGTCATGGAAACCCCCAGTTCTTAAATCATATCATCATAAATTTAATGAGATCAGTTTAATACCAACACAAAATCCGCACTTATTTTGAGGTCACACGAATATAAGAACAATAATAAAACAACAATAATCATACGAAAAACAAATCTTCTAAACAATTCTAGACAAAATAAATGAGTCTTAATTTGTACATTAATCTAATTTGTCGATAAACACTGGTAAACGTTAGGACTTATGTATTTGTACTAATTTATGTTTAATTAATCCGAGTTATCGTGGAACATCGGTTTCTCGATGTATACTGCATTAAGAGTCTTAAAAAAAATCACTTGAGACCTTAAGATTAATCCTGTTACTGCATAAACTTAATAAATCATCATTTGGACTTGAGAGAAGTGCGTGGAGCTAACCCCATGTGCTTCTGTCTAATTCACTAGAGAAAATATGTGATATCCATGGACTTTTTTCTCTAATAAGTCCTTGGGAGTGTCTATAAATAACGTGACATTGCCAAAATACATTCTAACAGGAGTGAAGGCCATAAATAAAAATTAGAAATCATCAATGTTTGCTTTCGAAATAGACAACCGATTTGAATAAAACGGAGTGCGAGATGATGGATCTGATTTATTTTCAATATAGTCTGTATTTCAACAGCTTTTCCCCAAACCAGAATACCGTACGACATAACACTATGAAAATAACATAAAAAGCGAGCTGTCTCAACATTGGTGAGTTGCCTGATTTTCCTAACAGCATAAGCTGCCAAACTTAATTTACCTGGTGGTACTGCAATACTCCACTTCATTGCAAGTTTTTGTCTATAGTTATCCCTAAGAAAAGCGCCTTATCTACTATTTCCAACCATTTAGAAATATTTCGACCTATACCTCTAAATTCTAACGGTCTAACATTAGGCAAACCTAATATAATTAATTTTCTTAGCATTGAGTAGCAAATTGTTACTAGTAACGGCCTGGTTACGAGCATGCCACTATTAGAGGTATCGTAGCGCAATGTGATAAAAGGCTAAACACTTACCCCCTTACTAGTAAACGTTGAGTAACGGTGGTATAGCTATACAATATTTTGTCCTTATCTGACAAGTTCAAATGTCACAATGACAGATAAGGACAAAACATTGCATAGCTATACCACTGTTACTCAACGTTCATTAGTAAGGGGGTTTCAATATAGAGGTGTACTTAAAGAAAAAATCGTGCCTCTAAAAACCCAAAATCATACCCAAATCAGCGATGCTAATAAAACCAATAAGTTTACAGACTCTGCTGCAAGTTAGTATCATTAGAACATGATAACATGCTCTTGCGCATGCGGTGCGTTGTAAAGCAAAGCCTCATCATCCTTGTCTTGAGGATCGTCACTGATTTCCTTGTCAATTTCGCTGAATACACTTTTTCAAGTAGGTAGCTATGCATTGACCGGTTATCAGGTCCAAATGGAAGTAGGAATTCTGTAAGAAAAATAAAAATGAAGGAAAAATTTGTAACTGGTAATAGGTATAATATCGTATGTTTATTTCTCATCCGGAGTAAACTATAGCAAGTAAGACTTACAACAAACAAAATTAATCACAATCCGAAGTATACTATTGTAAGTAATTGTACCACGTGTTTTTTTTACAAAAAAACCGTCGTAAATAATCGTAAGTCATACATACAATAGCTTTTAGATGCTAGGCTCCAACGTAAATGACCGTTAGTAATAGTTACCATATTGTACGCTGGAACCTACAATTAAATAAATATAGAATAAAAAAATAGAAATCTAAATGCACTTACCTGATTTTGTAGATGTATCCGATGCAGTGTCATTTCTACGTCTTTTTTTAATGGGACTTTCTCCTCCTACCGCGTCATCGTTTGAATTACAACTGTTTTTCGTTTCTGGGCTATGGATTTTTCGCATAATAATTTCGTTCTCGACGAAACGTTTGGTACTTTATTAGCATAAATAGACTTTTTGTTAATATTACGTTTCGTATGGAGCATCTAAAACACAAATTTTGTTAATACCCAACTAAAACATGAACACAGCCGCCGCCCCGCGTAGCCGGTCGCAACTGACACATGCGATGCGTAAGCGCGCGCGGCGCTCCCCGCGCCGTCCCGCGTACTTTGTCGCCAAGGTACTTACGATAGAAAACGTCGGAGCCGTTTGAAACATACCACCGTTTACGTTTCTAAAAACTGGTTTAAACTACGAATTTGCTTTTTTTTGTTTTAGATACTAATAGTAATGGAATAATACTATGCATTTTTGCTATAAACCGAATTTTGCCATTTTGTGGGTTACGATAACTTACGTAGGACCCATCGTAGGTATATCTACAACATATTCAAATATCTTAAAGTTATGACTAGTTTTATACGTTATCGCATTTTGTATGCATTTTCTCAGGTTCACAATACTCTTCAGAGTAAAGAGAAGGAGGATGGAGTTGAGAGGGGAGGAAGTATCTATTACTCTACATAAGTTTATAAAGGGTTGATCAACATCATTCATTCAACATTAAAACAATTTCAACAAACATACAAATGCCCACTAGGGCCGCGTACATAGCGATCCGTTTTACAGCAGGCCTTTCGCGTAACATCACTCGCAATCACAATCGTTTTCATTTTGAAAATCGAAGGCTTGTCTGCATACAAAATAAAACCAATTGTTTTGTTTTGAAGCCGATCGCGATTGCGAGTGAGTTACGCGAAAGGCCTGCGGGTCCGTTATTTGATGGCGTATGTAGATGTATGAGCGAGTTCACACCCAAAACAGTATTCTGGATCCAGTAAAAAAGAAGATTACAAGGTGAAAAGATCCGTTAAAACGGATCCTGTAAAATGGACGTTCTATGTGTAAAAGTAAAAATTCAATAAAAGCTTATTCATGTAACAAACAATTAAGAAAAATCATTTTTGAATAGCTATAAAAATAATAAGATTTGTTCCTATCTCTTTCCAGCAAAACATTAAATATGGAGTTTATATGGCCGATCTGTTACATGACGTCACAGTGCATAATAGGATTTCTCCGTCTAATCACTGTCTAATTAGTAGTTTAAAATCCTTTGCGTCATCCGTATTTCTTAGCCGATTTTAATTTCACTTCAGCTGATCCCTTTTACGTTCTTTTTATTATTTTGTTGAGAAATTCAATTAAAAAAATCCATGCATATTCTCCATGAATGATAATTACTCGCAACTCATTTACCTTTGTTTTATTTACATTCCGTAAAACTACCCAACTATGGTCCTGACCTACAACAATAGTCCAACTTTACTTATCACATTATTCTAAAAATATGATAGCTTTAGCTATAGCTTAAGTTTAGAGCAATCAATTTTAGGCCAAACAGTACATAATACCTACTAGTAATAGCAGTAAGCTAATCATATTTTAGTTAGTTAGAATAATGTAATGAGGCAAACTGGACTATTGTTGCAGGCTAGGACCATAGTTGGCTAGTTTTACGGTACTTAAAGCTGACCTTTCCCCACCAAAAATCTACTTAATTATTTTAGTAATCTGTTATTGACATATTATTATACTACTCGCTACTCTCGCTATTTTTCCCGTTGGGAGTCGATTTTTGCAAAACTCTTTCTTGCCGTAGTGCACCCCTAGACTTCATAAGCCATCCCAGCGGTTTGGGCTGTGCGTTGATATGTCACGCAGTCACGCAGTCAGTTTCTTCTTATATACATATAAAGGGGTTTGGGTAAAAGTGTTGTCATTTGCAAAGTTCATACATTTTCAAGGTGAGCGGCCATTCGTAAAGGTGGCAAATTATGATAGAATTATTAAAAATAAACATAATTTATTATGTAATGTAATACTCTTAAGTGCATCGGAGCTGAGGTATTTAAATATTCATGCTTGGGCGTACTTTTGTACTAAAACCTGAACACTTAAATCTTAAAATTCTCCGCTCCGATATTATTTAACGCCATAAATTATATATATCTATATGTATTTAGAGGTCCTTTAAATAACTATGTAAGAATCATCCGTGGCAGCTGAAAAAAAAAATGACAATAATCTTCAAACAAATTTACCCAATGCCCTTTCGGTCAAGTCGCCTTGACCATTTTCATGCATTTTAATCTTTAAAGAAAAAGATAAACAGACATTCGCAACAATACAAAATCACAGCATACATACAAAAAGAACAACAGAAAAATTGTTGCGAAACAGTCCCAACTCAGCTGCACTGCTTTTTGTCTTTATATGCTAGGAGAAATCTCCCATTCTGCTTTTTACAAAAATAGTATCCATGGTATGAGTGTTAAGATATTCAATAATATTCCCGACGTATTTAAATCTCTAGATGAAGTCCATTTCAAGAAATCTCTAAATAATTGGCTATTAAATAAGATGTTTTACTCCATAGATGAATTTTTAAATAATAAAGGAAAACTGTAAATTGAATTTTTATGCTGCTGACATTATATTAAACATTATTGTATTATATTACGAGTATAACTAACTGCGTTGACATTTGTATACATTTATTTAATGCTTGCTCTATCGTTAGACTTAGGACATATAATTATTGTACACCATTAATATGGTAGGTCATGGACTAGGTCACCTTAAATATTGTAACATCTTGTATACCTGTGATCGGACAATAAATAAAATTTGATTTGATTTGATTTGAAAAAAAAAGCAAAACTTCATAAACTGATCGTACACCAATAAAAAATTACGAAAAAATTCAATATGTATAAAAATAGGCCGCTCGATTCGTATTCATGCATGTAGCACGTTCGTAGCAGCTTTTCGGCTACGACTTTATCGACGTGCTACAACAAACATGTAGCAATATTCGTCAGCAAAAGCGGTACGACACCAAACGGCTCGTACTATATTGACCGTTCACTTCAAAGAGAACCTTACGGTTTTTGGTGGTTTAGCCGTTTTTCTCATTTCTTTTAAACAAAACACGTGGCATTAGTATTCAAAATAGCGTAAACGCCCGATGGCATAAGATAGGTTTTTTATCAATCATTAAAAAATATCTGAATTTAGATATATATTCACGAATTTAGTGAGTTTTTTTGTATCACTGTTATTGCGGAACTCAATCTCTAACCCTATGGATTGAATTCGTCTACAAAGCGATTCATTAAACCGTTGAAGACAACATTCAAACCGTTTTTGGTTTGAACATAAGTACCTACTTGTATTCAGTTACGTTTTATTTTAATTGAGTCTATTTTTTATTAAAACAGGATTGGATTTTACTAGCGTGTAAACTAATAAAAAAAAAATTAAAACCGATTTCCTATAGTGTTTAATTAGAGTATACAAAAATAAAGTTATTTCATAATGTGTAGAATCGTAAACCTCCTGTTCTGTTACCAAGTGTCTCTCACTTTTTGGTAACGAAAAAAAAGTTTTTATGAAGATCATTTGAAACGGTAGTTTAAAAACAACAAAATTGCTCCAATAATGATATTGTACCAAGTCAAACATCAACCCTGAGTTCTGTGTAACATTTCCCTTTAAAACAATTCCATAACATATTTATAATATAAATTCATTGAACTGAGAAAATTTTGAAATGTACTACAAGAAATACGAGCGAACTCACGTCATAGCCCAGGAGCTCACGCTCGAAATGTATGTATTAAACATCGTCACATTTTAGAGTACTATCATTTTTCTCTAAACCTATAAAAGAACGAAAAAAAACTAATTTCACGCACTGAGCAATGAGCTAAATTATATTATACTAATGTTATAAATGTGAAAGTTTGGGTGTGTATGTGTGTGTGTGTGTGTGTGTGTGTGTGCGCGTGTTAGTTGGTTACTCCTTCACTAGTTCGATTAACTACAGCTCGAATAACTCGCCTTAATTAGTTAATAACTATATGAAAAGCAAGCTTTAAAAACCCGACTGCATTTTTTATACTGTCGTCGATATACCTACCTACATATGTTAATAATTGACATTTTGCCATTCTTGTTATTTCTATTTTAACAGTAATAATAAAAAATAATAAAAAAATCGGTCAAGGGATTTAGAAGTTATAGTGCAATAAAGAAACTCACATACATACATACATACATACATACAAACATGAACCCTGAAAACATTACACTCCTTTTTTGGGGCAGTCGTGTAAAAAGTGTAGTGCATCCAATAGTGCTGCGCCTCTATTCTAGGCGGTAAAATCCAAATCGTATTTGATCTGTTTTGATATTGTTTTTAACTCTCCGCCATTACTGTCAAGTAAATAAGAGCTAACATAATGTTGAAAATACGATAACAGGTCGAAGGCTATGGTTTGATGGCCCAGGGCCTCTATCTTCAGGGTAAACCCATGTTGCCTTTGACAGGTTATTAAAAAAATACGTCAACCTGTCAAAAGCAATATGGTTTTACCAAGTAGAATAGAGACCACAGCCAGCAATAATATATTATTCAACATTGCGCGCAAAAATATCTGACACGTCTTTATTACTAGAGGTATAAGAGCGTGTCAGATATTTGGTCGCCTAATGGCTGACATTTTTGCTGGTGACTGTACAAACTGGTTGCATAATTTCTAAACTAGTTTCAGGGGTGTTATTCTCTCAAAAAACGGCGGTCGGTCGGACGGCCGAGCGAATCGAAGCGGCGAGTTTAAGTAGTGCCGTCCGAGCGAACAAAACACATTTTAGAGCGTGCATTGTCAATTAGGCAGCCTTATACGTTCGAGAAGTCATGCTGCCAAATTGAATACACGCGCTATAATGTGTTTTGTTCACTCTGACGGGACTACTAAAACTGGGATCCCCTTGGATCGCATAATTTGTTTTACACTATTATTGTTTCGCATAATTGATTTGGCATAATTTGTATTGGCATAATAGAACTGTCGCATAATAATACTTTGACCTAATACTTTTTTGGCATATAACGCTATTAGAATAATTTCAGTTGGACTAATTTGTATTAGACTAATACACATTATGCATATTATTGTTTGGGCTAATAATTATTTGTTATATTTGTCATTAACCATAATTTCAGTTTTCTAAATGAATAAAATACAGTTTCGTTGTTAAATATTAGGTATGGTTAAATTAGGTCACGTTAGGTACATTAGGTTGGGTTAGGTTAGTATGATATCCAGGCGCGAAGCGCCCAAGCAACGCAGAATAGGAGGTCCGCGAAGCGGACCTCCGTCGACATCGCCTTATTTTCTAAATATATATAACCACAAAACCAAAACTAACCTTTTCTCGTAGTACGTCTACGAATTTCGCTATAGAAATTGTATTGCTATGTGCCATTTGCACATGACTATTTTTTAGGACAATACTGGTATGCATTTTGTAATGATGCCAATTTATTATTATGACTTTTTGTATTTATTCCATTTGACGTTAGTCTTCATGACGATTATGCTTTTTGTATTTATGCTTTTTAATTTTATGCGTAAAAAGATATGCGTAAAGATGATTATGCACATCGCTATTTCGGCTAAAAGCAATTATGCGTAACAATATTATTACAAATAATTTTATGCCATCCAATAGAGAACCACTTAAACTCGCCGCTTGGACAATCACTCGTTCGTCCGTCCGTTCGTCGTTGTAGAGAGAATCACACCCCTGCCCATAGATTTTGATTATCGTTATTCCCGGTTCCCATCGGTTAAAAAGTAGCCTATGTATTAATCCAGTGTATAAGCTATCTCCATTCAAATTTCATCCAAATCCAGTTGCAGCGTGAAGGAGTAACAAACTGACACACACACACAAACTTTCACATTTATAACATTAGTAGGATTGTTAGAAAAAAGAAGTCGTTAGCTCTTCGACTGTAGCGTGTGAAGTCAAACAAATAACTCGTTTAACCTACTTCGCCGAATATCCATCAAACGAATTGCCGAGCATCAGTTGTGTGAATTTTACTGGCGCAGGAGTCAATGTGGATTGTTACTCGCAGTAATAGAAACCTATTTGTTACGGAACCTGCTGGGTTTGGGCAAAGGGAGATCTATGTTATGCCTTTCAAAGATTTAAGGTATCTTATAAATGGTGATTGCATAGTTTGTCTTTTTACCCGAACGACCAAGGAGTCATGTTTTTCACTTTTTCAACGGATATATCGGCACCAATGAGGGCCCTGCCAAGATGCATCGCGCTAACTAGCGTTTCTATTAGTTTCGTTTTTAAACCAATCGCGTCACTGGTAGATCACGTGACTCTTCGTATCACGTCATCTACCAGTGACGCGATTGGTTTAAAATCGAATCGAATAGAAACGCTAGTTAGAGCAATGCATCTTGGCAGGGCCCTCAGGTTCAACCACAGATATAAATACACATAGATAACGCAAATGCATATACTTCGCGTGTCCGAATCCGGACTTAAACCCTGACCAAGTTCCGGGGTTGGCCGTCGCTACTGACGTTCCGCGCGCCTGTTGTTGCAGCCAGGCGGCCCACAGTGGTGCGCGTTGTATGGAGCCGCGGAATTAATTGTTTTTTTTTAGGTTAATGGATAAAACAACACATTTCAAATATATTTATAAGTATAGTAATATCATTCCAACTAATATTTAAAATAAAACCTACATTGATTGAACTTAAAATAAAATATACAATCAGGTGTTGCTTTATTGAATTCACAAAAGTAAATGATGCACAATGTTGTAAATACCCTTTTTATACTATTTTATAATTTAATAGTCTTTGTAATTGCCCTCATTACCATCGATAACGCATTTAAGTATTTTTCTTAGAAAAATAAGCTCATTCATTAATGAGGTAGCAATAAAAAGTTTGCAAATTATTGCAGCTAGAACCAATTAAATAATGATCTCGATTAAATAATGTGTAAATATTGTTGTATTAGAGCTTGAGGGTCGTTGTAGCTAAAAAGTTATAGCCAATGAAATGTAATATTTAGGCGAGAAATGCTATCAAATTCTTACAGCCCTAAAATTACTCATAATTTAAGAGAAACCATAAATGTTATTTCATTTACAATAGTAGGAATAATGTTTCTTGTATATAAATGAAACATGTTAAACAAAATCAATAACTTGAGAGGAATACACCCTTTGCAAATGCAAGGTATTTTTAACGTTTATTTCATGCGAGTGCATTTGTACGAGTTTGGCGGCCTAATTTATTTATAAAAATAATATATATATGCAATATTTTATTAGATCATAGGTATTTGAAATGTTTTATATACATATCAGATAAAAAATGTGACTACTGATGACCATCCCAAAATTGAATTAATTCCGCCGTTGTCCCACTGTGCGGCCGTGAAAATTAAGAAAATGCCTCGTTGCGTGATTATAAACTGCAATAGCCCTATCCAAAGACTTTAAATCGATTTTGCGCGGAAAACGGAAAATTCTCTTCTTTTGGTACGTCCCAGTTGGTAGGAAAAAGTGACACGGTTAGTTTTCATACAAATTGAGGTGTTTACGTTTTCTATGTGTATTTATATCTGTGGGTTCAACTCCAACGATGGACATAAAAAAAAGCAAAATAGACCTGAGTGTCTACGAAGCAAGGTTGACTTGAGGTTTGACTTTAAGCTGTCATTAGCGTCTTTTTTTATTTGACATGGTATTAAAAAAGTTAAATATGTCTGGTTTTTTATAATATGTTAATATCGAAGTTATACTTAGTATTATCCTTGAATATACAGCCAAGCAGCAGAGTTCATGTTGTTGTGTTCATTTGTGGGATAACCGGTGAAATTGATATCATAGAGGCATTCCATCTTAGTCCAGGTTGACTACGCATTAGCAGTCTTAGGATTGTAGTCTTGTGATTGCAAAGTCTATTGGGTGCCACTAACCACCTACCTCATATTTCACCACCCTGAAAATTTCAGGTGACAGGTAACATTTCAGTATACATGGCGCAGCTTATATGAAACCCAGTGATGTATCAGCGAGTTAACTTTGCAATGTATACTGAATTGTCACTTATCACGTGTAATTGTCAAGATAATGAAATAGGGGGCCGGCGGCCTGTATACTCGTTTGCTTTCTCTATGGCATTAAAAATAAAAAAATGAATTGAAACTTGTATTATTGAATTATTTTTAATAAAACTCCTTATTAACTTTAATTCACGTATAATAATCAGGGTTCGGAGTTTTCATAGCACGCTAAAACTAAAAAGAGCTAAGGAGTCGAAATTTATATTAAAACTCACTCCATACTCATACTCATCCACAGTTTATTCATATCTTTAAAAAAGAAAGTAACAATTCCTTCTATTTATATAAATTTCTTGTTATACTTTAACATACATACAAACAATCACGCATCTTTCCCGTGGGGGTAGGCAGAGACCAATTCCTTGCGACCACTTGCTACGATCCAAACTTCTCTCGCTTCCTCCACACACATAAGTCTCTTAATCTACACTCATATTCATACATCGGGGTTTTCGGTGCGGGAATGTTTGACATTAGCCAAAAAGTAGGTATTGACTTGAAAAACAGAATATACCTAAGGTTTCTACCTAATGAATAAGGAATTGAAAAAAAAAGTATTTTATAAATAAAATGGTCAATCATTATCAAACTCTTCAGTTAAGTCCCAACTCATTTATAGGAAAATACGTCACAAATATCGGACGCGTAAAGATTGATATATGACATTTATATGCACCTATAACAACTGCCGACGTAGAAAGATGAAATGAAATGATGAAATGAAAAATATTAATAATTTATTCTGAAAATCGTATCAACTACTAAATTTACTGCAAGTAATTAATTAAAGTTATTTTAATTATTATCTCATAGCCTTGGTAGTAAAGCCAAAGTACTACGTGAGTTAAAATAAAATTATATCATAGTGAGTATACAATTCGCAGAGAGGTAGTTATTCATTAGGCATAATATATATTTTCTCTTATTAACCTATCTGTTTATCTCTGTTTCTTAAATCATTCCCGCACCGAAAACCCCGATGTATGCTCATATTATAAGTCCTCTATTATGCGTCAAAAACCCGTAGGCAATGACCAGCACTACCTGTGTTAGTAGGTGAAAGCGATGACAGCTGTTAATTTTGGAAGATGTTCCAAATTTGGATGTCATTACCTTACAATATTCGATAACGTAATTTCAAAATTACGTTACAGCTGTCATCGCTGTCACCTACTTACTACCACAGATAAGGGTAATGCTGGTCATTTGCCTTTCGGTTTCTGAACCGATCTTAGAGTACTTATAATATGTGTGTAGATATAGTATTGTACGAGAATCTGTATAATTAGCATTACAACACTTGTGTGATCTATTATGAAACTCGCCTTGCGGCTCGTTTCATAAACCACACTCATGTTTTAATGCCTGTCAATACGCAATCGTCACGTAAACTACTATAATACACGTGCGTCGGTTACTTTAACATAATCTGATGAAAGACATTTTTCCTATAGCTACATGCTTTACGATCGTAAATACTTTACTTTTAATACTTTTTTTATTTAAATGTTTTGTTTATCCAGAAATAAAATTAAAACAATTTGAACAATAGTTTTTATATTTAAATTAACAATTAAATAATAATTAAAGAATGCAATAAATAAATGAGTATGAGTATGAGTATGACGTGAGTTTTATTTTTTAGTCGACTCCATAGCTCGCTTTAGTTTTAGCCCTGAACCCTGAAATTTATCATCAAGATAAAAACGACAGTTGAAACTCGATAGGTCTCCGTTATGTACAGTGAAGATCAAATTCAAATTTAAAATGTCTTTATTTGCTCCAAATGTGGTACAAAGGATGGTAGTTACATAATCAAAACGCGCCGGTTCAAAACTTCAAAAGGTACTTTCAATTGACTAAAATACAAGAAACACAATGAGAGCTTTAATATTATTTACGTAACACCTGGCCATAATGTGAGTTTTATCGCACGCTGCGCGCACGGTAAAACTCGCATTGTGGCCAGGTGAAGACGTAAAATTGTGTACTCATCACGGGCAGTAAAAAAGAAAGCCCTCTATCGCATATTTACAACCCTCGCCTACGGCTCGGGTCTCAAATACCTGCGATTTCGGGCTTTCTTTCTTTTACAGCCCTTGTTAAGTAATGTACTATATTAGTCCTTATTTCTCATTGTGACATTCGTATCTGAGAGAAAGTGACAAAGCATACTTTTAATAATATAAGATTATTTTGCGTTTATCAACAGCTTACAGGAAGAAAGAGGCTATTAAAAAATAATGTACTCGTGTCTTGTAGAACTTACAGCTCAGTTTTTATCAGACTTTTATTCTTTTTTGTTTTCTGCAAATACAAGTGCTCTATTTCAAGCAAAGTTTTGTCCTTCGCTTCGGGCAAGAAAAAGTAAGCCGAAACAAAAGTGAGGATGACAGACAAACACAAAACGGGAACTTCGTCAAACATATCAGAGAATAATTCAATAATAACATGGATAACACAGTGAGCACAACCGAAAAAGGCTGACATTATAGTTATTTTTGTGGAATCATTTCAATTAATTTGGGAACAAAAATTCCAATTGGCCCACAAGTAATCACTAGGTATGAAATATTGCCGGCAGATGATAAGAAGTAAATCCTCCTGGACAGTTTCAGAGAAATTAAAGCAGTTACTAAAGCACAAACAACGTTTACAATAATTGTGTACGCTAATTTTTCTCGGTCATTACCTAGCATCTCCTCAAAATGTGAAAAATAACTTGATGTAAAGAGAACAGGAAATGCCACCAGCAAGGGGGCGTAAAACATCTTAGAAGATCCTTGTCGTGGTGTTTCTTCTATCAACGCTTGGAGCTCATCTCTGGAGCGAGAACCTTGGCCTCTTAAAGCGAAAAACTCTTGTTCGCTCTCCTCAGATCCTCTTTTCGATGCTAACCAGTATGGTGACTCCGGCCAAGCCATGATCGAGAAAATACACCCAATCACCAATCCAAAATTAAAGAACTCATATTCCCACATCCAATAGACGTTTGCCGTCAATCAAGAGCTGATCCTTAGAACAGCGAAGTTAACTATAAGGAGAGCCATCCTGAGCTTTGGCCATACGACCGGGGTCAGAAACATCGTTGCTGCTTGAACCACCGGAAGAAAAAATACGGAAGAATAACGATGTGATGAAGAGAAGGAACAGCGAGATCAGTAACAGTCTTCGTCCCTTGTACTCGGCGAGGACTATTAACATTAGCAGTCCAGGCACAGCCACCAGCGAAGAGTAGACTGTAACTGCAAGCAAAAAGTTGTGAGTTAAATTATCTTAAAGGAGCGACCACACCGCTCCTCAAAATACGGTGACGGTACGGAGTCGCAGTGACGTGCCGTAAACGTTACGGAAGCGGTGTGGAGAGTATGCGGTGTGGTCGCTCCTTAAAGCGCATAGTTTTCAAAAAAAGATTCTCAATATGGCATTATTTCTCAGTTCGTCGAAATATCTAAATATATTAAAGAAGAAAATGACTGAGTGACTTACTGACATATACGCACAAAAACCGTTGGAAATAGGGGGAGTAGTGGAGCAGGAAACTAATTCTGCCCTCCTAAATAAAAAGGACGCATGCGCAATTTGATAGTCAAAGTAAATTTAACCCCTCTTCTTAAGAAATAAGATCACTAAAACATACGCGGTTCTATGAGACATACGCTTGAATTTGTATCATTTCCTCGCATTGTTTGAAAAAAACATTATTATATGCCTTGGCGGAAACGGGATTGCATGACTTGTATATGAGCAGTCCTAGTCAGGTAAAGTCCTAGTTTCCGGGCCTAGAAATAATGTACTAGTTATTTTAGAAAAAAAGTTTATTTTATAGTCAAAAGCTGACTTTAATAAAGTTAGACTCATTACCTAGCATGTTGAAAAAAAGTTATTTATTCCGTTTTTGAAGGCGTTTTTTTGATTTCTAAAACATAATTTTATTTTACAATTATTAAATTATAGGTCATTTCAAGCTCGTCAAAAGCAACGCCACGTCAAAGTTTTATTCATAATTATATTAGAAAAGGGATAAGTTTTCCTTTGTACATACCTTTTGTGTTTCTGTTTCTTTTTAAGTTTGTTATTTTATGTTTGTTCAATAAAGAGTTTACATACATAAATACTTACCAAAGTAAATTATTAAATTCGTGCAATAACGCAATCTGTACTTAACTTCTCATAGGGGATCCGTGCCGTGGCTGCAGAATGTTAGGCACAAAATAATAAAGATGATGTTCGCCTGAAAAAAAAAATGGTTAAAAAATATGTATTCCCATTTTCTTAATAGCTTTCGGCTGGCTATCGCTATCACGCTTGCACTCGCAACTGACAGTATATTTGTGTGTGTGTCATAGGAAAACAAAGATTGCCGATAGCTATTAGGGAAATGGTAGCGCTGCACTATATTATTGTTATTTATATACCATATTCTTTTTGAAATTTATTAAACCTATGTATATACCATAAATTTTTACCAATCTCTTTAACCTATTTTCAGTTTTGTTCAATTGTCAAACGGTAATAAATACATACAAGCGTCAGACTTGGTGTGGTTACAGTGCAAACCCTACAAAAAAATAACAAATTAAAACTGGGCAACTGTGTGTCAGGCAGCATGGAACCCTCGGTGCGCGACTCCGACATGCACTTGACCGTTTTTTTTTTAAACGTACCTACCTAATATATAGGTTGCCCGTCGTCCTGTTCGCGTTAGCAATGGTGGGATGCATTTTGAAGGGCAATCAGATTTCAGTAGATAGATACAGCTTTTATGAAACTATTATCAGATTTAATTTATTCACTTCTATATCCATTTAATAACTTAAAATGGAACTATAATTAGGTACAACTGCTTCAACTTTAAAAAAATACGTGCTTTCCATTTGAGGTCACTGCAACGAATGACATGAACTGGCTAATTCAGGAGTAATTAATAATTAGCAAGCAAATTAGACTAATTGAGATATTCTGGGTCGGCAGGATACCTATATTTAGATCAAAATAAATGTGCCAATCTTAAAACGTTACATTTTGTCATCTCTACATAGTATAAAAAAAATCGTTTCCTGCCGCCTGTCCCTCTGTATACGCTTACTGTGATATTTCAAACTACGCAACGGATTTTAATGATGTTTTCATCACTAGATAGTCTTTCAAAAAGATTTTTTATTTATAATCTATTTGGTGTAATTACTACAGGAAGGTGTTTTACAACAAGGCGAGAGTTATGTAAAAGACCAAGTAAAAAAATACACCGAGACCTTGAAGACATTATTAATGTTATGAAAAATTATAGATTTGAGGGGCTATCACCGCTCGCGCCGCGAGGCGCAGCACCGCTCTTGCACGCCGCGCGTACGCCGCGACCCTGAATATCTCAATTAGTCTAATTTGCGTGCTAATTTTTAATTATTCCTGAATTAGCCAGTCCATGTCATTCGTTGCGGTGACATAAAATTGAAAGCACGTATTTCTTTAAAGTGAAACATGTCCACCTAATTTTTGTTCCATTTTAAGTTATTTCATAAAAGGTGTATCTATGTACTGAAATCTTAATAGGCATTATTATCATTCAAAATGGAACTTAGTAGTACTAACGCGAACAGAACGACGGGCAACCTATACAGGCAGGTACGTTCAAATAAAAATACCGGTCAAGTGCATGTCGGACTCGCGCACCGAGGGTCCCATGCCGCTCGACACACAGTTGCCCAGTTTTAATTATTTATTGTTTTATAGGGTTTGCACTGTAACCACACGAAATTTGAAGCTTGTATATTTATTACCATTTGACGAATGAACAAAAATAAAAATAGATTTAAGAATTTGTTAGAAATTAGTGGTTTATAAATAGTGCAGTGCTACCATTTCCCTTATAGCTATCGGCAATCTTCGTTTGTCTATGACACGCGAGTGACAAATATACTGTCAGTTGCGAGTGCAAGCGTGATAGCGATAGCCAACCGAAAGATATTAAGAAGCTCGGAATACATAAATTGTTTTTTTTTTTCAGGCGAAAGTCATCTTTATTATTTTGTGCCTATCATTCTGCAGCCAAGCTACGGAGCACCTGTCAGAAAGTTCGTACTTTGGTAAGAATGTATGTATGTAAACTCTTTATTGCACAAACAAATTACAAACTAAAAAAGAAACAGTAATACAAAAGGTATGTACAAAGGCTAATTTATCCCTTTTTTAATATATGACTAAAACTTTCCCACGGCATTGCTTGTGATGAGCTTGAAATTACCTATAATTTCTTATAAATTGAGAAGTGGAACTACATATCAGCATATTATGATCACGAATAAGTATAAAAATGATTTAAAAAAACAAAAAAAACACCAACAACGCAAATAATAACTTCTTTTAAACATAGGTAGGTTAAAAATAAGTCAGTCCAACTTTACTGAAGTAACGTTAACGGCACGTCACTGCGATTCCGTACCGTCACCGTATTTTGAGCAGCGGTGTGGTCGCTCCTTTAAGATAATGTAACGCACAACTTATTTTTGCTTGCAGCTACAGTCTACTCTTCGCTGGTGGCTGTTCCTGGGCTGCTAATGTTAATAGTCCTCGCCGAGTACAAGGGACGAAGACTGTTACTGATCTCGCTGTTCCTTCTCTTCATCACATCGTTATTCTTCCGTATTTTTCTTCCGGTGGTTCAAGCAGCAACGATGTTTCTGACCCCGGTCGTATTGTGTGAATACACCAGCCCAAAGCTCAGGATGGCTCTCCTTATAGTTAACTTCGCTGTTCTAAGGATCAGCTCTTGGTTGACGACAAATGTCTATTGGGTGAAAGAATGTGACTTATTTAATTTTGGATTGGCGATTGGGTGTATTTTCTCGATCATGACTTGGCCGGAGTCTCCATACTGGTTAGCGTCGAAAAGAAGATTCGAGGAGAGCAAACAAGAGTTTTTCTCTTTGAGAGGCGAAGGTTCTCGGTCCAGAGACGAGCTCCAAGCGTTG
The DNA here is from genome assembly GCA_946894065.1 of Acleris literana. Taxonomy (NCBI): domain Eukaryota; kingdom Metazoa; phylum Arthropoda; class Insecta; order Lepidoptera; family Tortricidae; genus Acleris; species Acleris literana. The sequence continues at coordinate 9,120,927 of OX335692.1, forward strand.
ATAGAAGAAACACCACGACAAGGATCTTCTAAGATGTTCTACGCCCCCTTGCTGGTGGCATTTCCTGTTTTCTTTACATCAAGCTATTTTTCAAATTTTGAGGAGATGCTAGGTATTGACCAAGACAAATTGGCGTACACAATTATTGTAAACGTTATCTTCGCTTTAGTAACTGCTTTAATTTCTCTGAAATTGTCCAGGAGGATTTACTTCTTGTCATTTGCGGCCATTTTATTTATGATTTTAATGCTCGGATGGCTTTTGCATTATTACTATAATGATAACATACAAGTGAAGATAGTTTTGATTCTTATTTCATACATAGTGATTACTTGTGGGCCAATTGGAGTTTTTATTCCCATATTAATTGAAATAATTCCACAAAAATATGTATCTATAATTTCAGCCTTTTTCGGTTGTGCTCACTGTGTTATCCATGATATTATAGAATTATTCTCTGATATGTTTGACGAAGTTCCTATTTTGTGTTTGTCTGTTATCCTCACTTTTGTTTCGGCTTACTTTTTGCTGCCCGAAGCGAAGGACAAAACTTTGCTTGAAATAGAGCGCTTGTATTTGCCGAAAACAAAAGAGAATCAAAATCTGATAAAAACTGAGCTGTAACTACAAGACAATAATACATAACATTATTAACTAACCTCTTTCTTCCTGTACGTCGTACGTCGTAAGATGTCGATAAACGCACTGTAAACCTATATTATTTAAAGTATTCTTTGTCACTTACTCTCAGATATAAGTTTCAATATGACAAATAAAGACAAAGCATATTTTTTGCTACTGTGCGATTATAAATAAGAGAATATTATTTTTAGTACCGTAAAGTAGTGTTTAATAAATGTACTTTAATAATAATTGTTTTTGTTTCTTACTCGTATTTATTTATATCGGTGCTCCTATTTTATGTTAATTTTGAAAAGAAAACCTTTGGTAATTATTTAATAAACATATGTATATTACCTAAATGATGTAATATAAAAAAGATATTAAAGCAATTAAAATACACATAAAGAGCGAGGAAGTACAGACCAACAAACTAGGTGCGATAAGTAACAGACTACAGTCTTTCAAATACTTTTAACCTAATATTTAAACATATCCTTGCTTTTGCAATCAGTAATCACTCTTAAGTCCCAAATAGACGGGCGAGTAAGTACGCGTACTTAAAGCTCGACGACCTTTTTCGCCGTGTTTACCTTTAGAAGTTCGCGTACTTAGGGTGACACACTGGCGAGTAAGGTTGCCGAGCCGTACCTACTCGCCCTGGGACTTTGACGTTGTTTGTAGATAGGGTTGCCATACGTGAGGATTTGACCTGACATATCAGGGTTTTAGGGCTAGTCTGGACTGCGGCCTAACTCGGCAAATGTGAGGATTATTTAAACAAGTATTCTATTGAAAAACCAATTTAATAAAACTAAAAGATAAAATGTTGTACTAGAGCTAACTTATAAAATAAATCCCTCCCGTCCACTTGCGTCATCGTACCGAGGACACTTAAAAAAAAACATATTTTCGATTCAATTACACAAAAAATATAGCCGCTATCAACAAGATTCACATAACTAATTAATAAAATTAAGAATGAAAATTCATTTTGAAAAAAAAAATGAAATTGTTACGAAAATTTAATTATTAAATTTCTTAAATTGTAAAATCTCTGCTGTTGCTAGAAATATCAGGAGTTTTCGATTGATTTAGGACTTTTTTCAGGACATTATTTTCATTTCTACATTATGGCAACCCTTGTTGGAGATGCGTTGTACATAAGTATTTCCTAGTCCTAGTCCGACTGACTGATTTGGAAACGGTGTATTGAAATTTTGCAGATTAAAACCCTGTGGGTGGTAATACATAGTACTTAATGAAATATTATGGTGTCTGATGATGAAGTCAAAAGTGCCAACATGATAATTATTCACCGTGCGTAACGTAGACCCACCGAGTTTGAACTAGTCAGATTTGTCTTGATGTTATCATGAAAACTCCGAACCCTGTTTATAAACATACATGGGTATTTATTACTTCTGTGTTTTAATTATTTCTAGAAAAACTTCAATGCAGTCTTTTGTTGTTTTTTGTCATATTTAAATCTCATACAGGTCCAGCTGAAAATCCGTGCCACAGCACACGCTGAGCTGGCACACCATTTTCGCTATTTCATCTTAATCACTACATATTATAAAACTAAGTCGCTTGCCGCTGTCTGTCTGTACTTATGTATGCTTAGATCTTCAAAAGTACGCAACGGATTTTGAAACGGGTTTTTTTAATAGATAGAGTGATTCAAGAGGAAGGTTTATATGTATAATCCAAGCATACTATAGTAGAGAAACACTGATAATTTTAGAGGTTTCTAATGTGATGTCGTAAATAAACAATTTTTTTTGCGCTTACATTGAAAACGCTGGCTAAACCTTAAGAGATATATCAAAATAATATACTGAAGAATTGTAGTTCTTCAAAAAACCTAAAGAAAAGTCCGCGATGGCATATGTCTATCTCCTAAGGTGGACTGACAGTAACAATTTTTATCTTTAAAATTTTATTAAAAAATATTAGGTTATTTGCGAAGCTATTTTCTCCAATTCAGTATTTATTATTATCCAGTTAAATGCCTTAGTCACCTTGGGCATTTAATTTAAGTTAAAATTGTCCTTTACACTATATTATTTAAATAAATACTTTAGAAGATATGGCAGATTCAAAATTAGGCGCTACCTAAATCTGTATTATCGCCCTTTAGTACCTACAGCCTACAGCACAGCAGCCATAGAACAATATTTTTGGAATTATCAGACGTGCTCCGCAGTTCTCCTGTTACTTACTTATATATTTATTGATAAAGAAATACAAGCTTTTCAAATTTTTTAATTACGGAAATGGGTAGGTAGTTAGATTGAGTTTAGGTTTTGATTAAAAGTTATTTTTATGTTGCTTTCATATTTTTTAATACAAAAGTAAATTCATAAAGGTAATAGGTAAATAAATTAAAATTGGTAAATAAAACAATTTTTTTCCCTAAGTGTTTTTATCAACGAGAGGTAGTGCTTATTATTAAATTTTGTGGACTTAAAGCGCAATTCACACAGCGGGCGGGAGCGGGTCTTGCGCCGGGCGGGTCGGGAGTTCGGCGGGTGCTTTAACATGGAGTTATATGGAATTACACACGCGGCGGGACGGGTCGGGCGCGGGCCGGAACCGCCGCACCCACCACTATCAGCGCGCGGGTGCGGCGGGTCCGTCGCGGGCGCCCTTGGTCGTAATGACACTCATTCTCCGATGGCATTCTCACAGAGCACGTTGTAAATTCTACTAACATCCGATCCCGAATGCCCGCCTGCGAACACCCGCGCACACCCGCGCGGGGCCGCCGCGTTTCGGCGACGCGCCCGCCCGGCGGTGCCTGCGCTGGCCCGGCGCGGTTCGGCGCTCTGTGTGAATACGACGACCTGCGCGGGTCCCGCGATGAAAACGACATGCTCGGCGCCCGACCCGCTCCCGCACAATGTGTGAATTGCGCTTAAGGGCTAAAACTCCATTTTTCTTATTTTAAGATTGTGTCGTAAATATTCAGAATATTTAAGTACCTACACCTTTCCTTCCCATTTGGTTATCAATGAGAAAGTGTGTTGATTTGTTAATGTTAATTTTTTCTTATTTTAAGGTTGTTTGTGTTGTAAATATTTCGAATATAGGTACTTGCGTATTTCCTGTTGTAAATAAAAAAATAAATGTTAACTTTTATGCTTTTAGCACATTACCTTAGCCTGGCTGGTGTTAGTTTAGTATTTGTCCCGTCTATGAAGCAGGTAGTTAATTTTGTGAATTGGGGTTAATAGGTATTGTTTTTTTTTTACGGAAAAAACAAAATTAATTACCTATGACTGCCTATGACGCGAAGAAGTCATATAGATCGTAGAATTAGGGATAATAATAAAAATAATTTACGTCTTAAAGATGAAATCAAAGAAGAAAGGGAAATCAGGCTGTGTCATAGAAGAGAAAGTAATTATTTGCAAAGAAATAGAGAATCGTCTATTAAACGTAACGTTCGTCTTATAGTTGTTAGGGATAGACAAGATCTTAGCGAGCCAGGGAATCTTCTACTGAACGTGACGTTCGGCTTACAGGCGACAGGGATGGATATAGATCTCAGAGAGCCAGAGAATCTGCTACTGAACATGAACGTGGGTCCACAGGTACTTCTAATTTATGGCCAAATAAATCGAATTCTGCATTCCTCTGCAAACCTCTATGCAAATGCACCTATCTAAAAAATATATCACCATTTGAAAAGTATATTATTCCAGATGAACTTGGGTTATTTCTACTTATATTTACCGAAGCGAAGCGAGGGCGGGTCGCTAGTTATTTATAAATAGGTTAATTTTGTTTTTAGTGTTTTCTCAAATGTATGTGTTTTTTATTTCAATTAAAAGCGAAATAGGGTGATGGAACCAGTAATGGACAAGGCACCAAATAATGGACACTTGATTCTAATGCAACAGAAGATAAGGGTTATTAATTGGTATTTCAACAATCAATTTAGGACCGTATGAAATTTGAGTTAAATGAAGTGTCCATTACTGGTGCCTGTCAGATAAAAGTGTCCATCATTGGTGCCGTCACCCGAAATGTTTCTATTCTATACTATTTATAAGACTGCCAACCTTCGTCCAAGTTGTCAACATAAATAATCAACTCAGAACAACAAATTACAAATTCGCCTTTAATTATCATTATTAAGATTAAGAGAATCGTTATAACCAATTAAAGGAGTTTAGGCAGCGAAGTCGATTGCAGTTGACTCACAAACTTCCGCACCGTAAGTTTAGGCTAAATGGGAATAGGATGACAGTATGCCATTTTCATTTTTGTACGCTGTACTATTAGCCCAATGGAATCCTGATTCACCATAAAATCAAAATCAAAATATTTATTCAGTAAATTGGCCACATACGGGCTCTTTTACACGTTGGTAATATAGAGTGAAACACAGAAGAAAGACTAAAGGCATAGAAACCGTATTAAATACTCGTAAGCAGAAAATACATTACGGTTCACTTCGTTTTACATATGGTTTGCATAGTGAGTTGGAAAGAGATGAATCTGTAGCTGTTCTTTCGTTATTTGGTACATCATCGTTACAAGTAAGGCGTGATTTGGACCTATAAGCACCTATAGTATTCGGACCTATAGACAAGGAAAGACAAATCCTTCCTATAGGAAGGACAAAGAAGTCCCTGTGTAAAACCCTGTGACAATGACAGTTAAAGATGAAAAAACAGCCTACATTTTGTTTCATTTTTCTCATGTAATACGTAATCTAAAAAGTAGAGTAAGATAGCTGACGCAAAGTACGTCTTATAGTCCGGTTTCTATGCTTTATGTTCTTATCCTGTGGAGTGAATCTAGTTAGACTGTGTCACAGTGACGTTATGACTCGTTAAGTCTTAAGAAGTGTCAAACAAATGGCTTTATAATATCACTGTGACACCGTTCTATGGCGGGTCAGGGTTCCATTGGCCTGATAGAACCTTTTAAGGGTTCCGAAGTCAAACAAGGAACCCTTATAGTTTATATCTGGGCCTCTATTCTGCTGAGTTAGATCATATTTACTTTGACGTTGGATTGCTTTAAACTCGGCCGCTATTACTGTCAAGTAAATAAAAGCTATCAATACCTCGATAATACGATAACATGTCATAAACAATAAGGTTTTACCGCGTGGAATCTCAGCCCAGGGCCTGTGTTCTACACGGTTAATCAATATGGCTTTGGACGTGTAATGGTCTTGTTTTTAACTCGGCCGCCATTACTGCCCTACTAAGATAATAAGCAGTATCCCAAATTTAATAACCAAAGCAGTTTTAATTCTCTTCTGTTAGTAATAAGGTTGATATTGCTACAGGAGTTTTATCTGAGATACTACGTATTGGATTAGCAGGGCAGATTACTGTTAAGTAAATTAGCGAGCTATCTTAATGTTGACAATAAGATAGCATACCAAAGGCAATATAGTTTTGCCATGTAGAATAGAGAGTTAACGGTTTATAACAACACTAGCTACCTCGCTAGCTAGCTCGTTAGCTTCGCTTCGGTTTATGTGAGTTTACTGTAATACCCATACAAATTCCTTAGTTTATTATACATAAAAACCTTCCTCGTAAATTTCTCTATCGATTGCTGAAAACTGCATTGAAATCCGTTGAGTAGTTTAAAAGATCTAAGAGAACAGACAGCGGGACCGACTTCGTTTTATACTATGTAAAAATATTTAAAGAAGATTGATAGACACATTTTTTTTAACTGCCCTAATTTCAAAAGAGCTACTCGTATTTGACCCTAACGGAAAAAAAAAAATCACGATGTTATATAAAAAAACCCGCCTGCTGTAGTTTTACCAACAACGTCGCCGTTAATTTCATTTGGACCTTTCGCCAGCAACTCTAATGAAGATAATTAGGAGTCCATGTAAATTATTAACAAAATTAACTGAAACAATAACATGAAAAATTCATTGAAATGTCTCATCGAATTAATATTGTTAAATAAAGTATTTCAACCACAATAAACAATCAGAACCAATGAATCAGGTTAAGGCGTACGTTAATTTGAACGAACAGTCGACAACTTGAATTATTGAGCTACTATAGAGCCGTGTCACAGAAAGCTAATAATTAATTTTGGCGTAATTTCATTGTTGGGATTTGATTCTGTAATTATGACGAGGTTCCTTGGTGGTTCAAAAATGTAAGGTTTAGCTACCGGATTTCATTTTAAACCAGGTTTTACGTAAGCACAATACATAGCGAAATAAAATATACGAGTAGGTACATCATCATCATCATCATCATCAGCCTATATTAGTCCACTGCTAGACATAGGCCTCTCCCATTGCACGCCAACGAGCACGATTCGTGGGCACTCTCATCCAGCTCTTGCCAGCCACCTTGCGAAGATTGTCGCTCCACCTAGTCTGAGGGCGTCCTACACTACAGTAGATACACGTATATGCATATAAAGATACGAAAGAGATATACAGAGCAAAAGTGAGTGCGAGGGTCGGAAGGGGCCGCCCTAGGCGTAATTTTTCGAATTAAATCGGAGAAATACTTGATAAGGGCCGGATCTTAAGTACCCGAAACCGACGTGCATGCATGACTCGATGTATGAATGTGGAAGAAGCGAAAGAGATTTGTCAGGATCTTAGCAGGTGGAAAGAAGTGGTCTCTGCCTACCCCTCTGGGAAACAGGCGTGATTTAATACATGTATGTATGTATATTATGTACTTTCACGTCTTTCCTCAATAGGGTAGGCAGAGACTACGGAACGCCAGGTGCACCGGTCTAAACATACAACTTTCGCGTCCTCTACATTCATCACCCTCTTCATGCACGTCCGTCGGTTTCGGGTGCTTTTGATTTGACCCTTATTCAGTACATCGCGAGTCTGATCACTGAATGTGCGTTTTGGGAGTCCCCTGCCGACATCCCACACCCCAATTGAATGAAACTTATACTTTTTTTGGCTATCTGTACTTGACAAGATGCATTTTGCAAACGTCATCGTTGTCAAAAATGTATAGTATTGACGTAAGCTGCCGGACGCTTACGTCAATTTCATACATTTAAAAGGTTTTGAAAATCGCTTAGGTTGCGTGAGCGTTACGCATGTTTTTTATGCCTCCCATACGTATTTTTTAATGATCCTTTAACTTTTGCCAGCGTATCCATCATTATTTTCCATCGGAATTGGATCGATTTTTCAAAATGAAAAGTACCCTGTCCGTTACATGGCGTTGACCTGTTAAAACGGATTTTTTTTTTACAATAAGATTGAGGAATAGGAAATTGTATGTATGTATGTAAACCATTTATTGCACATAAAACCAATTACAAGTACGTACGTACATAATCTTTAGATTAACGTGTACAATGGCGAACTTATCCCTTTAAGAGATCTATTCCAGTAACCCTGACTATTATTGAGGAAACTGTACGAGGATAGGCAAAATGACGAGGAGTTTATAGAGAAAATAAGAAATTTATCGGTTCTCGCGAAAAATATACCTATTATTTTCTCGGGGTTTAAAGTATTAAAACTATGTCTGTACTAAACTTCATTGAAATCGGTTTCAGTTTAGCCGTGAAAGCGAAGCAAACAGACACATATTTTTTTCACATTCTTGGTATTTGGTATGGGTTGTCTTCGACATTGTTTTTCTAACTAAACAAAGCCTCACTAATATGTAGATCGCAACACATTCCATATAATGTAAGATGTTAACATTTCTCCGGAAATCGAATAATGGGACACAAAACGTTAGGTATGCATTAAACATTATGCGAAACAAGGTTTCCGGAATGCGGAACTATCAATAAGGTTGTTCAATCTAATTTAATATTTGAACGTGATATCAGTTAAATAAGAGCTTGAAATAATGTTAATTTCACAGATAAAAATACACATAGATGACGGAAACACCTAAATCTGTATGAAAACCAACCATGTCACTTTTTGCTACCAACTGGGAAACGCGAGAAGAGAATTTTCGGTTTTCCGCGCAAAATCGATTCAAAGTCGTCGCTTTTTTGGGCTATTGCAGTTTATTATCACGCAACGAGGCATTTTCTTTATTTTCACGTAACAACAGGCGTGCGGAACGTCAGCAGCTACTAACCCCGAAGCTTGACACTTCTATCTTTTGCCATTAATATTTAAGATGTTCTGAAATGTGAACATCAACGGAAATCTAGTAATGCAAGAGGAAACGTTATGCATAATACATTACGCGAGTCAAGTTACCTGAATACAGAATCGTCTATAAGGTTTATCAATGTTTATTCAGTAAATAGGCCGCAAGGGCACTTTTACATGTCAAAAATCTATTAGCGTTTCGCAAGAGGAAAGAGACACTGCTGAGAAAAAACGCCGCACAAAACTCTACAGTCAGTATTTTTTTAATATACTTATATTTTATCATTATACATAAACATACCTTGTCTCTAATTGGGATTGGCAGAAACTATGGAACGCCAGGTTCACCGGTCGGCTTAGACATACAACTTTCGCTTCCTCTACATTTATCAACCTCTTCATACATACAAGATACATTCATACGTCGGTTTCGGGTGCTTTTGATTTGGCTCTTATTCAGTACATCGCGGATGTGATCCTTGTATGTGCGTCTAGAGCGTCCCATTCCGACATCTTCTTACACTCTATTATCATTTACTACCATTACCATCATCATCACCGTCACCATAATCATCATCTCAGCCGAAGGACGTCCACAAAGCTGCTATATGTCCAGCAGCCTCCCCAAAGCAACTTCACATTGTTCAGTTTTGCGCTCCTTTTATCTATTGGCTTTATTATTTATATGTACGTAAGTGATATCCTACCCACTCACATGTTAAAACGAAAAATGCTTCATGCAACTATGTTTACCTTTTTTTCAGTTTCCTCTCAACGTGCCTTGTGCAACCCTAGTTGCAGAGTGTTTTGTACTCGAAAGGGTCTTCGCAACTAGAGTAGTTACTTGTATAAACGAAAATTGCCCTGTGCATCTCTAGTTGTGGGCACTCAAGTGGTTAGGGGAACACCTTAATAATTCCGAATTACTGTTTTCATAATACTCATTTGTCTGAATTTTACTTTTTGCGATATCTATGTTGTGTATAGCTATGTTGTAGCTATGTTACTATGTTGCTGGATCATTTTTAATTAAATGCATAATTTAATTGCTATACGTTGGTAAGGTTAGGTTTGATTTATAAACGTTGCATTCGGAATTATAAAAAATCTGAATTATAATCAATTCTAAATTCAATTAGAAGATTGACGAAAGAGATATACAGAGCGAAAGTGAGTGGAAGAGTCGGAAGAGGCCGCCCCAGGCGTACTTTTTCGAATCAAATCGGAGAAATACTGGAAAAGGGCCGGATCTTAAGTACCCGCAACCGACGTGCGTGCATGACTCGATGTATGAATGTGGAGATTTGTCAGGATTGTAGCAGGTGGAAAGAAGTCGTCTCTGCGTACCCCTCTGGGAAACAGGCGTGATTTTATGTATATAATGTATGTCTAAATTATGTCTCTTTGGAATGATGTAGTGTACCCGATATCCTACAAATCCTTAAGAAAAACAAGCCATAACTAAATAAAACTGTATTGACATTATATTTTAAAAACGTATAACGGAATGGAGATATACATTAAACACAAATTTTACTGCCCACATAAAGCCCAACAAAGGAAGGAAGATGGCCGATTGAAAGATGTCCGGCTTTTACTTCTGATTTATTCTGTTTACTGATTTCCTCTACTCACTTGGACATTGGCGAAATCACTGCGGAATACCGCGGTGGACTTCCATTAATAAAAAAAGAAGAAGAAGAAGGAAGCCCAACAACAAATACATTACAAATTAAATATAAACTATATGCTACGATCATTGTTTTTTTTTAAATTTTATATTTCAAACTCAATTTAAAGGTACCTTTTCCTGTTGTTACAGATTCAATTAAATTACCAAACTAACCCAAAACATTTTTCACCAAATTCAATCCGCAACGAACCTTCATCACTCGCAACCGGCTCTCAAATAACCTTAATCTAATTTGATAACCAAACCAAAATAATCGGAATCGAAACTTCGTAAATATTCCTTATCTGCGCAGAAGGCGCATGCGTGAGTTCGGTTGCCGGGTGGGGGGCATACAGCCTCCACCGACGGCTTGCAACACGCGCGTCGCGGAGTGACCAAGGGATGAAGTGAAATCGAGTGAAGTGTGTGTTGTGAAATGAGTGCGTCGGAATAATTATTTGGTGAGTGTAAAAAATATATATATTTTATTTACTTTTTTTTGGGTTGAGCAGACTTGTTGAAGTTTGACGGAGTTAAGTTTGCACTTAAGTTTTGATAGTCTGACGTGTTTTATGTTAATGGGTTTGTTTATAAGCAATTAATTATAAGAACGGTCTTAAAAAGTTTTATGTGTTTTAAAACTTATAAACTTAGCCTGATTTATTATTTATGTAGTATATTATGTACTTAACAGTGCTAAAACCAGCATGCGTCTTATAATTAAAAAGGGTCGTAACAAAAATTTAGTGAAAATTTGTCTTTTTGTGCTAAAAAAAACTTTTTCTATTAGTTTAATAATTATTTAGTTTTATTAACCAGCAGTTTTTTCTAAAACATAAATAAGTGATTAAAAAAAGGGTAAGGAATTTATTTTTCGTTCCGCAAAATTGAATTTATTCCTCGTGGGTAAAACTGCCTGTTAAAGCTTAGTTTACGTGTAGGGTATGTTTCCGTTTTCGACCTCGACTGAGATAAACTTAAAGGCTTATAGTATTTTTGGGTTGGTATTTAGGAATTATCATAGACTATAAATTGAGATAGATGTACTAAAGAAGTAGGTAAGTAAGGCCTATATGTATAAACCGCGGGTTTCAAGGGTTTTCCTCGTTTTAGTTTCATGTTGAAATTATATATCACTATTTTTGAAGTAATAATAATTGAAAGCTTCATAATTATAATTGAAAATAAGTATAATTGAAAGCTTCATAATTGTTAGTACCGGCTAATGCAGTGGTAATATCCGTATTCTGTATATAGTCTGTGTTTATCAAAGTTTTTTTAAACCAGTGGCCGTTAATACAGGCGCGTTCCAGGCAAGTTCCAGGCTTAGCTATTACATAATATTTCTGTCACTTTAACTGGAGCATGGCAGTTTGTGACATCTCGTAATGCGGTCTCTGTTTAGCTATTTTTTTTAAAGAATAACTTAATTTTATATTATACAAGCTTTCGCCCGCGACTCCGTCCGCGTAGAAGTCGTTTATCGCTGCTCCCTCGGGAACTGTCCAATTTTCCGGGATAAAAACTATCGTATGTCCTATTCCAGGACCTAACCTATATGTGTTGCAAGTTGTATCCCGATCTGTTCAGTGGTTGAAGCGTGAAAGACGGACAAACATATAGACTTTCACATTTATAATATTAGTATGGATTCTTTAATAATTTATTTGACCCCATCATTAAATACCTAGTTTCAGTAGTTTAACTAAATAATCATAAATCAGCGTGTACTTTAGTGCTCTTTTTCGTGATTATTTTGAAAAAAGAACTGCGTTATTATTACCAAGAATTCGTTCCGCTTTCTCATTTTCTCCCGTTGGGAGTCCATTTTAGAAAAATCTCAGTCCTCAAGTCAGCCAGCCGTAGGCAATTTCTGAAAAATCTCAGTCCTCAAGTCAGCCAACCTTAGGCAATTTCTGAAAAATCTCAGTCCTCAAGTCAGCCAACCTTAGGCAATTTCTGAAAAATCTCAGTCCTCGAGTCAGCCAACCTTAGGCAATTTCTGAAAAATCTCAGTCCTCAAGTCAGCCAACCTTAGGCAATTTCTGAAAAATCTCAGTCCTCAAGGTTACCAACCTTTTGAGGTCTTAGGGTTGCAGTTTTGTGATTCTAGTCTTGCGAATTCAAATAATATCTATTGGGTTTGAGATCCAACTAACCATCAGGTGGCCAGAGTGCTCGTGTGCTTCTCCTTGCCACAAAAAAAAACTTTCGTTAGTACACGTAAGAAATATTACCTTCAAATTGTATGTCCCTAGAATGAGCCGTTTAGGTTGTACGTTATCTATCAGTCAGTCTACAAACTGACTGACTGATTTTGCAGTTTAGCGAAGAATTGTAATATCCCATGCCTGGTTTTTTTAATTTTAATTATTATTATTTATTATTTTAAGTACTAATTTCACTATACGATGTTAAATTTAATCAATGTTAATCGCCTGTTAGTTCATACATTTTGACAGCTGTTAACGCTCTAATCGTCCGTTAAGTGGTTAAAATCGTTTGGTGAAATTGGTACTTAGAGTTGTATATGCAAGATGGATAGTTATCCTAATTATGTAATTATTAATGTGCTGCGAAAAGCGCGGTATAAAAGTTATTTAAATACACAATTACAGAGAAACACGGTAACTACTAAAAAATAAAATAAAGACGAAACTGCGTTCTTAATGCTGCTGTTTAAAAAGACGTTGGTAACGTATTTCTTTTGACGCAAATTGGCTTGACTTGTGTCGCTTTCTCGCTGGTTTCTAAGGAAATGGAATGAGCATAATATAGGGTAACTCAATGGTGCTTACTTAAATATAATGACACATAATTAGTATTAAATTATGTTGATATGCAGGATACTTTGTTGGCATGAAGACAGGAAGCGAGTTCGCAGAATACCTAGTGATAAGTGAATTCTGTCCAAGGTTCTGATTTATGACCTAGAGATTTTAACCGACGCAGATGCGAATAGGTTAATGAATGAAGAGAAAGTGAAAGAGGAATTTTTAGACCGGTGTACCTGGCATTCGTTAGGCAGCCATTACAGTGTCAATCCAGATCGTGATCCGACTAAGGTCGCGGATCGCAGGAGATTTCAAAAAATGTAGATAATATGTAATCCGATGTCCTAATCCGTCAATCTAACACGTTACACAGTCAATCTGGATCGAGATCACCTGATCACGATCACGGATTGCGATCTAGATTGACTGTGTAATAGCTGCCTTAGTCTCTGCCTATCACTCAAAATAATGAGAGCCAACCAAGAGATATTTTCTGTTAGGTGACAAAAAAATAATTAAATAGTTAGGGTGACGGCCCCAATGTTGGACACTTTTAGCTGAAGGCATCATTAATTGACACTTAACTCTTAATTGAAACATCATAAGGTTATAAATTGATTATCTCGAAATAAATGAATAACTCTTATCTTTTGTTCCATAATAATCAATACTCCATTATTGATCCTTGTTCATTACTGGTTCCATGACTCTAAGGCCTTGACAGAAGCGCGTGGAGCTAACCCCATGTGCTTCTGTTTAGTTCACCAGTGTAAAATACTCTTTAACCGAACAATTGTCCTCGCGTGTGATATCCATGGACTTGTTTCTCTAATAAGCCTATGGTGATTGACTAAAACTCGACATTGGCCAAAAACACCTTGTGGAACAAAGTGAAATAGTTATGATATTTACCAGTTATGTTAACCGAAGCTGATATTAACAACAGCAAGTTCTTTAGTTTCAACTTACATTTCAGTCTATGTATTTATATAATGGCTTTGTTAGGCATATTTACAACAATCACAATCTTGTTAGAAGCAACCAAGTTTTTTTAGTTTATCCACTGGGAGACATGCGTGAAGGTATGTGTGTAGATTTTAGAAGCATTGTCGACCCTAAGGCATAATATGGAACACCTCTGGCCTGGATGAAGTGATATGTGTAAATTACCTATTCCTATTTTTGTTTATTAGCGATGTTGATCAAGCAGTATAAAATAATAACGAAAAATCGTGTAAGAGCATGTCCGTACATGCTTAGTGTAGGGTTTCGAAGCCGTTTCTTCAAACACAAAAACTTTCTTCAAAAACAACAGAGTATAAACAAATTAATTATAGGTATTTGGTGCCGTTTTGAATATATATTTTTATAACTTTAGTCATCTGGATCTCAAAAACCAATCAAGTCTACTTAGCCATGTTAGGTCTCCTTATAAATTCGTTATAATATGCTACCGGAGAATGAGTTCAAACGGAAAGTCCAAAAACGGACATAAAAAAAAAATCATTAATTTGACTAGAACGTTGTTACTTGTGTCGTTCTTGATATATATTTGCAGAAGATCTAGACCAAAACTCCTTCATTGAAAAAGATAATTGCACAATTTATTTTATGTCAATGGAATAAGTAGAGCACCTTATTGTAATGGAATAAGCAAGAATTCATTTAATTTTCTGTTATATGTCTGTTGTAACGTTCTTAACCCCTTAAGAAAGAAGGTGTTATAAGTTTTACGTATTTATCTGTGTCTGCGTATCTGTATATCTTTGTCTATCAGTGGCATCGTATCTCCTAAACGGATAGACCAATTTGGACTATTTTTTTTAAGAAAGCTATTAATGGGGTTGGTTCTTAGCTACGTTTCATGAAAATTGTGAGTTATTGTCGTTTAAATATACAAATTGACTAGTTTCTGCTCGCGACTTTGTCCACGTAGATTTCGATTATCGTTGATCCATGAGAAACTTTTAAATTTTTCGAAATGAAAGCAGCGTTTGTGTTAATCCAGGGTACAAGCTGTCTCCATTTTAACAAACTAACTTACAAACTTTCGCTTTTATAATTCGTTGGATCGACACTTTTTGATCTATTTTATAGTTATTTTTAAATAGGTACATTCATAACAATTATGAAATCTGTCATAAAATTTTACAAAATAAATAAATGTGTTAAATAAAAATTGTAATCGAGTTTAAATACTTTTTGAAACGACATCAGCGCATTATATCTACGATTCGGACCGTGAACGTGATCGTCGAAAAATCTGGGACCATATTTTATCGCGTTTCGATCCGTTTTGGACGCAGTGCAAAAAAGGTCTGAGAATGTTTATCAGAGATGGTAGTTGGCAGTTTAGCAATTTGCGAGGAGAAAATCCACCAAAAGGATAAAGTTAAGGCTTAGAAAATGATGTAATCTTAAAGGTAATTTTTTTCTAGCAAAGCTCTTGTAAAAACGTAGTCAAGTTATGATGGGAGGCTCAATAATATAAGACTGTGTGACTAGAAAAACAAAACAAATATTTTTAATCTTTTCAACCCCTCCTTCCCCACGGCACTACTAAGCCGCACTACTGAACAATGATTTCTATTTCTAATTCAAATTTAACGAAGTCGGCGGAGCTCCGCTATTGCGGAGCTACATTTTCTGGGTGATTTGGCTCTTTGGGCCTGCTGAACAACAAAAATATCCTAAACCTACCTAATATTCATGATACTAGTTTTGGTCAGTAGTGTGGTCATATAAAAACAAAAGACCTCACAGACTAATGACAACTGAAAACTAAAGCGAATATCTATCACTTTGCCTCATAGACATTCTTCACTTGACAGAAGCGCTTGGAGTAAACCCCAATGCACGTGGCAACTGGCGCCCAATGTGGGGCCCGAACCCACGACCCTGAGATTAAGAGTCTCATGCTTCTGTTTAGTCCACAAAAGAAAATACTCTTTTACCGAACAATTTGTCCTCGTTTGTGATATCCATGGACTTATTCCTCTAATCTATGGGAATGTCTATAAATAAGTCGACATTGGCGAAATATGGTGACGGCACCAATGTTGGACACTTTAGCTTTACCAATAATGGATACTTAAATCTTATTTCGAAAATCATAGGGTTATAAATTGAGTATTTCAAAATAAACCTTAACCCCTAACCCTTCTGTAACATAAGAATCAAGTAACCATTATTAATCCTTGTTCATTACTGGTTCCATCACCCTACATCTTAATAAGAGTGGAAGCCATTAAATAAAATTATAATTATTATTTTGCGTTGGCAACCATGACGGAAATTATCTGTCGTTGACGTTGAAGCAATAGTACAGATATATTGTAAAACATTCAAAAGTGTCCTATTATTTATTTCATCGATTTTTTAACATATTTGACTTCCATCACGTGAAGTAACACGAACTTTGGAAAGAAGCACGATCTCTTTTTATTCCGATTACAGATGCATTAATACTCACGACAATAAAAAATACTTTTTTTTTAAATGGCAACCCGTTCCATTGCTTTTGAGTTTGTTTCAAGTAAATAAGAGCTATCAAAACGTTGACAATAACTATAACGAAAGGCAATATCGTTTTTACCCTGTAGAATATAGACCCTGTTCCGAAGAGCGAATTATGAATCAAAATCCCATAGTCAGACACAAAGATACACATACACACAAAAATACAGATACAGAAAGATACACGGTAAAACTAAACCAACCCTTTTTTTTGTAGGAAGTTAAAAATAAAGGCTTTACATTGTACTGAAATTGTTTACAAAGTGACCTGTTATTTTGCTCGCCAGTGCACAAGTATAGTGATAGCTATTGCCTTTTCACTTACCACAAACGATCGCGATGGCACCCTTGCGAATAGCCAAGGATAGCGTGCAGTTTCTTATAGTTAAGTATTAGCACTAACTTATTAACATTTCTTGTTTTTATCGTCATCGTTTAAAGGGATGACCAAGCGGTGCCCTAAATACGATGACGCACCGTAAACGGAGTTAAGTGACATGCGTCACGTTTTTACGCATAACGTCTATATCGGTGCTCAAAATACGCTGACGCACCGAAAACGTAGTTACGTGACGTATGCGTCACGTTTTTACCGTATAACGTCCAAACAGGTGCTCAAAATACGCTGACGCACCGAAAACGTAGTGACGTTACTTACTTGGTGTGGACGGTATGTTTTAAAACCGTGATGTATAAGTCTCTACGTTTACTGTGTCGATCATTAAGATAGTCTCAAAGTCTTCTAGTATTGTTTTATTGGATTCAAATCAGATGAGATGAGATTTACATGAGATGAGATACAAGACATGAAAACAAAATACATTCCGATCTGTTTGTTGCGTGGAAGTTCGTTTTTAGTGTTCTGTGATAAGAGGTACTAACTGGACCATATAACTAACTTAGCCTCCGCTGTCCATTAGTCAAGGTTGACACATGAAATTTTCAAAAAGTGACTAATACTATTATTGCTATTAATAATATATTAATGAAATTAAGGCCCCCCTAAAATAATTTGTACGAAGCTCTTTACGTCCGAATCCAATGCGCATTTAGCCAGTTATTTTGTACTAAGCTATTGTACGTTCTTTTAGGTTCAATACAAAATTGGTATTTCTTTTTAACAAATGGGGATCACTCCATCTGATTGAAATGTAAGAATTCAGCAATCGCTGACCAGAGGGCCCTGCAAAGATGCACTACGCTAACTAACGTTTCTATTCGATTCGTTTTTAAACCAATCGCGTCACTGGGAGATGACGTGATACGAAAAGTCACGTGGTCTACCAGTGACGCGATTGGTTTACAAACGAATCGAATAGAAACGTTAGTTAGCGTAGTGCATCTTTGCAGGGCCCCCAGTCTTATTTGACTTCAAGTAAGTTAAAGTAAGTTTTAAGCTCGCCTTTGTACATTCCTATTCTGTACACACACACATACTATTGCATTTGAATTTCTATGTTTTTTACAATAAAGAGTTTACACACATACAAACATACTTCAAACTAGTGCGCATAGTCTTCAAATTGGCCTTTATCTTGCTTCGCAGTATTGATAGTTCTAGGTAGATAAAAAGTCAATGCTGACATAACAAATAAATAAAAATAAAAAAATATCAGGGGACAATGTCACACCAATTGACCTAGTCCCAAACTAAGCTCTAGGCTTGTACTATGGGTACTAGACAACGATATAAATACTTATATAGATAAATAAATACTTAAATACATAGAAAACATCCATGACTCAGGAACAAATATTCGCGCTCATCACACAAATATCTGCCCTTACCGGGATTTGAACCCAGGACCGCTAGCTTCGTAGGCAGGGTCACTACCAACTAGGCCAGCGCGTCGTCAAAATCATGAAGTTTCAGTAAAACAATGCTTAACTAATTAGCTGCGTGTGAAGGAATACGGTCCATTCTAATAGACTTGTCTTATTTAGTAAACACTTTTATAACCTCAAAAGGCTCCTTTCTTGCCTAATTTTTTTTTTTCATAAAATAAACCGTCCGTTATGTAAAATCAGGAAAATGGTATGCAAAATATGGACTGTAATTGCTTTATCCAGCAGAAAACGGCAATTTTAGCCAAAAGTGATGCATTTAGAGGTTATAAAATTGTTTACTAAGTAAGACGAGTCAATTGGAATGGAGTTTAGTAGTAACAGCATTGTTTTAGCTGTCAACATTATCATTATCAAACTTCGTGATTTTGCAATGTTTCAGGATTAACTTCGTATCTGCCTAGTATCGAATGAATCACAAATGATCTACAGTATTTATTTTTCAAATAGATGTAATATTTGATTGAGTTTTTGAATTATATAAGAGTTCGAGAATTTGTATGTTGATGACAACGGTCCGATATCTCGGCTCCTTGAGATATGTCCACAAAGTAATGGTTTAAATTCAGATTGGACGCAGTTTTAAAACGCGTTAAAAATCATATTAAATCAAAAAATAATATTAAAAAAAAGGATTCCCCATACATCAGATGATATGGGAGATCGAGCCGGAATAACCCATATTCCGCTATTTTCTATATTTTTCTGTAGGCAGTTAGTAGTCTAGAATTCGTATTGTTTTCTAACTGAATAGTTAACAGGTGTTACACGGTTGAATTATTTCTTTATAGAATGGTAACTTTGATATAACAGAAAAAAATCCTCATCTAGAACACATGTAGCTTTACATATGTTTTGTATGTTGAACACTATACTATAACTAAGTAATGTTTGAGTACATCATTTAGGAAAATTAGAAATTAGTGCTTGTAGATAAATTTACCTACCAAAGTGTAAAGTGGTTGAATTTTCCATTTGAATCGTAACCCTTTTCACCATTATGACCGCTAACCCTGCTGTTAAGCAGCAGTGTTCGCACTGTGGTGTTCTGGTTTGAATGGTAAGACAGCAAAATACATAGCCATTGTAAGTAAAACGCTTCACAATTCTTAATTTAAATAACTTTCCGTGTCCTCATTCAACGTATAGGTAGTAAAAGGTTCTTTATACTTCTTTATTATGCACTCATTTTTTTATTGCGCGGTACGGTTGTCCACGGAGTAATAAAATATGCTCCAAATTTCGTTTCGGCAAGAATTTATTTCGTCAGGTAATACGCTGTGACTGGGAACCATTAACTGTCAGAAATAGGTCACGAACTAAGTAACTCGGTTTTGTACTGCGATCATAAACCAAGTCTTTTTTGAGTAAATATTAATTTATGTGACTGGTGCATAATGAGAGTGTGCCTTTCGGCTCGTTTCATAAAAACACACTCGTGTGTTAATGCCTAATTATGTGTAAAGTCGCATTCATAACTTTATCTACATGCATATCATATTAAGTTTTCTACAATATGTAAGAAAACTATATCTGTGGTTGCTAAGTATCTTAATGTACCTGTATATTTTTTACATCAAAGTATCGGTCACTTTAATGTGAACATTAAGATGCAAACACATCAATAACCGATACTTTAATGACATGCAGTATTAAGATAAAAATACAACCACAGATACATGTTTCTTAATATAGACATTTGCTATCGTTTCTGAACATATTATAGGGAAGTTAAGATAATTATGCATGTAGATAAAGGTATTTTTTAAGCCTCGAAGCAAATAGAGGTGGTAGGGGGATATAAGTTTAACGTATCTGTGTAATCTGACTGTGGGATCGTAGCTCCCAAACGGATAAGGTGATTGGGACGCGACTACTTTCTTCTTGTGCGTTCTTTGTTATGTATGTAACGAATAAATGATATTCTTCCTTCTTTTCTTTCTTTCTTTCTTGGTATATGTTACAGACTGACTGACTGTTCAGTTTCTTGAGGCACTTCTTCTAAGCAGAGTGGTGTCGTCTTCGGAAGTGCTGGTTGTTTTTCTTTGACGAGTAAAAATGTCCGAGCGACCACACTACTGAATACACATCATCTTTAATTTTATATTTTATTTTTTCGCCTTTTAAGACTACCCCTACACGGAAAAAGCTAAATCTGATTACATTTCTATAATTTCTCGAGCGAAATAAAAAGATAGCCTTCTCGAAGGCACCACATCCCTTCTATTTTGTGGGTCATCGGTTTTCCCAGAATTTGTCTCATCCATCATATGGCGAGTGGTGACCGATCGGTCGGCTAACTCGCCTTTAGGCATGTTAAAAGGGATGCATTACTCATTCATTTTCATAAAAATACGTGGACATTTTTACTTAACGATAACGTTTTTTCTTATTTCATTGAGAAAGCAAACGAGGACACAGGCCCCGTGATGGTAAAGACTACAATCTTAAGACAGCAATCCTAAGACCGCTAATGTGTTGTCAACCCTGAGGACTAAGATGGAATGCCTCTATGCCAGTAATTTCACTGGTGGTCTTATCCCCAGACCGGGACACAACAATGCGAACACTGCTGCTTGCTTATATTTATAATGCAAAATGTAATAAAAATAATAATTAGGTATATGACACGCACCCCAATCAAGAATTTCTACCCTCTAAATGTACTTAATTGGATAATGTAATAGTATAGGTACCTAATCGTCGAGAAAATGTGTATTGTGATTGTATATTGGTAGATCAAAGGGTTATAAAAAAAGTAATTTCTTATGTTTTATATTTGTATTAGAACAGAATAGAAAAAAAAAATACCTACAGAGTGACATCGAAGATGTGATCAGAAACCAGTTTTTCAGACTCGGTAATTGATGGCCATTTCAGAACAATATTAGTTAAATTACAAGAAACAAAAGCTATTTTTTTCTTGTTTATTTTCCATCAAATCTTGAAACTATATCTAAAGCTAAAACTATAATTACATACACATACATA
This sequence comes from Acleris literana, assembly GCA_946894065.1. Lineage (NCBI taxonomy): Eukaryota > Metazoa > Arthropoda > Insecta > Lepidoptera > Tortricidae > Acleris > Acleris literana. The sequence goes on from OX335692.1 coordinate 9,142,447, forward strand.
CATAATCTCACGCCTTCGTTCCCAGAGTGAGGTAGGCAGAGCTACAGAATTACCAACAACTCTAAAAACTTGTCGATAATTCTATAACCACAATTTGCACAACTAGGCTAAGATGTTTACCAGCGTATTAGTGACAGATTGCAAGCCCATCGCCTAACAGTACTACAAGCCTTTATTCCCTTAGTCGTCTCTTACGACATCCACGGGAAGACATGGAGTGGCACTATTCTAACTCGGCAACCACACGAGGCCAAACTATAATTATAGACTAAGTATAGCTATACATTAGATTAAGTGGAAAAATGGCCACTGGTTTACTGGAGAATAAAACGGTAGAATAGATATATCTCTAGTATAGTTATTCGCCTATTAATTAAATTTTAGTCCAATCCACCCTAAGTATCTGAATAATGCCACTACGCAAGACCTCGATTTGAAAATCAAATTTAAGAATACGGAAGAATTTTGTTAGATCCTCGTTATTATTGAATTCGTTTGTGTTGGTAAATTATGAAGGAAAGCTATATTTCGTTTTGGGAATTTATTTTGCCTCTTATTATCTCAATTCTTATTTTTTCAAGCATTCAATTTATTCTATTCAGTACTCAGTATTCAGTATTCATCAGTTTATTGCAAGTAAGGAAAATCCATGCAGTAGATTATCCAGAGTTCACAATATCATAAACACAATCATTTAGATCATTGTATCAACATCACAAGAAAACAATCGAATAAAAGCAGAAATTACATTACAAAATCGATAATAAATCCAAACAATATAAGATTATTATATTACAAGTGCATAAAGTCGAAATGTTAATAATAATTGTTAATCGTGTCACTGTTACTTAAATATCTTACCAAAGTATTCGTCAAGGTTATAAAATGGCCTACATTTTAAGTAGATTTTTAGCTTTGTCACAAATTCTCTCATATTATTAGATTTCTTAATGTCTGAATTGATAAAGATGAAGAGATATTTATTCGCAACAATACAAAATTACATTACACAGATACAAAAGGAACAAGACACAGAGAAATTGTTGCGAAACGGTCCCAACTCAGCATTCGCTAGCCGTGAAGCCGGCGCTGGTCTTCCGTTGGGAACGCTTGGTGAAGAGACGGAAAGTGACACACTTAGAAAAAAAAGCATGGGTTATTATTACCATACAATATGTAACCAGTTATAGCTGGCAACATCAAGGAAACAAAAATAATAATATAAAAAACTATAGTCTATGGTTAAGTTAAAGTAATCAAAGCAATAGGTTAGGTAGCTGTTACGTAATATTACTAACAATATGAACAAAAATGGAAGACTTTAATTTTTAATTAATGATTACGAATTTGCGGCGCTTGCAGTGGAGGCTCTGGGACCTTGGTCTGCTGACATGAAACGTTTTAGACCCTGTCTGCCAAGCTTATCGACGCCTCCGGGGATCCCAGAGCTGGCGCTTACCTCTTCCAAAGGGTAGGTTTAACTATCCAGAGAGGTAACGCAGCCAGCATCATGGGTACAATGCCGCGAACGGATTTATTAGAGAGGGTATTCTTTTTGTAGTTGTGTACATAAATATATTTAATAATTCTAGTTTCAAGTAGATTATAGGTTACATTAGTTGTTAATTATTCTAATTATTATATATATATATTGTATATATTTTTTTCCTTTTGGAAAGACTCCTTTTATCCAACTAAGTACAGATATATTTGTAGGTATTTCTCTATATTAATAAATGTTCAGATCACTATCACAATATAACCTTTGAAGAAATAAAATAAATTGAGATGATTGTAAATTTTGATTGCAATGTAATTAAAGCTCTTAAAGTGGGCATAATGTAATCTAATATCTTGTTAAAATCGCCATTGACATCACTCTTAAAGGGGCTGTATTCTTCTCGGTAAAAACTTATTGCTTTTGAAATCCTATAGGATTATAAACGTTGTGATAGCTCTTATAAGTTACTTGGCAGTAATGGCGGCCGAGTTATGTTGAAGAGAGCCTCTGAAAGCCATTAACTAATTGATTGAAATCAAAAACCACAAACACCGTACCGATTGATAGGTTAAATTATTATTTAAGCGAAGCCACTTCGCCCATTAGCGGAAACCGTAAAATTATTAATTTCTGAAATAATTGGACCGTGCATCATTGTGCCTAATTGTTAGGCTGCTACACACTGTCGATTAAAATACTACTTTTTGTTTCGTAAATCAAATAACATTTTAAAATTGTCGACGCTTTAACAAAAAAGAACTTAATATATTATCAATTGAATTCAATGCAGAGTGACAAGGATGGTGATGTGTGTACGGCCATTATTAAACCCCGGCGCAAAATAGGGGTGTATCATTGTACCTGTCTGTGGCATTGTAACTTTTAAACGGATGGACCGATTTGGATGCGGTATGTACCCTCTCTATGTACCTACGCTTAGATGTTTCAAACTACGCAACGGATTTTAATGCTGTTTTCATCATTTTAAGTATAGTAAAACTCTGGATTATGCACAAGGGTTACAGAAAATTGACATAAACCGAAGCGAAGCGAGGGCGGGTCGCTAGTAAACTTATAATTTAAAAAAATATACCTAAATCTTCAAACAAAATGGTAACAAAACGTATTTTTCACTTGTAAGTTGTAACCCAATTTCTTTGATCATAGCGTAAAATTTACACATGCCAATCTACCGTCCGCGGGCGGCCTACCCCGGCCGTTATACATGAAATCGGATTACACAAATGTCCGGGATACGTGTGGATGGGTTCCCGGAAAGTGTCATTCCATGTGAGCAAACAGGAGATTAATTGAAACATAACATTTTTACGGGGACGCTTAGTCAAGGCTTGCTTTGAAGTTGTACGCGATGAAAAAATGGCGTGTGGAGAGCTGTTAATTAAAGTGCCTTGTTATTTTGTTTCGGTTTTAAATTGTTAGCAAAATCTTTTTAAAAAGAGAACGTTTTTTCTGTTTACAAAACTGCGTATGCAAAAAATAACCGTTTTTAAAATTATTTTCAGCCAGCTCAGGCTCTTTGTCATCATAGTCATCTTTAACTACATATAGACGATGATGACTTAATGTCATGTACATAATTACATTAGTTTGAACAATGTTAAAATACAAAATCGCCCAAGAAATACAAATTATGCAAGCATTTTAAACTGTTAGACAGTGATTAGACAGAGAGATCCGATACGCCGTGTGACGTCATGAAACACGTCGCCCATAAAAACTCCATGTTAAATTCTGTTTTTCTAGAAAGAGGAACAAATGTTTGTTGGGTTATATCTTGGTTATTTTTATAGCAATCAAAAAATGTTTTTTCTCAACTATTTGTTACTTGAATCAGCTTTTATTAAAGTTATGAATATTATCTACAGCTACAATGATTAAAAGAAGAGATTCTCATTCAACGGTTGGGCAGCGTTTTGTAAATTACGCAATATTTTCTCGTTCCAGACACCGCAGTTTCTAAGGACGAAAGTCTTTGTCCCCTGTATGTTGCTATTGCGACTGGAACGTGGTCGCTTATAATGAAGTCCTTTGAAGGGTCAAGGTCACCCAAAGAGCAAAGGAAGTTTCTAGAGTTTCTTTACCAAATCGAATTAGGAATGAGGGTTCCTAATTCGATTCAACAAAGAACTCGCAGGCCTTTTCCATTGCTTTTTGCATAAGAAGTATAACTAACGTTGGAAATTACAAAGTGGCAAAAGGGGCTTTCCAGGGGCTCTCTTTTACCCTGTAAAACCTAATTGCTTCTGTCATGTTATCGTTTTAACGTTATATTATGGTTAGACCCCGTTATCGGAGGTGAGATTTGATAGCTGGACGTTTTTAAGGATGGGTAAACAATATTTTGAAATATTAGCTATATGTCGATAATGTTTCTTTACCTCTATAAGAGTCTAAGACTTTAATTACACTTGTTTATTTTATAAAACAGTGCGGTTTATTATGAAGAAACTATGCAGTTCAGTTTACGCAGAGAGAAAAAGACATAGCTATATAACTATTATAGCTCTGTCCTTTACGCTCAACGTAAAATGAGCTGGATAGCCATGTCATAATAACAATTACAAATTAAATCGGTACGTATTAACATTTTTCGGTTTTATAAATTAAAAGCTTCAATCTTTAATTACTAAGCAATTATCGTTATCTTCGTAGCACGTAACATTCAAATAAGTAGTGGCCAGTATTAATGTACCTCTATGAAAACGGTTTATCTTAAGAGCGTTCATGCACTGCAGGGGACTGCAACTCGAAACATTAGAAAAGTAATATTGAAACCATAGTCTTTTGTTATAGGTACCAATAATGGTTTCTACTTCTGATCACAATTATAATCATGGATCACAAAAAACATGTTAAGTTTTAGTCTAAAAGATGGTACCAGTATAAAACTAATTACACACAAAAAAAAGAGTATCGATATCGACATCATAAATATTTTTACCCATCCCTAAGAATGTCCAGCTACCAAATCACACCTCGGATAGTGGTGTCTAATTATGATACCTACTTTTTGCTGGCAGTAATGCAGGGCCGGTATTCTAGGCGGTAAAAACCATATCGTCTTTGACCTGTTATCGTATTGTCAACGTTTTGATAGCTCTTATTTACTTGACAATAATGACGGCTAACATCAAATCAATACCGTAACAGGTCAAATACGATATGGTTTTTACCGCCGGGAATAGAGGCCCTGACTGAGTTAAAACCATACGATATGACTATAGCATGTCAAAATCAATATTACCCAGAAATAGACCACAGCAGTCGTGATTCGAGTTAATTTATGGCAATATAATTTCCAAAGTTTCAAAGAAACTAAAAAAGCGATGCAAAAATGAAAGAAAAAAAGAGGCGCAATAAAAAGGATAATTACATTAAAATATCAGACGAACTGGATTTCCAAGACATTATGACTACCTTGATTAGGACGAGATTGTTCTCGGTTCAGTGGACAGCATTGTTGTAGTAAATTCTGCCTTTCTACGGAGAAAAGGCACAAGTGCAATAATTTAATAGAAGCATATTAAACTCTCAAAGGTTTATAATAAGGCTGGAAGTGCAATACAATGATAGTAGATGTGCCTTTTTTCCGTTGAAGGGCAGAATTGACTTAGCAGGCTGTGATTGAAAGGCGAAATTAGTGACATTGTAAGATTGAAACAAGGATTATCGCCATATTGCTTTATTTTCTTTCTTATTCTAACATCCTAATAATACTATGCATCCATCTCTTTCATAAACACTTGTTTTCTTCTCATTCACTCATCAGCATATCAAGTATTCTGTCTCTTTCATACACTTGCGTTCCATTTCACCTTACATGCCCTCTGAATATATATATAAACAAGCTTATCTTGTACATACCTATATATTTCACATTCCTTACAACATTGTTGCTCAAAAATACAAAAGTGTACTAATCTAAGAAAGCTGTTTGCGCAACATAAAATGAACATTTAGTTTAACTTGAATTTGGTAAACAGATTAGAAGCGTCGAAAGAGAAAAGAAAAGGTTTGAAAGGAGAATGCAATATGTTCTACTTTACTCCATGAAATACTACACTGCCCTACTAAGCATAATGGCGATATCTCAGACAAAACATCTGTAGAAATTGCAACCTAGTTACAAACAGAAGAAAGTTGAATCTGCTTTGGCTATTGAATTTAGTTATTGCATTTTTGCTTAGGAGGGCAGTACAGGAAATAAGTATACTGCGAGTTTCCATTAAAACTCATCTCACGCGTTAAATCCAATAGTGACTCTAAATAACGACAAAATATATTTGAATAGTGACATTATTTTGGTTAAAAATAAACTTTCGTATGAATTTCTTTTTAACATAATCATTGTTGGATTAGTGCTAACTGTTAAAATGGAGTTTGAATTAATTTCAAATTATATGCATAATTTAAATTCAAATACGTTTGTATTTCAGATCAGTATCAGACAACAAAACAACGGTACATAAATAAAGCAAAGTTTACAAAATAGACTTCCATGATTAAATTGAGATTTGATCTCTCAACGAATTCCATTGTTCATTTCATGTAACAATTTTAACAAAAAAGGTTTGAAGGTATTGTCAAACAAACAATACTTAACAACTTGTTTCTTTCTTTTATTTTAGTTCTATAAGGGCTCATAATGCCTTTCTTCTTCGCCTTTTAGTTTAAAAAGCTGCAGAAGAGCTACTATGCTTCTTAAGTAAAAAAAGTGTAAGGAGATTTACAACATTAATGCGTTTTGTGGGAGTTTGTACCCTTAGGGTACCAAACGAGAGCCTATTATTAAGGCTACGCTATCCGTCCGTTAATCTGTCCTTTCTCAAAATAGCTGTTAGCTAGTTATTTATACTGAATAAATGTGACATAACGGTAGATTAAAAAAAAAAAAATACAATATCAAAAAACAAGAAATGATTTTTTTATACAGTCGAGTTCATAAATATGTGTACAGTTTAGTACTTTGTCACTTTAATCACTGTGTCAATTCATATAAGGCAGTTTAAACATGACATTAACCCGTCAGGTGTCCTGCGCACAAGCACAAAAGTTGTGCGTAGAAAATTTTGGCCGGTCGTGTCCTACGCACAACAGTTGTGCGCAGGACGGCGCTGTGATTGGGGAATTTAAATTTCATAAACGAAGACCCTGCTAGTGTAAAAAAATAATCCTATTCATTTGTCACTTATTTGGCAACATATTGGATTTTTTCCCCCAAAAACCAAACATCTGAACAAGCGAAAAAATAATAAAAACGAAATTATTGCCCAATAAGATGTGCTCGTCCGCAATGGCCGCCGCCTGCGCCGCTCCGTAAACAAATAATTATTGTGATGTTGCTTATGTGCCTAGTGATAAATAAATTGTTGGATTCGGCGCGTAAACTTATAATGGTGATAGTTTAACAATAGAAAAGTGAAATGTGGCAATATATTAAGTGCAGTGTGTCAAAGAATAAACCGATCGGATGAAAAAAATATCAAACCTAATAATAATATATTTGATTAATTGAATCATTTATTTTCATCAGTAAAACGTAAGTGTATATAATCTTTATTCCTTTCTACGTGCATTGCCTGTTTTTTTATCTTTAGATTGATATATCAATCATAGAATATAATTATACCAATCGTAAACAATTCACCTCATTCTAAACTCAAACAGAAAATAAAAATATCTCGAAAATCAGCTGGACATTTCGTGAACTTGTGTAAATCAAGGGCCGGACACTTGACGGGTTAAATAGACAATGTACAAAACTTTACACAATTTTATGAATTCCACTTTTGTTTTTTTCATAAAGAAACAGTAATAGCTACATGCTATAAAAACCGGCTTAGTATAAACCGAGCGGTACGATACTTTCAGTGCGCGAGACCGACTTGCACTTGACTGGGTTTTTATAGAAGATGAGAAGCTCAAAAAGCAGTAACCTTTAAACTGTTTACCTTCATTTACGGTCTCAAAATGTAGCCCCAGCCGTATTATGTGTACGTGAGGCGAATGAAAACATTTCCGATTTTTACCGGTGAATTTATCGTCCGTTCTTACCGGTATTCCGGTCGGGTGAACCGTTAATTGTCTATTTTTAGCACCCGTGTTTATAAAATTGAAAATATGTGTAATGGAGAAAGATGGTGTGTGGGGAAAACCCGAGAATTTCTGAAGCATTTTTACCTGAAGTTTTTTTTTTTAATCCTGGGTTGTATTCTAGGGATTTCATTTGTAATTAACTTCTCTTGAATTCTGTCATATATGCAACGCATATTCTTGTGTCATTTAATATTTGTCATTATCACTTCAAGTAAGAAACGGCAGTTCGTAATGTAGGTATGTTTGTAAACTCTTTATTGCACAAAAACCAATTAACAAGTAAATACGTCCATAAACTTATGAAAAAAGTTTAAAAATCAAAAACCCGCCTTCAAAAAGCATAAAATAACTTCTTTAAAATGGTAGGTAAATAGGTCAGTCCAACTGAAGTCTGCTTTTGGTTAAAATATTGTTGGACGCCGACTTCAGTTGGACTGACCTATTTTCCTACCATTTTAAAGAAGTTATTTTTTGCTTTTTGAAGGCGGGTTTTTGTTTTTTTAAACTTTTATTTTATTTTATACTTTTTCGTGATCATAATTATGCTGTTATTCTCCCACTTCTCAATTAATAAGAAACAATAGAACATTTCAATCTCGCCGCAAGCAACGCCGTGGGAAAGTCATAGTCATATATTTAAACCTAAATATGCTTCGTCATAGTCGCTCAACTATCTTAATCGAAATATCTTGTCGCCACCCTCAAAATATATACCGTTTAGGAGTTCCGGTGGCCATCTGAGGTCTTCATCATCAGTTCCACTTCACGAAATAGTGCTTTCCAAGACCAAATACACGAATTACAATGAAAAATACCAAAATCGCTATAGGTATGCCTATAAATTTTGAAGAGTTCCGTGGATTCCTCATGGATTCCACCATCAGATCTTCATTTTGATAAAAATGGGACCAATCGGAAAGCACCAGCTTTCAAATAAAACAAGAATCATCAAAATCGGTTCACCCAGTCGAAAGTTCTGAGGTAACAAACATTAAAAAAATAATATATATGCAGACGAATTGAGAACCTCCTCCTTTTTTTGAAGTCGATTAAAAAAAATACAGACGAATTGAGAACCTCCTCCTTTTTTTGAAGTCGGTTAAAAACAACCATATCAGACATAATTATGTCAACGCGGTAAAATTTTAAAAGCTTTCTTAGCTATTCTTGTATTTTAGGTTATATTTTTTACAATGGTTTATTTTTATTATAAACTGTATACATGTGTCGTTATAAAAGATTGAAACTAGGTTATTAAAACAAGTTTTAGGGCCGTATTAATAAACTCATCTTGGGTGAGATGCCCGTCACAAGATACGTCAAAGTAAACGTCAAACCATAGAACACTGTCATTTTTGACGCATCTCGAGACGAGCATTAGAGTTGAGATTAGTTTATTAATACGGCCCTAAGTTACATTTTCTGTCAACTTTTACCAAAAGAATGACTCAACTACTGTCAGTTCACTTTCTCTAAAAAAAACTGACATTAAATTGACTTATTAACTTGCGGAAACCATAGATAGATGTACATTCGGCGTCAAAGATATGTTTTCATTTTTGTACCTTATTTCAATGGACTAAGGTGGAAAAATGTAAACATTATACCGTAAACGTCGTTCTTAGCCATACCTAAGAAGGACAGAAGGTATCAAATTATCAACTTTTTTAACCGAATGGGTCAGTAGGAGGATTATGTTTTCGAGTGTATGTATGTCTATTTTTTTGGCACACTTTGGGACCCAAGCGGCTTGTTGGATTATAAGTATTATAACATATGACTTGTTAGATTTATCTTGATTGCAAAAGTGACATAATGAACATTTTCTAATCAAAGTAAAGAAAAGAGTTTTTTTTTAAATAACGACAACAATATTGAAAAATGCAATCGGATTTTTAAAGCTTGTTTTTTTAAATATATTATACATTAAAGTGAACACAACACGTTCCAACGTTTGGGTAAGTGTAAAAAAAACGTCGCTTTTATTAAAGCCGTAAACTCGCACGAGAAGAAAGCTTCGTGAAACGGAACGAGATTTACAGCGTACTTCGTTTACGTAGCTTGGTAGCTTGGGCTAAGAACAAATAAGATTAACGAAGTATTTATGAAGATAAGGCAGTTTATAATAGTATTTCGGCTGGGTTGATAAAAATTGCGTTTTGAGCCTAGGGTCGTCGGTTAGAAGCCCGCTAGGAGCAAACTTTGGATGACGCATACGTAACGCATATTACGCTGAGGCACTGTAAATGCAGTGACGTTACTTATGCGTCACGTTTTTAACGTACCTATACCGTCCACACTCGTGCTCAAAATACGCTGACGCACCGTAAACGCAGTGACATGACTTATGCGTCACGTTTTTGAGCACCAGTGTGGTGTATCTTTTATGTTAGACATTCATTCTTATTTATATTAAGTGTAAGAGACGGTATTCGCAAACTACAACTAAAGTTTCAGACATTTCTTCTGAAAAAAAAATTCGTGTTATTGTTTCCGGAAAAGTAAGGCTGAAAATTCGTATTTTGTTTTCATGCGGTTTATTGGTATGGAGAATTGTATCCCGATCTAGATGGAACTGTGTCACAGTGTTGTTATAAATCAAATCATAGGAATCGTTAAACAAAATGTTAGTGTAATACAGTTCTAGGGTTCCATTTTGCCAATTGAATATGGTGTTTTTTTCTTAAAGCTTACTATGTAACAAACTTGAAACAAATACGTTTTAAAACCTTAAGTTTCTCAAAATTCCCTTTTTTTTAAATATTGAAAGCACGCATAAAAAATGGGCGGTAAAAAAAAGTAGGTACTCACAGTTGTGTCATTGTTCCATAAACCGTAAATTACATGAAGGTGTCACGGTGTTAGTAGGAGATCCGAATAGGAGACGATTTGGACCGGGCTGTTTATTCGATACAAAGTATTTTATACCAAATTTAATATGCTAAGTAATATATGGCGAATAGGTAGGCTGAAAAATTTCAGTCCAGTTTATAATTAATAACAAAAAATTAAAATGAACTTCGTTTTAAAAAATTACACTAGCTTGTTTAATGGACAAATTACATACCAATCGAAAGTATGAAGCCTATAGAATATGCAAACGTTAGTTTGACTATTTTCTTCTCGTCAAGCTATTGGGTAGGCAGGTATAAACAGGTAAGTCGGTACTAGTCATTTGCACCAAACCTAACGTTTGCATATTCTATAGACTTCATACTTTCGATTAGTATGTAATTTGTCTATTAAACAAACATTTGCAATTTAAAAAAAAAACAGTTTTTTTTTTTCAATGATATAAGTACTGGATACTCCCCTATTCGGATCTTAGACCATGACGCGTTAGAGCCAATAGACGTATTCGGATCTTAGACCATGACGCGTTAGAGCCAATAGACGTCAATTATTCATAAGAAAATTGACGCACTCAAGTTGCGATGCTTGTGTAATAGTGGCACCAATAGTGGGTAGTGTTGTACCAACTATAGGTACATAACTAGATCTTAAGAGCAATTGGAAAATACCTTTGTCGTTCAGAATGAATTTGAATATGCTCATGTGAAGACAGCTGTATTTGCATAATATGTGGCTCTTTTGATGCGAGTCAAAAGCGGCAACAATAAGAATAAGGTTTATTTTCCTATATTCATAAACTGAAAATGGCATTATCGAATAATAATGAGTAATTAAACTTTATTGCCTTAAGTCTCACTTACGACGATAGAGGAGTTTCTGTTGTCATATTCCGACTGCATCATCAGATTATCTCTTAGATACTATAATATTGTATTGTCATCGGGTTTACAACAAAAATATTAAAACCTTTTATTTCTTTATTCATTTACAGTTCAAATGTGTTAGGTAGTATTTTTGTTTACACAGTTATAAGTATGTAATTTTAGTTTTTTAATTAATCGTTTGAATAAAACGGCATTCGTGGCCGAATTTCAGCCTATTCTATTATCCTTACTTAAGTAACTAAGATAGAGGTACAAAAAGCCAATATTAACCAATAAAAGGCGCAAGCGGTCACGTCGAGCGCGTCTTGCGCACGTTAGTTTAGATTCTATTGGTTAATATTGGCACAGCTCCGCTCCACTCCGGTCATCTCCGCCTCAGTGGAGACGCAACCTTAATCCATTTACGAGTATTACAGTTTTAATCCATTTCTGGGCTATTACGAACTGCGTCAAAGTGACGCAATCGGTCGAATCATAATTATAACGTCTCTTAGGATTTGATTAATTACACCACTTACATAAAGTTCCATGGTGGCTTAATAATAACTGTTTTGACGAGCAATTTCATAGCGAAGAGAGTCAACCAATACCTCAAGAGACTCTCGCTAGATGGCACCATCAAGGGTCAGATACGGAGCAGTACTCGACACGGCACGTATTGTGAGGATAGGTTTCTATTTCTGCAGCCCTAACCACTGGTAGCTTGAGCCCTGGCCTGCCCTGCTGCCAGCGGCACCCATAGGTTACGTTTTTATAATTATTATTTGTGTCAGTATTGCCTTGAAAGAAAATAAATAAATATCTTGAATACCTATAAATAGACAGTTTCTGAGAGAAAAGAGACAAACTCAAAAGCTAGTTGTAAGATTACTCTAGTGCCCTGAAGGTGCCAAAAAAGTACAATCAAAAGAAAACTCTTAAACGCCAAACAAAGCTTGTAAGATGAACTTCCCTACAAGCTTTATCCTGGCCTATTCAGAAAGTTTTCACAATTACTTGTTTCCGAAGTTCACTACAACTAACAATGAAAAAAGTAAGATAATAACAAGCTCGCCTTTTTAATAAAGGAGTGTCGTTCGCAAAGAAAAAAAAACGGAGGCTAAAGAGACCTACTTTGAAAAATGAGCGTTTCGAAAAATTCGAGACGTACAGTCAAGGACTTTAATTGCTATGCCCCTATGGAACCCTGTCATAATAACAGCGTCAAACCATTATGACAGAAATTACGCTTAAATTAATGATTAACGTTATGCGACAGGGTTCCATAGTGGCATAACAATTAAAGTCCTTGACTGTACGTTTTGGCGACTATTTCTTTTTTATTAGCTGCTTATCGAGATGTAAACCAGAGGGCGTAGCCAAGATGCACACCGTTGGTGATACTGAAACGCCGCGTACTAACAGTGCAAAATACACCTTAGCCTTAAGTCAGTAAGGTACATTTTGCAACTTATTGAATAAGTTAGTAACGCGGTATTGGAGTATCACCGACGAAACGCTGCTAACGTTTGTTTTCTATCGAATCGAAATGTACGGAGTTGAAATAAGCGGTCGAGGGATCTGCTTACGTCAACCCTATATATATTTTGTCGACCATCGAAAATCGCTAACTTAGCGTTTTGCATATTCACTGGACCCCCAGGGCCTCTGCTTAAATCTGTTAAACCTTGTATTTGACGTGTTGCGGTATTGCTTTTTACTCAACCGCCATTACTGTCAAGGAAATAAGAGTTAACAAAACCTTGACAATAAGGAAATATGTCAAAAACAATAATGTTTTAACGCGTAGAATCTCAGCCCTGGGTGATTCTCTTAATCAATAAAGTTAGCCGTCTTATTTAATAAACGAACAAACTAAGTCGTCGTGGGCCGGTATTCTAGGCGTCTAAAAACCATAATCGTGTTTGACCTGTTATCGCATTGTCAACGTTTTGATAGCTCTTATTTACTGGGGTGTGATTCTCTCAACAACGACGGACGGGCGGACGAACGAGTGATTGTCCAAGCGGCGAGTTTAAGTAGTCCCGTCAGAGTGAACAAAACACATTTTAGGGCGCGTATTCAATTTGGCAGCATGACTTCTCGAACGTATAAGGCTGCCTAATTGACAATGCACGCGCTAAAATGTGTTTTGTTCGCTCGGACGGGACTACTTAAACTCGCCGCTTCGATTCGCTCGTCCGCCCGACCGACCGCCGTTTTTTGAGTGAATAACACCCCTGGACAGTAATGGCGGCCGATTTAACGGGCCTGCCTGAGTATTAATAACATTTCAACGTTTGTGATTTCGAATTTAGTGGTGCTGCTTTATTTGTTCAGGCGAGGTAACCAAATAATGTATTGTAATACAAAAACGATTTGATGAATATTTCATTTTGATTTCCTAAAGCGCAACTTTACTCCCTCGGGCCGAATTAATTTGATATGATATTGTGTACCTACCCACTAAAATAATAATCTTTATTGTTTTCCTTGGTAAATGTTACGTTTGAGTAAGCCACTGGGAATTGTTAAATTAAGCTTGATTTCTACAGTAATAGAGGTAATTTAAGGTAATAAAATAAAGGTAGGTATAAAATATTGTCATTATTTTAATGAAAAATGCCTAGAATAAATGTATTTTTATTACAGTTACTGTTACAATAATCGACCTTTAGGAAAAAAATTCATATAGATAAGGATGCTGTGTCCCATAGTCCAGGAAAAAATATATTTATCTTCGATAACTAAAGTATGTTTTCAATAAAATCGCGCCTAGCCGATATAACAGAATTCCACCACATAATTATACAACATAAAGCAATGAATAAATAAATAAAAAAAAAAAAATAGTGCTGGTCTTCCGCAGGAACCATTTTGTGACACCACGCGGCTGTCCCAAACCAAAACCTAGTAAGAGCCATTGAGAAAATTTTACAGGAGAAGCAAAACAAACGTTTTTATGTCCCTCTTAAAAACTATAAGCCCTAGGTAATTGATTGTTAGTGCTAAATTATGAAAATAAATGACTCTAATAGATTAGTAAAAAAAATTGAACATAACACTGTAAATGCCAGTTTTATGAGACTTACTAGTAGATTTGTCGCTGGAAATGTCTCAAAAACCAAAATCAATAACCTAGCATAGTCTGTTACTGGGAATTTGATCTGATTAGTTGGTCGGTTCGAGCGTTTTTCTCTTATGTAAAAACCTAGTACTTAAGTATGTGTGTTGTGATCATTGAAGTTTAAAATTAAGTGTGCAATATTTTAAGTAAATACTTGTTACATAATTATAATCATAAATAAATTTCACCTCAAAGTTACTCAAAAATGTATCTGATTAGATGAAAATGTTGACATTTATAGTCTTATTAAATAATTAGAGGATCTACAACTGAATCGACATCAAGGCAATCTAAATCAAAATTTTCTAATTCTGGCTCCGTCCAGAAAAAAAAACAACACACGAGAAAAAACTTATTACAAAAAAAAACGGATTAAATAATTTAACTTCACCCTCGTAAGCTGAATGTTAAAAAAGCAAAACCCAATCTCTTTAGTAAATTTAAGTTACCCATTTGATATACAAAATTTAATTAATGAATTAATTGTATAATTAATAACAAAAAAGGTGTACAAAATTTGCACAGTTCTGTGTCTAAGCTTCCACGCAAAAACGAACACAAAATTAAGCCAAGAACCATTCGCAGATATTTTTTTTCATAATTAAATTAACCCAACAAAGCTTATACGTACACAGTTTGTTTTTTATATACGTAGGTTAGTCGTAACTAGGGAGCGGATTATTGAAATAGGTACCTACATATTTACCTGTAGCTGGCGAAACGTCGCGAAAGATCATGTAATTATGTTAGTGTGGAATAGGGTTTTTAAAATATATTTATAATATTTTTAATTGTAGTTTCTCAGTATTACGTTTAACCCATAGTTTAAAAAAAAACAAATCACAACGCAAATCTGAGCAAGTTTTTAAATAGCCAAATAAATAATAATATGTACCGACTCGACACCAAATAGATGGAAATAACAGCAATGAAAAATAATAAAATTTAATATAAAGTCCGCATCCGGCAACTACTACCAACAACACCGCCACGAAACTACCTATGTAAATATGTACCTATCCTTTCCCTACTTACCTATACTATAAGTACTATAACACAAGAACAAGTTTAAACACACATAATAGGTATGAAGCAGGTATCTGTATCTATTTTATCGTGCATACAAACAAACAACATAAAACAAAGTAAAGCCCATGGGTATCCACATTCATTAGATGCTTATTAGTGTCCAGAAGAAAACTGCAATATAAATAGGAGAGCATAACAATTGTTAACGCATTAATAGTATCTAACTACCTAAAACAACGCAATTTTTATTTCAAATTTTAATTCAGAGAAAAAGTTTAATAGTAAACAATAAGTTAGTACATATCTTGATAAAGCGGCTGCAAGAATAAGTTTGCTCCTATAACTATTTCGACCAATGATATAATATAGTAAAAAAATAAATGTTTAAAAAAACAAAAACCCGCCTTCAAAAAGCATAAAATAACTTCTTTAAAATGGTAGGTAAATAGGTCAGTCCAACTGAAGTCTGCTTTTGGTTAAAATGTTGTTGGACGCCGACTTCAGTTGGACTGACCTATTTACCTACCATTTTAAAGAAGTTATTTTATGCTTTTTGAAGGCGGGTTTTTGTTTTTTTAAACATTTATTTTTTTACTATATTATATCATGTGAGTTACAGTGAAAAATACCAAAATCGCTATAGGTGTGTATCATAATATTTGAGGAGTTCTCTTGATTTCTCCATGATCCCATTATCAGATCCTGACGTAGTGACAATGGGACCAACTAGAAAGTATACCCATTCGAACAACGAAAAAATTTTTAAAATCGGTCCAGTGGTCTTCGAGTAATCGGGAAACATACATAATAAATAAAAAAACCCGACGAATTGAGAACCTCCTCCTTTTTTTGAAGTCGGTTAAAAAGGTGGATATGTTACACGCACTTCGATAGTGGCACCCTAAAACCAAGCCAATTGGTACACCTTTACTTAGTCTTGCGCTGTCAACGGAACCGTGAACTAGTCTGCAGACCAACATACACTCGTTTCTGTTTCGGTCCCGGAAATTAGCATACCATCCTGCTTTCACTTGTCATTTATGAATTAGTGTGTAATTGCAATATTTACTGATTATGTGTGCGTAAGCCGGGCCATTTTTACACGCGGAATACCGTATAGGTAACATATCTACCTCTTTTTATATTATACTTATTATCATTGATTTCGACTCATTTTGGTAGAGCTTTAACAAACAAAAACACATCGTTCAGCGCCAGAGCAAACTTAGTGACGACGGTTCGGCGCGCGTTGACGACCCTTCTCCCCAAGCAACGCCGCGCACCTCACCACTCGCCCCGCAGCACTCCTTATGCATCGACTTGCTAGATTTTGTATAGGAATAAATTACAAATTCAACAATACTGAATAGTTCGTTTCGTAAATCTAAAACCTAGTATAAGTAATTCATCAATCTATTTAACAAAATACAAAAACCTAGTAAGTGCAAATTCCAAAATCAAAAACCTAGTATAAGCCGTCCGTTTCATAAATCAAAAACCTAGTGTGAATAATTTCCCAATTCAAAAACCTAGTTCGCGCTTTTTAACAAATACAAAAACCTAGTAAGTGCAAATTCCAGAATCAAAAACCTAGTATAAGCCGCAGTTACTAATTGTTTGGATTTGGATATGTAACTTGCTAGGATTTTGAGTGTGGTATCGACGAGTAGCAGATGGAGTTGCTAGGTTTAGGGGGTCTTATATCTTCGAACCTAAGCGCGATAGAATTATGGGTGTTTTTGCATTACACGCAGCACTAAATTTAAAGATGTGTGGTGTAAAAAAACGAATTTTGACAAATTTGGCTCTTGCTAGGTTTTGGTTTGGGACAGCCGCACGGTAGGTTACACAACCATCAAAACAAAAAACTAAAACTAAAAGCCAAGCAAAATAACAAATATGAGCACAAAAACAAAAAGAAATTGACATTTAAAAACTTTCACAACTGAACATTCCATAGCCAAAGAAGCCAAAAAATCAAATGAAATTTTTGACCAACAAAACAAAACAAATAAATAGAGCAAGGCAATAGTCAGTTTGCGGCAGTTTATTCAAATGTTAATCCACTCTCCCAAAAAAGACGGCAAAATCCGACGCTGCCTGCCAATCCATTTTATGAAATGAAAATCAGCAAAAAAAACTGGACTTTCCTCCTCACTGACGAATAGGAGGTTATCCCCATAACCCACACTAGGGTTAAAATGCCAGGCTCTGCATCCATCACGATTGTTTGGGAACAATTCGAATGATTTATAGCACGTACTCGGGAATTTTCCCCCTTATTGACGTATAACCCGGCGTGAACACAGTTTTGTATCAGTTAGACGAATGGAATAGATTCTTCATGTTTCAAACTTAAAACATATTTGATGTTACAAAATAAAAGTATTTTTGTATGAAGTAGGTCCCATAAATTAAATGTGACACGCAAGGAGCACAATACATTCAAAAATTTAAATATACATGTACAAATAGCGGACACACAGAAAAATAAGTACAAATAATTATATTGTTTTAGGGTTTTGGATAGTATTTTTTTTCTGTATCTAAGTATTTTTTGGGATTTGAGTTAAATAGAGAATGAAGATAGATTAAATTATATCCTTAAAAAACATTATAGGTCCCCTATCTTTTATCCCGATAAAAAATGCTGTTCCCGTGGAAATAGTCAACGAAATAGGAGATGAAGTAAATTAACATGTACGCGGATGAAGTCGCGGGCAGAAGCTATTTCTCTATATAAAAATGTATATCGTTGTCTATTACGGATACTCTAAGCCTAGGGCTTAGTTCGGTACTAGGGTAATTTGTGCGAGATTACCCCGTATTACTCGTACCTATACATAACATAATGATGTTCGACAACATGCCAACTTAACTGTTGAAATTTCACGCTACTCATATTAAAATTATCATTCAACATTAATTGGCTCACGAGGGAATAACAAAATTAAACTATAGCACTGTTTATTCAATTAAATACCTACGAGATTGTATAAATTAACAGTTTACATACCCCCCCCTAGTCCCTGCGGCACCACGCCCCCCTTGACTAACCTGCTTACGTATTGATATGAATCTGTGTGCTATCACAAAGGCCTTGTAAGGTTTATGCATATGTATGTCGGAGCGTAAGCGTAGATTTGATGGCATAGGTACTAATACAAGAAAACTTTTCCATTATATTATTTTTAGACCAGTGGATGATATGATAGTGGACAATACTGCAGTTAATGTACCTATTCTGGTGTATTGGGGATGACAACCGGAGCGTTGACCAGCGTGGCACGAGGCATTAAATATTAGTTTTCAAGGTGTGCAATGCATTTGCAGTCTAAGGATTGCAGATTGAAGATAGAAGTCTTGAGATTGAAAATGTCCATCTCATCAGGTGTTCTGTGTGTTTGTATCTCCATGAATAAAAGTTATAAACAAACATCACACGACAATCTAACACAAATAGAACTAGGCCAAATTATAAGCTCTAGGTTTATACAACGGGTACTGTACAAGACATTGATAAAACATACTCGAATATAAAGGCCGGCAGCGTACCTGCGATTCCTCTGGTGCTGCGCGTGTTTTGTGGGTCGCGATGATCACTTACCATCAGGGATCTCGCTTGCTCGTCTGCCTCCTTTTTCACTATTTTTTTTTAATCCAAGACTCTGCAAAAATGTTCGCGGTCGTCACAGAAATATTTGTCCTTCGAATTCGAACGTGCAACCGCTGGCTCCGTAGGCAGGGTCACTACCAACTAGTCTAACAGTGTCGTCATAAAGAAAAATCGTTGTCGGTTACATGGTTGATTTAATAACTAAACATTAAAGTCCTATCCAGTTACCAATTAAGCGTTCATTATGTTTACTTTGTCTAGTTTCTTTAATAACAAGAGCAACAATTCACGCTATGTTTTTTTATTTTTCAGAGCTGTATTATGAACTCGTAAAGCTAAAAGTAACAAACGGGTAACGGCACAGTTTTTTTACGAGCATACAGGCCACATGATGGAAAGTGGGACCTGTGACCGATAGACATTTGCATTCTCAAGATTACAATCTTTAGACTGACTGTTGCTGCGCCGAAGACTATGATGGAATACCTCTATGCTAGTAATTTCACCAGTTGTCTTATCCCCACACTGCAACACAACAATACGACTACTGCTGCTTGGCGGTTGTATCTTTCTTATCTACTCAATGAAATAAAAATATTTTTAAACAGCGAGCAAATGATAGGCACATAATATTTAAAAATGGCGCCTTTTATTCAATTTTGGACCTATCGCGTTTTTCAATCAGTCTCATATAGCAGAACACAAATAATATAACCATACATTTCCTATGACAGTTTATACTTAAGGCAACAAGGTACAAAAGTGATCATTTGCTTACTTAAAAGTTAACAGTAGGCCAGATTCATAAAGTCCAACGTTTATAAGGTCAAAGAAACACAGCTTTGAAATTAAATTAAATTTTTCAATATTAACAAAACTAGCTATATTTATTTACCAAGCGCCACAGAAAAACAGTTAAGGCACTAATTAAGACGAGCATCAGGAATTCCAGGCAAACTTTTTAACGACGGAGAACAAAACACGTCATTACCACTCGGATGCTGTCGAATCTACGTTATTTGCGAGTTCCTCTGGGACAGGTTAGGAAACTTCTGAATTGCATTACGAGTTGCGAACTTGAAGGCTTGTTACTTCTTTTGGAGATGTTCTTGATCTCGTTTGTATAAAGTCAACGCTTTGACATGTTGCGACGATGGAAAATGGAAATAAACAAGTTAATAGATTTCAATTTAAAAAGTAAAAAGAAATGCAACGCATTTTAAAGACAAGAGGACGTAAGAAAAAGAAAACAATAAAATAAGCACTGTTAAATAAGAAGGAAAACGACTTTACATGACGTAAGGTGCCATAAATAAATTTGATGCGTGTCAAAACCTGAATATGCGTTGTTTTTTGCTTATTGGGATATTCAGAAACAAATCAAACCGGGCAGAAAAAAGTAAAAGATATTTGCTGACAGTCAAAAAAACATGTCTTTTTTAATGTCAGCAGAGCTGCTACACTTTTACCTGATGTTACGTAGATATGAGGACGAAATATTATATTATAATATACTTTTGATTAAAACTTACAGTACTATCTGACAAAGAGGGTAGCAGAATTTTATTCCTGTTGCTAAAAGTGGTACAAAGCAAATTGAAATCCCCGTATTTACATTTGAAACCTGAGCCTGCGTTACGCATTCCCAAATCAAACATCCTAAAGTTAAAATTTTTGTTCCAAAAATTTCAAACAGCAAATTTTTTACTAAATTCTCCTGGATTTAAGGCATTTGTTTGATGGCCAGGCATCATACTTACTGGTGTTACGATTACGACCTCTTTACTATTTCCTCCTTGTTTACGATAGTAGTTTACAACCGTTTGAAGAATGCTTTCCAATACGTTACCATGTAAATACATCGTAAGTTTGCTTTAGTATAGTTAGAATAGTTTTATGTTAGCTGTGAATAAATGCTGTGACCATAAAATACTGAGCATGAGAGGATATTGTACAAGGTTCATCTGGATCGCCTCTACCATGTTATCCTTTACCTAACCTTGCAATAAACAGTATTTGCATTGTGTGTTCCGATGTTAAGATAATATCGTCTATATGGAGAAAAAACTCAGTTATTAACTGTAGTACCCGGCCGACAAGAAGTCAATCCTGAGCCATTGTACAACCATGAAGTTGCTGAATATGGATAATGCTGATCGCAGTCAAACAATGCTGTTATTATTATTCCTTCACGCGCAACAAATAAGTTTTCTCATTGTTTTACTGCTGTCAACAATGTCAGTAGTCCAATACTTCATGGCCTAGTACTGTAGTATTTTTTTATGTACTAAATGAGTTTTTTCTCTATATGGACTAAGGCCCCAGAGTTGGCAACGCATATGCAGTCTTATAATTGCAGTCTTAAGATTGTACGTTTGAGATATTAAATCCAAACCGTCACACTCTAACCGTCAGACCGTTTGCTTTGCTCATTTTCCCTTTCGAAGTCAATAAAATAAAGCAGCGGTATCTGTTACATTATTGCCAAAAAACTGATTTTAGAAAACATCTATTTTAAACATTGTATTTCTGGAAGCTATTCTACCTTTCCAAGAACTGTAGACATGGTTTTATTTAATAACCAAAATAGTTGGTCTATTTAGATACTGTAAGTTTCTAACGTCCCTTTCTCTGAGAAATGTCTTTCGAAGTTGCTAAAATCATTGTGAAGTAGATCTATTTAATTAAAAATTGTCTGCCTAGACTGGATAACTCAATTTATAAATATCAAGGGAACAATATTACCAGCTCTCACACAAATAGAAAACGCTCTCGACATAGTTCTAGCCTTGTTAAATAAATAGTATATAACGATATACATGCTAACTTTGACAAATACAAACACATAAATACGTTGAATACAAGAACCTGAAACAGATAACCTAATATTCATGCTCATCACACAAATATTTGGTCACAAAACCCCACAACCCGAAATCACTACCCCCGGAGGGTAGGGTTAGGTACTACCAACTAACGATACGTTTCAATATGCAATCTATATTTATACTTGGCATAAAATACCATATTATAATCCTTGTTATTTTCTATTTCAAAAACGACAAGAATGGGTTTATAACTTAAGAGACAGGTTGAAAATGGTCGAAACATAATAACAATAGATTGAATATTTATATATACCTACCTGGTTGTTAATCTGACAGAACTGCTGGGTTGCACCAGCCGTGATTACGGAAGGACTGGTGTCAGCGATGTCATCTGTGGGCAGCTGATAAAACTATCCTTTTTATTTTTAAAAGTTTTTAAGGTGTTCTTCATTTGCATTACCTATCGACCTACTCTGCAACAACATGGTAAGGTTAAGATTCTTTAGTTTGTATCGCAGTAAGACAGCAATTACTACTATAAAATTATTAAATACAAAAAACCACCGATATAATTGTCACCCCAACTTTCTGAGCTGATATTATAAATCTTGAAATGCTTTAACCGCGTCTAAATCGGGCCATCCATTTGTAAGCTACGATATGCCACAGACATACACACAGATACACAGACACGCAATTAAATAGATACACTTGTTAATCTTATAACACTCCTATTTCTGCGTCTAGGTAAAAAATACTCAGACAAGTTCTGCCAGGGTACGTTGTTTAACGTATAACGACCAGGATGACATAGGTCATCGGAAATAGCTTGCGATCAATACAGCCGTCTGGGCAATTCGGAGTTTCGGACATTTCTATCAAATTACAGCACTTTCTTTATTATTGTTTTTGTTTTAGTACCATCTGTGTATCGTCGTTTATATTTCAAGATTGCTGTGCACTAGCAGTCATGGTGGACTTTATAACGTTACACATAAGACCTTTTATACAACATGATCGGTATAAACGATTTTGATTTGATTTGATTATTTTATTATTTTTAACGCTGTAGCAATTTCAAGAAGGGACAAAATGATCCCCCACGCAGACATTAAGTTGTTAGATTTTTTTTATTGTATTCGTTGATATAATTTGTGTTTTAATGGATAAAAAAAATTTTTTTTTTTTTTGGATTAAAACTACATTTTATCGTATAGAGCCCATTAGGTTATTTTCGTTTTTATAACAATTCTGAATAGTTCACGATTTTAGGAAAAATCCCTTTATGACAAATGAATATTATGGTAAGTGATACAATTATGGCAATTGCAATTCGGACAAATGATAGAAAACCACTTTTGAGCATAAACGTTACATGTTAACAGAAAAAATTAAAAATTATGTGCGATAACAACAAAAGAAAAAAACAAACCACGCGGTTTAAAATTACAAAGAATGTCTCTAATAATCTCAGAGACCACGTTACATCGGTAAAAATACATTTAATTGTTGGCAATGAAGCACAAAAGGAAAGCCACACAAAATGCTAATAATACAAAATGTGTAAGGAAAACCAACCAATAAAAATCCTTGAACGCTTACGTACAAGGAAGCCTTTGACATCCGAATACGCAATCAGCATTCGTTACAATGGAACGGCTCAAGCGGGCCGAAGCAAATTTGGCGAAATAATCATTCGGAGGCATTCACGACAAACTAATCTATTAGGGTAAGTTTAGACCAAGCGAACGAGCAAGAATTCTATGGCACCATCTCTTACATTTTCTTTGTAAAAATAAAGACAGAACATGTTCTAGAGCACTCGCTCGTTTGGTTTAAACCCACGTTACTCTATTGACCCATTCATTGGTTATACTTGTGGCTAAGTATAAAGAGAAACGAAAGGTTCTTATACAAGAAGTATAAAAAATAGAAATCAATGGCATACTTTAAGTAGTTTACGGGGGTTAACATGACATACTAAAGTAGCTCAGTTTATGTTGAAAGGGACAGAGCTGTGTAACTAACTATAGGTACTATAGCTTTGCCCCTTTCTCTCAACCTAAACTGAACTGCTTTAGTATGCCATGGTAACACCCCAGGTAACCTTCAAACAACGGTATATTGCGCGACTTGCATTTGTGCGTGCCTTGATTGTACGCGCTGCATGCTACCACAAGCAAACTCAATAGGACGAAACAAGCCGGTTTAGGGGGCCGGGTACAGGGCCGCGCATCGACGCAAAAATGTTGTCAATGTCATATTATATGGACAACCCTAGCACCCGAGGGGTAATAGTTTACAGAAACTCCTTAAGGGCTGGAGATGACCTACTTTTCTGTTTATAATTACTATATCCAAGGGTTATCGCAAGTCCGAGTTTTTGTTACCCAACTGCTTAATTTGTCTGAGTTGTCATTATTTAATAATGTTTTTTTTCTGAAATCATTAAGTTTACATTTGTTAAGAGATATAACTTTAGAACCTATAGGTTGGTTAGGTTTGTTTTTATAACAATACTGATAAGTAAAACGGTTTAAGAAAAAACTTGCTTTCTAATTTATAAAACTTTGGACCAATGGAATGAAAATGAGGACTAAAGATAGGTAAGGTTAATAAGGTACTTAGGATTTGGACTGAGGCACTTGCAGTTTTTTTTTTACTTTTCATGTTTGTTTGTCAGTATGTTTATTACAAATCTTGCAAGTCAATTTTGAATCAGTAAAGCTAGAACAGCAATCTAAGCCTAAATGCTGGTCCAGTGATAGAGACGGAACTCATCGAATATGGGCACGTTTATTTATTTATTTATTTTCCTCACAAGATTGCTTCAGTCATTGCAATTAGGTTATTACCGAGTAGACTAGAGCCCCAGGAAATCCAGAAATTGTCTAAATATTTCCCTTGCCCAATACTAATGCAATCGAAATTGTTGACGCTATTTCAAAATCGCGAATCGATATTGTAAGATAGAAAGAAAGAAGTCGATTTACAAACAACATTGCAAGTAAGTATTTAATAATGACATACTCGTACATACATAAACTCACGCCTTCGTTCCCAGAGTAGGCAGAGCTACAGAATTACCAACAACTCTAAAAACTTGTTGATAATTCTGTAACCACATTTCGCACAATAAGGCTAAAATGTTTAACAGCGTATTAGTGACAGGTTGCAAGCCCATCTCCTAACAGTACTACAAGCCTATATTCCCTTAGTCGCCTCTTACGATATCCGCGGTAAGACATGGCGTAGTATGTCCTAACCCGGCAACCACACGGACATAATAATGAATGATTAGAAAAATTGTCTGCTGACAAACTCCTAACTAGTAATAATTTATTTGTTTTCGTCCAACATCTGAGAGCAATGCGTAAATATCGCATATTCTGGTCAAAGTTTTCGTTACTAATACATTTCATCGATAAATTCCATCCAAAATGAAGCTGAGGGCTAACATAATAAGGGATAACAAATAGCATATTGCTCCCCAAAAAAGGGAGAGAGATATAAATCTGTAAGTAAAAATGGCCTCGCTCGGTCTCCGTTGTTATTAAGAATTGGACGGTATTACGCATAGACAATGTAGGACTACGATTATTTTGTTTGACAATATTTATCATAATGAAAAAAAACTTTTACTTTACTGATGGTCTTGTCAGAAAACTACTATTTTGTGCATTTATACAGACAGAATACGTTATAAACAATACGAATGATAATTATGAAGTTAACATTTGTACGAGTACAAATGCAGCTAAACATTTAAGTATCGTTGTTTGTATTAAGGTGGATTTCCATTACGGGATTACCGCATGGTTTAACAATACATTTATAATATTGTGATAATAATATTCACTTTACTTAGTCGGAAACTGTAGCCGCGGGCAATTTAGAACTACCTAGAATGTAGACTATCAAGAACAAATGCGCATTATAGTGGTTTCAAACATAAAGTCTTTTTTTTGCTTTTATTCCACTAGTTCAATGTGTCATAATTATTATTATATTAAGTGATCGTCAGTTCTCTTTTGCTTATTGATTTCGAGTCACAAACAGTTACGAGCACAAGCTCTAGATTTAACTATTATAATCGCGTCGCAATCGATACTAGAGCCCCTATTACAACTTTTGACGGCTTCATTGTAAGCATAGGACATGCAAAATGAATACAAAAAAGTTTTAATTTACCTTTATTGCTTAGGCACCGTGTATGGGACGTAATAATATGCACCATGGTACACGGGCCATACAGACAAAAAGGCGCCCGAATAAATCGAGGTTAAGAAATAACGTAGTATATCTGACGAACTTTTTCGAAGTTGTACATTATAATCGTAACCGAATATTTTTTTGTTATACATCAAAAAGTTTGTGAATTGGTTCCGTCTCGCATGAGGGCTCCAGAAGTCACTAACTGTTGCCAGTTCTTATTGTGTCGTGGCCGGAGATCGATAGTAAAGCCTCAGCCTCTGACTGCTACACGACTATTAAACTGTTACTATATGATTACTACACGGCTACTATACAACTACTACGCGACTAATTTAAAAGGTTTGTATTTAATGAAAAGTTATCAACGATGCTTAATTACATTGTATTTTAAAAGTAGGTCTTGATCAATATAATAAGAAGGCACCTCAGATGCCATTTACCATCAGGAGGCCAGTTTTTTTGAATACATACATTATTTAAATATGATCTCTACCATTTTAGATATTCTTATTAGAATAATCTAACAACACCATGTTTGACGAAAGCCAGCTATCCGTTAAACCACTATAAAGGAACAAAAAAAACATACATATGCATACCTACTTCTGTACTGATCTTGAGGAGGTGAAAAACGTCACCACCGCCACGTAAAGAAATAACTTTTTGTCTCAAGAAGGCCACACTTATACAACCAAACAACTACGCTTATACGACTTTATGTTATTACCTATACTTATTGACTGCGCGGATTTAGGACACGGTCAATCCCCGATGAATGGAGTCGCAGATAGGAAAAGGTCAGCCATAACGCGATATTGAATTTTCGTGATATTCTAGGCATTCATATAAATGCCTACAATATGAGCTATTTGTTTTTAGTCTAGATAGGGGGCATCGATGACGCGCTAAGCTAAGTCTAGTCGGTAATGACCTTGTTCAAGAAGCTACCGGTCTTGGGTTAGATTCCAAACATTTATGTGATACGCGCGAGTATTTGTTCCTGAGTCTTAGATGTGTTTTCTATATATTTAAGTGTGGATTTCTCTATAAACAGTACCCCTAGTACAAGCCTAGAGCTTAGTTTGGGTGTAGGTAAATTTGTGTGAAATTGTCCCCTGATATTTGTTTATGTATAAGTAGGTAAGTATACGTCTAGACAATTTTTTTTTATTGTTTTATTTTTACATTAAATCTGGTTTCGCTTGAAGATAATTTCCTGCATAGTTTTAGGCTATTTGTTCTGTTATATAAATAAAACAGTTATAAAACGCGTACAGTTGCGGAATGAAAATGAAGGCAAAGTATCCAAAATTATCGATCCATTTCACACCGCAACTGTACTTAAGAAACCAAAAAAATTACAGCGGTTTTTCCGCATTTTTTCCCCAGTATCAAAACTGCGCGAAGTGTCAAATCCAAGATTGATTAAACACAAAATGTCCTCAACTCCTCAAATCTATTACATTTTTTCTCGCCCGTCGCTCGCCTCAAAAGTATTTTCCTTGAGGTAAAAGTATTCAATGTCCTATGCCGAATTCTCAATTACGTCGCCCTACTTTCAATGAAATCGATTTAGTGGAGTTAGGCGGTTTAACATATCCTTTGATTCCAATTTCGGAGGGACATAATCTGTCTTATCTGATGTAGATGTGGTCTTCTCGCATGCCGTTAGCATGCGGAAGTGAAAGGTTATGCATCGGGTAAGCAAGTGTACGAATTTATGTGGAAGAACATAAGAATTTACTTACCAATTAAACCTATTTAATAAAATATTATATTCAAATACCTACATAACTAGAAACAGATATATAAATTTATATTAATGAACAGTATACATACACGAACTTTCATAAACTGCAATAACTATTATTATTATTTAAGAGATTTAGTCAAGCCAGGACCTCTTCAATTTGACTTTTAAGTATTCTAGCGATTGTTATTTCCTAATACCGGCCGGTAACCGATTCCACAACCTGAGAATGCGCCGAAAAGGATTTGGAATTGGATTTGGATTTGTGAGACGGGAAAGAGAGGATAAGATTTGCCTTTGAGCGTAACAGTAGTTCATCTTGAACAAAGCTATATCGCACGGCTTGTGGCCCCCACAAACGAACTCAACAAGACGCACCAAGCCGGTTAAGTCTAGACAGCGCCGTCGCCGCGTTTGGTTGCGTTCATATAAAGTATCGAGCGAACTATTCTTCTATTTATACTAATCGCATTCATTTTCTCCCGCTAATTTACGAATGCCGTCCATCCATCTGATAGATGGGCTACTTGTCTTTCGATGCAAGATTGTGTTTTCAGTTGTCAGTCATACCCTCTCATAATATAACATCTCGTAACAAACAGTCGAAGTATTACCTTATCTCAGTAACTTCTTAAAGTGAGTGTTGCTTGAATTTAGTATATTATTAATAGCTGCAACAAGGTACTAAAATGTATATCTATTTCTGTGTTAGAACGTACTCTAGTCAGCGTGGAGATTTTCAATTTGCAAACTTCCTGATTTTTTGCATTATTACAATCTCAATATTTTAAATATTTTGCCAACCCTGAGGGCTACAATTTAAACCATCTATGCTAGTAACTTTCCTCCCATCATTCGTGTATTTACCGCCGCGCTGTCTTGAGTACTCAGTCTATAGACTGATCCTACCGCTTCCAGATAGCGGAATATTGGAAATTAAAAGCAGAAAAGGTTCAGATTCTGGAAAATATTTTTCCTGTCTCATTGTTTCTTCTTATTTACCGCAAGAACATCTAACTGGAAATATGACCAATGTGCCCATGTATTTTTTTTGTTAACAATTTCAATTCAAGAGATGATATAAAATAACAACACAAATAAAAGATTGTTTAAGGAACCAATACCGACGGGCTGTGTTACTGCTACACTCGGTGGATGATGATTTGACCTTTTTAGCTTCTACAAGAGCCATCCGGCGGTGAATTCAAAGCATCGTTTACATGTTTCTGAGGTTGTAAAAGTATGATGCAATATAAACACCGATTTGAGATTATCACAATTTAATCTTTACAACTATACTAATGAGATAATACAAATGCGTCCGAACGCGGTCCTTTGACATAAAGCAAGACCTTTTTGCAATTGACACTGACAGACCAATAGAAAATATAAATCACTAGACATTATTAATCTATGATTATAAGTTCGGCAGAAGACAAGGCCGTAAATATTGAGACGGTACGCAATGACAAAATAAATTAAAACATGTTAATTTTCGATTAAATTAACAACCACTTTTTTATTTCATCATCATCATCTGCTTGCCCTTATTTTAATAATTCAGTATTGATGCAGCACTTCTTTTTCTTCCAAACATCTGTATCAGCCATCATCTAAGTATTCACTCCTGTGTTTCTCATATATCACTCTTCCCACAGTCCATCTATCTTCTTTTTGGTTTTTGTTTTATAACTCAAATCTCTGCCACTTTTGCAATGACAAAAAGTGTCAGGCAAACCGAGTTTCCTTAACGTATAGACCAGAAAAAGTCGCCTCATCTAATATCTATTACGGTCACTTCTTTAGATACATCTCACGATTGTCTTCTTAGCCTTTGTCATTATCAGTCGTCCGAGAGCAGCATTTATCTCAACTAATTTCCGACTTGGCTCAGAAATCTCGTCCCTAATGTTGAGCTACGGCTGCTATATGTCACGGTATATTGGACAGGGACCTAGTTACATTGGTTCTTGTTTTGATATGCCTCATGGTAAATTTGGAGTGGGTACAGAGTGATTAATGTTCAAGCAGTATTCAGATAACGAACCGATTTTACTTGCTAATGAGTGATTGATGACTGTAGTAGCTATAATTCCTTGAATATCTTAATTTATTTTCTTATCTTTGATATAAATTATCAGTTAGTAATATAATTAATATAAAATTCACGCGCCGCCTATTCGTTACACTCGTAACTTACCTTGAAAATATACTAACAAGACATTCATTCAATATCAATATATCGCACCTTTAGAACAATAATGACCTAATTCAAAATGTGTGCTTTCAAACTTCGAATCATAAATTTATTATCATAGAGACCTAACTCGAAATGTAAAATTTCTCAATTAGGTCACTATTGTTCTGAAGGTGCGAATGGCCGCCGCACTCAGAGACATTTTAGAGATAATTAACTCGTTCCTTTTTCAAACTATTGTATACTTGTCACTTTAAAAAAATTTGCACTATAATCTCTCGTTTTTTACACAAACCCGTAATACTTTGAAAGGACTATCAACGACACCCCACACCATGGGGTAGAGGGAATAGAAAAATATCCCCACGTTAGGAGTAGGGGAGGTACGCACAAAACATTTTTTTTTTCATTATTTTATTTTACCAAGGTAGGTAGGTAGGCATTTATTTCATACTGAAAATTACATTATTCTATGTCACATAATAATAATGAATTCCATAAGATCGTCAAAGTGTAAAAAAATAAAGTAAAAATAATAATGAAATAAAATAAACAAACGCAGTCAAAATGTAAAAATAAGAATTAAATTAAACAAAATAAAAATATAGCAAATAAGCTACAGTCACAAATGTCAAAAAATGTATTGAATAAAAAAAAAAAAGTGTCGTTGTGAGTAATAATATGTATATTCATGTCAAGTAACAGCTTTCTAGAACTAAGAGTCTCTGAGCTGAGCTGCGGACGGACCGACGGACATGGCGAAACTATAAATAGTTTGACTACGGAACCCTAAAAATCATTACTAAGGAACGACTTAATCCTAATTAACTGAATCTGAGTGCG
This sequence comes from Acleris literana, assembly GCA_946894065.1. Taxonomy (NCBI): domain Eukaryota; kingdom Metazoa; phylum Arthropoda; class Insecta; order Lepidoptera; family Tortricidae; genus Acleris; species Acleris literana. The sequence continues at coordinate 9,173,386 of OX335692.1, forward strand.
TCCGTTAGACTGTCAAGACTTCAGAATCTATTATTAAAATTGGCAGTATCAAAACGAGTGGGACAATCTCCTAAGTTGCCTCAACTGAACGTTTCCTTATGTATAGTAAACTTAAATAAATGTTACTACATAGTTATGACTATTACCAATTTTACATATAAACCGCGACGCGTATCCATTCAATTAAAATCATCAATGTATACCAAAACCCTCAGATGCTAACAAAGCAAGCAAGCATTTGTTTTCTAATAAATAAATAAAAATTGTGACGATTCTGTTACATTTCGACGGTAAGAAAAAATAAGGCAAGATTTAAAAAAATATTTGAACAAAATCTCAAGACGACGGAAAGGCGAATATTTATTTATCACAATTTAATTAACGGTGCCTCTTGATTTTATTAAAGCATCAATCGTTTTTATGTTTTCTTACAAAACGTTACAAAAATACTTGTTCTTTCTTATACACGTCCAATATATTTTCGTCCGTTATTTCGTTCGAAAATTGTTGATTTACAAAGCGACTGGCAACATAGTCAGTTATTCTGCGTCTTTTTTGGCTTTTCTCATGGGAATATTTGGGATCAAAAGCAGCTTTTGTCAGCTTATGAAATATACGACGATTTCAGAAAAAAAACTACGCTGACTCTCTATTTCAAAGAGAAGACAAATAAACAAATGCACCAAAATATTGGTGCTATAAGAAAACAAATATGGACATAGGTCAGCATATACAGAGAGAAACATCAAATCGAAAATAAATTATCCATTCTGAATTGAGTCTTTTTTCTTTTTTGTTAATATCAGTTAAGTAAGGTCATTTTAGAAGTTTTTCGCAGCCAATTGTATATCCAATCACTACTATTTTAATATGTTACTGTGACACACAATAATAAGAAAATATTATGAAATAAAAACTACTAAATGCCAGTTACTTATATTCAAAACTTCAGGTAAAAAAGACACATTTTGTACAAAAAATCTCGAATAAGTAACCAAGTGTATCGAGGACTGAATATTGGGAACGACTATAATATTAAGACAAATCTTCTCTTATATAAACTTAAATAATATAATTACTTAAGGTCGGATAATTAATGTATATAATAATATGCATGTAAACTCTTCATTGCACATAAAACCAATTACAATTAAGTACGTACATAATCTTAAGATTCACGTTTACAATGGCGAACTTATCCGTTTAAGTGGATCTATTCCAGTTAACCTGACTATGATTGAGGAAACTGTACGAGGGTAGGCAAGATTACAAGATGTGCACACAAGTAAATAAACCAATAATTCTAGTCCTAAATAACCATAGACTATACTTATAAGTAAACATCATATACACAAATACAATTGAATATGTCTAAATACAAATACAAATATATAAATAAATACTTCAATATCCCATTTAAGTGTATATTCAAACCGTATTGAAAAAGTATACGTACCCTAACACAGCTTTGGGGTCGTGTAATGCATCCAAAAACCAATTTTGTCGGTTTCGGAACGCAAACGTTTTCATCTGTGGATTTTTCCAAAAGTCACGTTTGTTTCCATAGAGTTCAAGCTTTATTGGATTGGTATTTGATTTTCCAAATATAACCGAGTGTGTTCTTCTACTATAAGATTTTTTATCTCTTTGTTGCTTAATACCATTTAAAGTGACAACGATCCGATAGTTGGGTCAACTGTTTGTAGCAGACTTTTGCTACATACGAGTTACTCCCAGAGTATAAATCAACGTAACCTATGAAATTAAATACTAGCCTCTATTCTGTTTTTTTTAAGGGTGAAAAAACATTGCAACGGTACGGCATCGCATCGTTGCACGTTACGACGTCGTTACGATATAACGTTGCGTCGTGGAAAATTGCGATGTTCATCGCATAAATTGACGACTCGACTATACGCGTCGTCGTAAGGATTGTCACACAGAGAAATTAGGAACCACTGTATAAAAAACCTGACGACACGACGTCGTGCCTCCTAAAGTTAGAAAACCGATACTATTGAAAAAGTTATACGAGCGTAATAGCAGCAAATAGATATAGATACCTGAATTTACATATTTACTCAACTGCGTCGTGGCTTGGCAAATATTTGTGTACAATTCATTTGCACATTATATTGTGTGCGTAAGAAGCAAGCAAGCCAAACATTGGTACAACTAAACCAATATTTGTTCATCAAATACCTAAGGGAGCCTGACTATTAAGGCGGTCGGCAGCTGATGAACTTGCGTATTACTAAAGCTAGGAGATATCCGTTACGGAACCGGGAATTCTATTAAGTAAATATAAGGGTCGAGAGAACAAAGGTACCAACTAACCTTCTATATACGTTAATTTGTACCTTCAATGGCGTATACAAAGCTCATGTTTAGGTACGGTGGTGTGATACGTAGGTTGTGTAGCTATTGTAATGAGGGACTAAGACCACAAAACTTACGAAGGTATGGCGGAATGTGGGGTAAAACCGGACTGACTATAAGGATAGTCCAATTAACAATCATTAACATTATAAAGCGTTTCTTTTAAAGATTGATGGGCAAAAATGTATGAATGCTGGCCTAAAAACCAATAACAATAAACACTATATCATCGGATATCCTTTTTAATTCTACAACGATTTTGTGTAGCGGGAAACCTCAAATAACTGGGAGATTATTTTTTTAAATCTGGGTCTTCGTGACGCCTACATAGACGATTACATAGCATAATTACTATGAAATGCTGCCGTCTTTGCATGGCGATAATTTATTTCGCCCAAAGATTTCGAACTACCTGCAATAGTAATAGTTTTACAACTTAGAATTACCTATCCGGTGACATAATATTATCGCTTGTCCTTATTGGTCATATAGGCCAATTTGCCCATCATTCTTTGGTCGCAGTATGTACTGACGTGACGACTTTAGTGTTTCCCATTAATGCGACGTCGACAAATTGAAACGCTAGTTCTTAAAAATAATAACCAAAAATGATGTGTTTAGCCTAGTTTGAAGTGACCCAGCCTACGAAGCTAGCGGTCTCGGGTTAGATTCCCTGTGTGGGCATAGATTTGTGTGATATATGTATTTCTACATAAGCATGTTTATTGTTGTACAGTTTTCATATTACAATTTTTGTGAGATTGTCCCTTAATATTTACTTATTTATTATTTATTTAATGGTGGTTTATAGTACCTGCATCTTGCTCAGATTTCACTATCAGTTACTAATAAACTTAATATGACTTGTTGTGGAGTTAACTATAGATGTAAAACCCCGTTAGTCAAGCGCTGCTATGGTCGTAGATACCTACCGCCGCGTAATACCGCTGAGGTCTCATAATGATTACCTATCGATGAAGAGCTCTAGAAAATTCCAGCCAAACCAACCTTAAGCACAATGTAAGAGAAATGAAATAAAGAAAATTTAGCAAGTAAAAAAATGGGAGTCTTACAATCTTACAATAGGATGTTAAATTACCCAGGAAATGAGTTTTGTGAGAGCATTGTTTCGAAGTTTGACCCTCTGAAAACAATCGTCTTTTATACGAAAACTGGAAACATTTTTTATCTCGTATCTCGGATTATGATTTCCATTACTTGGGCAAGAAAGTTTATTTTTATTCCTGTAACTGAACACATTGATATACACTAAGATGAGGTATTTATTGTTTGCTCTAGGAAGATCTTAAATCGGTTATGTTGTACTTGTAAATATATACATACTTAGATATAAATAATTGTATAAGATATTGTTGTTTTTCGAGATAGTTTTAGCTTCTGCCCGCGACTTCATCCGCGTAGATTTCGACTATCGTAATCTGATATGAAAAGCTTTATTAAGGCCCTGTCCTTTCGGATCATAGAATCCTCTGGAGATCCTAGAGCTGGTGCTTACCTCTCCCAAAGGATTGGGCTAGCTATCCAGAGAGGTAATGCAGCCAGTGTCGTGGGGACCATGCCGCGAGCGGACCTGCTAGAGGGGGTGTTCTTTTTATAGTGGTGATTATTATTTATATCTTTAATATTTGAGCAGCGTAGTTTAATTTTAATTTAAATACGTTTAGTTTTAATTTTTAATTGTATTAATATTGAATTCTGTACTTAGTTGGATGTAAATAAACTTGTCATTAAATAAATAAATAAACTATCGTTAAACCATCAAGATTTTTTAAAATTTCCGGGGTAAAAACTATTCTATGTCCTATTCCAGGACCTAACCTATATGTGTGCCATGTTTCATCCCGATCCGTTCAGTGGTTGAAGCGTGATGGAGTAACAAACATCCGAACGTTTTCATTTATAATATAAGTACGATGTTCTTATTGTCTAACTGTCAGGCAGCAAATCAAAAGGCAATAGTCGACGCCCTGTCGCCGACGACCATAAAGCCATGTAAGCATAAACACATAAAACTTTATGCGCTGAGAGTACATTTACAAGTGTAGCCGGGAAAGGGTTTTTATACGCTTTAGTCAGATTGGATGCTGACGTAGATTGGGATTGTTTTTTTGGTACAAGTCAAGGTTGCAGACAATAACAAGATACTCGTAATATGAGATTTAGAAGTATAATAGTGTTTATCTACAATAATATAATAACTTCCTTAATATGTATAAGTTATCGATGTGGTTGCATCTTAATGTTCACATTAAAGTATCTGTGACCGATACTTTAATGTAAACATTAAGACACAGGTTTATTAAGATGCAAAACAACTACAGATACAGGTTTCTCACAGTCATGTAGAAAACTTATTATATGTATGTAGATAAAGCTATGTATGCGACTGAACACATAATTAGGCATTAAAACACTCGTGTATTAATGCCTCTCATTATGCACCAGTCGCATAATCTACTATGAGATAACTTTTAAATAGATAAAAGACTGGTATAACAGCGAATCCTATTTTCAGAGCCTATAACTCTTTGAGGGTTAACTATCTGGGCTAAGATTCAACACGGTAAAACCTAATTGATTTGAAGTGCTATAGTATTGTCAACGTTTTTCGGTCATTCACATTCGAAAAAACAAAAGTCGTCTCTCCTGTGGTCAATAGTTAAAGGCTTGTGTGCATATAAGTTATGTTTTTATTTGATAGGATTTAAGAAGGAACGGGTAGCACAAGTTGCATTTTGTCGCTTGTCGCTCAGTGCGTCTCTATCGTTACTGACTAGATAGAAAGAGATATCACAACGACAAAGAAGTCGCGGGCAACTTGTGCTAGCCGTGCTGACGCCGTTTATGCGGATGTGGGTTCAACCAGAAAATTAGGCCTTAAAAACGTTAACTTTGGGTATGTCCACAAGAAAGACCATAAACTTAAATCTGTGTTTGACCTTTTTATAGGTTTGGTTTACATAACAGTAATGACAGCGGGTTAAAAAAGAATTACGATAGCATGTCGAATACTCAAACGCAGATAGCTTACTGCCATATGAACCAAGTCATCTGCGATTTTTAACGACCTGTGTAAATGAGGTGGCGATTCGATTTTTTACAAGCGATGTGAGTAGTGAAGCCCGGATTACGCCACGTAAGGGCAATACAATATCAAATGAATCTTGCATAAAATCTAGAACAAAGTTCTTTAACAAAGCGGACACAAATATCGAACCAGTTAAAGTAACAACCCATGACGTGTCGAGACATGTTCTCAATTGCCCTTTGACTGCAGCCTCTCAGCGGTAATTAAAAAAAAGAACTCTCAAAGGGATTTTATTCACGCGGCGACATCAGAACGGTTTGAATCGGCATGGTTTTAGCATGTCAAAGGAATTTGCCAGTTGAAAAGAACGTGTTGAGCGTTGTTGGGGTAGAGAGGTAGGTAGATAAATTATTCTTGTGGGATTGGCTTCTGTGCTATAGGCGTAAAACTTTATTGAGAGCTGGTTTATGCATGAGGTGCGGGGAGAGGGCGACGGTAATTAGTTGAGCTTTATCGTACCTCACCCCTCTCACTGGCTCTTAATTAAGTTGTACGCCTATAGAATGTGATTGACAGGTCAAATCAGGTTTAAAGGCCGAGCTACACCGGTTGCGTGACGTACACGTGCACGTGCGCGTTCGCTTTCCACTGCGTTGCATAGTGACATGTCGTAATGAGAATTCATACTATACAACGCAGTGGAAAGCGAACGCGCACGTGCACGTGCACGTCACGGAACCGGTGTGGCTGGGCCTTAAAGTGTCAATACGCTAGCTGAGGTATTACGAATGAAATAGCAAGCCCCTTTACCCGTTATACACATTTATCTAGGACCTTATTCTACGTTACATTACACGGTTTTTTATCGTGTTATTTTTAACTCGGTTGCCATTAATGTCAAGTTAATTAGAGCTATCATAACGTTGACAATATGATGACAATGTAGGTAAAGACAGTGTAGAATAAGACCCTTGTTTGATTATGCAGGTTACCTCACGATGTTTTCCTTCACTCTACGTGCATTAAATATTTAAGTTAGAAAAACTCATTGATATGTGGTAGTCTCTTTAGGAGTTTCTGTTCCCTATTGTCGCTTTGCTGCTAGGGTTGCGTCAATGCGCGTCGCTTGACACATGCGTAACCGAAAGGCGACGTAGTCCGCACTAAACCAGCTCGGTTTGTCTTGTTGAGCTCGCACGGTCGAGAGACGCACACATGCAAACCGCGTGATATACCTTTGTTTGATTATAAACTACTGTTTATACTGTGCCATAAGCCACTAAACCACCGACGCTCTTCAATTTTAAGCTCTAAATTGGCACACACTTCACGGTGTTAAAGTAATTTTAAATATACCGACATATATACAATCGTAAAGCTCAAGCAATTTAGCTATACCAACGGTATCAAAGCACATTCTAACTAATTCACAGACGTTTCAACAGAATTAGACGGGTCATTTGGTAGAAAATGTCGTCATAACGTCAAATTGTACATTACTGGTGCAGCACGCAAATGTATATTGCTCGTCTAGGCTCCATTTAACTCGGATTTGTTAGGAAACCGGCCAAAACAGCGCAAGAAATTAAATTTTACGCTAACATTCAGAGTGGATTTGTGAAAAGCAAATATTAAAAAGCGGAGTCATGGTTTGAAATGAATTTGGAACGGGGTTACTGTTAACAATTTAAAATAACCCATTAAAGGCTGAATTGTTTGATTATTTATACTTATTTACTATTTAAATACATACATACATACACATACATACACATACATACCTTCACGCCTGTAATCCCGTATAATATACTCGTAGCCTAGCGGTGCCGGAATGTCGTAGTTAGAATTTGTGCTTTATTGTTCTATACATTTAAAGCCTATTTGTGCAAAATGTGGTTACTGAATTACCAACACGTGTTTAAAGTTGTAGGTAATTCTGTGGCAAAAAAAATCACAAACAAGCTAAGATGTTTACCATGTGTATATTAGTGAAAGGTTGCAAGCCCATCGCCTAACAATACTCTTAGCATTTATTCCCTTAGTCGCCTCTTACGACATCCACGGGAAGACATGGATTGGCACTATTCTAAGCCGGCAACCACACGGCATCTAGCACCTATGATATATTTAAGTATTTATACAGGGCGTTCCCAATCTTTACCCGGACATACGCTCATTTTGCTTTCCCTTTTCTCTGATAAGAAGTTATTTGTTCTGCAAAATGATCATAAATTATGTATGTGACTTACGTAATATGCGTTATGTTTTGATGTAATACTGAACAATAAAATATAAATCAGATTTGATCATGCGTAAAAGCGTCTGTATTTTTATTCCAAAACCAATTTTTCCTCAAACAATATCGTCGCTGGAAAGGCAAAACTACTAAAGCGCCATTTTGGTCAAAATGAGTTATATATACAGTACGACTGCTTTTTTTTTTCTGCGTCGTTTGGTCTGGGTCTCGTAGCGATCGGAGCATGTTTTTGGCGCTTTAGTAGTGAAAATTGGGTCAAAATTTCAATAATTTCTTAGGATTTTTTACTAACATCCGACTCATTTAGACATATTTTTGAATAGTTGGCGGTTAAGTATTGTGCTTGCTGTATCTAGCCGTTTCAAGCTTTATTAGTAATTTTAGATAACATAACTGAGGATACTCGGTGGTGATTATGTAAATTTCGCTTGTAGTACATACTAAATGAAATGTATTTTAGTCAATAACGTTTACGCAATAACCGTCAGTTGTAGTAATTTAGTATTTTTTCTCTTTTGAAATCATGTGAAGTCATGTTTGTTAGTAAATAATCTTATAGCAGGAATCGACGATTGTGGCGCTTTAGTATTTTTACCTTACTCAATAAACAAAGTAAAAAGGATATTAGTATATTTCAATGCGGGACTTCTATCTGTTACATCTGTTAAGAAACTTTGAACTACATACTTAAAGAATATTACGAGATATTAGTAATTATTAAGTTATAAAATAAATTAGAAAAGTATAGGTAAGGCGTTATGCGATTCATAAATTTGTAACAAATTCGACCTTTAGTCTATTTCTCAAATTGTTTTCGGGTGACATCAAGCGTATTAGACGCGCAAGCAATGTCAAAACAATATCTTTTGACATTATGCGCGCCAGTTTATAATTATTATTTATGCTAGTTACCTCAGAACTCCGTCATTTATTAACCGATCTGGAAAATTCGTTTTTGGTTTGATAGGGCATACTTCTGGAGTAGGCTTACTGTCATCAGGTTAGAATCTGATGATGGGGTCCTGGAGAAATTGAGGGAAATCTTCAAATATTTTAGGTACACCTATAGCGATTTGGGTATTTTGTATGTATAAATAGCATATGGTAACTCGTACATTTGCTCTTGAAAAGCACCATTTGGTGAAGTAGAACTGATGATAATTAATGAAGATCACAGATTCACCAGAACTACCTACTTACTCAATAATTTAATAATTTCATGGGTTGGGATTTAATGAATATTATTTAATGCCAATTTATTTAATATTAATACTATTTATTTATTTATGGAAACGCATACCTATTTATTTGATAAAAAAGAATGATGTCCCGTCAAAAACATAAATGTGAAAATGGGAGCCTAGTTCAATATTTTAAGAATATGCGATGCATGGTTATCGCCTTCACCGACATAAGAATTGAGATTTAAATGGGTGCCAAGTTCCGTAGATAATCCTGATATTTATTTATTAAGAACGTACAACATTCTAAAATTAATTAAATAGGTACACAATTTCTTATTTTTTCTCATACGATAATGTATGCTTGATCTGGCCGTTGGTCCAGACATCTAGCGAGAGTCTCCTGAGGTGTTGGTCGAGCCTCTTCGCTATATGACCGTTTGCCGAAACAACTATCGGGACAATGATCATCGACTCAATATCCCACATGGCGGTCACCTCGTGAGACAAGTCAAGGTACTTGCTTGTCCTTATCGGCCTTCACGAGGTTCTCGTCATGCGGGATGGTGACGTCGACGAGCACTGCCCGTCGTTGAGATCGATCTGTCAATACGATATCAGGCTTATTGGCGACAATAGTCCTGTCCGTGATGACAGATCGATCCCAATAGAGCGTAGCACGACCATTTTCGAGAACTGGCGCCGGTGTGTACTTATAGTACGGCACTTCAGACTCAACAAGACCATATTGAAGAGCAAGTTGCTGATGGATGATCCTGGCCACGAGGTGATACTCGTATCTGTGCAAGTACTCGCCGTTGGCCAAATGCGAACAACCGGAAATTATATGACTGAGGGACTCGCCGGGCAACGGCATGCTCGACAAATGTCGACCGTGCCATCCCTCAGAATATATTTCCGGTAATTATTCGTCATTATGACCATGCCAGCAATTGCACAGACAAAACCTTCGGTTTCCCCAAAGAGGTCACCAAATCGCAGCCAGTTCACGGACGCTAAAAAGTCTACCTCGGGTCTTGTTAGGGCCCCGTAGAAGCGTCCGTGTAGCTCGTTGCTCTTCCACACCTTCTTGCGGTCTTCAGTGCTCAACACCGTTGGTCTGTGCCAGTTCTCGTTTGCCAAGGAGAGAGGCGTGAGGCTCTTGTCTAATGCAACCACATCTCGATGCATCCCACACTCATTGCTAAGGAAATAATCCCTGAGATTGCACACCTCGCGGTTGTGGAGATTCTTAGCATTTAAAATGCCTCGACCACCACATTTCCTCGGGATGTACAATCTCATAACAGATGAGCGTGGGTGCAACATGCGATTTGATTTAAGCAGTAGACGGACCCTCCTACCCAGGGCGTTCAGCTCAGTCTGAGTCCACCTTAGTATGCCAAAGAAATATGTGAGCAGCGGTATCACCCAGCCATTGAAGGCGCGCACCTTATTGCCACCCGACAAAAGACTGCTAAGAACTTTTGTCAAGCGGCAGAAGAAGCGCTCTTTCACTGACTGCTTGACATTGCCGTCCACAATACCCAAAGACTGTGACATACCAAGATATTTGTAGGTTTCAATTTCGGAGAGAGATCTGAGAGTCATCGTCTCAGAAAGCTGCAAATTCGACCGCACACTTATCTACACCGAATTCCATCTTGATCGCATTACTGAACTCTTGTGTGATTTTCAATAATGCGATAAGATCTTGGCGCTTCGATACAAACAGTGAAAAATGACTTCAGCTTCTCTACGAAGTCAATAGCCAAGCCCAGAATCCGTCAGCAAAGATCTGAGAGGATTCAAGGCTAGGCAAAACCACAAAGGACTACTGTCACAGAAAGCTGCAAATTCGACCGCACACTTATCTACACCGAATTCCATCTTGATCGCATTACTGAACTCTTGTGTGATTTTCAATAATGCGATAAGATCTTGGCGCTTCGATGCAAACAGTGAGAAATGACTTCAGCTTCTCTACGAAGTCAATCCAAGCCCAGAATCCGTCAGGAAAGATCTGAGAGGATTCAAGGCTAGGCAAAACCACAAAGGACTACTGTCACCCTGGAAGATGCCTCTTTCAATCCTTAGGCGAATCAAAGGGGACTTCTCGACCACCTGGTTGACGAAGGACTGTGACCCACTGCCTCATACACACACCTAAAAAGGACCTCAAAGTTGCATCAACTTTATACAACTCTAAGATCCTTTCGAGCCATGAGTGAGGCACCGAGTCGTAAGCCTTCTTGTAGTCAATCCAAGCAGCCAAAAGGGCCGCCTTGCTATGCCTGACTAGCTGACAAATCGTTATGTCTATGAGGAGGAGCTCCTTAGTACCTACCCCGGGACCCAACCTTACATCCGTTTTGAGCAGAGGCCAAAACATTATTTGCAATAAAATGTACATTTAATTTTGTGCTCAAAATGGATGTAAGGAGCTTGTAGATGGTAGGCAAGCATGTAATGGGTCGGTAGGTAGTTCTTTGGATCCGCGGTACTACGGGACTTGTGGAGCAGAAAGGTGACACCAGTTGTTAATAGGTAAAGGTGGCAAGGAACCTATCTCAAGGGAATTTCAAAGTAATTCATGTTTTATTTATTTCTTGGTCTATTAATTTCAACTGACATTCATGCGTAAGTAATATTGTTAAGGCTGAAACAAGAAAAAAGTCCTACAAAAGGTAAATCATCAGGATGGTTAATTGATCATTCTGCCCTTTAAGTAACATACATTTGAAATTTAACTTATCTTAAATGCTAAATTCCTATTTGCTTTATGGCTTTGCAAAGTATTTTTGACAATAAGTCATTTCCGCTTATGATTAACATATTTTTTATACATGTAAGTATTTTTTTCTAGAGAGTAAGTAAAAGGAGACAAGTCCTTAGTATTTATTGACTCCTTACCTAAAACTTTAATGTGGAGGTTAGTAATTTTATCTTACCAGCATTTTTTTAGGATTGAGAGCATTAATGCTAAAGCGACACGTAACTCCGTAAATACTGAACACACGTACAATACGATAAATGAATCGTGCAGATAAAAAAAAACATGATATGTCACCCTTTACAGCCTCCATTTTCATTCAAAAGAAAAAAAGTTATGACATTGTAAAGACAAAAAAAACATTAAAAATGCTTTTTCTCGAAATGACCCTTTTGGATGTTAGTAGTTTTGCCTTTCCAGCGACGATATGATTCTGAGAGTGCACTCTCGACGATACTCCGCCGGGAAACTTTTTATTATACATGAATATTTTGTATATGGAAATGGAATTCACGCAGTTCTATTTATTAAATTATCATTTCAAAATATTTTTGCGCAATGAGAATACCAGATTTTTTGCATTTGCATAGTAAAAATAGATAAGTAGTTCGTCGCCGACATAATATTGCAGCTCTGGCGAGACGGTTGCAACGATGCGTGTCACTCAATACTATGCACATAACTAAACGCGGCAAACGGCACGGCCCTGACTACACCGGCTCGGTCCGTCCTGTTGAGTTTGCTTGTGGTGGCTGGCGGCGCGTACGGTCGAGGCACGCACACATGCAAGCCGCGCGATATACCTTTGTTTGAAGACGAACTACTGTTTATACTGTGGCCGCATTTCCAGTAACCCGAATAGGTTTCGCGCTGGTTTATTTGACACTAACTGCCTTTTATCGCAGTGTAGCTGCGCCTTAACGGCAAAGTGGGGACGTGAATATTTAAGACTTTTTTCTTGGTTTTCTTTGGAATTAATTTGTAATTTAATATATGAGTTTTGGCGTGGGAAAGTCTACTTTAATAACTTAGTAGGAAATGTAACAAGCACAAAATTGTCCAAAAAGACGAAGGCGTCTATTCTAGTACTACATGCGTACCTACTTATTCGTTTGTGGTCATTGTATTTAATTAATTCACCAATATAAACCAATTTAGAATCTTGTCATTGAAAGCGATGAAATGTCATTCTTTTTTTTATGGATTCTATTCGAAACTCTTAGAAGTTTTGTGTTATTCGGTATAACTGCTACATTATTTATGAATAAAATAAAGATTTGAAATAAAAATATATAGCTATTTTAAGTCAAGGTGTTTTGTACGTGAATTATTAAATACTTAATTACCTTAAAAATATTAAACACAGTAAATAGTAGCAAGTGAACAGTATATTTGAGTTGGGTATAAAAGACATAAAAGGGTTTTTTAAAACTGCAGCGAGATGTTTTTAGACGCAATTAAATTTAATTATTAAAAGAAGTATAAAATAGTATGATAACAGATAAAATAGATTGTAACCAACTAATTTTGATAAACATTTTATATTATTTATTTTTACCAAAAAACTACTTCTTGAGCACAGTAAAACCCGCTTGGACGCACCTATTGTGTATTATATAAAATGAAATCCACCAGTCCGTGAATACCTTATCAAAGGGACTGAATAAAAACGGGAAAGATTGTTACCTAGTGCCTGCGTCGCCTGAAATTCACTGAGCCTTACAGGAGTGTTTTCATACGGCCAACCCGTACAAACCTTAAAAGATACAGGGTGTCAGTTACGAAACATGATAGTAAGTCAAGTTTAGTTTTTTTTGATTGAAGGAGGGTTGAAAGCATCATCATAACATTTAGTTCCATCATTCCCGCTCGAAGACGTCCACTGATGGACATAGTCCTTCCCTAAGTTTTGCCAAAAGGTCCGGTCCTGCACCGCTTGCATCCATCGCAACCTTAGCCTCGTCATCAGTCCACCTTGTTGGACATCCATGTACCCAGGCTGCATCTACCGGTACGCGGACGCCATTCAAGAACTCTTTTACCTCAACGGCAATTTTTTCTGCGAGCGGTATGCCCCTGCCACTGCTTCTTAAGTCTAGCAATTTCTTAAGGCTATGACTTTAGTTCTCCTATAAATCTACTTATTTCTGGTTCGATCACGCACAGATTTAAAAATCGATGTTCCTACCTAGTTAGCAAATTTATATTTGAAATTTAAAAATAATATTTAGGCAAAATCATTTATTTTCAATATTTAAGTAATTTCCTTTCCAATAGCACATGAAGGGAATCACCCTGTACATTCAGATCCTGAATAAAACCCTAATAAGGGATAGACTATTTACCCGTATTTGCTGAGAATACGCAAATCTAAAGGAAAAGGATTTCCGAGCGATATAGTTGGGAAGTTATTATTGTAATCTCCCTTTGTGATCTTATTGGGATAGATTTAGTTTTGATACAGGACACAAATTTTACTGCTTACATTTTGGTAGCTTTTGTGTATCCCTATTTGGAATCCCCCTTTGTGTTTAAATCTGTTTTTGTTGTTAGGTTATTTGAATTCTGTTAATTTAGACGGGCTTTTGTTGTTTTAAAGTTTTATATTGTTGATTTAACTTATATAAATTGGATTTAGTGGTCGTATTTAGGCTCTATAATAAACCTTTATCCTTCACCCGTCTAAAGTCTAATTTATCAGTCTGCTCGCCCGAACCGCTAATTAGGAGGCCTGTTCAAAAACTAAGCGTTGTTTTTTCATTTTTCTTTAAGTTTGAAGTGTAATTATTGTCATTATTTTTTTAGCGGCAACGTATGATATTTTTTTATAATGGTTTGGAGCACCTCTAAAAACACATAAATATAAAAAAATGGGAGCGGAGATATTAAAGATTTTACTAAGTTTTTGGTATTAAAAGTACACCCAGGTATAAATATTTAAATATCTCGCCTCCAATGCATTTAAGTAAGAGTATTACATTACATAGCAAAATAATGTTTATTTTCAATAAATCTATCATGATTTGGTGTATCCGTCTGTTTTCTAAACTTGATTATTCCGCGATAAACTTTTTTCGGTCGTTTTTTTCCCATTCATTCGTGATTTTACCAAATCGCATTTTTCCCAATTCTTATTTTTCACTGGTCACATATTTTCCGTGACATATTTTACGGTGGGCCTTAAATGTCGTAAGGCCCACCGTACTGCAAACAGCCAGTTTTTGTCAGTGGAACTTTGAAAGTTCAAATACGTTTGTTCGAAAATGCCATTTTCAAAGTATGAACAAAGGAAAATAAACTTTATTCCTATTGCAATACAGTTCATATTAAATTGCCTTGTAATGTACATCCTATTGCATACTGGGCCTTACGAGGGGCCGGACAGTCACTCGATCACTTATGTCAGTTCCTTACATTTTGAAAGTTTTCGACAATCGTTTACGTTAGCGTTAAGTATCGGTTCCCGGACCACTGTTGACTCCTGATAACTGCACATTATGACGACTATTAGGTCAAGAACGCAATAAAATAATTCTCTAAACGCCTTCATATTTTCATATTATGCAAATGGCTTCTCGACGTCGGTATCCATAACTATTATCGGGGGACGCTTCTAGAATATCAACGAGCGTAGGATGCAAGGCTATGCCGCCATCTTTAATGATAAAAACGCATTGTGCTTTATTCTAAATGGTTTTTCATTGTACGTGTTAGGACTATTATTTTCCGCACGGGGACTTTCGAACTCTCCTCATCTAAGGCTGCCTGTCCACCCTGAAGCGGAGCAAGGCAGAGGAGTGGTGCGCGAGGAAAAAACCACCAATAGGATTACTTAATTTTTGCTTGTCTTGCTCAGCGCAGCTCTCCTATTGGTGGATTATTCCTCGCACACGACTCCACTGCCTGGCTCCGCTCCAGTGGACATCTCAACTCTATTTTTTTTAACAGAATAAATTTATCATTTATCATTATCATTTTACTTCCCGATTATGCTAAATGCAAAGCAATGCCTCTATGCTAGTCATTTTACCAGATGATGATTTTTACATCGGAACACAGGTTTGTGCAATACTGCTAGCAGGGTCTATTGCTTTAAAGGTGGTAGGACCTTATGCAGGGTCCGACCGGATCGATAGTACCATCTTATCCTTTGACCTACTACCAAGCAGCAGTGTTCGTATTGTTGAGTGCCGGTGTGGGAATAAGACAAGTGGTAAAATTAATAGCATAAAGGCATTTCATCTTACTCCTCTGGGTGGGCAACGCATTTGGTGTCTATTACAGTCTTATGTACCTAGTCTTGAGAATGCAATTGACACCGGAAATCTTTAAAGTTTAAACGATTTTTTTTTTTTTAATTTATTGATTAATATATTGATAGTACATAGTAGGTACAATGCCCATCTAAGCAAAACCATGAAGAGGTTTGTGTGCCGATGGGGAGTTCTTAACTACTGATCTAATTTATAGATAAATAAAGTAAGTATTTTATATAGGTAGACATACAAAATTACAGAATATAAGATAAATTTGTACATTTTAAAAAGTGCCATTTCAAGATTTTTCTTATTTTACAACCTTTTACATATAAGTTTTGTACATGTTCCGGCAATTGGTTTATTATTTTAGGCAGTAAGTATGAGTGTTTTCGAGCACCATATATGTTATTATATTTAGGTAAACAAAATTGGCGTTGGGATGCTAACTTTCTTAATCTCATACATATTTTCTTAACTTTGAGTTTTGTAACAATCTGATATTCTTCAATTAAGACAGCTAGTTTCATCTTTTTTTGTACAGGTAGTATACTGTATTACTGTATTTAAATAGTTGTGAATAGTCGGTTACATAAAGCTTTTTAATATTATTTGGTACAATGGTTTTTAGAATTCTAATTTGTAGGTTGTATATTTTTTCCATACTTTACTTTTTTACTGTTCTTATATTTAAATAAGCTGTCGTACAAAGAAAATATTTCACGCTCGTCTGACAAAATATGTTCCCTTAGCGAGGATGGAAGGCTAACCACGTCGTTAACACTTTTCGATCGCTTTCAAGAAACACTTACTCTTTTATTTATAAACGTGCAATACTAAAGTGTGCTTGAAATATGCTCTGTCCTTATACAGAGTGGAAAAAACGAACGCCACATGGACGGCAACTAAGGTCAAGTTGGGTAAGTAAAACATGCTGTAATTGTTTCTAAAGAAAGCTGGGTTTACTAAAATGTTAGGTCTATCACAGTAGCAATATAAGGTGTATCTTTGCAAAATTAAGAAGATTCATAAAATTAACAAAATATTACTCTAGATGCCTTCATAACAGGCATATAAAAGAAACTATACGAACACAAAAAACTGTTTCACTTGCCTCGCGATCGGGGTAAGTGAAACAGTCGTGTTTGTCGTTCGGTACCTGCACTAAAAGTTAATTTAGATGCGAAAGACGTTTTGTACGAAAGTTATTAAGCTATTTTCATCTTTACAAGATTAACTAAAGTTGGTTTTTGCATAGAAAAGATAAAAACGTTATTTTGGGGCAAGTGAAACATATATCCGGTTGTTTACTTTGGGGACTCAAGTTATTTGCATACAAAATTATTTCGATATCGGTTCAGCGGTTTAGCCGTGAAAGTGTAATAAACAGAAAGACAAACAGACAGAATTACTTTGACATTTATTGATTAATTTATTAATTATTACTAGCTTTTGCGCGCAACTTTGTCCGCGTTGAAGTCGTTTATAGCTATTCCATCTGTAACTGTGTAATTTTTCGGGATAAATTGTTTGACTAAAATCTATCTCTGAGCGAAATTATATCCAGTTCCGTTCAGCCGTTCTGGCGTGATTGATTAACAAACATCCAACTTTCGCATTGATAATATTAGTAAGATTAGTAAGATAAAAAGTAAGGTAAACATTATCATGAGGGTTTACATGTGTGGTTCAAAATTTACTTGCAAGGTTTAAATTGGAGAACTAACTTATATGTATATCTACTTGCTAGTAAGAAACTGAGCAAAATAATAACATACACACATACTCTTACAAAGCTGAATCTTAGAACAATAAAACAGGTGTGATCACAAGAGGATACTATCATTGAAAACGCGAAGGTCAGGCTTTCAGGAATCAGACATCCCCTGAGTAATCCCGGCCTTGAGTAGGGATGGGAACAAAAACATCCATGTCGATTATGTGCATCCATTTATTGAGAAAAAAGTATTTGAAATGAAGTGTAAATAAACGGGACAATCTCACACAAATTGACTAGGTAGTTCAAAACTAAGTTCTAGGCTTGAACTATGGGTACTAGACAAAGATAATACTTATATAAAGTAACACATACTTAAAGACATAGAAAAAATCCAACACTTGGAAGAAATACTCGCGCTCATCACACAAAAATTTATCCTACTGAGAATCGAACCCGGGACAGCTAGCTTCGTAGGCAGGGTCATTAGAAACTAGACTGACGTATCGTATACAACAGACGGACGTACCGTTAAATATAGCGACACACACACATTACACATATACCTATGCTAAAATCATCACAAACACTAAATAGCATCTTTTAATATTTTGACAGTTAAAATACTCTTGTGTATGGGTAACAGATCCCACTTGCAAGTAACATGAGGGCCTCTATTCTTGGCGGTAATAGGTAACCATATCGTCTTTGACCCGTCATGGTACTGTTTTCAACTCAGCCACTGCTGTCAAGTAAATAAGAGCTATCAAAACGTTGACAGTACGATAAAAGGTCAAAGACAATAAGATTTTTACCGTCTAGAATCTCGGTACTGGTGGCTTGTTTTTTCCTTGCCATAAAAAAAAAACTCTTCATCAGCAGAAAACATAGACTTAATGTATCTAACCGTCTTGTTTTTATTTTTAAAACAACCCTATTTTCTAGACAAAAAGTTCGTTAGCCACATTAGTAGTAGAATTAATTAGTCACAAAAAACATTTTGCAAAAACATGGGGTGCATGACTGAGTTCAATTTGCTAGAGTTGTATAAATTTCTGCCTTTGTGATCAAATGCTAACATTAATTAGAGATTGCGAAGAATTCAGTAAACCCTAGTTTTTTCAAAGACTTGCTGATTGAATTCATGTCAATAAAATTACTTTGGCTTTGTAGATTTGCCGGCAGATTGTTTGACTGTGCGTATTTTTTCTCAGAGGGAGTAAAATGGCATATAATTGGTTGTCAGTACATAATGTTTAACTTTTTAATCAGTTTAATGTTCTGTGGTATTGTATAGTACAACAAATTACTCTAACAAAGCTGTCTGATTTTAATTTATATTTATAAAAGTCCTTTAAATCAAAGCTTGGCTTCTTTTTGAACTTAGAGAAATAAGTAATCGTACGTTAATGTTATTCACAAAGACCTTTTTTTTTAAGCGGTTTTGTTATCGTACAAGTATAGGATGTTTAATTTTTCACATTATTTTGCGCATTTAAATGAATTTGCTCGAATTATGTGCCCTACCTACTTATCTAAAAGACCAGAATTAAAAATTGTAATAAAGTAAGTTGGTATTTAGGGGGTGCACACCTGGACAACTTTTTGAATCAATTTTCATAATTATATTTTTATTCCGCCTATCACGGAAGCCGCAACAGGCGGAAAAAATGGTGATGATTGTGTATTAAAATTCATCAGTGTTTAGCATAAATCCTGTCACTTCGAAATAAGATATTTTGATTTTTACATTACCAAGAATGAGGGTAAGTGTCAAACATACTACTGAATTATTATTACTGTTTTATTATTTATTTGCTGCGTGCTGTAATTATTAGCTTCTCAAATTGCTATGCTTCCGCATACTCTGCAATATTATATCTCTCTGGTAGAGTAAAAAATGGGTGATTTTTAAACAGTCACTCGATAATTGAAGACTGTTTCGCATCCAACATCCAACATCCAGTCCCGCCTCTCCCTAATCCCGTAATGCCCGGGAAACGTTTCTCTCGACGTTATTAACTCTACTTTGCCCGGCACACATCAGCGAATTTTGCCCAGTGTTATTTCGAGGCGAAATACAAATGCCTGTTCTGTTATATCCTAGATATTGTATTTGTTACTTTGTTTTGTTTGTTTTAAAACTCCATGAAATCATTTGACGCTTTTGTCTCGTTGACTTTGCCCAGCATTAAAAATACTCTTTTATATACTGGGTTCAGAAAAACGAACAAACAACTGAATTTAAAAATATATCCCCCTTCAAATCGTTTAGCTTTTGAGTTAACAATGCATGCATTATACGCAGCAGGGAAATATTTAATGAAAACCTTTTTCATAAAGCACCTTATACACATACAAAACAAGAAACAGCTTATAACTCGGGTAGCGTATTTAATCAACATAACTTTAGCTTTTGTTATTTACTGCATTGCTGTGTTCCTGTGTGGGATAAGACAGCCGGTGAAATTACTAGCATAGAGGCATTCCATCTTAGTCCTCAGGGTTGGCAACGCATTTGATGTTTTAGGATTGCAGTTTTGAGATTGTAGTCTTGAGGTTTCAAATGTCTATGGGTCTCAGATCCTACTTACCTTTAGGTGGCCTGAGCCTAGTGCAGTACTCGCGTGCCTTCTCCGTGCCATAAAAAAAAACTCAAAGCAGAATTAATTAGATAAATGCAATTACATACTAATATTATCTAACTTATATTATAAATAAGAAAGTTAGGATGTTTGGATATTTGTTACTCAATCAAGCTTCACCCACTAAACGGATCGGGATGAAACTTGGCACACATATAGGTTAGGTCCTGGAATAGGACATAGCATAGATTTTATCCCGAAGAAATGTCTCATTCCTATGGGAAATCAAACTAATCGTTAAAAACTGTGAATTGTCACAAGAGTAGGTAACAAAATAAAAAAGGTGAAATCTCAGCTAGCCATGTGTGGGTAAATGTGTTTTTATTTCTGTTTACGTTTGTCATCCTGCGGGCCTAGTATGGGTGCGTTTATCGCGCGTCAGGATAAAGCCTCTGTCACTCTCGTGCTTACATACGTGGGAAAAAGTGACGGATGTTTTATCCACATTTCCCCGGTGATATTTTCAGTTTTTACCCATTAAAGTGTGTGAACACACTTTTAGTTCTCCATTTACGAACAAGAAGGCGCTAGCTCTGATTTAAAACTCGGTGTCGAATTGTTGCCTCGGTGTGGTTAAAGTTACGGGGTGGTTAAGCGATTTTCCTTATGTTTACAGCGCAATTATAAGCTTTGCTTTATATTTCGTTCTCGGTTCGGTTAATATTGGTAAAAACAAACGACTTGGCTATTGTGATTTATGGATTTTCGTTAGTTTTTTTTTCGATTTCGGATTTGTTAATTGGGTTTTTTATTACGTTAAAAATCCTTAAAAATTCCCAAATAATTCAACGCATGACGCGTCACCGCATTACACTATGACACACTTATATTATTCATCCTGGTAAGATCAAATTCTGAAGTCCATGCAGACGAAGTCGCGGGCAGAAGCTAGCTGCTTTATAATGTGTGTGTGTGTGTGTGTTAGCTGTGTTAGTTTGTGACTCCTTCACGCTGCAACGGCTGGACGAAATTTGGAATTTGACGATGAAATTAGGAATGGAGATAGCTTATACCCTGGATTAACACATAAGCTACTTTTTATCCCAGAAAATTTAAAATTTCTCGAGGGAATAACAATAAGCCAAATCTAGGCGAACGAAGTCGCAGGCAGACGCTAGTTTGAAATAAATTTGTTTATACACGATTAGCTATGTAGTGACCATGTAGTAACCCATGGCTAGCAAAGAGGCATTCCATCTTAGTCCTCAGGGTTGCCCACGCGCATTTGCGTTCTTCAGATTTTAGTCTTAATACTACAAATGTCTAAGGGTCACAGATCCCACTTCCTACCATCAGGTGGTCTTTGTGCTCATTTGCCTTATCCACGACATAAAAAAAAGTAAATCGAAGTAGGTACAGTGCGATAGCTCTTAGAAGGTGCTTCGGATTTGTAATTGTCTCTCACTTGCTCTCATACGCTCTTATTAAGCGCGAGTGAAAGAGAAGTACAAACCCGAAGCACTTTTTAAGTGCTCGCAGACTGTATTTTCGGATCGCATTCAGAAAGGCAAGTTTAGTGGTTAGATGAACGTAATAACTAAATGAAAAGCAAGCTTTAAAAACCCGACTGCATTTTCTATATTGTTGTTAATATACCTATGTTAATAATGGAAAGTTTGCCATTGTTGTTATATCAATTTTAACAGTTTAGGTATCCTATGTCGCCCGGGTTGGTGAAAGGATTCTAACGATACCACACACACCTAAATCGGCTCAGGCGTTTAGAAGTTATGGTGGAATAAAGAGTTGTACATATATACATGATCCCTGAAAACATTACACTCCTTTTCTTGGGCAGTCATGTAAAAACTAGAAACAAATGCACAAAATGCTAGCAACAAATTGATCAAAAGCACTAGGTCTGCTAGTTTCGAAAATGCACGCCCGTTTGGTAGAAAGGGCCCACGTCGACAGAATATTAAGCACTCGAGAGACATGACTCAGTGTGGTGTAGAATTGTTAGATGTTTCGTGAAAAACATGTGGATTTGCGACGAAGTTTATGAATAAATAATTAATTTGAGCTTTATAGCGACTGGAATAAACAGCGTGTTTATTTTATTACAGACAATTTTATTCAGTTGCAAAAAGCAGTTTTTTTTTTTTTTAGTTTTTTTGTATTTAAATTATATTTAAAATAAGATGGCCCTGGATTGGCCTTAATAAATGAAAAATGAAAAATAAGTTATTTTAATACAGGATTGCAAATAAATACGTAACAAAATGAACAAAAATAAGATTTAAATTTCTGTACAATATGAACAGACTTTTATGAATATTTAAAAACATTGGTAATGGTATTAATTCAAAACAAACTCTAATTATTAATAATCTCTGGCTATAAATGAAACCCAACCTTCAGACTATTACTTAATTAACGAATACGTTTATTTAGAAAATACTTAATGCGAATTAACTTCGGTAGCTTATTCTAATACAAAGGGCTTTGGCTAAATACGTCAACGTGGGTAAATATTCCCTTTTTTTTAATTATCGGAGTGTTAAAAAAAACAACAGTCTTTACCAGAGTACCGAAGTACACTCAGATGAGTATAATATTATATTTAGTTTTATTAAGTGCTTATTTCTATACATATCAGACATATTAGAATTAAAGTTTGTTAAGATGTTTGATTTTTAATTAGGCATAACGGCTGAACAGATCAGGATTAATTCAAATATTGGATAAGTCCTACCATCGAATATTGTAAACGACTGTTTCACGCTCTAAACGTTTTACGATTGCCTGTGTTTACAAAATCAATGCAAAAAAAAATCCGGATTAATTGAAACGATTAATGAAAAAGACAATTTGAATTTTAAACTCTACTTAAACCACAAAAAACTGGACACCCTTTTAACGACCAATATAAATATCTACTTATAAGGGTGTTCCTTTTATGTGTTATTTAAGTAGTTTTCAATTATTCATAAAATATACTTATTTTTTTATAAACAAATTGGCTTAACACAGCGAACGGAAACTGTGTGCGGTTTATTTGTCACTGCCATCGCTCAGTACTATATTCTATTTTACTTATTCAAAAATAGGAAAAGCTAATCTAGTCGCCACTTTCATGACCAAGCTGCATTTTTTTTTACATTTTTGAGGATTTTTGCGATTCTTATAATACTCACTTAAATTAATTGATCAGAGAATGTATTAAATTACAGTGTTTAATCTTTTTTTAAGTTCGATATCTCGAACTATCGTAAAAGGGGTAAAGACATTTACCTC
This sequence comes from Acleris literana, assembly GCA_946894065.1. Classification (NCBI taxonomy): domain Eukaryota; kingdom Metazoa; phylum Arthropoda; class Insecta; order Lepidoptera; family Tortricidae; genus Acleris; species Acleris literana. The sequence continues at coordinate 9,196,880 of OX335692.1, forward strand.
ACTAGTTTATGGCTGTCCTTCGTGAATATTCGCAGGTTTTGACACTTTCCAATACTTCATCTTGATCGAAAAACTAAATATGTAATATTACTCTGGTATCTATAAAATATGTAAAAATTATAAACAAACATACATACATACATACATAATTTCACGCCTTCGTTCCCAGAATGGGGTAGGCAGAGCTACAGAATTACAAACATCTCTAAAAACTTGTTGATAATTCTATAACCATAATTTGCGCAATTAGGCTAAGATGTTTACCAGCGTATTAGTGACAGGTTGCAAGCCCATCGCCTAACAGTACTACAAGCCTTTATTCCCTTAGTCGTCTCTTACGACATCCGCGGGAAGTCATGGAGTGGCACTATTCTAACTCGGCAACCACACGAGGCCAAACAAACGTTTCTCTTTTATCGAACCTTCGAACTATTACATAATAAGCTAGGTGTCTAAAATGGGTCGTAACATCAATTAAGTCAATTATTATGTAATTATGTTAAGCCCGAAAATGATCGATATTCTTTCTGAATAACAGACATTAATGGACCATTTCCCGTCTTATAGGTTTCGTTTTTTCAAAAGAAAATGATTTTTTGTTTGAATATTATTATAATTCAATGATTAATAAATAGATAAAGGTTTTTAAAATTCGACTGATAATTACAAAAAATAGTTACTCATGTAATTAATTAAGCAGAAGAAAAAAGAACAAACTTATTTAACCAGATAAAATCCCGAAATGGTCGTATATTTAAATCAACAGGTTTCGCGCTAGAACCTATATTTCAAAGTATCATTACTTTCAATTTTATCGTGTACAAATAAATATTATTTGGACTTGACAGAAGCTCGTCGAGCTAACCCAATGTGCTTCTGTTTAGTCCATTTGAGAAAATTCTCTTTTGGCGAACAATTGTCTTCGCGTGTGATATCTATGGACTTATTGCTCTAATAAGTCCATGGGAGTGTCTATAAATAACTCGACATTGGCGAAATACACCTTAACAGGAGTGAAAGCCATTAATTAAGAATAAAAAAATAAAAAAATTGAGGCAAAAACTTTCATATGGTTTAAAAAAAATCACACTGTAGCTTTTGAGATCCTAGATTTAAAAAACCGATCAAGGAACAGTGGTCCTAGACAAAATCCACAGAACTATATCGAGATAGAATGAAAGAGTGTATGTACCTCGCGTGCCGAAAAGAAGGGCAGAGAGCCCCATTGCTCACCGCGATGCTCAGTCCGCTCCCGACCGGTAACCGCGTGTGACGTTCGAATATAAAAACAAAATGCCCTCTTGCTCGATAATCAACTGTAAAAACACCACCAAAAAAGTAGGAGCTGTTAAACAGGATATTTCCTTTCATCGGTATTTACTCTTTGCCCTAAAATATCTGTTATTATTTATAAAACAATTTATTTTGTTGCTCAGTATTAATTTCATATAAACAGTAGCGGGCGACTCTGTGTCTAATGCTACTTTTCCATTGCTGCTTTAATTTGACGCGCCAGACTTGGCATGCATTGAAAACCAGCAACGAACATAAAACAATCCAAACTGTCGAGAACTTGTCGAGACGCGTTCAAGGTTGAATTCTCATTTTTCTGTCAAAAGTAAGATGTAGTGTTGTACCCTGCGATTTTCAATGCCGATTTCTTAGTCGATTAAAATCAACTTTGAAAACAGAAAAAATGATAATTATTTTTACAAACTTTTATTTAACTTGCAATGTAGGTATGTATGTCTGTATGTAAGTATGTATGTACGGGTCAAACTTTGCAAATTAAATTTGACCCACTTCCCGTTAACGGAATGGGCTGAAATTTGGACCACATATGTAAACTCGATGACAACGCAATATTATGGTATCTTAGAGGTGATCTCATGATGGAGTCGGAAGGTGGCGACAGGATCTCCGCTATTCTTAACGTAGACCCACCGTGTTAGAACTCAATAGTTTGTTCTTGATAAGCAGATAAAGATTTTGCAAAAAAAAGTACAGTGGGCAACAAAAGCTTATTTAGACCTACTATTATGTAGCCGTGTGATGAGTGATGAAGTAGTACCTATAGGTAGTCAAAATTAAATATTATTGCAAAAAGGATAATAATAATAGATTTTTATAGATTTATATGGAAATGTGGTTATAGAATTATCAACAAGTTTTTAGAGATGTTTGTAATTCTGTAGCTCTGCCTACCCCACTCTGGGAACGAAGGCGTGAGATTATGTGTGTATGTGTGTGTTATATCGATAATTTAAAAATATAGTTACTATATTGCAATTTTGTTTCAGTTTTCCGAAAGATCCACTTATAAAAAATAGATGGATAGAAGCAACGGGTCGCAAAAACTGGCTTCCTACAAAACACAGCCGAATTTGTTCTATACATTTTCACAAATATACATTTACTGGCCCATCAACATAAAAGTACCGGCGAATAATCAGTACAGCTCATCCGATTATAGATGTTCCGTTGCGTTGCTATTCCGTTGCGATCGATGACACGATTGGAAACGATTCTGTTTTAGTTGTGCACATCACTAAAAGACTCGCGTGACGTCAAAGTACCTACGCAAAATGTTACACGCTCGGTTCTCATTATAAATCGACGAACTCTTTCCTTCTATCTCGATATAGTTCTGTGGTATTATCCTCAGGTTGTATAGGATTGCATATTATTGCTTATGTCAATTCCATATTATTTTGTCAGTTTTTGGAAATCGTTTTAATATTGTTAATCATCTTGTCTTGTCTAGGGTCTCTGAATAGAGGCTTTTTTCCAATATACATTTACTCCTATTGCAATCGTATTGTTTACGACTCAGCCAATTTCAATGCCACTATAATAAGAGCCGTTATAACGTTGACAATGCAATAAAAATAAAGGAAAAGACAAAGTAATATATACAGGCTGACTTTAAAAGTAGATCCACTACAGGATGATCCAATCTTGAAATGCAATCTCATGTTATTATGAAACAAGATAGAAAATATGGTAGAGCCTCACTGACGGGTGTGATGCATGAATCTCGCTATAAATAAATGTTCTCTCGAAATGGGTCGTGGCTGCGTGCACGAGCGTATATTTCACGCAAAACTGTGTTTATTTAGAAAAAAACAACTTCGTTGAATATAAAACGACTTGCATATGGAATAAAATATGCGTAGGGGATGTCTTTTCTAAAAATATACCAACGATATTGAATGATTTCATACATGAAATATGTAAAGAGCCATAATGAAAAACAAGGGAGTTAACTCTGTGATGACGGCAGATAGGGATGTTTGGAAGAAAAAGATGTGCTGCGCCGACCCCGAATAATTGGGATAAGGGCAAGATGATGATGATGATGACGATGATGATGATGATGATGATGATGATGATGTTGATGATGATGATGATGATTGAAAGTTGGTTAGATTTCTTTCATACAGCATCCATAAACAAAATATATCTACTTTAGGGTGAACTGGTCACAGAGTAGGTATGGTATAAGTAAGTACGTTGTTTTAATTTTCTATTCGGTTTAAGACCATTTTTTTTTTTAATATTTGTTTTATTTTTTGTATACATATAAATATTCGATCTTTTATTTTAAGAGCTCCGTTGGCAACCTTTTAATAAGGAACCTCAAATTTAAAAATTAAATGAATTACTTCACATAACCTCGTAAGGCCCAGTGTGCTAGGATGTACATAATCAAGGCAATTAATTTTGAATTGTGTTGCAATGAGGATAAAGTTTATTTTCCTATTCACAAAAACTGAAAATGGCATTAAAGAACATCATAATTGAACTTTTTTGCCTTGTTAGTAGATTCCAAGTGGACCTTACTAGGTTAAACTCAACACTTCTCACAAAATAGCCCATTTGAATGATTCTTGAGATGTTTAATAGTTTTTATACCATTCCCCCTATAAAAAGCTTATTTTAATCACTATTTTGGTGTTTGAATTTAGAACATACCAATATATTCGACATCCATCTCAATGCTATACATACAACCTCCTTGCGCAAAAAAAACGCGATTCAAAGTCCTATGCAAAGAATACCTACTCGACATACAAACTCCTTGTGCAAATAACTCCTCGTGATTTGATTGGTCGACATTAACGACAAGGAGTTTAACATTTAGGCTGCGGCTCCATTGAGGCGGAGACGAGCGGAGCGGTGCGGAGCTGTGCCAATATTAACCAATAGAATCTAAAATAACGTGCGCAAGGCGAGCTCCACGTGACCGCATGCGCCTTCTATTGGTTAATATTGGCACAGCTCCGCACCGCTCCGCTCGTCTCCGCCTCAGTGGAGCCGCAGCCTTAAAAAAGAGTTTTGTGTTATTTGCTGTCATTAGTAGGTAAAATGGAGCCATTTTGAATACTGTAAGTTGTACGAATATAGAATATTACTGTTAATATTAGTAATTGTTCTAATTTTAATGTGCATTTTAATTAACTTTACCTTCCATTTTTCGTCAATAAATGTCTACTTTCGCTTAAATCTTTCTTTTTCTCGTAGTCATGGTATAAAGTATAGTATGCAACTCTTGAATAAAACGGATTTATATCGCGGGCCATGAATTACTCGCTTCGCTCAGGATTCTAACACTCCCTGCGGTCGTGATTCAGTCGTTAGTATCCTTCACTTCCTCTTGAGTCATCTATGGCCCTCGCTTTAAATCCGTCCTTTATTCACTAATTGCATAATATACTATTTCACTTCTCATGCTGCATGCAAAATGATAACTGTGCAAAAAAATAAGAAAAAAACGATTGTATTTCGTGAAACACTATTAATGATTACGAATATGAATCTATTTAAATATATTAAGGATAATTTTTAATTTTATTTTTTTAAGCATGGTCCAAATAGTTTACAAGCTTGTATCTGATGGCTAAATATGCAAGCAATTGTGTCACTTTACAAAAAACTGACAACCGCGAAACAAATTTGTCAGAAACTTTGTTACTTTGTTAAATATTGTAATGTTGTATAGATTGTAGTTTTTTTTCTTCGCATTCAAAGTGAAAGTAGTTTTAAGTATTGTGTTTAACGCGAGACTAAACAACCATAATGACACTCGAACTATAGCCATCTCTTGTCATTTTGGCTTGTTTTAGTCTCTCGTTGAACAATCTACTATTTCAATTCATTCACAGTAAATTCCAATTAAAGCGTTATATTTAGACGTTTTGCAAATTGATTTAGAATTTCCAAGAAAATATAAACAACTAATTTTGAGAAACTCTTTTGATACGGCTTGATTCATATTTCAGGTCAATGAACGTAGATAACATTAAAAAACAAGCTCAAAATTTAAAATAAATTATATTTAAAAATAATTAACTCGTTAGTTTTGGAACTGTAAAAACCTAAAAAAACGAAGCATAATTAATAAATTTCAATAGAAGAATAAACACGATAGTATCAAAAAGTAAAATATTTAAAAAAAGGATTAAATAAAGAAGTTCGAAATCGATTGCATTTGTACAGAACTGTGAGGTTAGACAAGTTACCTAACGCTAACGTAAACTATTTTCGAAAACGAACAAAATGTATGGAATTGTCGTAGGCGCTCGACGCGGCCGTCTGACAGCTTACATCGTCTTATACATTTTTGATAACGATAAAGAACGCCTAATACAACTTGTCTAGGGCTTGTGAACCGACAAATAGACACACAAGAAAGTCAGCTCACTAAAAGTAGTGACCCCGCCTACGAAGCCAGTGGTACAGGGTTCGATTCCCGGTATAGGCATATATTTTGTGATGAGCACGAGTGTTTGTTTCATAGTCTTGGAGGTTTTCTTTGTAGTTCAGTTTATATTTCTCTATCCTCGTAAGGCCCACCATACTTCAAACAGGGAGTTTTTTGTGAGTGGGACTTTGAATCTACCATCAAGGCAATAAAGTTCAGTTACGTTTGTTCGATAACGCCATTTTCAGTTCATGAACATAGGAAAATAAACCTTATTATTATTGCGACACAGTTCAAATTAAATTGATTTGATTGTGGGCATCCTATTGCACACTGGGCCTTACGAGGCTATATAAGTGTTTATATCGTTGTCTAGTACACATAGAACAAGCCTAGAGATTCGTTTGGACCAGGTCAATTTGTGTGAGGTATTTATTTATTTAATTTACGTTTCACAGTGAAATAATATTTTCAATGCAAACTCGCCAACGGAAATGAAACAGATATCGAAGTTAATTGAACAATTTAACGCCAGAGTTCTTGATCAAATGAAGCCTGAAATTATGGGTATTAATAACTTTGTATTGTGTAACTTGTAATTGTTTGAATCGTCTCTCAGTGGCGTGATGAAGGGCATTCCAGATTTAAGCATTGCGATTGTATTCAACAATCGTTTGATTAGAATTATCGATGACTTGGTTAGCCTAGTAAGTAGAGATCCTGGCTATGAAACTGACGGTCCTGGGTTCGATTTCAAGTAAGGGACCCTCGACATGATAAAATGTATATTAATTTACGAAAACTTTCAAAATGTATGGAATTGGTAAGCCCTCGACGCAACCGTCCGGCAGCTTACGTCAATCCTTTACATTTTCGATAGTAATAATGTATACCAGTATATACAGTAGTTCATCTTCAAACAAAGGCCTATTGGGGATGTATGTGTGCGTGCCTCGACCGTACGCACCGCGAGCCACCTCAAGCAAACTCAACAGGACGGTGGGAGCTGGTTCAGTGGAGACCGAGCCGGTTTAGTATAATTTATAATATCTCCGTCCGCGTAGATGTCGTTTATCGCTGCTCTCTCGGGAACTGTCCAATTTTAAGGTATAAAAACTATTCTATGTCCAATTCCAGGACCTAACCTATATGTGTGCCAAGTTCCATCCCGATCCGTTCAGTGGTTGAAGCGTGATGTAGTAACAAACTTCCAAACTCTCATTTATAATGTTGGTAAGATATCGTTGTCTAGTACCCATAGTACAAACCTAGAACTTAGTTTGGGACTAGGTCAGTTTGTTTGAGATTAACCCAAAATGTATACTTTTCACAACACTGCTCGGAAATATGGCCATAGATGGTCTTGTTTGGGGTCAAAAAACGTCACTTATAAGGACAGACCAAGAATGTTTTTGTCGGCGTGTTTGCTGATTGGTCGAGAACATTGTTGTCCTACTTTAAGAACCAATGAAAATCAATCAATCAATTTTTGTGTCATAGCTCCTTACAATGAAAAATTGAAATCAACCAATCAGAACACACCATTTTGTGTCGTAAAATATTAGGTGTATTTTTGCTAAAAGATATACAGACTAAAAACTATGTCACTGCTTTTTTTTAAATGTAATTCAAACTTGGCCCATAATCTCGAACCACTACAGATGAAATCACATGCATTGGGAGATATGTCGAAACAAATACAATTTTATATGGAGTTGACATCTTCATCTCGCATGTTAGTTTATTAATCTCGAGTGCCACGAGAATAGGGATCCAGATTAAAAAAAAAGTTATCTATTAACGGTAATATAATAAAATTGGCGGTGATGTCACATTAACATGAATTAAAATTTGACTTTTGAATATGAATTTTTATTTTATTTCCTCTCAGTAGTTGTGAAAAGCACTATGTCCGCCTGGGTAGAAAGGGCAATTTATGGACTCGTACACTAGAAGGCCTCAACTTCGTTTCGGCCCTCTATATGACACGTCCAAAAATCGCGTACTTTCTATCCTCTGCAACAATGTACTATTTATCTATTATAACAATATTTAAGCACTAGAGTCCTGTAACTATTGCAACTTTCCCGATGCAACTACTCGCATGCATCACATGGGTTTTAGAGTATCTAACAACCATTAAAGTGTTTGGAAACTTTGCGATACGAATTTATCTATCTGTTGCGTCGCTTAAATCTCGACTAAAAAGTACTGGTCTGATTCATGTTCGTGAACGAAGACTATTATTACCTCCTTTATATTATGTTTAACTATTTGGGTAAACCCCCTTACTTATAAACGTGGAATAACCATGGAGTAGCTAAACAATGTTTTGTCCTTATCTGTCATTGTGACATTTGAATTTGACAGATAAGGACAAAAGATGGTTTAGCTAATCCTAGGTTATTCCACGTTTATAAGTAAGGGGGTTAGTATCAAGACTATCTAGCTCATATTTACTTAATTAAATAATCTAAAATGATTGTTTTATTTACATCCAACTAAATACAGAATTCAACATGAATACAATTAAAAATTAAAACTAAACGTATTTAAATTAAAATTAAACTATAGCTTAGTTTAATTTTAATTTTAATACGTTTAGTTAAATATTAAAGATATAAATAATAATCACCACTATAAAAATAACACCCCCTCTAGCAGGTCCGCTCGCGGCATGGTCCCCATGACACTGGCTGCATTACCTCTCTGGATAGCTAGCCCAATCCTTTGGGAAAGGTAAGCACCAGCTCTAGGATCTCCGGAGGATTCTATGAGCCGAGAGGACAGGGCCTTAATAAAGCTTTTAATATCAGCTGACCAAGGTCCCATGGTTTCCACTGCAAGCGCCACAAATTCGTAATTAAATAATCTTGTAATTTAAATTCGTTATTTGATATTAACGTGATTTTGAATCCTGTATGTCCTTTTCACTGTTGAGCGTTTGGCTATTTGATTTTCGCATTTTGCATTCGTTCAAAGATGAAACTGGAGGAGGCGTTTTAAAGGGAAAAGTTTGCTCTTGGACATACCTATTGTGTTTTTGTGTATTTCGTTGTTTGTTATTCTCCTGTTTGTACAATGAAATATAGTAGTTTTCACAATCGTGTTTGTAAAATCGTAGTTTAAAAAATAATAATATGCCCTGTATGCAGCAGCAAGTTTAAGGAGATTTTTGACAGATGACGCGACGTTGCTACGTTCCGAAACGCCATAGATTGTCAATTTTGTATCGGATCGAGTCTCCTTAAACAAGCACACATATTATTGAAAAACGAAGTTCTATTTTCAAATTTTTTTCGGTTGTCTAGAGCGTATCGAAACAGTTATTTTGGTTGTTTTGGAAGTATCATAGACTATTCAACGATGAAAAGAGTGACGTTGCAGTATTCTCTATGAAATCTTAATACACAGATTTTAATCGACGAGTACAAAAAAGTATTTTACATACATTTAAAGTTGCTATGGTTCAAAGTGTTGTGCGTTTAAATATAATTATTCTATGTGTGTTTTTATCTGAGTCTGTCTGTGGCATCGTGTCTGCCAAACGGTTGGACTGTTTTGGACGCGTTTTTTTAAATTAAAGCTTTTTAATTTGGCATGGTTTTTAGCTGGGTTCCATGAAAATTGGTTGAGCCGTTACATAGTAATATTTTCGGGTTAATTACCCGAACCTTTCTATGTGCCCGTAAAAAAGGATATAGGTATCATAATAAAACCATAATATTATTATGATATGACAAATCTTACAAAGTATAATGCAAAGTCGTTTCTCGCTGTCTGTCCCTCTATATGTACTCGTACGCTTAGGTCTTTCAAACTACTCAACTGATTTTAATGTGGTTCATCAATATATAGAGTGATTTAAGAGATAGGTTTGATGTCTTAAAATAATTTCTGGATTATGTACGGGTGTTACAGAAAACTCACATAAACCGAAGCGAAGCGAGGGCGGGTAGTTAGTTTAGATAACATTAATATTGCTATGTTTATTTACATTTTGTTGGAAGCGTTCTCGTGACTTTCAAGAGTTTAAATTCTTGAATGCCATTTAAACCTTGAAACTTTGCAAAAAGTTGTGAGCAAATGTTATTTAAATAATAAATCCGTAAAGTTGGCTTGCTTATGAAAAAGTGTAGTTACTGAAAAGACTATACTTAAACTTATTCAAATATCAAATACCTCTTTCTTATACACCGAGACCTAAACGTTTCAATTAATAATAAGACGTTTAGGCAAATAACTTGAACATTGCAAATTTTGAATGTTAAGGGTATTTCATAGCTACGTTATCAATAAAATTAATGAACGGAAAATACGGTTTTCTATCATCTCGGTTATTCACCATAAATTCCCAGCGGAGATATTAAAAAAGGAAACAACAGGAAACAACCCGCCAAAACATGAAAAGTGTATTGTTTTACCTCTGACATTGGTTGTATAAACAAACACCTAAAAATTACTCTTTCCAATCATAAAACAAACAAACAGGTGTTATAAATGCGTCATTTCTTATTAATGTAATGATTAATAATCGGCGATCGGTAGCATTTTATGTCACTTTAACGTCAAACGTAATGACTAATATGGATAAGTCTGTGTTGTTAAAAATAAAACAATAATTATTTTGATAAAAACTCATTGAATTTAATTTGTTATACTAAATTATCTTTTTTTTCTATGTTTGATAGTGTCAATCGATTCCTTTTAACATTGAGGATCCATTTATATAAAGAGAATGACCTTTCTACATCAACTGATATGAGAGGTTCGTAGTTGTAAACCGATATTTCATCTTTTAAAACATGTTCAAACCTCGATAAAAAAACTGCATACATTTTTTATTTATAAATTATGCACAAAATTAAAATAGAATCATATCCATGTAATACTTTCGTCGAAAAATTGCTGCCGGTCGCCGATCATTAGTAATAATACACGACGACTAATGATTAAACAACCTTTAACAAGAATTACTTTCTAAACCAAAATATACTCGTATTAAAGTAATCCTTACTAATCGGTGGCATTTGGTTGTTATTTGCCACATTCTCATCCCTTCTTTTTCATTTTGTATTTCACATGTGAGAGATGCAAGACCAATATTTTGGCCAAGCGAAGTCCCGCTATAAAGTTGCTGTTCCACCAGCGAAGCGAGGCGAGACTTGAAATTTGTATTGAAAAAGTTCAATTTCCTCGCGCATCTTCGATGGATATGGTTTTTTATTTCAAAATTAAATATCTCGCCGCCTCATCTGACCCTCCTTGCTGGTGGAACAGCACCTTAATAATTATCATTCAACACCTTAACCTATCGACGTGAAATAAGGTTTAATAAACAAGTCCAAGCCAATAAAGAAACAGGAAATATAAATAATGTAAATGTACGCTGTGCGGAACATTTTTATATTAAATCACTTTCTACCCCTCTCAACTGTCATCTGTCAATCCAATCATTGGAGAAAGGAACTGCAGGAAAAACGGAATAAATACGGATTTCCTTTCTGGCACCCTCTTATAATTGTTTTCGCCAAACTCTTGGAACAAAAGATTCTAAAACAACTGAGAAGAAATCAAATTGCCATCAACATTCAGCGAAATTTTCCAGAGCAATTTCTTATCCGGGTCCTAAAGGGGAGTTATAACTGTCCTTCGGCCTATCTAATTTCAACTCTTGAAATATGAGAGTAATTTTTTCTCTTAAGTTTCTTGGCGGACATTTTTTATTATTCCAAAGTCGCCTACATTGTCGTAGCTTTGAAGCTGTGGCAAGGATTTGCTGTGTTTACATTAGACGTGAAAGGTAATCCATAAATAAAATTATAAACGTGATGGTAGGCTTGGTTTAATGTATGTATGTATGTATAGTATGGGTAGGGGTCTAGTTGCATAATTATTGTTAGTCATAATGTATCTGTTACGCATAATTTTCGCAAGTCATAATGCATTTTTTCACGACATCGATATTTTTTCAGTATTTTTATAAATCTAACCTAACCTAACTAATCTACACGATGGATGTTTATTAAATCCTGTAATTTCAGCCTGAAAAGGTGTATGACCGACATCAATATTTTTTCAGTATTGTTATAATATCAACCTAACCTAACTAATCTACACGATGGATGTTTATTAAATCCTGTAATTTCAGCCTGAAAGGGTGTAGGTTAGGTTAGTTTTATAACTTACCTTTATATAAAAAAAAATCGATGTCGAAAAATGCATTATGACTTGCGACAATTGTGCGAAACAAATACACTATGCGTAAAAAAAGTATGAGTTTCAAAGGGTTCCCGTATAGTATGTATATTATTACTGTTTTCTGGGAAAAAAACCGGGTTAACTAAACATTATTTCACGTCAATCGGTTGAAGTGTTGAAGGATAATGAAAAACAAAAAAAAAACGCATTTATAACATCACGGCACTTCATTTGGCTATCTCTTATACTTGAGATACGAATTGAAAGAGAACGATGGAAAATATTCGACAAATAACAACCAAGTGAATTAAGTATCCATTTGTAAGGATTGGTTCAGAATATTTAGTTTCGAAGATGATTCTCGCTAAAAGGTTGTTTTATTATTACTATAAATAATACTTAATCATTTGCCATTATTTATGATTAATATTTATTTGTAACACCTATAAATTTGTTTGCATTATCTTGACAAACATTTGTTTTATGATTCGACAGTGCACATCATATTGATAAAACCAACGTCAGAAATAAACGTTCACTTTTAATGTGTTGACGAGCTGTTTCCTGTTGTTTCGTTTTCAATGCCTCCACTGGGAATTTAGGGGGATTACATACAACCAGTGGAGACGACAGAAAAAAGAAACAGTATTTTCTCAAACATGCTCGGAAATTACGGTTTTCCGATTGAAACAAAAGGACGGAAAATACCTCTTTTTACTCCTAGGAGTAAAAAAACCATATTAAAATACTTTCCGTCCATGTCCATATTGTTTTTTAAAAGTGCTCTCTATTGCGTATAAAATCGAAAGGACCATGGAAAATAATCCCGTACACCCAACTTGTGGGGGCGCAGTGCGGAGCGGCGCGCGGCGGGGCTCTTCGGAGCGGCGGCGGCGGGCGGCGGCTCGTTGTGCGTGAAAATCTTAACTAATACTCGTATTTTACAAACAAACATCCTCTCCGAATTTGTCAAAGGTTTTTAAAAATACTTATAATCATGTATTTGTATCATTTCCTCGTATTTTTAAAAAAAAGCATTATGTATGCCTGAGCGGAAACGAGGCTTTCCCTTACTTTCCGCGCCTAGGCAACAATGTAATATTTCCAATCATTCATACGAGTTGAAATAGAAAAATTGTGACAGAACACCGAGTAGTTTTTAGGGTACCGTGCCCGAAGGGAACCCAATGCGACCCTGTTAATATGCATACGCTGTCCGTCCGTCCGACCTAACTTTGAAGTACCGTATCTTTTGAACCGTAATAGATAGCGGATTGTTTTTTCAGCGTCTTTTTACGGCGTTTTTACTAAAAAATAAAAAAATAAATGTGAAAAATTACCGGCTTTTTGCCAATTTATTTCATTACAACCAATTAGGGTAACCATTCGTCTAATTATTATCTCACATTATTTAACACAGCAATATGTGTGTAAGTCAGTTTTCTTTTGAATCATTGTTAGCTGTAACTCTAAATCCAAAATCTGGTATCCTATCGGAAGTCCAAAGTTTTGTTTCCCAACTATTTAATTTAAGTGAAAATTCATTAATTAAATGTTTTTTTTCTGAACTCATAAATTTTTCAAAATGTTATACAGAACCTGTAGGTTACATTTATTTTATAACAAACAAGGAAATTTAAACGGTTTAAAAAAAATGATTATCCGTCTTATGAAAATTCGGACAAACGAAACAGTTTTTTTACCATTATTATCTTAATTAAGTTTCAAGCTTCGGTCTCGGTGAATAAGAAAGAGGTATTTAATATTTAAATAAGTTTAAGGGCAATTTTCAGTAACATAAGTTTTTGATTCCCCCTTACACTTTTTCATAAGCAAGCCAACTTTAGGGATTTATTATTCAAATAACATTTGCTCGCAACTTCTAAGTATAACAAATTACGCTTACATATTCGAAGGATTTTGCAAAGTTTCAAGGTCTAAATGGCTTTGAAGAATTTAAACTCTTGAAAGTCACGAGAACGTTTCCAACAAACTCTAAATAAGCTTAGCAATATTATTCTTTTTGTAATGTTAATTTGTCAGAATAATATTCCGGTTTTATTTAGGAATTAAAGCATTGGGTAAGTTAGTGAATGTTACCCAATATCATAATTATATATTTTCAGCAGCAATGGATGATTTTCTTGTAAATAAACGTTTATTTTAATGTATGTTTGTTGTATGTTGTATTATCTATGTTAATATAATTTATATGTTTTGTGTAATCAAAATGGGTGCTTGTAATACTTGGAATAATGTTTTTTTTTATTATTAAAATACTTTAAATAATATCCGAGCCGCGATATTAAAGATTTAAGTGAGCGCCAAAGTTCAACTAAAACTGCAACTCCTATTATCGGAACTCCGAAAATGAAATTTTTATACCGCTGGAACCGTAAACTTTTCACAAGTTCTGAAATATTCAATGTGTAGATAAGACTAGGTTAGGTTAGGTTTGATTTATAAAAATCCTGAAAAAGTAACAGTTGCTGAAAAAAATACGTTAGGAGTTGCGATGATTAGGACTTATGAGTCGTTATGAGTAAAAATAATTAGGTGAACCAACATGGACCCGATTTAAGAATTAAGTTTTTGGTACTTAAAGTACGCCCAGGTATAAATATCTATCTCGGCTCCGATACATTTAAGAGTATGGACAATGGACAAAAATTTATGGAACGCGGTACCCGCGCCAATGGACATACTCGTAATGTATATATCATTGGAAAGGTATTTTTATGTTGGGCAAAGATAACCATATCGCTTATCTCTATTTCCTGTCGGAACTGAGTTATTTTATTTTGAATATACGTAGTTATTAATCAATTTCCTTTAGGGATACCATTATGAAAGAAAAGAAAACATGTACTACATAACGAGAAATATCTAACTACTTACTTATCGGCCGGGCACTATATTTATACTACTTACTATTAGGTGCCTACATTACTAGTCAAGGGTACACTTCAGTGTTTCCGCTTCATAAATAAAATGGTCTTTTTTCTCTCTGACAACAGAGGTGATTTTTGTTACATTCGTTTTTTTACAAATACCTAACTGTCCATGAGGCTGAAGATGGAGCTCTCTGCTGCAGTAGCAGCCTAATCACTTTTGCTTAAGTTGTATTTTTAAGGAAATAAAGATGCCGGCAGCAGATTTTATTTCGCATAAGGTGTCATGTTCGTATATGAATATCTCCGAATGGACAGGGATTTGAGACAAACAACCATAGTAAACGTTGTTCCTATTGGTATGACCTATTCAATGACACTACCATTATTGCTATTGGAGCGGGTACCAAAATGCCCATTGTCCTTTACATGACAACAAAAAAATGTTTATTTGAAAAGATCTTCATAATTGACAACTTTCACGAATGGCCACTTACCAAAAAAAAACTTTACTTTAAGTTTTAAGCACGTAGAAAGATACTAGTTATCTAGATAACAAATAAAATTAAGAAGAATAAAATGATATAAATGTATTTTAAAATCGACTTTAACTCAACTTCTTTGAACTAGAAACGAAACTAGCGAGATTTTTTGAGTTGATACTGTTTTGAATTAACAGTGCGTTATTATTTTATTCGTGATCTCTTATATCAAATAAGTATTGAATAGAAAAAGCCGATTAATTGTGTGTCTGTCTGTAGCTCCTAAACGCATGGAACGATTAAGACAGGTTTTTTTTTTTTAAATCTACTTTAATCCGTATAGTTCTAAGCTAGGTTTCATGACAATCATGCCATTACTTTCTAAACCTCGTATCTGATCGAATAGTTAGATAGGAAAGTAGTCTTTATTCTTTAGGGAACATGAGTGCTTTTTCTATCTAATTATTCGATCAGATACCATGTTGAGAAAGTAAAGGGACGAAATGGGTTTAACCGTTATGGAGATATCAGCTCTGTAAGTTAAGTAGGCATCATCATTATATCAGCGTAACCCAACTTTGAAAATTGAAGTTCGAAGTCACTTGAGTTCCGACCATGTCACTCGTCATTCAAGAGTAAATCGAAAGAAAGGGATAGAGCTCACGTAACTTCGAACTTTGTTTTTCAAATTAGGGCCTTATGCTAATATCAATTCAATAGTTATTTAGCAGGTAAATAGTGATACGAATATAGAAACATTGATAATAGTGTTGTTAAGATTGTGGTATTGACAAAAAAACCCTTATTTTGTAAACTCTTGGCGGGTTTTTCTTTGTTTATAGGGCAAAGGGACAACGTAATAATAATTCATATAAATAGCAATAGAATAAACGTCCGACGTTTTCCCTGCGTTAATACAGCGCGTGTAAAGTGTATTTTAGAAGATCCCACTGTCAGTTAACTAAGCTTAGGAGCTTACTCGACAATTTAGTGGTGTCGAAATCTCCGCCGAAACCAAAAGCTTTTAGTTTTTGTTTGGTCGATACTGTTTTGGTGTGTTGTTACGTCACTATCATTGACATGATTAGGATTTTGTATTTACTGGTGTTTTGAGTTTAGACATATTTTTTAAGTAAGTAAGTAAATAAATATCAGCCGATTAGCTTACGCTACGTAATTTAACCTGCTCCTAAGTTAAGCCCGATAATGTTATACATTCGTGTTATGGACAAACAAGTTTACATACATTTATGTATGTATGTTAGCTTATTATTGCACAAACAAAAATTACCAAATTAAAAAAGAAACAGAAATACAAAAGGTACAAAGGCGAACTTATCCCTTTAAAAGATATGTTCCAGTCACCTTTGATCGATTGAGAAATAATTAAAAACAACGGTAGCTTAACGTACAAGATTTAAGAAGACTGAAGATAAACATAAAAATACCAAGAAATACGTATAAAATAATTCATAATATTTAATAGGCAAAGACAAGTGCTCTATTAGATTCATTTAATTACTGTTTGCCGGTGTAAAAACCATATTCATTATCAAGGTTTTTATTAAGGTTTAAATAATTTTACTGGAAAAATAACAAATACAAAAATAAAACCAAAATTAATTCCAATATCAGTAATAAAATATTGTAATATAGTAATAAATGCATTTTAGAGCGGGCGACCACGCACCTCTTTGAATTTATTATTTAAATACTCGTAAATCGTAAAACCGGTTTATTCAACTCGGCTCGTCCCTAACCGTTGCAAAACGATCATATTTCACGATTAATCTTATTAATCTTGGAGTGGTTTACGCAACAAATACCCTTCTAATGTTACAGTGTATGTTAGTGTGTGATGTTAAAGTGAAGAGGAAAGACATTTTGAAAATGAGTATGAATATAATAGTGCAAAATTCATTAATTAAGTGCGTGTGAGTGAAAGATTCACGCTGTTAGCCGAGTTGTGGTCCCCGGTTTGAATCCCAGTGAGGAAATATTAATTTGTGAAATAAGCGCGAGTATTTATGCTATAATTATTTTTTGTCATAATGTGTTTTACTCATAATTATCGCAAGTCATAACCTATTTTATAAAGAAATTTACTTCTTCAGGACTTTTATAATTCATACGTAACTTGACTTAGCCTTATCTACACGTTAGAAATTTAAGAAAATCTGAAAAGCTTACGGTTTGAGCGATATAAAAATTATGACTCACAATAATTATGTAAACAGACAGAAGACAATTATGACCAAAAAAATATGAGAAACAAACTACCCCAAAAAAAACTAGAACGGCGAATGTGTATTTTTTTAAATTTAAAAACCATAAGTCATTTATTATAAAAGTTGTGCCAATCCATTAGTCTCTTTTAAAATATAAAAAACAAGAGAAAATAAACTTATTCGCTTTTATTATTTTTATGTGATATTATTTGACGTAACGGGTTCTGCTTAATTTTTTATGGTATCTAAAAAAACGAGGATGGTTTCTCAAACACCCTTAACCGAAACCCTAAATAATATATTACGGAACCCAATTCGATTGTTATTGTAGTGCCTTTTAAGCTGTTAAATATTATATTCACGATTATTGTCTGAAAGGGTTGGGTATACTTGGAATATTAGAACAAAGGGACGGGCGATTATGGTTTTAGTTTCACTATGGGAAATTCATACGAGTATGTTAGAAGTGGTCGTTTCTAGAAACATATTAAATAATGATAACATTCTGTGTTAAGCTGAATATTATTTGGCATGTACTATGAAAACTACTACGGTTAAAACGGGTAAAAGATACTAGTTACCTAGTTACTCTGACAGGGCTCGGAAATCTGTTTTTTTTTAACCAGCCCTTCAGAAACGCCATACATTTCAAATAGAGCATTTTCATTTCGATTTCGCTCGAACAGAATCGATATTAATTCGGTAATTTAACGGTTAATTTTGCTCGCACCGCCATGTTTTTCTAGCTCTTTTCTATTAGCTAGGTCTTTAGTTATTTTTTCACTTGCTTAGCTTGAAGTCAAGCCGGCCTTATCATTTTAGTCGCCACACGATCCAACTGCAGGATGAATCAAAAAACCAAAAATATGAAGTTAATTCCAACGATCATATCGATCGCTAATCGATTCCGCTCCGAGCGAGCGTTTACGAGAAACCTGCAGGCGATCGGCTTCAAAACAAAACAATTGGTTTCATTTTGTAAGCAGACAAGCCTTCGATTTTCAAAATGAAAACGATTGTGATTGCGAGTTTGTTACGCGAAAGGACTGCTGGTTAAGAACCATAATTCTGGGGACCTAGTGAAAAAGTGTATAAGTCTACTTAACTCGTAGTAAAAAAGGGTAGAGTGTACTAGACTAATACCCTTTTTTAATTGATCTTCAGGTGACTTATATTATTTTCACTAGGATTCCAGAATTAACCGGTCTTTTTCGAATCTTTCCCAAGCCTTGAGGGGCTATCACGTCACACACTCGCAATCACAATCGTTTTCATTTTGAAAATCGAAGGCTTGTCTGCATACAAAATGAAACCAATTGTTTTGTTTTGAAGCCGATCGCGATTGCGAGTGAGTTACGCGAAAGGCCTTGTTACTAATTGTTAGATAGCTATTGTTTTGACGCGATAAATTAGATTGTATGTACCTTATGTAAATTCTTTATTGCACATAAACAAATTACAAGACATGTTTGCATCAATACATATAATATACATAGGCGAACTTATCCCAAATGGGTTTTTTTCCAGATCTATCTATCTATCTATCTTCTTCTAGATTGTCCCTTGACAAAAAATAATGAAAAGAACAACTATTATCATTTAAGCAAAACTTAATTTTAACTATTTTTACTTATTTACCTTGACGATGTATGTACAATACCTAATAAAGAATATGAATATTTTATTTATTTTATTTATTTATGTAAATCAATTACTGTAGGAACTTTTACTAATACTTGAAGACGTGATCAAAGTGACTCTTAAAAGTACGGTTTTCCTCCGTAGAGCATTGAGCTAGGAGCTGGCTACGGAAAAAGGTTTGCAATTTATAAAGGAATGAAACCTCTTTAATCAGGATGCCATACCATCATTATTCATTGTTTCGGGAGCTTGGCAGTTCATCGATGGGGTGGGCGTGGTAATGAAAAAATATAATAAAGACATCTTAAAAATTGCTTTATGACTGGATAATTGTGAGCGTATAACGTGACAATAACGTATATTTTAACAAAATGCAGTACGCTGTTTTTTTACCATGAAAAGTTCAAACTTGATGTTTTGTAAATGTTTGTTATTATTTAAGAAACAAGTGGTAATTATGTAACGAGTATTTTATTTATTGAATCACCTTGTAAAACCCTTTCAAATAAATAAGAAAGCTCATATTTAAAAAAACATATTTACAAACATTAAAATAAGAATTTGTTGTATTGCATTGATTACTACTAACAAGATCATACTATATCAGCATAATAAAATATTATATTTAAGTCATTTGATCTCCCACATCATTACCTAAAATTATTGATGTGATGAACAGCTGTCAAGCTCCCAAAACAATGAATAATGATAGTGTCACTGTCATTTTAGTATTTTCATTGCTCAATTAATTTAATCCCTTTTTTTCGCGGTCAGCTCTCCGACTACATGGCAAATAAGGAACTTAAAGGCAGGAAATGCGGCTTTTGCTTGTCTAATTTCCCGTCTTAATGATTTACTTAGCGATTCTACTTGGAGTGGAATAAACCCATTCGTATTTGCATGAGTCAATGTTTGATTACAAATAAAACCGACCAAGTGAACGTTCTATACTTGTTTAAATTAAAGTCTCTAGTCAGTCTCAATTCTAGTAAAAAAGGCTAGTAATGAATATTTATGCCTCTCTCATGGGGATAGAAGTGCTTCCAAAAAAAGTTTTGGTTTTAAATTCAGTTCGAGATAAATTTAACCTTAATCTTTATTAAACTATCGGCAAAGATAATAAAATAAAGAATATTTTCAGGTTTTTAAAATAAGTGAAGAAAAAGATGACGTCTGAGCCCGTGGGAGAAGTCGAATAGACAATTTTACTTTAACTGAGCTACGTAAAAACATCGTATATTTTTTATTAGATATTAAAATAAATATGTCATCTATTCTGTTTTGAAATTGAATAAGGGATGGTATTTTTGAAGATTTTTCATAATTAGTCAAGATATATACAACGTTAAGAATAAACCCCATGTCACGTTTGCTCGTTTGCCTCCTATACCATAAAAAAGAGCCTTTTGATATTTGAATTATTTTATTTTATTCCAAAATTTCACTGTCATATATAAACATTTATTCTAAATTAAATCTGTGAACACAAACAATTAAGAAACTTAACATTGACATCTAAACTTCAAAAGCAGCACAGTTAAAGTTTAACCCCCAATGTGCCCCTCTCAGCATAGTTTTTTTGCGTTTTTTACAATTTGTAAGGTACTAATTCTTCAGTCTATTTACTAGAGGTTTTTTTAAAATATAATTAATAGTATCACGCGAACTTTCAACAAGAAGTCTTACAAAAGTTGTGGAAGTTATCAGTATCATCGTCCTCGTGCGTAATTTGAACTATGATTTTCAAAATGTACATTAAATAAGCTTTTAATTTTTATACATGTCGAAATTAATATTACTAAATATTATTAAAGCAATAATTTGTTAAGCAGGTCCCTATACAGGGCGTCCCAAGACTATGGGACATGAAGGCAAAGTATCTTAAATATCGTAGATTATTTTGCTGAAAGAAGACTTTATGTTATTTTTAAAAGTTAGTAATACTGAATTCAAAGATATTCTAAAAATTCCTTGCTTCGTCTGGGAATCGAACCGACCTAAATGTGAAAAATATTCACCCTTATTTTTATGATGCCAATCGAAACAATGAACAAAAAATAATAATGCTTCTAAGTAACATAGTATCTACGATATTTAAGGTACTTTCCCTTCATGTCCCATAGTCTTGGGACGCCCTGTATAGTTGTAGAACTTGTACAATATAGTAACTAGCCATCTGTGAAACTAAATAAAATTTCCTATAATCCTTACATATTAGCGTAAGCGAGCTCGGGGAAAAAGCCCCGGCAAAATCGCAGTACATAAAAAATAACGGCTTCGTTTCCAAGTAATTGGGTTTCGCGATTTACTCCCTTGATGCGCGTGCGGCGGGGAGATTGAGAAGCGGCCGCGTAAAAATAACGCCAAGTTCGAGTTGATGTGAAAAAATAAATATAAATTTGTGCCGCTAAAGATATATTTTAAACCCCGACGTGAAAAGAGGGGTGTTGTTTTTAACGTGTATTTTTGTGTTCCAACCCTGTAGATTTTTTAAATCAAATACTCTTGTTACTACTTACACAATCAATTAGCGAAATGTGCAGGTTTCCTGACAATGCTTTCCATCTTCATAATAACTGCCGCTATACCAATTAAGTTTTTTTTTTTAACCCTTTAAGTCGCAAAAAAAACTGAAGTTTAGCCTCGTTTTATTTCACCTATTCACAAAATTCTGTTCATAAATGTATAAATTAGAAAAAGTTCAAATTTAAATTTTCAGAATTAATGAAATCCAGCTTTAATAATTTTCTAAATATAAATCTCTCAATTCTGTGTATAAGCTTAAATAATTCCTCTTCCATCTCAAACTTTTCACGTTTCACTGCACAAAAACCTAAAAATGCGCCGCAAATTGTGGTTAGTCCCTGGGAGTACAACCTGCTCGTTAAGTTATTCCCGTTTACTTTTTTGAGGTTGAATGTGGTCTGTGTTTGCGGACCTTTTTTTACAATTTTGTTTTCACAGAGTTGACAGGGAGCAATTCTTTTGGGTTCTTTGATGAATATTTTACTATCATTGATGTCAATTTTTTCATTTGAAGAAAGTACTTGCCTAAGAAAGTAATTGTAAGTAATAATATTTAACCAGTCGAAAAACAGTATATTATTATGTCAGCGTATTTGTATTTTTTTAGTTTCTTGTTATTGCTCGCGTGAAGTCTGCGCCATCTACTGTGTAAAACATTTTAATTTGACACCATAACCCTACTAAGGTTGCCTGGAAGAGATCCCAAATCAGCGATAAGACCGCCTGTTGTTTACCTGTGTTATTTTTAATTCTACTGTTTCTTTGTAATGTTTTTGTTTGTTGTACAATAAATTGTTTTGCATTGTATTGTATATTCTACAATTCTGATAGCCAATAGCCAATTCCTCGAAAAGACAGACACTGTAACAAATATGGTGTTCCAATTCACCCTACTTTAGTCTTGAAAAAAAGTATGTTAAAGGACGCATATACTTTATATTACTCTAATAGTATGTAATACTTATGAAGAAGGGTCCTGGAAAGATCTAGAAAATAGCCATAAAGTCGTTTAATGGCCATTCCGGATGATTTACGTTCAAATAGGGAATAAAACATTCAGCCTTATGAAAAACTTTAATAGTGGCATCTTTTTATTTGTGACTATCTTACCGAGTTTGTTTTTGAAATGAAATAAAGAAAGGAAAAAAAGATAACCGCTGACTTATCTTATCTTATTGATGGAGTTCTTTCGGATAGACTTGTGAGATCTTTTGTGTAACCCCTCTTTTCTCTAGCACTTAGTCCAAAGCCGCCTCTACCTCTCCAGAAAGCGGATGGTGGAGTGCAAATGGCAGTGCTTTGAAATCGCTTGGTTCTGAGTAGCGACAGCCAAGGATTTTCATTCTTACATTCATTCATTTACACAATATGTGTTTCATTGTCTTCACTTCTTCGCCGCATATTTTGTAATAAATACCTACCGCTGACTTACTCAGTATCATTCATTACAGAAGCTAACTGACTGAATGGGCGCCAAGCAAGTCCAATTTTTTTTTTGTTGGCATAAATTCCAACATCGATTGGAAATGACAGCAATTGCCTTAGTTAATGTATTTAACGTCTCATTAGATTAAAATAAAATGAATTGACAACATAATTATTGACAGAACAACCGAACTCTATAAACGTCTTTGAGATCGACAAGGGTGTTATTTACAAGCGGACCGTACGTTACAATAATTGTGTACTGTCAGAAGCCTATCATATAATCTAAAATATATACAGAAATATGACACATACTGCCAAGAAGATTTATTTGGCGAATGTGCTTAAAAGCTCTATCAAATTATGTACCTTAAGCCCTTCGACAAAATTAAATAATGCCCATAGAAAAAGTATCAAAAAGCAGTCTGAAAATCATAGTAATTACCTATAAAAACAATTGCGCCATTAAATTCACAAATCAGCATAGATAAATAGGCCTTTGCCCTTTAAAAAAACATTTTAAATCGACTTCATTTTTACCAAATCAATCATTTCAATACTTTCAATTAGAAGAGCTTTAAGAAAATACAACCCCACTTCAATTTGCTACGAAATTGAATTATTAAAGGTTTTAGATCTTGTGAGATCCTTCTTGACCTAAATTTGGAATTGAGTTCCATTACCCAAACAAGAGAAAGGTTATTTACAAAATTGTATGGATGTAACCTTTACAAATTTATAGGTACAGCGGAGCTTGCTGCTTGGGCATAATATTTTTGATCAAAAGTATCATTTCATCAAAGAATAAATTCATCACTTTACCAAATTAAATTTGTCTAAAGGGCCTTTGTGCGTTGGCGTCGGCTCTTTGTACGCCTTCCAAATGTCAAGAACTTCCATAGGTCCGTAAATTGGTAAAGATATATAAATCAAAATAGTAGTAATAAACAATATTATTTCCTTATTTTTTGTTTCGTTTTTAGGATTCTTACTTCAATGTCGTAATTACACTGGTAACATCATTACTTATTCTCTTTAGCACACAATTTTACAGTAGTAGTAAGCAAAAATAACTAGTGGTTTAAATTTTGATAAAACATGACTTCTCTTTTTAAACCTAGCTAAGAACCACGTTAAAAAACATTAGTAACTAAACAAAAAACGCATTAGAATTCCAAGGGGCATACTCAACATGCATAACGCCAAGTTATCAATTTTCGAAAACCGACAAAATGTATACTGGACAGGAGGTTAGCTGATGACAGATCGCGTCGATCGCTTAAGTCAACTCCATACATGTCGTGTCGGTACAAAACGGAAAAGTTCGCAGTGTTTGCATTTTGGCTAGGCGTACAGTCAAAGACTTAAATTTGTGACTCTCCTTAGGTCGAAAGTCGTTCTTATATTCTACAGCAATAAGGTTTAGTTTCGTATAAGTAACAAATTACTTGGCATCTCTAATGACATTGACGACTTCAAGCTTGACAACATTTAAAAAAAAAAAGCATTTTTGTTTTTTCGCGTTTATAATAGCTGGTTAAAAATTAGACTACCCGTGTTTCTCGGTTTTTCTTTATTTAACTTAAATTCGTCGTCAGTAAATTTATTAAAGAAATAGTCATTAAAAAGACCGTACCTATATACAAAGTTAGGAATACTGATGTCGTGATCTTAGCATGATATAAAATAAAAAAGTAACTTTCAACAGAAACAGAACTGACTGTCATGTCTGTCACTTGTCAACCATAACAACTGTAACAACATGAATTCGTCGACTTTGGGCAGATTGCGGCTATCCGCTTTTACAAATCCGTTAGTTACTTTCATTTTAAATAGCGTATATCAAAACAATAGTATTACGAGAATCAGACAGACAGTTGCATATTTTTTTCAATTCCTCTGGTGTATTCCTAACATTCACAATCCAACTTTTTTACTGTTTTTCCTAAATATAAAAAAAACTACTGCATAAAAAAATCCAAAAATATTTTTATTCTAATCAGCTGTGTAAAGTTTACAAACGGTATTTTATTTGACTACTTTAGCAGATATGAATTGTTGTCAATTATAGCATACTGTAATAGAGCTATAACGTCAAAGTTTAGATAAAGGATCAAAAGTACCATTATAAATAAATGTAAAAATAAACAGACGACCTAGTTTTACTTTTTTGTCGTAATTATGCGTTTCTGTCTTGTTTTCTCATATCGCTGTAAAACCAGGACATAATTATCCATAAAATTTGATAAAAATGAACCTATAGTCCTTGTCAATTGAGATTGGCAAAGATGTAAACACAACCAAACGAACCAATTTACCATTATCACTCGATAATCACGTGCTTTTAAAGATGAAGTTAGTTCTTAGCAATGATTTATACACTTGATATTTACTTTCACATTAAGTTTAAGATTAAAAGAATCATTAAACATGCGTTATTTTAAATAAAAACACAGTTTACATCTTTGGCAATTTCAATTGGGACAGACTATACCGAACAAAATACGATGTTATTTAAAAATGTGGCTCTATTATACTCGGTAAAACAATACGGTTTTTCACATGATAGTACTGTCAAGGGTATGATAATACTTACTCTTATTTACCTAATTGAAATGGCTAGTTAAAAACAATATGATAATTTCAAAAGCAAGCAAAGCAGCGTCAAAAGCAGTTATTTTACCAAGTATAGTATTTGCTCTTTTCTTGACAGGACCAAAACCCGCAATCCGCATAAATTGAGAAACCATTAGACTAAGTAGTAAAATAACTTTACGGCACATCGTCTCAGAAAACTTTATCCGCAGTGCGTACTCGAAGAAAACACAACTAAAACCAACATACTGCATTAATTAAGTTATCTATTGGCGAAAACACTCCGTCGACGAGGTATTTACCGTAAAAAAGAATTGTACGAAAACAAAACAGTTGTTCCGGGCGGAAAGCTACCGTGCGTATTGACAGTAAGGTCCTTTTTTCTTCAAATGGCGACATTTTCCTTATATTACGAGTGTATGCCAGGTTGTGACTGGGTTCCATTTAAGTGTTTGTGTGTTTGGTCACTTTGATGTCTCGGTTTCGTTCTTAATGGTAATCTGCTTTCACGGAAATATGGAAATACTTTTATGAGTGGTCATATTACGTCATATTGGATACTTATAATATGAGAGTAATAAGTTAGGTATTTGCTTTTATGTAAATGTCAATTTATTGTGTAGGATGAAACGTAGGCGTATCTTTGTATATAAATTGTATCTCGTTAAGTTAATTGAGAGAATTGGGCTGTTTGGTTGGTATAAAAATTTCCGCTACGTTGCTAAATTGTTAGCGTCCTTTCCAAAAAAAAAAGTGTATTTAGTTATAGTTGTATAGGGACATGAAACTCTAGCGAAATTGCGTGTTTAGCCTAGTTGGTAGTACCCTGCCTACGAAACTAGATGTCCTGGGTACGATTTCCGGTATATTTCTCTATAAATAAAGGTTGGATTTGGTGTTCCGTCCAGTTTCGTGCCGATAGCACTTGGTAGCATGAGTTTATCAGTTTGCTCCAACTTTAAGTACCTCGGTTCCTTGATACAAAGCGATAGCGAGATAGACCGAACACAGAATTAGCGCGGGGTGGATGAAATGGCGACAGGTTACGGGAACAATTTGCGACCCTCGTATGCCCCTCAAGATTAAGGGGGAAATGTATAAGAGCGTAGTAAGACCTGTCGTCTTGCATGATTGATTTGATTGATTGACATGAGTGCTGGGATGCAAAGGAGAAGGGGAAAAAAAGAGTGCATGGAGCTGAAATGCGAATGTTGAGATGTATGTGTTGTAACGAGGTTGTTACAACCTCTTTTGTTTGCGTTCCTGGCCACTCTTACATTTCGATCTAAATCTTTCCAAATTCAAATTTGTTTATGATCTATTCGGATATCGATCCATAAGCTCATTCTCTAGAAAATTTCAATAGAACCAGACACGGGATCTCGTGTCTTGGTGCTTCTTTAAAATTAATTATTTTATTTTTGTTTGCTTATCTTCCTGTAATCTTATTATTAGAAAAAGTATTAAACACATAATTTATAAAAGTGATTCATTTATTTAAAACTTCAATACAAATTCTCTGTGTAGGTCTCAGCGATACTACCCTATACCGTTAGAGTGTGATGATTGTGTTACTTAAAAAAAATATTAAGAATAAAAACGGGAAAATAGGTAAAAAACTTCGCTGATTCGTAATGATTATAATTATGTAAGATACAACTGAAAAACTTATGAAACTAAACGTGAAATTAATATTTTTTCGTGATATGGACAAAAATTACAAAAATTAAGTTTAAACTGATCAATATCTCCGAAACGGGTCAACAGTACGGGTAAACAGTTTTTATTTCAGGGTTTTTATAAAACAAACCTAACCTAACCTAACCTCATTTATAAGTTAGATATTTCAAAAATCCTGAAATAAAAACCGTTTCAGTAAAAAACACTTTATGACTTGCGGTGATTATGAATAACAATAATACATTCAGACTAAAAATAATTATATGAAACAAAGCGCTGGCCTCCGAAACTAGTGAAACTCGCTAAACATACATAGGGGTTAAATCGATAGTTTTTTAGCTGTTCTATCAGCCCTAGGCGGGTTGATGTCGGTTTCTGGGACACTCTGTATACGTTTAAAATATATACGTACTCACACAGTCATAGGAGTAATACCTACTACAATATTTTTTTTAATACTTCAAAACGCTACCACTATTCAAGCCTTGTTTCGGCCTTGAAAAAATTCCACTTAAACATTCCATTCTACTGCCCTGTAAAACAATAATAAAATACCTAATTAAACCATAATCGGACCTGTTGAACTCAAAAGAGCGGAAAATAGGCCGAAATACACATTTCTGAATATTTCTCTTCCCGTGTATTCCCAGTACACCTTGTAATCACGTAAACAGGAGGGAATATTTGCAGATGGAAGCAGGTGGGTTATGAAGAGAAGGGTTTAGGGGGAATTTGAGAAATTCAGATAAATATAGAGATAATTGACCGTTTGTTGGCCGGTTTGGAATAGATTCAGTATGAGAAAATACCTATCAAGAGTAATAAGTTTATAGTTTTTGCATAGTAGTTTGTCTTTAAACAAAGGTATGTTGCGCGGCTTGCATGTGTGCGTGCCTCTACCGTACGAGCCGCGAGCCACCACAACCAAGCTCAACAGGATGCACTAAGCCGGTTTAGTTATGGCTGCGCCGTCGCCGTATTAGGTTGCGTGCCTTAAGTAACCCTAGCGCCCAAACGGCAATAGGTATCAGAAACTCTTAAAAGGCCGGAGACAAGCTAATTTTTTATTTATAATACAGTTTCAAGAAAAAAAAGTGTGGTTACAGAATTATTAACAAAGAGTTTTAGGTAATTCTGTAGCTCTGCCTACCCCACTCTGGGAAAGAAAGCGTAAGTTAGTTTTTTTCAATGGGGAAATGGAGGCAGACGAGTAAGCGAGTCACCGATGTTAAGTGATCATCGCGACCCATGAACAGCCGCAACACCAGAGGAATCGCAAGTGCGCTGCCGGCCTTTGAGAAAAGAGTGGTTTGGGAGTCACATACGACAATACATACACGGTGTTTAAAATGACCTTCTGCTGGAGTTTCTTGCGGCGCTTCTTCTCCGCAATGATGGTCTTTTCCAAAGCGCTAGTAGATTCACTCCGTATTACCGACATGTAAAAGAGCCCTCATGTGGCCAATTTACTGAATAAATATTTTGAATTTTGAATTTTTTTAAAACATGAGGAAACCTATATTCCTGCGAGGTCGTAAGAAGCAAAAAATGTAGTATGAAACCAGGTCGAAATATGATTTTTATTTTTTATCCAGCACGGAGTTGTAATGAAGTTTCCAGTACAAAACACCCTTATCATAAAAAATAAAAATCATATTTCAACCCGGGTTCATATAAAATTTATTGCTTCTTACGACCTTAGGAATACACTGTTAAAATTATTATAGATTTTAAGTAGAGAATGTACACACACACACACACACACACACACACACACACACACACACACACACACACACACACACACACACACACACACTTTTTTATTTTACTTTTATATTTTTAACTTTTTAATTGTAAACAAAATTCTTAACCACCTATGGAGGAGCGGGATCTCCTGACACAGGTTTCATTGTAAACTTAATAGGTAATCTCACACTTTTATGTCATGTTGTTGTGATTTATAAGAATAAACAATTTTAAATTTTTAAATTTCTAAATTTTTAATTTTAATTTTTTAACTGTTAAAATTATTATGACGTATTCATTTGTACCGGGTGCTCTAGCAAATATTAATACTTACACTTAACTAAAATAGGATCAGGCGTCACTGTGACAGTGCCTCCCCACCACCCCAGGGGTCGCAAACTAGGTTAAGGATGATAAATTGTTGCAGCTTGACCACTTTGACACCTCCTGCCCTCTATTAAAGGTCATATTTTCAAATTTAGTTTCATAACCCGGTTAAGTGACTTTGTGGTAATTGCTACCGCAAACTCACTTAACCGGGTTATGAAAGTATAAGCTGAAAAACCTTCAGAAGTTTGAAAATCTTCTTAGAGTTTTTGTGGCAAACAAACCACCTGACGGTAAGTAGGATCTGAGATGAGTCCCATAGACATTAGCGTTCTTAATAAAGAAAGACTACACCGAACACAGCAATTCTAAATCCGCATTTCACCAAACTGGAATAAGACTTACTCCGAGATTAGTCCATATAAATTTGGCGCTAAATCTAGGTATAAGATCTTATTCCAGTTTGGTCGAATGCAACCTAAGACTGCAAGTGCATTGCTAACCCTAAAGACTAAGATGGAATACTTATATCCTGCTGCTACTCTATGCAATTACTGATGAAATTATGGAAAATATTTGGGAGCATTGAGAAATCTCTTCTATACTACTAAGATTTTTTAAGAAGTTACTGAAAATTTATAAAAAGAAACTTTCACAATTTGAGAAGTTCCTCGTCAGTACAATACGAGTACAATACTAGTTTGTAGCGACACTGTCTTGGAAGCTAGACGTTCCGAAACCGATTTTTTTTTAGGGTTCCTGTCCGTCCGTCTATAACGGTTTGATTTTTTCAGTTTTTTTTGAAAAAAACGTGATAATATTAAACGAAGTTCCCACAAGAAACGTTTTTTTTCAACGTATTTTTTTTGTTGTGTCGTAGAAACGGTAAAACATACAAGCGTCAAATTTGGTATGATTATATGATAAGCCCTTACCACACAAAAAAACAAACAAACAATACAAACCAGTAGCATAAGTACGACTGTACTGTCTCTCTGTATGTCCGCTTCAATCTTTCAAACTGCGCAACAGATTTTGATGCGGTTTTCATCCACAGATAGAGTAATTCAAGAGGAACGGAGAAAAGGAGGAAGAAGGAGGTTTTACAGAGTGTTACAGAAAACTCACATACAACGAAACGCGAGGGCAGGCTAGTGATAAAAACCTTTTTTATTTTCAGTTGCATTGAAAAAGAGCTTTCTATAAAAGTACATTGTGCCCGTATTTAACAGAACTTGTAATATAATTGAAAAACTTATTGTTTGCCGAGCAATTTGCAGGAAAAACGCGATTGGATACTGGAGAGTGGATTAAACCGATTCACTTGATAGTAATACCCTCGTGCTACTCTCGTTACTCGGTAAATTTTAAATAACTCGATATTATGCGGCTCTACAGTGCCATCAGCAACACAGGTTGACCATTGGAGTTCTAGTGAAAAAGGGTATAAGTCTTCTGAAGATCAAGTGAAAAAGGTTTTATGGGTCTCCCCAGATCTATCGACGCGGAATCGGCTTGAGCCGGTAAGAAAAAGAGCGAAAACGACGTCGCTCGGCTCGGCTCGGCTCGATTCAGCGTTGCGAACGGAACGACGTCGTTTTCGCTCTTATTGCATGGACATAAAACTTTTTCTTACCGGCTCAAGCCGATTCCGCGTCGCTAGATCTGGGGAGACCCTAAGTCTAGTATACTCCGTTTATGTATATACCCTTTTTTATAAGTCGACTTGTACCCATTTACACGACCCCCGCATTTATGAATCTTGTCACCTTACAATAAGGCTCACTATTGGTATTGGTAGTGGTCAGTTAACAATGATGCTGATTGTACTAGGCAGGTAAGAAGAATTGCACAACTATGAAGTTTCTGAATATTGATAATGTGTACAGCATAAAACAATGCTGTTATTACTGCTCCTTCATACGCAATAAATAAATTTAGCATTGCTTTACTGCTGTCAATATTAATAATATTAAAAAAACTTCATAGTTGTGCAATGTTTCAGATTTGTCTTTCTATCTATTTCAGATATTATATACTTTAGTACCTTGTCACGTTAATCGCTGTGACAATTCATGTATGGCAGTTTAAACATGACATTAAATAGACAAGGTACTAAAGTGTACACATATTTATGAACGCGACTGCAGAATATACTATACTTGTACTCTTTTTACTAGCTTTTATGGCGGTGAATGTAGATAAAGTATCCGTCACTTTCGCACTTAGGTACATACTCGTACTGGTCAGCATTTTGACACGTTTAAAATATTTTGTCGGGCACTTTAGAACTTTCTGACATAAAAAGTATACTGATTTTCTTTAATCTACTTCCATACCCTAAATTATTAAATTAAATTGCATTAGCGGTTAAACTGTAAATTGTAAAAGAATAGGAAACAAAAATACCTCCACGCCTTCATTCCTAGAGTAGGTAGGCAGAGCTACAGCATTACCAACAACTTGTTGTTATTTTTGTAACCACACTTTGCACAAACAGGCTAAGATGTTTACCAGTCTATATTAGTGACAGGTTGCAAGCCCATAGCCTAACAATACTATAAGCCTTTATTCCCTTGGTCGCCTCTTACGACTTCCACGGGAAGACATGGAGTGGCACTATTCTAAGCCGGCAACCACACAGCTAACACTTAGCATAGCAAACACTTTCGCATTATATATTATCTTTACAACAGGCAATGAATGTCTATAAACCCAACATCGTAGCCAGCCTCGCATTATGATAGCCTTTATAGCGGAGAATGTAAATGAATGAATAATACATCCGTCGATCTTGCTCTTACATACTAGTCAGAAAGTACCATATGTTTTATCCACTTTTATCCTCATGGAGAAACACCGACCATAGTAGACCCGCGGGTCTACGCTGCCCGTAAACAGGTCAGGTTAGATCGTTTCGATCGAATAAACCCTTTTGCTGCGTCAGGGAATAACTCCGATGGAGATAGTGAGCAAATTGTCGAGGCTGTGCCGTCGTAAATTGATCCTGTTCTCCAAGGAGACCAGCAGAACTTCAGTCCTTCTATTGATATAGGTAACTAGTTGATTTTGCAGTAGAACTCGTTAAATTCTAAAAAGAAAGTTCTTGAAACTTATAGTTTCCTGAGTTTTTTTTTTTTAAGCGGTCTCTGTACCAAATTTTCTTATAATCGCTTTTAGTCTGTTAAGTGGTAATAGCACACGGCTTATTATCGCTATTTCTACCATGCATTTCTACCAACATAATACAGGTAGTTTAAAATATACTCGTGTGGTTGCCGAGTTAGAATAGTGCCACTCCATGTCTTCCCGTGGATGTCGTAAGAGACGACTAAGGGAATAAAGGCTTGTAGTACTGTAAGGCGATTGCAACCTGTCACTAATACGCTGGTAAACATCTTAGCCTAATTGTGCAAATTGTGGTTATAGAATTATCAACAGGTTTTTAGAGATGTTTGTAATTCTGTAGCTCTGCCTACCCCACTCTGGGAACGAAGGCGTGAGATTATGTATGTATGTAAAATATATTATGTAAGTAGTTTACACGTATAATATAATAAGTATGTCGATGGGTCCTACGTAAGTTATGGTAACTTGAAATACGCAACTTTACAGCAGAGCAGTTTAAAGTTGAAAATTGATGCCGTAGATCCATTTTTTAATGGATCCTGTTAAAATTTGGTACGAATGTCAACAATAATTTAGTGTTTAAACTTATCTTACTAATATTTTAAAAAAGCCCTTGGTTTGGCTGCAATTGTTCTTACGATACTTTTAAGTGTATTAAAGGTTTCGATAAGTATTGTTTGTGATACTAACCATGTTGTACGTCGGAATAGCTTGCGCATAAAATATCGTAAGTACAACAAACCATAACTTACGTGGGAATAGTGCTATATGAAGGTAAGACATACTACAATGTACTACGGGAAGTTAAACCAAAAATGTATAGAATCTTTAAAAAAAATCTTTGATTGTTATTTTAAGATTGATAAGTATTAAAACACATTACTTCAGTTCAAAAAAGTTTATTTATATTGACAAAATATTTTGTATTCTTCGGTGAATACATTATCTCTTTTTGCTAAAGTACCTAGGTACTAATAGTATTTTTTGAGATGGTTTTAAATGTTGATAAGCACCGAATTATGTACTAAATGCGCTTAACCTAAGTTTTAATGAGATCATTTAAATACCATAACAAAATCGTCACTTATTTTGATGCCACACGAATAGGACAATATAATACCTTTGCAGTCGGGGTTGGATGATAAATAAATAAATAAATAAATATCAAGGGACAATCTCACACAAATTGACCTAGTCCCAAACTAAGCTCTAGGCTTGTACTATGGGTACTAGACGACGATATAAATACTTACATAGAGAAATATATACTTAAATACATAGAAAACATGCAAGATTCAGAAAAAAATACTCGTGCTCATCACACAAGTATCTGCCCTTACTGGGATTTGAACCCAGGACAGCTAGCTTCATAGGCAGGATCACTACCAACCAGGCTAGCGCGTTCAAATTAGGATGAAAGAAAGTGAAAGAGCTGTAGCAGTTATACAGCTCTGTCCCTTTCTCTCAACCTAAACTGAACTGCATTAGTATGTCATGGAAACCCCCAGCTCTTAAATCATAATATCATCATAAATTTAATGATATCAGTTTAATACCAAAACAAAATCCGCACTTATTTTGAGGTCAAAGGAATATAAGAACAATAATAAAACAACAATAATCATAAGAAAAAACAAATCTTCTAAACAATTCTATACAAAATAAATGAGTCTAGGCGATAAACACTGGTAAGCGTAAGGACTTATGTATTTGTACTAATTCATGTTTAATTTATAAAAATCTTAAAAAAACACTTTGAGTCCTTAAGATTGATCGTGTGTTATTCTCTCAAAAAACGGCGGCCGGTCGGACGGACGAGCGAATAAAAGCGGCGAGTTTAAGTAGTCCCGTCCGACCGAACAAAACACATTTTAGCGCGTGCATTGTCAATTAGGGAGCCTTATACGTTCGAGAAGTCATACTGCCAAATTGAATACACGCGCTAAAATGTGTTTTGTTCGCTCTGTCGGGACTACTTAAACTCGCCGCTTGGACCTTCACTCGAACGAACGATCACCTTTGCTTGTTGAGAGAATCACAACCCTGTTACTGCATGAACTTAATAAATCATCATTTGGAGTTGACAGAAGCGCGTGGAGCTAACCTCATGTGCTTCTGTTTAGTCCACTAGAGAAAATACTCTTTTACCGAACGATTGTCTTCGCATGTGATATCCATGGACTTATTTCTCTAATAAGTCCATGGGAGTGTCTATAAGTAACTGGACATTGGCAAAATACATTCTAACAGGAGTGAAGGCCATAAATTGAAATTAGAAATCATCAATGTTTGCTTTCGAAATAGACAACCGATTTGAATAAAACGGAGTGCATCTGATTTATTTTCTATAAAAATAAATTGAAATACATTCAACAGCTTTTCCCAAACCAGAATACCATACGACATAACACTATGAAAATAACATAAAAAGCGAGCTGTCTCAACATTGATGAGTTGCCTGATTTTACTAACAGCATAAGCTGCCGAACTTAATTTACCTGGTGGTACTGCAATACTCCACTCCATTGCAAGTTTTTGTCTATAGTTATCCCTAAGAAAAGCGCCTTATCTACTATTTCCAACCATTTAGAAATATTCCTACCTATACTTCTAGATTCTACCGGTCTAACATTAGGCAAAGCAAACCTAATATAATTAATTTTCTTAGCATTGAGTAGCAAATTGTTACTAGTAACGGCCTGGTTACGAGCATGCCACTATTAGAGGTATCGTAGCGCAATGCGATAAAAGGCTAAGCACTCCCCTTACTAGTAAACGTTGAGTAACGGTGGTATAGTTGTACAATGTTTTGTACTTATCTGTCAAATTAAAATGTCACAATGACAGATAAGGACAAAACATTGTATAGCTATACCACCGTGGTTACTCAACGTTCATTAGTAAGGGGGTTTCAATATAGAGGTGTAATTAAAGAAAAAATCGTGCCTCTAATAACCCAAAATCATACCCAAATCACCGATGCTAATAAAACCAATAAGCTTACTCTGCGCCAAGTTAGTATCATTAGAACATAATAACATGCTCTTGCGCATGCGGTGCGTTGTAAAGTAAAGCCTCATCATCCTTGTCTTGAGGATCGTCACTGATTTCCTTGTCACTTTCGCTGAATACAATTTTCCAATTAGGTAGCTATGCATTGACCGGTTATCAGGTCCAAATGGAAGTGGGGATTCTGTAAGAAAAATAAAAATGAAGGCAAAATTTGTAACTGGTAATCGGTATAATATCGTATGTTTATTTCTCATCCGGAGTAAACTATAGCAAGTAAGACTTACAACAAATAAAATTAATCACTATCCGAAGTATACTATTGTAAGTAATTGTACCACATGTTTTTTTTACAAAAAACCCATCGTAAATAATGGTAAGTCATACATACAATAGCTTTTAGATGATAGGCTCCAACGTAAATGACCGTTAGTAATAGTTAAAATATTGTACGCTGGAACCTACAATTAAATAAATATAGAATAAAAAAATAGAAATCTGAATGCACTTTCCTGATTTCGTAGATATATCCGATGCAGTGTCATTTCTACGTCTTTTTTTATTGGGACTTTCTCCTCCCACCGCGTCATCGTTTGAATTACAACTGTTTTTCGTTTCTGGGCTATGGCTTTTTCGCATAATAATTTCGTTCTCGACGAAGCATTTGGTACTTTATTAGCATAAACAGACTTTTTGTTAATATTACGTTTCGTATGGGGCATCTAAACCACAAATTTTGTTAATACCCAACTAAAACATGAACACACCCGGCGCCCCGCGTAGACGGTCGCAACTGACACATGCGATGCGGAAGCGCGCGCGGCGCTCCCCGCGCCGTCCCGCGTACTTTGTCGCCAAGGTACTTACGATATAAAACGTCGGAGCCGTTTGAAATATACCACAGTTTACGTTTCTAAAAACTGGTTTAAACTACGAATTTGTTTTTTTTTGTTTTAGATACTAATAGTAATGGAATAATGCAATGCATTTTTGCTATAAACCGATTTTTGCCATTTTGTGGGTTACGATAACTTACGTAGGACCCATCGATGTTTTTACAGTCACCAGCAATAATATGTTATCCAAAAATATCGCACGCAAAAATATCTGACACGCTCTTATACCTCTAGTAATAAAGACGTGTCAGATATTTTTGCGCCCAATGTTGGATAATATATTATTGCTGGTGACTGTATAGCGTTTCGTGAGTAACAGACTGCCGGTACTGGCTGAAAATCAGCGCTGTAGGTGTCTGACACCTCGGCATTGTGCTGAGCCGGTGCCCGTTTCACTGCCGCGAGGACACACATTGCGTGCTATCCCTGAATCTTCACTGTTTTCTTGAATCATTTGTATATTTTTGTGTCTTATGGTTGGTAATTAAATGTATTTCTTCTTCTTCATTCGAATATTTCTAGGAGTAGAAACTATGCACAAATAATGTCGCAATATCACTGTCTATAATAATTAGAAAATTACAAATAATTTCTACCAAGACTACCATCAAGAAACAATTGTTAGATTGTGAAGAAAATCCACAATATAACTAGGTACCGGTAAGAATTCATGGTCTCTTTCAATTCATGCTTAGTGGTAAAGAACCTTAAAGAGTACACATTAATATTGTTAGTATGAATGTATTATTATGACATACACGCATTCGCCTTTATAAATTATTGGTATGAATTTATTTTCGGATATAAATGACAGACGGACCTAAAGTAATGAAGAGTGACATAGGCTAAATAAAATGACTAATTTTACCCTTTTAGTAACACATAAAAATGTCAAAATGTTGAATTTTATGTTTTGACCCTGACCCTTATCATAACATTATAAAATATTTAGATGTTCTATCTATATTTAGATTATGATTTATGAAAGTAAACTAAGAGGTAAATATTATTTGTCTAATAAATCAAACGACTTGTGTAATTAGT
The DNA here is from genome assembly GCA_946894065.1 of Acleris literana. Lineage (NCBI taxonomy): Eukaryota > Metazoa > Arthropoda > Insecta > Lepidoptera > Tortricidae > Acleris > Acleris literana. Next base: position 9,234,407 of record OX335692.1, read on the forward strand.
GGGCCAATGTATTTTAAGTCATTTGATTTAATAGACATACTCTAGGTCGATCTAGAAGCCAAGAAATTCAATATGTTTGAAAAACAATCGACTAACCGCCGCACTTACTCAGTTAATTACGACTGAAATATCAGGGCACAATGTCACACAAATTGACCTAGTCCCAAACTAAGCTCTAGGCTTGTACTATGGGTATAAGGCAACGATATAAATACTTATACAGAGAAAATTTATACTTAAATACATGAAATTACCCTAAACGAGTGGAATAAGTATGTCCTTTTTTTGCTTTTAGTCGCTATAATTTATTAAAATTTTCATCTTTAAGGCTAGAAATTGCTTAGGTATGGGACAGATGAAAATTATATAAATATAGTTCTCCTTATGACTTCTTGATCAAAAACATCTACTGCCGACGGACGAGTAGGTACGTAAGTTTTTCTTACTCGGAGAGGGGAATTTTTTGGTTGCTTTGAATTTGTCACTCTTACTCTCATTCATAATTTTATAAATAGTCGAGAGAGAAACACCTGTAGCTTTTTCAACTAATTGGGCAGCAGTGTAAGGTGAATTAAAAATTTCATTAGTTCGAGTTCAAAGTACAGTTAAAATTATTTGTTTACTTTGACTCTAAATCGTACCAAAATTACTGCTACTTTCTACCATAATTTTTGCAAACAGTGTAACTTACAGTCGTACGTGCCCAGTCAAAATAATTTTGAAAATTGCTCCAATAAAATAAGATGTATATTTTAGTGCATTGTAAAAGTTATTTAGAATTTGACGCTTACATTATTTTTGTACTTACTTATTTAATATAGGTACAACGATACTCTTTTTAAGCTGATGGTATGAGAAGTTGAGGAAATTTAAATATAGAATGCCTGTAAACACATATTACCGCTACATATGCAATTCCACGCTCTCTGTAATTCATCTATACCAACTAGGCAGCACGTCGTCCAACTACAACCTCGATTTAATTGGGCGAGTTTACAAGCTACAAGCCAGCGAATTCACTAGCAGCTTGAAAACTCGCCCCGTGTCATTGCTTTTTTACAATCAAGAAGCCGATGATACGCGGCGAGTATACAAACTACAAGCCAGCGAATTCGCTAGCAGCTTGAAAACTCGCCCCGTGTCATTGCTTTTTTACAATCAAGAAGCCGATGATACGCGGCGAGTATACAAGCTACAAGCCAGCGAATTCGCTAGCAGCTTGAAAACTCGCCCCGTGTCATTGCTTTTTTACAATCAAGAAGCCGATGATACGCGGCGAGTATACAAACTACAAGCCAGCGAATTCGCTAGCAGCTTGAAAACTCGCCCCGTGTCATTGCTTTTTTACAATCAAGAAGCCGATGATACGCGGCGAGTATACAAGCTACAAGCCAGCGAATTCGCTAGCAGCTTGAAAACTCGCCCCGTGTCATTGCTTTTTTACAATCAAGAAGCCGATGACACGCGGCGAGTATACAAGCTACAAGCCAGCGAATTCGCTAGCAACTTGAAAACTCGCCCCGTGTCATTGTTTTTTTACAAACAAGAAGCCGATGACACGCGGCGAGTATACAAGCTACAAGCCAGCGAATTCGCTAGCAGCTTGAAAACTCGCCCCGTGTCATTGCTTTTTTACAATCAAGAAGCCGATGACACGGGGCGAGTATACAAACTTCTAGCTTTTAAAACACGCGGTAAAGTGACACTATTAAGCATAACAATTACGATTAGTCTGGTTTGAAGTGACTGACAAAGCAAGAGGTTTCCAGCCCTATTCCCCGTAAGGAAAAATATTAAAATTCAAATTCATTTATTTCAGGTTTCCTCATAGAATAGTTAGTAAAGTTCCTTATTGTAAATATGTATACTCGTATTAGTGTAGACTACATTTAATTATCAACTTATTCATGTCACCTGCGTTGTGAATAATACTGAATAAACATTTTGCATGCTCAAGACTATAATCTTAAGACTGCAATCCTAAGACCGCGTTGTCTTATCCCCACAACGGAACACAACAATGCGAACACTGTAGCTAGGCGGTAAGTAGTGGACCTATACATGTCATGAAAAACTGCAACATCGTCCTAATATGACTTACATCCAACAGTCTTTGTAATAAAAAAACGCAATAAACAATATCATCTAATATATAAGATAAAATAAGGTGATGTTATACTTAAAGTCTGTTAGGGTGTACGTTGGTAAAGAATCCATCGGCTCGAACCGATATTCCGACTCTTGGGATATAATAAAATTTTATTGTTATACGATGCGGAGTTCAATTTCCAATATACTGCGAACCACGGCATCGAGAGAGCGAGAACTTGTATCTTGCACTTTAATTAATTCTTCGAGGTTGTATAAAACTAACGAAAACTAATTACGATTTAACGGTAAAAATGCTGTTTTAGATAGATACTTATACTTTTACAGTGTGAAAAAAAGCTTTATTGAAAACAAGCAATGTATCTCAAAAACGCGCAACATAGAGTGCGCAAAGCCTCGTTTTTCGCTTTCTGTACGGCGGCATACGTTTACCATTGAGCGGCGCAAAAGATTTTCAAAAACTAACGTTAAATGACTATAAATTCAACTTTTTATTTTATTTCACAGCCAAATTTATTTTATGACCTATTTTTAGCAGAGAAAAAAAAAAAAAATTCGCTATTTGTGCTATAATGGTGTAAAACATTTTTACTAATTGCTTCTTTACAACAACGTTAAACAAACTAAAATACTTGCCCAGAATACTACTAACGATAATTACAGCAAGCAGACCATCTAGAAATAAATTTTGTTATAGGGTAAAGTTTCACAAGATCCTTTGAAACACCTACTCATTATAAAGTACAAGTATTAAGTTGTGTAATATCATAGTTAAAGTTCTTCGTTATTTTTACTTATTTTTACACTCACCACTATTAATTATAATTATGATCCAACATTGGTCTTAAAATATCTGACACGCTCTTATGCCTCCAGTAATAAGAGCCCAAAGTTGAATCGTATATTATTGCTGGTGACTGTACTTATAGCTGGGGCTTTATTCTACTTGGTAAAACCATTTTGCTTTTGACATATCGTAATGTTTTTAACTGGGCCGCCATTACTGTCACGTAAATAAGAGCTATCATAACGTTGATAATACGATAACATGTCAAAAGCGATAAGGCGTTTCCTAGTGGAATAGACCCCTGAATAGATGTTTTTTTCTTTCTTTCTATATTCTTTCATTAACGTAGTTTCTGTGACCGTTTTCCGTGGATTATTCCAGTGATTATGTTAAGGCTGTGGTTTTGTTTAAGCATAGCGTTACTGCTATTAATTTGTAAATAAATCACCTGACTTAGCGTTTGAAATTAGATGAGAGATAAAAAACCTTTTTTTAACCCTGTTTGGGTAAAAGTGTTGTCATTTGTAAAAGTCATACATGTTCAAAGTGAGCGGCCATTCGTAAAAGTGGTAAATTATGATAGAATTATTCAAAATAAACATATTTTGTTATGTAATGTACTGTGGCTGCTGAAAAAGATAATGACAATTTTCTTCATACAAACTTACCCTTTAGATCTTCCTTTGATATTGTCAGTTACAACTGTCATAATGTCAACAGTGATAATGATATCGAACTAAAAAGGCCTAAACCAAAGAAGAATAAAAGCCTTGCAGTCGTATTGCAATTAAATTAACTTTTCCGATAAAAAAAAAAAAGTTACCGCATTCACTGCTAAGGGGGCGTGGCCTAGGAACAAACTAGTATGACAGTGAACGCATATATGCGTCGGTGGCTGTGAATGTGTTAATGTAAAAACGTTCTCAATTTGAACAAAGTGAATTCTTGTACACAATACTGCTTGTGAAAATGCAATTCTTCTAAGAAGCCTCTTACAAAGGCTAACCTGACTACATACCAGTTATTTATTTTTCTTGATCATCTAATTCGTTCTGAAATTCTATCTATTTACTGTGTGCATCTGGCGTATTTTAATGTGTAATGAAAGCCCCAAAATAAGAGTCAGACTGACAGGCTGAACTAGACACAATTATATTGAGAAAGTTATTAACGTCTCTGTTCTAATACGATGATCTGAGAGGTCAATGTCGGCCTGAACTGGTTTTGAATACACGATGTAGTAAAAATAAAAAACCACGACAAAATATTTAAATAACACACATTTAAATATACCAAATGCAAAGGGTTCTTAGATTTCAATTGAACATTTCAATAAATATTTAATTGTTTTGCCAGACAACTTCTGCAAGACGGCTTTCGAGGTGTCAGTGTCGCTTATGAAAGACGTGTCTAACCTAAGTGGCAAAGCTAGAGAAAAAAAAAGTAAGAAAGCAGTTTTGAAGACACTAGGTCAAATAAAAAAATATCTTTCAGTAATGTTTCGTCTCAAATATCGAGTGATAGTAATACTCCCTAAGCTAGCTGATCTTCTTTTAGTTGATGAAATTACATGTTATTTTGACAAGTATAAACTTGTGCTAATAACATTATTTTCTTAGAACATGTTAAATAGAGTATGGCGATATTGCTCCAAAAATATTTTTTTCTGGAAGCAATCTTTCCATTCGCAAAATCTACCAGTCTTTATTTTTTTCATTAGCTTATTTTGCCTTTTTTCCATTAAAATTTCCCAATCTAGTACGGAGCCTGCTGCAAAACTAACATAACCTAAACCTACCTACCTATTTCGGCCTAAGTACAATAGGATGACTGGGAAAAATCCAGTATGGAAATATGCGACCAGCAGGGCTATTGCGTAATTCACTCGCAATCGCGATCGGATTCAAATACGATTGCGATTGTGATTACGAGCGCCTCAAAACATTGGTATCGTGTAACACAATCTTTTTGACTACGACTGCAATCGCCTTGATATACGAAACCAAGTGAATGGAATGAAACGTTTCGTTTTTGCAAATATACTTTAATGAACGAATCTTTTAGATTATCTTAATGGGTCCCTTATTGTAGTGTTTTTATTGACAAAGTAACCGTATTAGTTATGATATTTTGTTGATTGCAATAAGAATGGGAAAAAGTGCGATTGGGTAAAATTATGAATGGGAAATATCGCGACTGGAAAAATTGCTACGTGAAATAATCAAGTTTCGAAAACATATTGATACACCGCCGTTAAATGACATAGTAAGTTCGTTTTTATTTCTAATAGGACAGGTCGCAGAAAACTGCTTAATGTCAATTAAAAGGTTAATAACAAACTGATTTTACACAGTTTAAAAAATCTTCACCTAATAGGAGGTAAGCACACTTAATCTCTCCCTCTTTATTTTAAGAGCCATGCTCTTGTCAATGGAGTAATCGCCACCCGCTCCGGTCCTCCGTCAACTGCTTCACTTTCTGGTACGACCCAACCTTAACCTTCTCATTTATTTGCTCTCTTTTTTTCTTTTATTAAGCACACTTCGGCTGCGCAAATTCAAAACCCAGCAACGGTCATTGAGCAAATTTTACAGGAGAGCGAAAAAACATGTTTTGTCTCAGCCGTACAAAATTTTGCAATATTTGTTCAAGAAGTTATACTTTCTCGATTAATTAGATTAAGACGAATACAGTGGTATATATATCTTTTCTTAATTTCCTATATTACATGTTTTATGTGCCATACTAGCTTTTTAAATGAAATGCAAATAAAGAATCAGTGAGCCAGATGATTTTCAAGACACTCTGTTTTTTCAAAAGCTAGTAAGTGCATGTCACGTACTAGGTTTTTGAAATAGTTTTGTGACATACTAGGTTTTGAAATGGTCAAGCCCGTTTTTTTGTGTACTTACTAGGATTCGGGGTGTGGGTAAATGTGAACCTGAGAGAGATAGGGCTCTAAATGATTTTGCATCCGGTAGGGACTTACTAGAAACCGCGTTAAGCAAAAATCGCAAAATTTAGTTTGAGACTTACTAGGTTTTGAAATTGCGCAGCCGACTTAATATTCAACGTTTTTTTATATCTCTTGAATCTGTTATTTTTTAACTCTTGAAGGGTACTAATCAATTATTAGTAAACTTTGACATCAAATTGACAGTGTAGGAAAAAAGTCTGATAACAGGTGACAGTTGACCTACTAAGATCTTAAAATATTAAGATCCTTCTGTATAGCTCATGCGTTCCTTAACAGTTACAATAATAGCCATTTAATTGCACTACGAAGTAGGTATATTTTGTGCCATTATAAGATTGGAATTAGTATCGTGTTTTTCAAACCGTAATCAAAAAAGTTAGAAAACGTTGGAACATTTCAATTAAAATACAACAATGAACAAAGTTATCTGAACGGAATCATCAAGTGGAAAAATCTTGGTGAAAACCCACGAAAATTCATTTCATTTAGCAAATTCAGAGATAAGCGTGTTCGGATGAATGAACGAATGATTTCTAAATGCTCAGTAATTAATCATTCCCATTCGCGAACGAATGGCGCGTGGATGACAATGGTATGACAAAACAGGCCAAAGTTGTAAAAAATATTCTTTTATACGATAAAGAATGGATTCAATTCAATTTGTGTATTGTCGATTCTGAATGTATATTACTGCTGGTGAAATTAAAGTCCTAACTAGGTTATATACCTATACGTACTCGTATGAATAAATTATTCCAAAATGTTTTGTTAACATATTTTTGTCGTAATTGTGTCGTAACAATTAAAATAAGACATAAAGTTTAATCGTAATCAGATTTTTCAAAAGTCAAGTGTCTTAGAAAGTATTTATTTCTTTTTAAGAGTGCCTAGTTACATACAAACAACATCAATATGAATCGTGAAGTGCGTCTTTTTTAACCGACTTCAAAAAAAGGAGGAGGTTCTCAATTCGTCAGTTTTTCTTTTTTAAATGTTTGTTACCTCAGAATTTTCGACTGGGTGAACCGATTTTGATGATTCTTTTTTTATTTGAAAGCTGGTGCTTCCCGATTGGTCCCATTCTTATCAAAATGAAGATTTGATGGTGGAATCCATGAGGAATCGACGGAACTCTTCAAAATTTATAAGCATACCTATAGCGATTTTGGTATTTTTCATTGTAACTCGTGTATTTGGTCTTGGAAAGCACTATTTCGTGAAGTGGAACTGATGATGAAGACCTCAGATGGCCACCGGAACTCCTAAACGGTATATATTTCGAGGGTGGTGACAAGATATTTCGATTAAGATAGTTGAGCGACTATGACCAAGCATATTTAGGTTTAAATATATGACTATGACTTTCCCACGGCGTTGCTTGCGGCGAGATTGAAATGTTCTATTGTTTCTTATTAATTGAGAAGTGGGAGAATAACAACATAATTATGATCACTAAAAAGTATAAAATAAAATAAAAGTTTAAAAAAAACAAAAACCCGCCCTCAAAAAGCAAAAAATAACTTCTTTAAAATGGTAGGTAAATAGGTCAGTCCAACTGAAGTCGGTGTCCAACAATATTTTAACCAAAAGCAGACTTCAGTTGGACTGACCTATTTACCTACCATTTAAAAAAAGTTATTTTTTAGTTTTTGAAGGCGGGTTTTTGTTTTTTTAAACTTTTTATATTCACCTATCGCATGATCCTTCGAACCGATTTGGTCTTTCGAGCCGGATTTTCAACAACTTCAAACCATTTTGGTATTTCGAACCCAATTCAACACCTTGGAACAAATTTGGTCCTTCGAACCGGATTTTATAAAATTTTCTTTTTTTGTAGGTGCGGAACCCTCGTCCGCGATGTCGGTGGAGGGGCAGCGGTGCCTGTGCGTCGTGGTGCTCCTCATTCACACTGTCACCGGCGCTGGAGAAGGTAAATATGACCTTGAATTAAGTATTTTAAACTAGCTTGTGCCCATGACTTTGTCCGCGCTGTTCAATTATTTATTAAATCATTATTGCACAAAAATACAAATTTGAGAACAAAAGGTGAACTTTATGTCTAACGGCATCCTCTACTAATAGAACACAGAACAGTTTTTTTTTTATAAAAGGTAGCCTATGTTTTAATACGGGCTTATTAACCTAAACTTGTTGCATCTTCATTCAATAACGTATTCCCATCTCACTCACGCATGAATGAACATGAGTCAAGTTTAGGTTAATAAGCACTACCTATTCCGACCTCTGGTTATCAGTCACCATTTCATATCAACATACTAACTCACATGCACATACAAACTTTTCGCATTCATATTATTAAGAAATGAAAAGAATATATTTACTATTCAGTGTGATTGAGTGCAAGTGATTGTTTTAGGGTCTTAGATGTTTTATAATCGTTTGTCTAGTACCCAAAATACAAACGTATAGCTAAGTTAAGAACTAGGGTACGAGTAATTTACTAAAGATTTTCTGATAACTATTTGTTCTATATGTTTCACTCGTTTCAGGCAATGAAAGGGATTATTACGTAATATATTATGCATGACACCTTTTTCTCTACCCTTTTCACTGACAGGAATTTGGCAGGTATCAGGTAGTAATACGCTTTAGAGGTAAAATGTGACCTTGTTTTAGTAACATAAAAAATATGTTTGTTTAGGAGAGCTTACATTAAGATTTAGTCCATTTGTGTGAGATTCCCCCTAAAACTTATTATTTATTTACCTACGTAGATGACAGAAAAAAATATTTTTTTATTATACTTTTACTCGCTAACTCTGTCTTTAGAAAGAAGGACTTAAACTGAAAACCGCTTATTCAGCAAGTAGAACCTTGAAGAAAAAAGAAAACATATTTTTGTGAAATTGTTTTTAAAGATTAACCCTCAGAAAAGCCGCTATCTTGTAATATTTTTCTACGGATATTCAGAATGAAACAAATAATATCAAATAAAATTGAGATCAGTTTCAACTTTGCCTCGTAAACCTCTCGTCGCAATACAAAGGAAAGGTTTCCCGCGACAGTAAAAAAAGAAAGGGAAAAAATAACCCTTTTTACCATTCCCCACTAAATCCTTTTATTTTACGACAGCCCAAAGTGGTTGGGTAAGTGGCATTTAAAAAATTAGCACGAGGTTTTATTCTCGAATTCTAGAGGTAAAAGTACCTTGACACTATTAAAAGTTGAGTAAACTTTTGCGGGTTTAGTTTGGTGACATTTTGAAAGATAATTATTTAGGGCTACAGAAAAAGGAGGAACACGAGTTGAATGTATAAAACTACACTAATATTCTTAATTTGAGTCTTGTAGCGTAATTTGCAGAAAATATCTTAAAGTCAAAGTCAAAGTCAAACTAAAACAGTGGTGGAGTAACTGTTAGATATATAAAAATCCCCCATGTAATAGTGATCCCTTATTTTAGAACTGATATCTCTTATACGGTCCAACTGGTTTTAATGAAACCTAGGTAAGAACTACCGCTAGAAAATCTGCGTTTAAATTTTTAAAAAACGGCTTCAAAATTGGTTCACCCATTTATGAGCTACGGTGCCACAGACAGAAAGACACACACACAAACACGCACACACACACACACACACATACATACACACACACACACACACACACACACACATACACACACACACACACACACACACACACACACACACACACACACACACACACACACACACACACACACACATACACACATTAAATTTTCATTCCAATATGAAATATATTATAGAATATTATATAAAACGTGTTTTGAAGAGTAATGGCGGCCGAGTTAATAAAAATACCATAACACATTAAAGACAATATTATTATGGTTTTACCCTGCAGAATAGAGGCCTTGTTAGAGCATTTAGACAGCCTACTCACACAAACACACACACGCACGCACGCACGCACGCAACGAAAAGTATTAAATAAATAAATAAATATTGCATTTTCATTGGATTTACATTTTGTGGTCCAAATTTAATAGGAACTGATTTAAAATTGACTTGCAAGATTTCACCTAAACCGAAATACATTAATAAAATACTTGTAAAATTAAGAAATATGTCAAAATAGTTCAGTCGCAATATAAACTCTGTTTCAACTGACAAAACTAATGACCTAAATAAACCAATAACCTATTCAAATAAATACAGATTAACGGTACCTATTCCAAAAACGAAGACAACTAGCTAAACAAAATACAACGCCATAGTCGACGAAGCAACAGAAAGTCTATACAATAACACTCCATACTCAGTAACAATAGAATACAGTTCTGAACTTCTGAATAGATCCAGTCCAGAATAAAAAGGAAGTTAAAGGCGCTACTTCATTTGGACCAAGAGCTGGTAGAATTAAGATAGATATTTAGATACGTTTTCCTTTTTTCAGAAAAAATAGAAGTGGGAATTAAAATTTATTTTTGTTTTCGAGCGTATCTTTGTTATTATTAAAATCAAAAATGCATGAACTTGTCTACGCCATATATGATTTTTTCGGGTTCGTATCTGCCAATTTTACTGAGAGACATTTTTGTTTCTGAGTGTATTTTTGTGTTTTTTTTTATGGAATTGTATGAGTTTAAAATGAAAAGCCGGTGAACTAGGTTACGCCAAATTAGAATCCTTCGGGTTAATATCCGCCACTTTTTCTGAGAGACGCTAATTAATAATAATTTTTAGAGAAAATGTGACACCATGAGAATTCTGTGATTGATAAACATGACTCTTTAAGGATCCATAATCAATCTAATACTATCTGAGCAGATCCTGACACGGTAGAACACAATAAGCAAAGGTAATGCTGTATTTTACGAGAAAGCTAAGCGTTGGGCAAAATAATCCACCAATAGCACAGCTCTGCTGCAAAAGGCTACGAAAATAAAGCTACCCTTTTGGTGATTTTTTTTGCTCGCGCACTGCTAAACGTGGCAGTTGCCTCGTACAATTCCGGTGGAAACGTAGCTTAAGGCGAATCTACTGATGATTATCAAAAATCGTAGTATTTACTAATCGTGTAATCTAGTGTATTTGACGGATGTCGGTATTTATCACGGAAATCTAGATTTCTGGACTTCGTAATGGCTGTTTATGATTTATGATAAATATTGACATCTGTCAATATAATAAATTACACGAGTAAACACTATGATACTGGGGTGTCCCAGAAGTAAAGAGACAAAATTAGGTTAGAAATATGTAATAATTAAAGAATGCAATAAAATCAAGGTTTATTGGTTCATAATAAATCTTGTATTATTAAAATAACAAACTATATCGAATAGGCGCATACTTCAACTTTGTTACCAATTATTTGAAGGTTATTTGCTATCTGACTCATCACAGCTTTTCAAGATCCCAAAGCTACAGTTTTAGCCAATCTAGTCCACCGACGGTTAAATGCAGTGAAAGATTTGGGTTTATCCGCTTGCTTTTTAGCATAATGACCATACCTATCAACCCCAACTTAAAGCAATACAATAACGCTCGCCAGGAATACAACATGTACAAACAGAAGGCAGGTCTCGTCATTAATAATGAGAACTTTCTAGGTTTTTTCGTTAACTTTATCACAATCTGTTTTTGCGTGCTCCTCCTGCCCTTTTATTTACTTTTGCTCCGATAGTCTTTTTTTTTTAAAGGCTGGATCATTTACCCACATCCTGGCCACACCAGATCTTGATATCTTTAATTTTACTGCTGTAACTCTAACAGATGTCAATGGAACTTGCTCAAACGTGTTTTTTACCTTATTTATGTTTTGAACGGTCAAAACTGTACGTTGTCATCCAGTAATCTATTTAAAATGAAGGTTTTCTTTTCAATAAACATAATTTCGGTTATTACTTGTTCTTCTAGCTTCATCTTCAATAAAATTAGGTTTTTTGTGCGTTTTCCCGTGAGATTGATAGTACTGAATAACTCTTTTCTCAATTAGTTCTTGAGCCACCGCTCTCTTTATTATTGAAAACAAGCGAAAAAGAACGCGACTCCCGGTTCATTTGAAAGATTTAACATCGACTCTTGCCATGAGAGTTGGTTTAACCTTTTTTGGATGTTTTTTCTTTGACCAATTTAGTGTATAAAAATTATCTCTTTACTTCTGGGACACCCTTTATGTCATTATAATTTTTGCCTTCATATCCATTACTCGTCTGAACTCTAAGAAACACGTTACAGTACTGACGTGATAAATATTGGTCATGTAGCATTGCCTGTGTATTGCGTGAATACAATGTAATCCATCAGTTTTTATTATATTGATGGACAAACGTATTTAATTGTACGTCTAGCCTTCTACGTCGAAATGCGAACGAGCAAAGCGTTTTGGCATGGTTTATCTGTGCTCTAATTTCATTGGTGCATGTGGCCGTGTGCATTTCTGTGCAGTGACGTGATTAGAGGGATTTGAATTAGTAATCAGCGCATTTTGTGCTGAATGATAATGGACTAGTAAAATATTCATCTATTTACATTCATTTCACTGGTCAGTGGTTAGTAGTGGTTTGTGGTTACTGCTTACCAGGGCCCGTACTTTTCATGCCGTTGACGCATAAATGACGTCATGCTACATCATGATTCCAAATAGTGTTATTGTAATTATTAACCATTAGTCGTCAATTATTTAATCATGTAAAAATGAGTTAAGTAATCTACGCGTAGAAAAATGAATACCGACTTCATAACTAAAACGTAAATGAATCTATTTGATTGAGAATGACAATGGCAAAAATACTCGAGTAACATTCATTAAAAAAACTGTGTTTATGTTATAAAAAAAATTAGTATGATTAAATAGTCAATACAATTATGGCATTAATATACATCAAAGAAAGTTGTCTCAATATGCCATTTTTAGTAATGAGTACTGAAAAAATTATGATGCTGCCGTGATCCGTATTTTGATTGCGATTAAGCTGTATTTAACTATAATCATTTTACTGCTTCTTATTTATAATTTTTTTTAATTGTATCAGTTAATACATACCTAAACACCTGGCAAATGAAAGCAGGGCACCCTGTGTGTAAAATTTCGTCATTTTGACGTCATCAGCATCAAAAGTACGACCCCTGCTGGTTACTAAGTTACTAGTGTTAGCAGAAGGTACGATGTTTTTCTTTGCATAGTGTTAATTTTTTATTATTTGGTCTGATGGTACAAAATTGCAAATAAGTATAAAATCTTAACTCCCGAACTGATTTCATACCTAGTTTTACTAGGGTGGTTATTATTTAGCTAGATTAGATTAGGATATTGTTAAGCCGTTAAGGATTTATTTGCTCAGAAAAAAGCGATCTCAAATTCTATTAAGTACCAAAAACGACATCCTAACTACTCGTACCATTGCGTATTAAATCTTGAAGACTTATAGGTGAAAAACTTAAGTAAATTACCTCTTCCAAGTAGTTGTATACAAAACTATTATAGAATTTATAGTTTCGCCATGTCCGTCTGCATGCGGTTTAACTCAGAAACACTTGGTATTACAAAGCTACAATTTGGAATTAGTTATTCATTTACAATTACGCTGACAAAGTAGAAAAATAAAATTTCAAATTGTAAATTCATTCATACTTACTTGTATGTTTTTGATATAGTTTTTTGTGTTGTTTTGGCATCGGAACTAGGAAATGCAATTTAACCGGTTACTAGACGTTTTTGTATGAAAAAGACCGGTTAAAACCGGTTAAACCGGTTATTTGCATTCCCTAATCGGAACCCTATACTGATCATGGTTTGACATGTTGTTGCCTGATTTTTTCATTTACCTACTAACGCAACCGTGCAACATCCATTTGATTTCTGGGCGAGCCGTAGTGGATTAAAAAAAATACATAACCCAACCTAAGCGGAATAGCGACCCGACTCTATTCAATTTACTGTGGCGGTGCCGTTTCATATTTCGCCAATATGTCCAGTCATTTTCCTTTATTCTATAATCGCCTTTACGGCACTATACGATAAAATGGATCACCCACTTTATAAATTAAAGCCATTAGTGGATTCAAATTATCGGTTAACCGGAAATTTACCTTTTTTAAAGGCACTACGGGTAGTCCATATACTCGTTATCTAAAACACATTTAAAAAATAATTCTTTTTTCTTACCGTGTTAAGACCCGTTTAGTTTAAAATACCTGTCACTAATACACTAATGTTCAGGAAATATGATTTGGCCGTCTGTTATCTACTTTGCGATCTTTTTTCTGCGTTAAGACTTACGGGAACTAATCTTAACCTTAACCTTAAATTTTCAACCCACGGTCCTTTTTGAAGATCGAGGGCAGTTTTACAATTACCTTTTGTGTGATATTAACATAAAGATAACAGACGGCCAATTCATATTTCCTGAACCATAAACATCTTAGCCTAATACAAAATGTGGTTAAGGAATTGTTAACAAGTTTTTAGAGTTGTTGGTAATTCTGTAGCGCTGCCTACCCCACTCTGGGAAGAAGGTGTGAGTTTATGTATGTAGTTTAAAATATAAGATTTTGTTGGTCATTGTAGAAACACTCGACAATACGAAAAATCTAGTTGGTAGTTGGTTAGTTTTTTCCTTAGTCATGTTCTTAATTATGTATGAAGTATAAGTATGATTATTGTTGTCTAGTATGCATACTACAAGACTAGAGCTTAGTTTGGGACTAATTCAATTTGTACAAGATTTTTCTGTTATAATTTACTATTAATTTACTTAAATAAAATGCATAGGCACATCTTGAGCGAAAAATATATCTTGAAGCGCAACCTTAACATACCTTTACAAAAAAACGATTTTTGTAAATACCTCTCCGACTTACAAAGTTTCTTAATTTTCTGTTGTTAAAAAGATAAAAAAAGATAAAAGATGTTTATTCAGTAAGTAGGCCGCACGGGCACTTTTACGCGTCAAAAATTTACCAGCGCTTCGCAAGAGACCACTGCTGAGAAGAAACGCCGCAAGAAACTCAACAGTCAGTCGTTTTTTAAAAATTACTTATACAATTATATGTAGAACTTAACCTAGCATTATATAAAACAATGAATTTAACATTAAAATATATATATCATGCGTAGTTGAGCAGGAAAATGTGTCAAAACTCAGTATGTTCAGATGAACTCATAAATAGTAATTACAATAATAATTAAATATATATGATATATATATACATATACTTACCCATGACGGTGCAAAACAACCACATAGTTTTGATACATTCTCCTACAGAAACCGTGTCCCCTAGACAATAATTATACCTACAATGTTTACATATAAGAATTTTTATCTGTTAGATAGTCCTCGACCCTATAATAAGCTTTCGACATCAACGACTTTTTCAAGTAATTTTTAAGTGCTGGAAATGATAACTTTAAAACTTCGTCAGGTAATTTATTATAGAAATGAATGCATTAACCAACAAATGATTTATATACCTTACGGACACGAAATTTTTTAATAGCAATTTTATTTTTATTTCTTGTATTCAAATTATGTATATCACAATTCTTAACAAAAGAGTCTTGATTTTTAATGACATAAATAATATTCTCATAAATAAATTGTGAAGCTACTGTCAAAATACTAATTTCTTTAAATAGTAAACTTAAGGAATCACGGGAGTTTAGGTTATATATGGAACGAATGGCTCTTTTTTGTAACACGAATATAGTCTGTATGTCAGCAGCTTTTCCCCAAATCAGAATACCGTACAACATAACACTATGAAAATAACTATAATAAACTAACTATAGCAAACCAATAAGTCCTTTGGACTAATTCTGTAGCCTCTTTAGCTTCCGTAGCGTCGTTTTTATTCTGATATCTATCACAAAACTCATTATCCTTATCATATTCATCATATAGATTCCACTCTTCATCTGCCGATGGATCTAAGGCACTTGTTCCACCACCGACGATGAGCGGGAAGCGATAGAGGCAGCAATCAACTTTTAATATACGTCTCTTTTATTGACACGGGATCTATATCTTTTGTTTCAATAAACTAGTGGAATAAGTTCTCGCCGGCAGTGTGAACAGCCAGCTATCAACTATTATTATGTGTCTCTTTTATTGACACGGGATCTACAGGGTTGTGCTTGATAAACTGTACATATTGAAAGAGATGAAGTTTTAGGTTAAATTATCGGTAAAATAATTTAAAAAAAAATAGCCATTTATTTTCTATTTTTTTTAAATAAATTACAGCAAAAATGTCATTTTGTTTTCATAAAAACACGATTTTCTCAAAGTTTTGTAGATATTGCATTATTTTTTTTTGCTTATTATTATTCCTCGTTTAATTTTAGATCTAAAAACGTTAAAAAAAATTGTAAAATATCTGCAAAATTTGGAGAAAATCGTGTTTTTATGAAAACAAAATGATATTTTTGCAGTAAATTCCACAAAAAATTGAGAAACACAGTTATTTTTTTTAATTGGTCTAATACTGTTATCAATTATTATAAACCTAACTAATGTCAATACTATGCATTTTGTTTTATCTTTTTTGGGCTATTAGATCAAAAGTTACACCGTCACAATTAAGTGTACTACCCAAACTTTATTAAAAAGTTTGACAATCTGTAAAAAAAACCAGTGGCTAAAAATTTAAAAAAAAAAAGATTTACCTATAAATTAACCTAAACCCTCATCCCTTTCAATATGTACAGTTTATCGAATACCACCCTCTATATCTTTCGTTCGTTTTTTGAGCGGGAAAATATTCGATAGATAATCGCTTTCTCGCCAGCAGCGAGACAAAAAGCCCCATGAATTCTATCATCGCCCCGTTTCAACCCTTCAATCAACTGACGAGCCCGTCGAACAAACGACACACCGACAAGTGTTACGCTTCGGACACTGCCCAAAATAAAAACAAATGTCGGCCCATCTAATCTCGCGGACACCCATTTTGTCTGTGGTGCAAGTTGACAGGATTTGCGGTTATAGGCATGTACCTGCTACTGCGAGCCTATTATGGTCACGTTTATTGCTGCAGATAAATGTGGATAAAGTTGCCGTAAGGGCGCATACACATAGCGATCCGTTTTACAGGTCCGTTATTTGATGGCGTATGTAGTTGTATGAGCGAGTTCAGACCGAAAACAGTATTCTGGATCCAGTAAAAAAGAAGATTACAAGGTGAAAAGATCCGTTAAAACGGATCCTGTAAAAACGGACGGTCTATGTGTACGCGCCCTCACTATTACCCATAAATTGTTCGAAAGTGTTTACCATGAATGTGTTTAAGAAAATTTTACTGCCGTATTTTTGTATTGTAAAATTAAAGGCAGATATTTCTTGAAGCATACAATTACTTAACAAGGTATTTCTAATTTAGAACCATATTTTTGCATACTAATAATAATAGTATATTATTCGAATATTGATTTAACTGAAAAATATTTTGCATTTAATGTTTAGGTGGCTTGTTCTTACTTAACCTATTTTTCTGGCACAGTTTTGTTTCTGTTGGGCTCGCGCGTTCCCAGTTCTAAACTTACAGTGCTACAATGTTATGCGAAGTGTATTTCGAACAATAAATATTATGCCAAAAGTGTTCGAAAGTGATGTGAAGTGAGAGTTTTATCCACATTCGTCCACTGATAAAAGCGCCCATAATAGGCACCGGTTTTCTACAGTCCTTTATCATTTAAGTAAGACTTAGACAAATTTAAAACAAGAATAACAAATGTAAAGTTGAGTAATTATAATGTGTAACAGATTAAACCCAGGCCTACGTAAATTATTAGATATTATTTCATGTTGGAACATAAATATAATATCAGGAATGTGTAACTGTGCCGATACACACATTTACAAAAATGCTCGAGTAAATGTAAATGTGTAAGTCTATCAGCATTTTTACACGACAACTTTTACATAGAATCAACTTGCTGTTAATTATGAAAGAAAGAAAAAAAAGAATCATGATTTATTACCCAAAACAGCTTTACAATTGTGTTCTTAACTAAAGGTTGCACTATAACGTTTAGCTGTGGCCAAAGTCAGACTCTGGTCTGATCTGGCTCCTTCGGGTGCAGACGACACATAAATATATCAATGCTGTGAAAGAACATTAGCGTTAATCAACTGAGGAATATGGAAAAAAATGGTTGTCAAAAATAGCTCTTTGCTAGACATTCAAGTCTTTTGACAGCACTGTTCGCTTGGTGTGTTTCGATATGCTTCCTTGTTTGTTGTTTAATATTTGAGTAGCTTATTTTAATTTTAATTTAGATACGTTTAGTTTTAATTTTTAATTGTATTAATGTTGAATTCTGTAAATATTACGTTCTATGATTATATTATAACCATATCCATATTCCCGAAGTATATCGAAACGCACAAAAGACCAACTTGTCATCGCATACATTTCATGTTGATGGAATGGAAAACGCTAAGTGGCACTTTGCTAGACATATGATGGGTTTTGACATTGTGACAGCACTGATCGCTACTTTGGGCGTTTCGATATTCCATTCTAACGCGTACCCTTTGGTTCTTTGCTAGCCATTGGCGATTCTTTGAGATAAACCACGTCATCTCATACATTTCAACTCGATGGAATGGAAAAACTCTAACGTCGCTTGGATCTTTGCTAGGCCTACAGGAATGTGTAATTGTGCCGATAGACACATTTATAAGAATGCTCGAGTAAATGCTCAAGTCTATCAGCCTCTTTACACGACAACTTTTACATAGAATCAACTTGCTGTTAATTATGAAAGAAAGAAAAAAAAAATCATGATTTATTACCCAAAACAGCTTTACAATTGTGTTCTTAACTAAAGGTTGCACTATAACGTTTAGCTGTGGCCAAAGTCAGCCTCTGGTCTGATCTGGCTCCTTCGGGTGCAGACGACACAGCCCTGATTTTTATTTTAACCCTTTAGTTGTACTTTATTGTCTCAAACTGTTTTTTTTTTACATACATAGCATACACATTAAATCACGCCTGTTTCCCAGAGGAGTAGGCAGAGACCACATTCTTTCCACCTGCTATGATACTGACCAATCTCTTTCGGTTCTTCCACATTCATACATCGAGTCATGCATGCACGTCAGTTTCGGTTACTTAGGATTCGGCCCTTTTCCAGTATCTCTCCGATTTGATTCGAAAAAGTACGCATAGAGCGGCCCCTTCCAACCCTTCTAAAATTATTATTGATACAAGCAAATTATTGACTTTAGTTTTAACAACCGCATTTTAAGCCATCTAAAGGAGAATTTTAAGGGAGTAAGAAAAATGTGTGTACTTACTCTATTTTAATATCAAATATTTACTACTAAATTTGAGAAAGAAACTAACTGGACTCCATTTAAAGGTTACGGAATTCAGACATTTCCTTGTACCCATTTCATTCGTTAAATCATGCCAGTTGACAAGAAACGTGAAGTTCAGTGCATTTGAGGCAGTTAGGTTGTCAAAGAGATGCTCGTGACCTTTTTTAACGTTGAAAAAAATACGTGACTTTACAGTGAATCTGGAGAGGAAAGTTTTAGGTCCATTTTGATGTATGTTTGTGACATAATAAGGGTTCCAAATGAATACATTGATTATTTATTAATTAGTTATTCGACTTTTTAATACTTCTTCATTCTTTTTCCTTATCTTTCTTTATCTTTACATAGTATTAAATGAAGTCGCTTCCGCTGTCTGTTCTATTTTTTAAACTACTCAACGGATTTTAATGTAATTTTCAGCAATAGATAGAATAATTCAAGAGGAAGGTTTTTATGTAGGTATAATAAATTTAGGATTATGTACTACAGAAAACAGGCATAAACCGAAGCGAAACGAGGGCGGGTCACTAGTTCAAGATAAAAATAATAAAAAAAACATCAGGGGACAATCTTGCAAATCGACTTTGACCCAAACTAAGCTCTAGGCTTGGTACAGTCGTCTATAAAGAGATATATCCACTTTTAATAACAGTGGATACCTACATTTCTTTGTAGTTGACTATCCTAAACATAAATATACATATTCGGTGAAATTTATACTTAAATAAGACATCCAGGACTCAGAAACAAATTATCATTATAAACAAATATACGCGCTCATTACACAAATATTGGCCCATACTGTGAATCGAACCCGAGGAAGCTTCGTAGGAACCTGCTTTTGCCTATTTGCCTATATTTTTGTACTTGTACTTCATAGTCTTTACTCTAATTGGTAAAACTATATTGCTTTTGGAATGTAATTGTGTTATCAACGGCAAGATACCTCTCATTTACTTGACAGTAATGGTGGACGAGTTAAAAACAAAACCTTAACATATAGAAGTCAATACGGTTTTAGTGGGTCTAGGTACACTATAATTTTAATATTCCGTTTTAATGTTTACATTTCAAATAGACGGCAGTTTTAATATCAACATATTTTAAATAAACTAGCATTTTGGGAAGCTTACAGTGCAATACGCAGTCAGAAATGGCTACCAGAAAATCGAAAGATCGTATCGTTGTCACGTTTGGTATTGGCTAATAATTCCAAGCAAAACTCCTAAGCGATAGATTAAAACACAGGATAACAGAGGATAAATGCAATTATTAATTTTTCACATCTCACGCTCTAAAATGACTCATTATAGCCATGTTTAGGCGGACTAAATTGATGAATTTAATCCCTAGGTACTAAAATGACACTACTCCATAGGAACTAAAAGTACTCTTCTTTTTAATTTCTTCGCAAGTAAAAGCCTTGGAAAACCACAAACAGTATAGCTCTTGACGTCGGAGTGAGCAGTGGACACACTAGTCTTCGTTTCGAAAATGTTGTCTATGGAATATTTTGTTGTGTTCTAACCCCAATTTACGTCATTGTTGTTTTCTCTATCTGCATTACAGTGACGGGTTGAGAGTAAAAATAATTGCGCTATTAAGTTGTATTTTTTACGTGTCTATGTTAAAACTATTATAATTAAAGATTTATTTTCTCGCAATCGCATTTCACTCTTGGCTAAAATGCCACAATGACACTAGAACGAATTATTCGGGTGGCTAAATGACTCGTGTCCCAGAAACGAGTCTATTTTTTTTTCGCGATCGAAGTGAAAAAAGGAGTATATAATTCGAGAATAAATTCGAGATTAAAAAGCCATAATGGCACTTGAACCTCATCCGCCATTGCTTTGCTCGGGTGGATAAATATCTCTTGTCATAATTGGCTTACTTTAGTCCCTTGTTTTAACAACCTACTACAATTAATAGTACTGTTTTACAAAAACAGACGTTCAAAGTTTTAAAGGTCAGGGCTTATACAGCAAAGCATAGCGCAGAGACTTTTTCACTGCCAAAGTATTAAAGTCTTTGGATGTGTTGAAGTAAGATTGAAATTAATTAACACTCATGCTTAGGAGACGCTTACAGAGATTAGTTGTGGTGTTAATTATTTTCGATCTTATTTTAACACATCCAAAGACAGCAATGCTTTGGCAGTGAAAAAGTCTCTACGCTGCAATTCGCTGCATGTGTATCGGCTCTAACACTCCCGAAGATAAAGCAAGGTTTTTTTTAAAGTGAGGTAAAAACGACGTAACAGTACGACTGGGAACTAGTAACAGTTAATTGGTTTCTGTGTCTAGACTGTTTTATTTGTTCAGTTCTAGACTAAGAAGCCAAACAATAGTGGATTGTTCAACAAGGGACTACAATAAGTCATAATGACACGAGATGGATGTGGCTATAGTTCGAGTGTCATTATGGTTGTTTAGTCTCGCGTTAAACAATCTATTTTTTACTTTGAATGCGAGGAAGAGAAACGACGTTCTGTACAAAATTACAATATTTATTATAACAAAGTTTCTTACAAATTTGTTCCGCGGTTGTTTTTTTTTTGTAAAGTAACGTTGTTACTTTCGCTCCGTGTGCATTTTCTTTGAATAAATTGTTTTTCTTCTTTCTTCTTCTTTTTCTTCTTCTGAAATGCTTGCATATTTAGACAAAAGATTCAAACTTGAAAACTATTTTAAAATTAATTGGACCATACATAACAATATGTATTCATCCTTTATATAATTAAATAGATTCATTAATCGTGTTTCACGAAATTGAATCATTTTTTGTTTTTTTTTTTCACAGTTGTCATTTTGAGGTTATTTCCACGGCCTAAAAATGTTCTATTCACAATCACTGAAAATGGCGATAATCCTCGTGTCACGTTGTGTTCTCGTATGGGGATAAGAAAACCGGTGTAATTACTAGTACGAGTATAGAGAGATTCCATCTTAGTCTTATCGTCTTAGGATTGCAGTCTTGATATTGTAGTCCTAAAAATTCAAATGTCTATAGCTTTAAGATCTCACTTACCATCAGGCGGCCTGTGTGCTTGGGTGCCTTATTCTTGCCATAAAAAAATATAAACAAGCAGTCATAAAGGGCGTTAATTACACCTATTGTCCGTCGTTTTAGCAACGACTATTTGCATACTTTTTAGGCAAAAAACAATATCGTATTTAATCTGTTATCGTATTTTCAACGTTTTGATAGCCTTTACTTGACAATATGGCCGAGTGAAAAACAATTCCATAACAGATTAAGTATGATATGGTTTTTACCGCCTAGGATAGAGGCCCGACATTGCACACTGTATTTGTAACCTGCAAAGTGGAGGCTGAATTTTATTTCTCGATCAAATGCATCGTATACAGGCAAGTTTATTCGACTAGGTTGCCTGAAAACGTAGTAACTGTGGAAACAAATAAGGACTTTATCCTAAACAGGGCATGGGGAATTCAATGCTAACAGTGCATTCTCACAGCAAAATGGTGAGAATCATTCAAATTTTGTGGAGACAATTATGTGTATTGGATTTTTTTTCTAAGGTCTGTTCATTCTTACTTGTCTTATATAGTAAACCACTTTCTAACCTCAAAATTAACCTTTTTTTGGCTAAAACAGCTCTTTTATCGTAAATAAAGTAAACTGTCTAAACATTTTGAACATCATTTGGTGTGTGATTGCTTTATTTTATTTAAAATAGCTGTTTGAGCCAAAAAAGGTTCATTTTTAGGTTAGAAAGTTGTTTACTATATAAGACAAGTAAGAATGAACAGACCTTACGTTTGTTAAATATTTGATTACAATATCACTTTATACGTAAGGAAAGGAACAATATTATATTGTTTGACATCAAAGCTTTTTATAAATATTAAATATTTATAAAAAGCTAGACAATTTTAAAGGTACGTAACGGTACTGCTTAGCTCTCTCCCTTTGTATTAACCTAAACTGAACTGCTTTAGTATATTATGGAAACCCCCAGGTTCTCTATTCTAGGCGGTAAAAACCATATCTTCTTTGAGCCGTGTGGTTGCCGGGTTAGAGTAGTGCCACTCCATGTCTTCCCGTGGATGTCGTAAGAGGCGACTAAGGGAATAAAGGCTTGTGGTACTGTTAGGCGATGGGCTTGCAACCTGTCACTAATACACTGGCAAACATCTTAGCCTGATTGTGCAAAATGTGGATACAGAATTAACAACAAGTTGTTAGAGTTGTTGGTAATTCTGTAGCTCTGCCTACCCCACTCTGGGTATGAAGGCGTGCGTTTACGAGTATGTATGTATGTATGTGTTCTTTGATCTGTTATCGTACTGTCAACATTTTGATAGTTCATATTTTCTTGACAGTAGGTAATAGCGGCCGAGTTAAAAACAATACAACAGCTCAAAGACTTGTTCTCACTTTATATAAAAATATAACGTGCAATTTGCTCAGTTCTATTGCCCGTAAAGTCTATCACAACTTTACATAATGCCATCAGGGAGCAGCACCGTCGGAGTTCAGAAAAGTTTATAGACATTTCAATAGCCAATGTAGCCAACATAACAGCCGCAATGCCGAAGCATGTTTTACATGTTCAAATACAAACATTTTGCAGTTTCTAACACTGAAATTCATTTTATGGTGTGTTTGGAGTTTATTTTTGTTGTTACTCGTATTGATACTTGTTTACGCGTATGTTTATTTCCTTAAACATAAAAAAGTAGCGTTAGGTACTTGACTTGTAACCCTGTTTACGAAGCTAGTGGTCCTGGGTTCAATTCCTGGTATGGGAAAATATTTGTGCGATGAGTGCAATTTTTTACTTATGTATGTACCTCTACGTTGACACTTTATTGTACTAAAATAATTACAATAAACAAAATAATACAATAACAGAAATAACAATAGTACAGAGGCAAAATTATCCGTTTTTTGCTGTATTAGATGTTTTCTATGCATTTAATTATGTATTTCTCTGCATAAGTGCATATCTTCGCCTAGTCTATGGGTATAGTACAAGCTTATATCTTAGTTTGAGACTAGTCAATTTGGTAAGATATCCCTCTGATAATTTTTATTTATTAATTACTTACTAGCGATAAACGTAAAGAGAGTTGATATTGTGTTCAAAAATAGCTTAAAATACCACAAGAATTCTTTTTTTTTTACCAATACTTTATTTAATATAAACATTTCTCACTTGCAGGCATTACTGCCGTGCAGTTCTTAAAACAAAGTAAGTAAAAAAAAACAGTTTTCAGAAAAACGGAAGAATAGTTTTACTTTTTACGAGTTGTGCAAAATGTTGGCTTAAACCGTAAAACTGATAATGAAAAAAATGATTTTGTAAAAAAAAACCCACTGATATCACAAAGTGAATGACGAATTCAAGAAAATCTGAGCTATTATTCTGCCTTTATAAGACAAGAGGCGATACCTATCTCGAACTCAATAGCCAAAGCAGAATGAACCCCGTCACGTTTGTAACAAGGTTGCACTTGCTACAGGAGTTTTGTCTGAGATACCACCATTTGTTTTAGTAGCAATATTATACATTTTCCCACTTTAACTTATATCTGCGGACGTTATTGATATCGAAAATATTTAGCGTTGACGTTAGCTGCCGGTCGGTCGCGTACATACATTTTAATAGATTTCGCAAATCGCTTACGTTAGCGTTATGTATATTGTTAAAGAAAATTAGACCTCTTAACGTACGTCTTTACGCTCAAATCCTACATGTTGAGTCGCAAACGCAATTTCGTTACGTCGTAACAACATGGTGGAAATGTCTAATTAATTCCTGGAATGTGGGTCGAGTTAGAGATTCAAGCAAGCCCTTAAGGGTCAGGGCAATTTAATTTTCCGTCCTTTATATCTGTCCTATTTTCGATTTTCTTTAATTCCAAACCAGCTATTTTTTTTGTTGAGCTTTGGGGGATTTGATTAAGGTTTGGCTTTTCTTAGTGAAGAATACGTTTGAGGTTGCTGGTAATAATTCAGTAGAGCATTGATGTAGGTAAAGTCGTCTAAAAAGACTTGTATGTAAGGTGCAAGGTGCAAAAGTGGATACAATGTCATAGGGGTTCCTTGTACTAGTGACGTTGAAATGTTACATTTGCAGGATTATAGTTACAAATAAAAGCTAAGTAATGCAAATGGATTTTGTTAATATTTAATATAAAAATGCGACCAAGTGAAATCACGTTTATTGTATCCCTATGCCTTTTTTTATTATGTTATAGCGGCAACAGAAAGAAACTGTAAAAAAAAATTAACTGCCTAACTAATGGTTTGTGAGATACGACCCGCTGATAGACAGACGGACGGACGGCAGAGGCTTAGTAATAGCGTCCTATTGTCACCCTTTGGAAAAATAATTCTAAAAATGTATCTAAAAAATAAGTACCGTTAAAATAAAAATCAATGAAAAAAATGCAAATGTGTATTAAATTTACATCATTATTAGGCAATATGCTTGAATGATAGCCTACCTGAGAGACCTATATAACTATAAAAGTTTCATTGTCTATAGTATTGAATGTAACTAGCAGGAAATAAATTATATATAAAGTAATTTTTTGAAAAAACTTTCAAATTAAAAGTTCGATATCCATCCAGAAATTTAAATAGAAATCCTCCGTATTGAAAAAAAGTCTATGCGATTATTGAGAAATAAATTATATTGAAATGTTCCACAAAGTTATTGGGAACGAATTCTTATTGTTAACTTTATGTCAGTCTAAGAGTTTAAACTTCTTAGCGCTTTTGTTTCAAAGTCTGGAAAATTTGCCAACAAAATAATAGAATCACTCTGTACAAACCAAGTTCTTTTCTTCTAAAAATAGTTTATATAATTTGAGTCTAAATCCTAGTGCGCTTAATGAAATAAACGTTAAGTAACCGTGGAGCAGCTAAGCTATGTTTAGTCCTTATCTGTCGAATTCGAGTTTCACGATGGCAGATAAGGACAAAGCATGTCTTAACTATTCTTCAGGGGTCCATATTGGCTCATATAAAATTGGTCTTTAGATTTTTAATACAAATAACGATTTGTGTCTGTACTCATAATTTCTTCGAAAAATTTTGCTCATACTTTTTTGTTCATACTTTTTTAAGTCATAATTATCCCAACTCATAATGCATTTTTTAAGAAACTGTTACTCTTTGAGGATTGTTATAAATCTAACCTAACCTAATTTTATCTACACGTAAGATATTTAAGAAATTCTGAAAAGTGTACGGTTCCACTTTGGCGTTATAAGTTCAGAGGAGTATAAGTTCCGATCATAAGTATTAAAAAATATAATGAAGAGTATGAAGAGTGATCATTATGATGTAAAATAGTATGAGAAAATTTTTCAGAGTTTCAATAATCGGAGTTGCAATTTTATAATTATGAACTTTGGCGCACCCATTCTTCAGTTAAGCCGGAGCCCCACTGCTGCGCACGCTACGCACGGACACGCTATACACGTCGCCCAAGTGGGTCCATTGGTCTGGATACGGGTGTTAACATTTTCATAGCAACCAATGCACGCACACGTAAAACGTGTGGGCCACGTGGCTACGTTGGTCAGCTGCGTGTGTCTACATTTCTCATTGCGGGCCACGCACATCCACGCGCGCGCGGGAGGTGCGACGCCCTTGAAGCCACCTTTCCACTGCAACACACGGGCAGCGTGGGTCGCGGTGGGGCTTTGCCACGCGCGCTAGCGTGTGCGTGGCAGGTACTTCGGAACAGACCACGCGTGTATCAGTGACGTCATTTCGTGCACAGCGTGCTCGTGGACTACTGTGGAAGTATCTACCTACATTATTACAATACAAAGCATTTTTGTACCCACGTGTGTAGCTTGATTGTGCGCAGCAGTGGGGTCCGGCCTTACTTCACGTCTTTATTAAATCGAAAAAAACAAAGTCGCCTGCCGTCTGTCCACTTGACTCTGTACGTATGCTTTAATGTTTCAAATTCCGCAATGGATAGTAGTACGGTTTCCAGCAATAAATAGAATTAATGAAGAGGCAGGTTTTTATGGATTATATACAGGTGTTACAGAAAACTCACATAAACCGAAGCGAAGCGAGGGCGGGTCGTTAGTTTATTGGTACGAGTATAGCGATTTGTGATAGAATTCCAAGAAAACGGTTTTAAGAACTTCGTTGAACTATCAATGTCCGAATTATCAGATCTAGTGAACAGTTCCTTATGCAAATAAAACAGCCATTTTGAATACTAATTTGAATGCAAATGTCAGATGGCGCTTTATAAACTTCTTCTGATTTTAAACTGAACGCTCTTCCACTCATGGATGTATGAAACATGTATCAAAATTGGATTTATAAGCATGCATTAATTTGAGAAAAATATAGGGTGCCGTGCTTTCTATTCTTTAAAAAAAGTATTAACTGAAAAGCAGTAACTTGGCAGCAATGCACAGTGTTTCAGTGGTGGTAACCTAAACAGGGTCTGTCCGGACCACAAAGCAATTAGTCCTCAGGGTTAGCAACACATTTGCAGTTTCAGGATTGCAGTCTTTAGACTGTAGTCTTCAGATTGCAAAAGTGGGCTCTCAGATCCCACTTACCATCAGGAGGACTCTGTATGCTCATTTGCCTTCTCTATGCCATTGGTGACGTAACAATTTTCAATCAGGTAGCTCGTCTGCCTTTGATCACTTAAAAATAAAACGTGAAACTAAAGTTTTTTTTTCTTTGCCAACAGCACCGTCTTCGTCCCCTCCAACGCTGAAACCAGAACAGAACGAGCTGACAGTCACCTTCCCCCCCCTGGATGACATCTACAACACAGCTGAAAAGCATTTTGCCACAGAGAACAATACTCTCGTGACGTCACAGATTGGTTCAACGGCTCTCCTGCCATGCGTCATTAGGAACATTGGGGATGGAATTGTAAGTACAGACACAAGCCTTCCTTTGTTAGAGTTCTGTATGGAAAATGGCAAAAACGGATCGCTTATAGTTTCGTCATGTCACGGTTATTTTAGTCAAAAACGACAAGATGCACAAATTAGGTGTATTACAAATGCACTGCCAATGAGGACTTAGATGCCTCTATGCTATTCACCAGTTGCCTTATCCTGAGGTCAGAACACAACAGTGCAAGTACAGGCAGGTAAAACGGCGCTAGCAGGTGGCAAGACCTTGTGCAGGGTCCACCCGGATCGCTACTACCATCTGATGCTATTGTCTACTGTAAGTTAGTATTGTTGTCATTGTAGTGTTCCGGTGTAGGGATAAGACAACCTGATGAATAGAGGCATTACATCTTAGTCCTCACGGTTGGCAACGAATTTGCAGTCTTGTTTCCAATGTCTATTGGTCTAGTGGTGGGCTGTATGTTCATTTATTTATTTTATTGCATTCTTCATCATCATCATCATCATCATCATCATCATCATCATCATCATCATCATCATCATCATCATCATCATCATCATCATCATCATCATCATCATCATCATCATCATCATCATCATCATCATCATCATCATCATCATCATCATCATCATCATCATCATCATCATCATCATCATCATCATCATCATCATCATCATCATCATCATCATCATCATCATCATCATCATCATCATCATCATCATCATCATCATCATCATCATCATCATCATCATCATCATCATCATCATCATCATCACCACCACCACCACCACCATCATCATCATCATCATCATCATCATCATCATCATCATCATCATCATCATCATCATCATCATCATCATCATCATCATCATCATCATCATCATCATCATCATCATCATCATCATCATCATCATCATCATCATCATCATCATCATCATCATCATCATCATCATCATCATCATCATCATCATCATCATCATCATCACCACCACCACCACCACCACCATCATCATCATCATCATCATCATCATCATCATCATCATCATCATCATCATCATCATCATCATCATCATCATCATCATCATCATCATCATCATCATCATCATCATCATCATCATCATCATCATCATCATCATCATCATCATCATCAGTCCGTATTAGTCCACTGTTGGACAAAGGCCTGTGTGGGTTGGTTAGTTTAGTATTATATTGCATTATTTGTTCAAAATTTACCTTCTGCATGCCATACAAATTAACGGACTCTGCACAAAATGCTACTCATAAATATTTTTTTCTAATACTTTGACTATTTATAGATCTCAAAGAGCAGCTCTAAATTTATAGTTCACTAGAGTTTCGTTGCTTCCAGAATTTTCCAGATGCTTTGGGCAGTGAAGTGTTATTTCTTCTGAGAGCACAATAATGTCACGTTCCCCGAGATATTTCTGTCGCGCATAAATGCTTCGCATGAGCAAAGAATGTATGGAATACGAGGTTCTTATTGCAACGAGTAGGAATTTGCACAATTTTATAAATGTAAATATTTTAACGAAACATTAACTGTAAAAGAGCAACGGTGACATTGAGGGTCCGTTGTTTGATAACTAGTTAAACATACTAATAGTTAAAAACAGTAACCAATTGTTAATTATAAACCAAATGTGTAAAATTTTCGATTCGATTTTCGAATTTTAACTATTAGTTCAGTTAACTACTTACTGATCAAGCAACGGGCTCTAAATCTCTTTTATTTTAGTCACGTAAAATAAATAAGTAATATTTAAAAGAAACAAGCTTTTGTTAACGTCTTTACTTTTTTCACCATCGTGATTTGGCCGTTTTTCATAATAAAATGGCATAACGTTACCAAAATAACGAAAACGCAAGCTCGAATTAAAAACCATGCTAAATTTTTCTTTTACATAATACCAAGTTTAAATTTCCTTTTGAAATTTAACAGCGCAGCGCTTAGCCCTCACATAATTAAATTATAAAATAACATCGTAAGCTCGATAAACAGTCGATTCTGCAAAAATTAGGTGATTCCCAAGCTCATAATTACATCGTAATTATAATAATATGCTTTTCTCCGGCACGGGAAATATAATGAAAATTCGCAGTCTTTTGTTTTTAATTCGTTTATGAACAGTCTTATAAAAGGTATCGTCGCATATTTTCATTAATTAAGACAAAATATTGCATTAGCTACAATAAGCGATTTTCGAAAATTGACAAAATGTATAAAATTGAGATAAGTGGCCGATGCCATAGTCGGCTACCTATCTACTTTATATTAATTTGGTTAGTTTTCTCGAATCACTAACTTAAGAGGATTGTGGAGAGCCGCTAAAATTACTGTCAGCTTTGAAAAAAAACCATACAAATTTAGCTCCGGGCGACAACGTTTGTCAGTCTCTAAATCAAGTGCGATTCCCACTATTTTTGAATAATTATGTTGTAGTTATTATAAAGAACTATGTCTGTACGTTTCTTTTTTTTGTTTTTAAATTTGTTTCATTCTAAGGAATATTGTCTCAGAAAGGAAAACGTACAGACATAGTTTTTCATGATATCTTATATCTACAACATATTCAAAAATCGTAAAAATCTATAAGGTATTAAGGGGAGAGAAAAATTATCGCATTTTGTATGGAATTTTTTAGCTTCACAATCCTTTTGGCCCCCTGTGGCGCAAGACAAGATGTAAACGCTGCTGATGATTCTGTTTTCTATCGGCTCGAAATGTATGGAGTTGACAAAACAGTTGACGCTATCTGTCATCAGGTTACGTCAACCCTATACACTTTGCCGATATTCGAAAATCGTTAACTTAGCGTTATGCATCTTTACTAGGCCCCCTGTGGTCCTAGTCAAATTTATCGTTATCGAAAATGTATAGAATTGACGTAAACTGTCAGACGGTCGCGTCGAACGCTTACGTCAATTCCATACATTTTGAAAGTTTTTGAAAATCGTTTACGTTAGCGTTATGTATTTTGTCTGGGGCCTCAGGTGTATTTAAATGGATGATGAAAATTTTGTACTTTGAAGTTCTTTTCGATTTCGAAAAACCTGCACTTAATTGTTCGGTCTTAACTTTCAAAATGGGAGAACTACCAGTATACTCGTACTCGGTATAAATCTGTCTGGCGCTTATCCAGTATTTTTATTGTTGTTTTTAATGAAGTTACCAAATTATTAATAAAAAAAACTAGGGCAAATTTTCAGTTACTCACAGTCCCAATGTCATGTGGGAAACCAGCTGACAGCTTGATGGATGGAATAGGTAATGCAATAATTCTTTCATGCGTCATTGTAGTCGAAATTAATTAAAATGTCACCCAAGCCGTAAAAAAGTTCATTTACAGTGTTTGAATTATTACTTCATCCAATTAAATTGTAGAATTCAAATTTCAAGCAGAATAAGAAACAGTACTACTAATAATTGTTATAATATATAACTCTCTCTCTTTTTACTTCCTCGAATTAGGCAAGTTTTGACACTTCATATTAAGGCACCAGAGGCCCTAGCAAGATGCAAACGCTACTAATGTTTTTCTTTTGTATAACTCAATATGTATGGGATGACATTCTCTTGCGTTGCGATAAACCACGTGGTCAATAAGGTTGGAAATAAACAAGCGAGGAGACACTTTAAAACAAATGCTTGCTAGAACCACGACTTTTCCTAATCGCCTTCCATTAACCCACCAACTGGCAACACTTACCCTGAACACATTAGTCCTACTTAACTAGGTGAGTGAATGTGGCCCGTTACAAAACATATTACAAGCCAGAACATTAATTATAAAGGTTAACCTGGAAGTGGTTCCATGAAACTATTGCTTATTTAGGAAAACAAGGATGACTCACGACGATTAATAGCAATTAGGACTATGTCTAACACTGATATGTTAAAACCTTTTGAGAATGTTAATCTGATTTCAAACGGGGGCTTGCATTACTGACAAAAATTAAAATTAACTATCAATAATTTTAAGATGTTGTTTTCAAAAATTCTAAATAATTCCTGGCAGTTTCCTTTTTTGCCAATTTTTTTTATGTTTTCTCTTGACAAAATTTTGTCCCTGGAGGCAATCAATCAATCAATTTATTTCTTTGTAAAAACATAGGTAACAATAATATAATAATTATAAAAGATGGTAAGTATCACTATGTGTGGCCATTAGGCATACAAATATGACAGCATGCATCATGCATTACTTAAACTAGTTTTACATGAATAAAGGTTATAATATAACCATTATGAAATGCTATCGGTCTCCAGTAATGCAAAAAAAAAAAATGAAATGTTCAGTCATGTGCATTCTAAAATCCCATTACAGTTGCAAAAAATGTAACATTATTGAGGTCAGGTTCTATCGGACTGAAAAATGCTTCTTATTTCTGAATAAACTAGAACGCAAGGAATAATAATAGCAAAACTGAATTATTATTCAGTTGGCGAACATCATAGAGATCAAATTTGTATAGACAGTAGTTGAAATACAGGTTTCAGCTTAGAACCAGACAAAGGTAACGATGTCAAATCAAGTAATGACGTCTCTAACGTTATACAGATGAATGCGCCTGTTAATGAAGGAAGATCAAGTACCCGTTCAGATCCAATTACAATTGATCGCAAATTAATTGTTAGTCAAGATAATTGCACAAGTAAATATAATAGAGGTTCGGATACAGAAGACAAGGACTGAGTTGGAATTTCTCAGTTTAGAAATCGCATTGAATTTACCAAAGCCTTTAGTTGGCTAAAGTACCGATTATTGCCTTCCAAAATACCATGTAGTAGATTTTGAAAACTCACTGTTCAATGTTATGTCGCACTGTGATTTCATTTTTCAAGTGCGTGGGAGCACTCTTTTTTGATATTATAGGCGTGAAAATTCCGGTCACTGGTAAAATAAAAGTAACAAGTTTTAGAAATCAGTAAGATTCGGACAGTTTGGTGACCTTTTAATGCCGTGTGCTCAGTGGCTAGCTGTAATTGTAACCGTACGAGTAGCAGATACAATAACGAGCTCCTACTGAAGAACAGGCTCACGAGCCGCGTACACATCACAATCTTATTACGTGCTACAGTAACAGTTACGACTAGGGTTGCCACCCGTACTTTATTATAAAGTATTGTAGGTACTCTATTTTAGCTTCTCGTACGTTATATTTTACGCAAGACATAAAGTACGGCAAAGTACTTTATATGACATTCGGTTTTTAATGGATATTTTTTCTAATAATTAATAAATTTAAACGAAATTGTACCTCAATGCAACCGTCAAAAACCCTCAACATAAACTTTGTTTTGCCATGTTTGAACGCGAGTGATAAGTATTTTTATCGTTGCCAAAAACGGTGTCAGAAAGCAAGGTCTGATGAGTGATAACTTGATAAGAAATATGTATTTAAAAGTATTTCAAAAAAATACTTTACATTTATGCTGCGTTCCTCTTTTGGTAAGTAAATAATACTACGACTGGCTAGTGAGTACCCGATATTAGCCACGCCAAACGATCATTTGGTAGCCCAAACAGACACACGAGCAGAGAAGGCTTAGTAATAGTGTCCCGTTCGCACCCTTTGGGTAAGGAATCCTAAAAAGTATGAAAACTTTAAAGTGTGAAAGAGATATACAAATGAAATAAGGTTGCCAAAACACGTACTTGGTATCAGTCCGTTTTTTTTAAACTAGAATTGTAAAATTATCTACTATATTTTATATTCAACAGGAACTATTTCACAATGAATTGCAGTTCTATACAGTGTTAATGGAAATACCTTTCACTCGTACATGCGTTCATTTAATTTTACATCCAACCTTTCCATGCTCATATTTACAATCCGCTGTAATTAAGCAAATGAACAAACATTATAACTCTCTTATACGGCTTTTTAGGTCGTTTTGTGCAACCAGCTTTGTTGGCAAGCTGGTATATTAAAGTATTATTTGGAAACGAAAAATTGGCTGTGACTTTTGGTATGATGATGGTGACGTACGGTGGCCATAGGAACTCCTAAAAATAATAAAGCCGTCGTGTTTGGGCTCGTTAGAATCGTCTTGGCTTATAGTTGATGACTGTGTGAACAAAGTACAGTCAGCAACGAAAGCTTTTCGCTAGAATGATTTTTTGTTCAGAAAAATCATTTGTATATTTTGCCTCTGAAAGGGTTTTAAGTTTTTTTAGGAGAAACCTAAAGCTTTTTTTGGGACTAGGTCAATGTGTGTGAGATTGTCCCCTGATATTTGTTTATTTATTAATGCTACAAGCACAGATACCAAAATGATGGAGTTAAAAACATACATAACTACCTGTTGCCCACGACTCCGTTCGCACAGAAGTCTTATCGCGGTTAATAGTAGTTTACGTGACGGTTGCGTAATGCTAATTACGCAGAATCTCGTACAATACTTTATGTACACACATATTATAAGTACTCTAAGGTGGGTTCAGAAGCCGAAAGGCAAATGCCCAGCATTACCTTACCTGTGGGAGTAGGTGACTGCGATGACAGCTGTAACGTAATTTTGAAATTACGTTATCGAATATTGTAAGGTAATGAGATCCAAATTTGGAACATCTTCCAAATTTAATCGCATCGCTGTCACCTACTACCACAGGTAATGCTGGTCATTGCCTACGGGTTTTGAATGCATAATAGAGGACTTATGATATGAGTGTAGATAAAAAGTATTTTATGTCCTTCCAAGGGGCTTAAGCTATCTCCATAGCCAATTTCTTCTAAATCAATATGATTATTTTGATTAATTCTATCACAATATACCACTTTTACGAATGGCCGTTCACCTTGAAAATGTATGACTTTTTACAAAATGACAACACTTTTACCCAAACCCCTTTATTGACGACGGAATCAAATTTTTTTAAAGCTTGCTTTTTGTTTTAAATCAGCATAAGTCTCAAAAATTTCGAAACGAACCAAAAACAGAATCAGCAGTTTCAGACAATTAATCTGAGCTGAAATATTTTGATAAACTCACAATGCTATATGATTTTATTATTTAATATGCTAAAAGTAAATACAGGATGGTTCAGTTTCATATTTTAAATAACAATAAAATTCTCTGAATGAAGATCCTGAGGAGTATTGTAATTATTCTCATTAAGCGTCATGGATGCTTTACGTGAACATTTTTTGTTGTACATTATGGCTGCAATAAAATAAAATAAATACTTTTAATAAATTGAACATAATAAAATTATCAAAACGAACCGCTATAAGTAGCTGCATAATTTATTACCTTGTCGCTTTAACGCCTTTGACAGATTAATGCAGCGATACGACCTCCTTCTCTATGAATTTCATGAGATATTTTTAAATGTCAAAGCTGCATGTATTTCAAATGGAATATGCTAGTCATTCTACCTTTTATCTTACCCCATCAATAAAACACAGCAAGGCGATCAGTGCTTGGTGGCAGTGTTAAAGATTCAGATATACAGGTTGTTATTTTTTTGTTAACAGATATCATGGATAAGGAGAAAAGACTACCACCTCCTTACAGTTGGACTTACGACGTATAGCTCCGACCAGAGGTTTCAAGCTATACATCTTCAACACTCAGAGGTATTGTGTTTAACTTTGTATTTCTGTGCATTTTTTTTTAAATCCCTAATTGCCAAACCATTACTTTAAATCAATACATTATTACATAACCGACGTCGCGTCGTGACTAGACGTAACGTCGTGTTATGATACGACGTCGTGATATGGAAAATTACAAAACTTCTGCCATGATTGAAAATAATGACATCGTATTGTGGTACGTGTGTGTGTGCTGATGTATCTTCCTGCACCGGTCTCTCAATGCATTTAGGAGATTTTCAACAATCAAATATGAGTAATATGACTCACGATATTAGTTTTTTGGATTTTTACAACACCATAGTAGCTAATTACCACGATACAAAATCAAGTCGTAACTTTAGGCGATGAACGTTGTAGTTTTCCATGACACGATAACGTATTTACTCGATGTCACTCACGTCGTGATACGTCGAAAAATAGTACCGTGCGCATGCGTTACCGCCCGCTTTTAACTTAACAGTGTATTTAAAAAGATATTTGTTTCGCTTTCTTTTAAAATAGATAAATATCCATTGTCCAATTAACAGGTTAATCAATTTGGGACGAAAGTCATATCCCAGTCCGTTTGGGTCAATAAAAGCATTACTGCTGTCATTTCGTTCAGATGATATATTACCGGCAATTTCACGTGAAAACGTTGAAAATCTGCCACTCTGATTGGCAGATCGTTAAAATTTTGACGATACGTCGAATGAGAGTAAAATATGCATGGTTTTATATTTAAACTGTTCAATGATTTTATGTTTTTTATTGCTTTCAGATTTTATTCCGATTAAGAAAGAGTGAAAGATATTTTTCTGCTTATTTTATTTATTTAATACTTCTTTATTAGGATCATTAAAGTACATTTAAGCGGCATCTCTTTTCTGCACGTCTGTCATCGCACAGAGGCCAAAAAGGAACACATTTTAACGATATTTCAACGACAATGAAATTCTACGCTATGCTTCTTCTTTGGCTGAGCTAACAGTTACGAGTAAAGAGTTTTTAATCTACCAAGTCCCGTCTCTTTTTCGCACATTTTATTCTCATGCTATGTACTTACATAATATCCATTTTTTTAATCAGGATTGGACTCTGAAAGTGAGATTCGTCCAGAAACGCGACGCGGGCGTCTACGAGTGCCAGGTGTCATCTCATCCGCCCACAAGCATATTCCTGCGGCTTGATGTTATTGGTGAGTGAAAAACAATCATCATCATAAAGAAACTGTACCCTGACAACGAGTGGCGAAAAAGAGGGGAGGCCTTTGCCCAGCAGGACACAAAGGAAAAAAAAACCCTACGTTCGAATGAAAATACAACTAGCAAAACAAATGACAGTGTAAAATTAAGGCTTGTACCAATTTAATAAAGCTGCTTTGAACTGGGTGGGGATTGTGAAAATAGATCTACTCTTCTTCTTCTTCGTCGCTTCCTCATGACTGAGGGTCGTGACCACTTGAGGCCATAATTTTGCGCACCAAAGCTCTCCACTCCACACGGTTTTCCGCTTTCCGGATTGACTATATGACATCTATTTGTGATAGACATACAGTCTATGGTATAGTAAACATTTTCCAGCGTTAGTCATTTATCTTCGGAAGATAAGATGTTTTGAGCTCGTTGATTTAAGAGGAGCATAGAGATGTATTTTTCACAGGAATGTGGAAATTGTATGCAAACCAGGCGATATTGTGTACAGATGTGCCCTTTCGGATAGATTGCTTGCCAAACTGACCTTTAAAACTTCGACTAGGTTGAAAAGACCACTACTGCCCAATTTTTGTACCTCTTGCGTCTTTTACTATAGACAGAATAGCTTTCTGATCAGTACAAGCAGACAAATAAATAATATAGCAAAGAAGTTACACATTGATAGTAATATATCGAATATGAGTATATACATTAAAAAAAACAAAAATTGCTTTGAGTAATTATGCACGATACTTTTCTTCGGCTGGATTTCGTAGTTTTTATTTTTACTTTATATAATTAATCTTCTTTTTTTGTTCTTTTTTTTTGCGTTGTTGCGACTCCATGTGGTATAAACCACTAAAAACAGTGTAACAAGTAACCTTACTTTGTACCTTAAAATTACTATTAATAATTTGTTTCATAGCTGAATGTTTTCCATAAATAAATTATATATAAATAGGATCTTTTGGCAACTATAACGGGAAGATTTTCGATCCGTAGTTAATTTATGTTTGCCAAGGCTTTTAGCTACACAATAAAGTTAATTTCTCATTCAGAATCTCATTACATACTTTTTTCTTCATAAAACTGTTTACGGAATAAAACAAAATGCCCAAATAATTAATCGTTCAGTTACTTAGATCCGCAAGGCTGCGTGCGATCCTCAGAGCCTTTCTTCCTTCCAAAATAATTTGAGAAAAAGCCTTGAGGCAATAAACAACCTAATTCTGTTTACCAAAATCTGAAAAATATATAGCCGCGTGTTTCGCATATTAAAGGTTCCGGACTGATAGAGTTGTATGACTCTGTATGTTCTATTCTATTCTATTCTATGAATCAACGTTATAAGGAAACCACCGATACACATAACCCTCCGGATTTAAGATCTAGAAAATGATTTTATTAGAGATCTAAATATGATTTTGGTTTGTATATTTGTTTGGTCATAGCATACAAACTACAAACTATGTCACATAATATACCTACTATTAAGTTTCGCTTTTGAGATGACCCTTCAAGTAAAAAAAATACAAAAAAAAATTACCGCATTTTAACGCGTTCTTAAGTCGTACGTAAAGGGGTTTGGGTAAAAGTGTTGTCATTTGTAAAATTCATATATTTTGAAGGTGAGCGGCCATTCGTAAAAGTGGTAAATTATGATAGAATTATTAAAAATAAACATATTTTGTTATGTAATGTAATACTCTAAAGTGCATCGGAGCCGAGATATTTAAATATTCATACTTGGGCGTACTTTTGTACTAAAAACTGAATACCTAAATCTTTAAAATCTCCGCTCCGATATTATTTACCGCCATAAATTATATATATCTATGTGTATTTAGAGGTCCTCTAAATAACTATGTAAAAATCATCCGTGGCCGCTAAAAAAAAATGACAATATTCTTCAAACAAATTTACCCAATGCCCTTTATTCCGTACTTTTTTTTCATGTATAGAAAGGGTAAGAAAAGGTTCGTCACTTTTGGACCTTAACAGTGTAGAGATAGAGTCGAAAAGTGACGAACCTTTAATTACCGTGACTATACCTATAGCTTCATAACAAATTGAAAAAAAAACGATTTTGGGTCAATGTTGTACATAAAATATCCAATTTCAGGTCTGTAACTTATTCTGTTTATGAGCTAAAAATCCGTGACATACGAACGGTCAGATGAAATGACGGACCGACAGCCGATGGTCAGAAATAGAGGGGCTATTGCCTAACGTACTCGCAATCGCAATCGTTTTCATTTTGAAAATCGAAGGCTTGTCTGCATACAAAATGAAAACAATTGTTCTACTTTGAAGTCGATTGCGATTGCGAGTGCGTTAGGAAATAGGCCGGCAGGTCTCCTGTATTGCCCTTTGGATACCGAACCCTAAAATCTCACAATCGGCCTCGACCTAAATACAGGCCTTTTTAACAAAATGCATTTAAATTTTCAAACAAACTCATTGTGGTACGAGCTTTCCATTTTTAAAACATGCCTTGACAGGAATCCCTCAAAAATACCTGCTTTTCAAAAACTCAAAGAGAGAAAAATCTTTCCACTGCCGCAACAAAGAAACCTTTGTTGTTAACAAATATTTACATGCGAAATACATCTGACCCCTTCATAATCATTCACGATGTTGGGGTAAATTGCCGGCCTACATTAAAATTCTATTTAGATTTACTTTGTGCGGACTTGGGTTTATTTTTGGAGTATTTATCATGTAGCCTGCGGGCAGAGTCTTAAGTTGAAAATAGGCCGTGCTTCTATTTTTTAATAGCTGCATTAAGTACTTAATTTAAGAGTAAATCTAACTTAAAATAAGTTAGAGTTACGGAAAAAATAAAGACATAAGGTTTTTTCTTTCAAATTAATCGTTAGAAATTCTATAATGATTATGAATATTGTCGTCAATATTCCTTGACCGTTTCTTTGTACATTTTTTTCCCTATGCTATATAATTCATATTTAAGATTGTCCTCTAACGTCATCTTCCGTCCATTTGAGCCTTTAGTTTTAAAAACTTTGGAGGTCAAATGAAAGACTAAAATACGAACATCTTGCCGCTTAACATATTCGAGACATATTCAAGAAATGATTTCCGATCTTAATTAAGCAATTTGCCTCTTTCACTACCGCGAGGACACACACTTCGTGAAGTTCCTGTCAACCTGTTTTAATCAAGTATAATTATAAATAAATAAATATCAAGGGACAATCTCACTCAGATTGACCTAGTCCCAAACTAAGCTCTAGGCTTGTACTATGGGTACTTGACAACGATATAAATACTTATATAGAGAAATAATACTTAAATACACAGAAAACATCCAAGACTCAGAAACAATACTTGTGCTCATCGCACAAATATCTGCCCTAACCGAGATTTGAACCCAGGACCGCTAGCTTCATAGGCAGGGTCACTACCAACTAGGCCAGCGCGTCGTCAAAATTGTGTAGTGAATAAATGTATTTCTCAACTTTTTCTTCTCCTTTTCTTTAAACATTAATGAACAATGTTTGTTAGTTTCCAATAGATAACCAAGGACCTAAAATCTGACAGCCTACCCCGTATAACCTATGACACAGCCCCAAAAAGGTTTCAGCGTACATCACGGTCAGTTTGGTCCCTGACACATGAAAAATGGCCGGCGGTTAGACAGATTAATCTTCTAGTGATTTGTTTTCATTGTTTTGTTTAGTAACAGCGTCGTTAGTGGTGATTGGATATTTGTGTGGGGCCATGTTTATTTAGTGTTTTTCAATTATTACGTAATTTTGTAGGTTTAGATTTAATTTAGTTAGGGTTACCCCTAAGTGCTCTCTAATTTGAGTTCTTAAGTTTTATTCACGTCAAACTATATTCTTGTTAGACTCGAAATTAAATTTGACAATTTTAAATGTGGGTTTAGAGTTAGAGGTCACTAATTGGGTCAAATTCGAATTGTGTTCTCTAATTTTATATTTAAACATCACATTGTAGTGTAACAAGAATAGGGATGATGTTTATGAATGCAGTTTAACCGATATTTACAATTAGAGAATACTCCAAATTGGCTTTAATGTCTATTTAAGCATAAATTTATCGTACCATTTAAAGGTTTTTTTTTATGAGGACCTTCTTATTATTATCTTTCTGTTTTTTTTTTCAAGTTAACTGTAAAAGTATCTCTTAAGGTACAGCCCTTGAAATGTACAGGATCCGACAGAAGGACACAGACGGTAAAATCTTAGTAATCAGGGCAGGCCTAATTGTCAACCCTAAAATAATTAAATTATTTGGCCCTATTTTAAAATAAACTCAAATAACTATGTAATAACCCTCGATATTTAATATGCGTGTATTCGTAGAAGTCTTGTTATTAGTGTCGTAAAATCATAACGAACGTTTCAATAAAGCAAACTCAATTTATGTTAACATAGCATAATCGGATCAAACGGGGATTTGTCAATTTGAATATACAAATTGATTTCAATTCTAAATTATAATATAACACGTTTTCAGTTAAATTAAGGAATTAATTAGGTGTAGGTATGCAGGAAACTGAAAACAAACGGGAATATCATTTCATTTCACAGAATTTCGTGTTGACGCATTGTGTCGAGTTCTTTGAAACGGGTTAATTTATTGATTTCCTTCATTAAAAAATATGAAGATACTAGATTCGAATTTCCAAATGGCATTAATATTAATATTATCTTCAAAGTTAATCATTTTTTATTTGTTTACTTGTATCATTCCGTATTTAATACGTTGGCTGACTGAAATAAAAAAAGAAGTTTACCTAGCTAGTATGTAGCTGTGTGGAAACTACTAAAAACGATTGTAAATAACACACATAATATTAGATATAAAAAAGTCACACCTACTACAATATTGTCTGACCTGAGGGTTTGTATTTTAAAATTACAAATTATAGATATTTTAAGCCAACGGGGGAAGGTGTGGAGTATTATTAAAACCTTAATGACTCAGGAAAACTAATTAACATCTTATATTACTTATTATTGCTGCATTTAATTATTTTTTCCGTAATGCTTTCATACGGCCAATTATTACACAGGTCAGAAACTGGTAGATAATTCCATTAAGCATTTAGGTCACTTTTTATAATCAATTTATATTCTTGTGTAATAAGAATTTAATTAATTAATTAATACGGCTTCGATGTAGCAGCAAACAAAGGTTCTTACGATAATGGAAATTCTACGTTCCACAACTATTGACTAATCACATTGTAGCATCGAGAATATTAGTTGTTGCAGACTGAATGCGGTGTCCCTTGTATTACTGACAAAGTTTTCACTGAATGTATCTTTTCACCGAATTTCACTTCATCGAAATTTATTACCTGCTGAAGCCGTGTTTAAGGTTATCTTAAATAATAATTACGTAGGTTAAGTTAGACTAGTGATTATCACAAAATGTAAACTCCTGCGCCTAGAAAAGCCCGTTAGTGAAACTAAAATTCTGCGAATGAAAGTTCTATGAAGTGAGCGTCAACAAAACAGGTGTTAACCGGTTAAGTGACATAAAATGGTGGTTACAGAGGCACGGGCGCAGATCTCCGGGCCAACGGAGAAGTACCTGAAGCCTGGCTCCACGCTGCGCCTCCAGTGTGCCGTGGTGCAGACCACAGAGGCACCAGCTTTTGTATTCTGGTAAGTAAGTAGGTACCATCAAGGACTATAAAAGTTGATCCACCATAGAACCTTGTCATAATAACAGCGTCAAGTGACGAGATGGAAATTACACGTGAATTAATCGTTGGTTTAATGCGATAAAGTTCTATAGTGGTTCATTAATTAAAGTCCGTGCCAAGACGTCAGATGCACATAGTGAGTTTATTGTAGTGGGTGGTAGGACCTTGTACGTTCAGGATTGCTACCACTGTCTTATCCTCTAACCTACTGCCAACCAACAGTGTTTGCATTGTTTTGTTCCATAATTTTAAGATAGCTTATATTTATATATAATCTAAACTAACGTGCGCAAGGCGAGCTCCACATGACCGCATTCGCCTTCTATTGTTTAATATTGGCACAGCTCCGCACCGCTCCGCTCGTCTCCGCCTCAGTGGAGCCGCAGCATACAGCTACGTTAGCAGCTACGTTAACCCAAGGTTAACAGTAACCTGTTCAAATTGACAGTTCTAATATGAATCTGACATTCCTTAATAACTTAACCTGGCGTTAACCTAGGGTTAAATTTAAGTGCAAGCGGGCCTGAGTAAAGTTCCTGATACTTTGACTATCAAGTGCGCTGCTACTCAATGTTAAATCTACCCACCACCAGTATTCCAATACGCTACAATTCGTAATGTGTCTGATCTTTGACGACCCTTCCTCTTAGTCTGTGGTTTTTCCTCACACCAGAATAATACCTGGGCCTTTATTCTACGGGAAAATATCGCCTTTGACATGTTATCGTATTGTCAACGTTTTGATAGCTCTTATTTACTTGACAGTAATGGCGGCCGAGTGAAAAACGTTACGATAATAAAGGCAATATGGTTTAACCCAGCAGTATATCCCTATTTTAGTAAGTATATACGCAAGCCCTGCTCAGCGTCCCATTTTCACTAACCGGCCTTTTATAAAACGTGTTCCAAATGTTATTATAGGTAGCACACTCGACGACCTAATAAATATATTCCCAGAATAACTCTCGTTTGAATAGAATTTTTAATAAAATCGCCTGGCATAACCTGTCAAACTTCATAAATGCTAGAATCCATATACCCACGTAACGGTTCACAGGTGATTCTGAGCATCTGCTCTGTCGTATTAAGACTTATGGACTCAAATGATGGTTCAAAGACTAAAGTTGGAATTTAAGTGTGGGTAGAATATCGTTTGTAGGATAATGATTCAAAGTTAAGACGCGTAAAACAAAAGCTGGGCTAACGACGTCGCCTCTTTTTTAAGGGTTTCGTACAAAAATGGTACTTAGATAAAAGGTCAAGAAATATAGATGGAAATATGGAGGTTGGTTCAAGGTTGGAATTGAAAGGTGACATTTTTAAAACCAACATTGGCCCAATCTGATGAAACAAAAATACAAACTAACTTTATTACATCTTTATTGCAAGAAATAAAACATTTAATACACAAAGGGCAAACTTAATGCAGCATAGGGTCTCACTATACATATTTGTTACTTAACAATATTCTAACAATATAAATATAAATTCACAAATTGCACTAATAAATAAATATAATACATAATATATTACACATGACACACACAACAATACAGATAACGCAATCAGAAAATCATGATCATGTCAACTCTTCATAATCTAGAAAACTTGTCGTAAAAATTACAATATATTTTCAACGCTAAATGTTATTCCAGAGTTACTATTTCAGAAGCGAACATCAGTGTAGACTTTCATGTTTTAAAATATTTTCAATCCGATCTCCTTTGAGAAAATGTAGCTTTAATTTTTCTTTCTACTTCAAAATCTATTCAGGCGCAATAAGCGTGTTCCAGATTTTAATACTGGCCACATTACCTTTTAATGTGTAAAAAATGTTTAAGAGTCATGAATTTTATTTTTAATATTTATTCATCAAAACACACAGCGAGTGCTTTGTATAGCAATTTGGGAACCATTATGTTATGACACATGCTTTTTGAAGTGAACCGCTTCGTTACGTAACGCGTTACGGCGCCAGGCATAGAGGTAGGAACGCATCGAGGGAGTATAAAAACAGCTAATAGAATAGTACTCTTCGCGCCTGTTACAAATGCCCTTCAATAAAACGAGTCGTCTATATTATGACCTCTTTCAACAGTGTACCACTTTTTAGGTTTGTTAATGTGTGTCACTCTGCATTAGTGTGCGTAAGTTTGCAGTCAGTTAAACAATTTCAATATTAAATAGTTCAACTTAGATTAGTTTAAGTTATCACTTCTGTTGGGCGTCCGAGACGCACAATTTTTTTTATTTTTATGCAACGTATTTCGGATTTAGAAATATTTTTTATAGATTAGTCGGATTGCACGATAGGTAAAACGATTACGTCACCATACAGAGTATTAAATAACGTCGCTATTTCGATTTGTCTGTATCCAACATTCTATTCCAGTATATTTTATTTTAAGTACATAAAGATCCGACTCAAATGAAGCCAGGGTGGGTCGCCAATTTA
Organism: Acleris literana; assembly: GCA_946894065.1. Taxonomy (NCBI): domain Eukaryota; kingdom Metazoa; phylum Arthropoda; class Insecta; order Lepidoptera; family Tortricidae; genus Acleris; species Acleris literana. The sequence goes on from OX335692.1 coordinate 9,279,399, forward strand.
TTACATTTCGGCCAGACAATCTGATTCAGTAGTAATAGACAAACGCTTGATTAAAGACGCCAGTGAAGCTGACATTAATTTAATGTTGCAAAGAATTGATGAAAATCCTGAATTTTCAAAACGTAATTTTTCGAAGATTTAACATTTTTATATTACTGATATAAATCTTACCTAAACAACGTATAGCAATTAAATAACTTGTGCATTTAATCAAACTTGCCATTGTTACTCCATAATCACGTACTTTTGAAGTTAGAGCATGGTTATATAATTTATTTACACACTTAATCATTGTCTTGATGTCCATTTTGAGGTAGTAATCTCTATTTAATATCGTATTTTTTGATGAAAAGCACTTTCGGTGAAAATACAATTTAGACACAGATTCTTGTCATAATGATTTTTTTTCGAACTATTTTTGACATTGAAAATGTAGTGATGTTGTGATAGATTTGATTGATAAGAGAAGTTTTTGTCTCTATCGCACCCAACATACGATGACGATGATGAATATATATTCAACCTTTTTAATAAACTAATTAGAGGTAGCATTATTCTCATTACTATTTCATCCTCTATCAAAAGACAATTATAGTACTTGTTCTTGTCATTGGCAGTCTGAATAGGAACAGACTTGAAGTGGAACTGGGCTAACCACGTCCACCGTAGCTGAACATTATAATTGATTTGGTGACACTTCGGTCACCGAAGATGTGGTAGGCCAAAGTAAAGGCAGGAAAAATCCTCCTGCCTTTACAAAGGATAACACACATATTATAAGTACTCTATAATAGATTCAGAAGCCGAAAGACAAATGACCAGCATTACCTTACCTGTGGTAGTAGGTGACAGCAATGACAGCTGGAACGTAAGTTTTAAATTACGTTATCGAATATTGTAACGTAATGAGATCCAAATTTGGAACATCTTCCAAAATTAACAGCTGTCATCGCTGTCACCTACTACCACAGGTAATGCTGGTTTTGAACGCATTATAGAGGACTTATGATATAAGTGTAGATAAATAAAATCACGTTACAGTTGTCTTATCTCACGAAAGCGGGTGGGCCATACTTGTAGTTGTAACGCCGTCGCCTATAGACACGATCACTACGCTGCCGTCCCAAGCTAATAGGCAGTAACTAAGATAAACCTTCCAGTAGTAATATGAACCTTATTTCTAACAGAATAGAATATAATCTGCTTTGGTGATTGAATTGAAGATATTGCTTATTGGCTTAGGAGGGCAGTACGGCGACAGCTACGCACTCAGAGACAACTTTCACGTGCTTCTACACACACAAGCATGGCAAACCCGCTTTCGTGAGATGAAAAAACTGTACGCTAAAATATCAAAATCTAAAAGAACTAGCTAAGTAATATAACTTTGAAAACCCAATTCAACTTGAGAAAAACTATCGCAGTTCAATATTTGACTTTCAAGGATAAATTTCTAGTTTTTCCTCTAAAACAAAGTTTTTATTGAAGACTAAAATTGGTTTCAAATTTGATTCGGGAATATGACGAATGAATATGGAAGCCTGGGTGGCTATTCCGGAGGGTGTGACACAGAAGGTGTGCAGTAGAGATTTTGTCGATTCGAGAGTCTTGGTTTGGTAAAGGGTGCAGAACCTATCGAGTTTTTGGACGTGTTTTGGCTCTCATTACAAGGAAGACGATGATGAGTATGATGAAGATGATGATCAGCAGAGGGCTCAGACAAGATGCACTAAGATAACTAACGTTTCTATTCGATTCGTTTTTAAACCAATCACGTCACTGGTAGACCACGTGACTTTTCGTATCACGTCATCTTCCAGTGACGCGATTGGTTTAAAAACGAATCGAATAGAAACGTTAGTTAGCGTAGTGCATCTTGTCTGAGCCCTCAGGCCCATTTGTCTAACGCACTCGCAATCGCAATTGACGTTAAAGTCGATCCGACCGACTTCAAAATAAATATGAATTAAACTAAACGCGAAATTCAGTGATTCTTCGTAAACTTCTCTTCTGTTCTTCGTCTAGTCATGAACTTTTTTATACAGTCGGGTCCTATTCAGACTGCCAATGATAATAATAAGGATGAAAACGAAAACGATCGCGATTGCGATTGCGTTAGGCAATAGGCTTGTAGGTTAATGTTGTTGGTCAACTTTATCGCTTTTGACAATACGGTAAGCCTGTAATAATAGGCAGATAAAAAGTAAATTCTGATACATTTAATAATCATAACGATTCTAAACAACAGAACATACTACACTGACCCGCAAAACTAAGTATCTCACTTTTAATATTTCTAGTGTACTTTTTATGTGCTTCAATTAAAACTACTCCGCATCCGCATACAAACTACAACTTAAAATATAAAAATATCTCTAATTTTATTTTAGTTTGACGGAAATTGTGGAAAAAGCGATTAAATATAAAAAACATACATTAATTCTACAAAATACGTCGTCTTTTTACTAATTGTTTTAGTGTCAATCATAAATTAACATCCTAACTAAACAAATTTCAACTTAACTTAATTATTTATCTTCAAATTTGTAACCGATGGAGTAATTAATTGCCTTTAAGATGCCATATTGTTAAGAATTCAATTACAGTTCATTTACCTCGGGACGTCAAACAAACTTTAAACTAATTAAAGTATTCAAACTCCAACCCTAGGTATACACTTAACTTAACAAGCATTGTCCTCAAATTATTGTTCTTAACGACGATGTAACTTTTAGTTTAAGTTAGTTGTTATTTGTCTTAAATGATTTAGTTTGGTTGGGTAATAGTTGTTGTTTCATTTTATGTTTTTAATATACATTTTGGTCAACTTTATATTATTAAGCCAGTCATTTAACTAATTAGGAACTCATTAGATTAGGAATTCAACATACCTACTAGAAAAAAATCGAATGATTGTTTCTTGTGAAAAATGTATAATTCAAATTTAACTTAGCGTAAACAAACAATAACACGCTTTTTTATAATTATAAATAAAGTAGTTGTTGCCTGCAATTCCATCCTGTTTATCACTACTCCCTCGGGAACTATGTTTTTTCGGTATAACAAATATTCTTTGTCTTAATCTGGGATTCAAGCTATCCACACCAAATTTCATCGAAATCGATTCAAAGGTTTAGCAATGAAAGCAAAACAAACAGACAGTAAGACAAATTTTACATTTATAACATTATTATGGATGTAAATGAACATAAATTATCTAAAGTCACGTTTAATTCACCCAAAGAACTTCAACTTTTCCTATTAAACAAAAGAAAGTTAAACGAACGTCGTGCAAATTACCCGTACTTTTCACATTCTCATTGTGACATTAATAAATTACGAACCGAAAAGTGGCTTTAATTTTTCACAATCCTTCAGAATAGGCCCCCAGCGTCGCACAGGTGCCAAAATTCCACAAAGTTACAAAGCAATTTTTTTCTCGACGAAATGGCTTTTCTAATATTTCCCGGGCGAATATTTCGCTACAGTTTATTTAAGAAATCTCTTTTCATCTGACAGCTGTCTATACAATTGGATATATTCGGTTTTGTCTTAGGTGATTTGAATAGGTATGTCATTGTTTGAATGACGTTAATGCTGAATCGTTGAAAGGTTTCCAGAGGCGTTATTCTGACAATGATGAGGTCTACATCGAATTTACACACCAAGCTTATTTGGTCCCCGAGCTTTAAAGAATCAAACGTAACCAGAGATCAAAATAAACTGAGCTATAAGCGCAACGTTTGGAAATGACATCATAGACTTCTCGTCCAAAAACGAATAATGTTTGAGTGTTTTTTTCCTGCTATGAAATTCAATAATTCTGCCAACGCAGTTCATTAAAATTGATCTGACACTGTCGAGCTTGTCATCCATTTTAAAGCAATATCTGTTGTAAAATGGACAGCAGATGATGTCAGATACAAATGACCGGGTTCGTAAAAACTTTATTATACAGTCAAGTTGTGCTCCACACCTTTTCCCCTGCTATATTCATATCTATATTCAAATATGCAGAAAACGGCTGACGTTTGCCTTAATTTAATTTTTGCCCCAAAACAACGGTCCTGGCTACTTGGCAACGCCTCGGCTGAATTGGCAACTCACTTGGCTCCGTTGCTAGATTGGCACTTTATTTTGTCGGACAAAGTCGCTCTTGGAATGGTAAATAGTAAATTAGATCCAGTGGCTTTGTAACTCAACAAATTTGATTCCTGGGTTACTATGGAACTATGTAACTTTTTTGTAGTACATCAAATCGTTCTAAAGATACTTAGAAATGAAATACCTACTACCTACATCCTTTTTGATTTCTTTTTCACCATAAGGTTGAAGAATGCTAGTAGCATTAAATTCGCCTTTTGTACACTATTTTCATTTTGTGCAATAATGTTTTTACATAAATAATAAATTCGTTTGGTAATAATTATAATTCTGTAACCGTAACTGAACTTGGAAGTAAAGTAAGAAGTTACCTCATTATTTTTTCATTTAAATACACGTATTAAAATATTAAATTGTAACTTAACACAAAAGCGAGACTATTATAAAATTACGTGTTTAAAAATATCGATGGGTCCTACGTAAGTTATGGTAACTTGAAATATGCAACTTTACAGCAGAGCAGTTTAAAGTTGAAAATTGATGCCGTAGATCCATTTTTTAATGGATCCTGTTAAAATTTGGTACGAATGTCGACAATAATTTAGTGTTTAAACTTATCTTACTAATATTTTAAAAAAGCCCTTGGTTTAGCTGCAATTGTTCTTACGATACTTTTAAGTGGATTAAAGGTTTCGATAAGTATTGTTTGTGATACTAACCAAGTTGTACGTCGGAATAGCTTGCGCATAAAATATCGTAAGTACAACAAACCATAACTTACGTGGCAATAGTGCTATACTAATGTAGAACATACCACAATGTACTACGGGAAGTTAAACCAAAAATGTATAGAATCTTAAAAAAAAAAACTTTAATTGTTATTTTAAGATGGATAAGTATTAAAACACATTACTTCAGTTAAAAAACGTTTATTTATATTGACAAAATATTTTGTATTCTTCGGTGAATAGATTATCTCTCTTTGTTAAAGTACCTACCTACTAATAGTATTTTTTGAGATGGTTTTAAATGTTGATAAGCACCGAATTATGTACTAAATGCGCTTAACCTTAACCGCAGTTTTAATGAGATCAATTTAATACCATAACAAAATCCACACTTATTTTGATGCCACACGAATAGGACAATATAATTGATGGTTAAACAAACTTACCTGAGTGAAGTTTGACCATAATTATACGAAGCGCTGCATCCGAAGACATTTGTATATTCACACTAGGTAGTCCACTGTCAATGTACTAGGCATCACACGATTATTTAGAGAATTCAAAGAAAAAAGAATAAAATATTTAAAAGTACTATGGTATCCCTACTACTGTGGCAACCCTCGGTTCAAGTGTCATTTCTTTCAGAGCTGAAAAATTAAAACCTATTTCGTATTTTAAGTAACCGGGATTCATGTATTTAACATAGGGTCAGGGTGGGAGTACAAATGTCTTCGGATGCAGCGCTTCGTATAATTATGGTCAAACTTCACTCAGGTAAGTTTGTTTAACCATCAATTATACTTCAGCGCTGCATCCTCGACATTTGTATATTCACACTAGGTAGATGTTTAGAGATAATCTTTCGAAATAGGTATGAGTAAAAATGCAAAAATAAATCAATATAACAGAAAAGATTTATAAATCAATTTAATCGATTGCCATACATACTAACGGTATCGACTAATTACTGCCTATCGTAAATCATTTGTTAACATTAGGTTACTCGTCTGCATCATTATTACAAACAGCCTGAGCAAATAGGTTGCTGTCTTCTACACAAAGGGGTCTATTATAGAATTTAGCAAAAACTAATGAGTTTCCGGACCAACCGGCTGTTCTTCTTATAATATCAATAGGCACACCTCTTCGACCAGCCGCCGAGGTAGATGCGTGGCGGGTGCTATGTGCCGAAAAAATGCTGGTATCGATACCGCTGTCTGCGAGGACTCGTTTGATCCAGCGGCTGATCGTAGAGGGGCTTGCGTTGCGAAGTGGCTTCCGGGTCGTCAAGATGAGATGCCCAGTTTGGGGCGACCCTCTGTGGGCGTTAGTAGATTCGATATAATCCAGTAATGTTTTCGCGGGGCATATTTGTTCACGGTGAGGAAAAAATGGTATCGATAACCTGGGTATTTGACGACCTGGAGCGGATGTCTTAATCAAGTCTGTTATGACTATTTCTATGCATGTGGCGTTTACTTTAATATTAGCTAAACGTATCATCGATAGCGTCTGCACCCGTTGTCCAGTTGACAATGCAAGGAGAGCTACCAGTTTTTGCGTGAGACTATCTAACGGAAGTCCCAAGTTAGGATATAAATTAGAGACATATTCGAGAACGATATTCGGATCCCAAGTCGATTGATATCGAGGGAGACATGGCTTAATTCTAAACACGCCTTTAATAAACCTACCGATTCGTTCATCATTACCAAAAGGTTTACCTAATATTAAACTAAGCGCTGATCTATGAGTGTTAAGCGTGGAATAATTAGCTCCAGCTTCAAATTGCAAAGTTAAAAAATCAAGCGCAGTTGGAATGTCGCTGCTGTAGCAGTCGATGTTATGAGTTTGACAATATTGCCACCATTTTTTATAAGTACAATTATATTGTTTGACTGAACTGCTTGATAGTGAAGAGATCATAATATCAATAGCCTTAAATGGTATGCATTCTTTTAGGAACGCCCCCCTGATAATTTGGATACAACCAGGGTAAGTCGTTTCCAGAGCGGGTGCACCGTCCTGAAAGGGGAAACAAGTAATTCAGAGTCAGGTTTTAGATACAGGGGTTCACCCTGAGACAATGACACAAAAAGTGGATACCAGGGCTGGCTAGGCCAATATGGTACAACCATTACGCCAGTAGCCTTGTCGTTAACAATTTTACGAAGGCTTTTCAAAATTAATGAAAAAGGTGGAAAGGCGTAGAAGAAATAGTTGTTCCAATCTAAAGTGAACGCATCTATATTGTACGCGCCGGGGTCTCGTTTCCATGAAACATATTTACGACATTTAGCATTTAGCCTAGTGGCGAAAAGGTCTATTTGTGGTTGACTGAAATGATGCACAATTTTGTTGAATGCAAATGAGGATAAATTCCACTCAGTGTCGATGTTCGACCGCCTTGATTCTAAGTCGGCCTCAACGTTTTCCTTTGATTTAATATAGGAAGCATAGATAAACAAATGACGTTGTTCGCACCATTTCCAGATATCCCGTGACATATCGTTTAAGTGTACAAATTGTACTCCTCCCGCCCTGTTTATGTACGACAAGGCAGTTGTGTTATCTATGCGTAGTAATATTTCCTTGTTCCTTAAATCACGGGCAAAACACTTAAGACCGAAGAAGGCCGCTTTAAGTTCGAGCAGGTTTATATGATTGTGAACCTCAGCTTCATCCCAGAAACCACTAGCACGTTCACCTTTACAAGAAACGCCCCATCCCGTAGTAGAAGCGTCCGAAAAAATCTCAAGGCAGTAATGTCCGGTACGAATGGGGTTACTAGTCAACATAATATTATTTTTCCACCAAAGTAAGTCAGCGTCTAAATGGGATGGTAGTGACATTAAACTTTCATAGTTTTCGTTAGAATGAAGTAGCGCTAAATACTTCTCGCGTTCTAGTCGTTTAGTATAGCCCCAGCCATATGCTACTGCTGGGCAACTTGAACATAAAAGACCGAGGAATCTAGCGAAGTCTCTAATAGACATTACTCTTGTATGACACACTTTATTTATATAACCAAGGATCCGTTCGCGTTTACTGTTTGGCAAACGTACGCACATTTTAGATGAATCCAGCTCAAAGCCCAAAAAAGTTTGTACTTGGCTAGGTATTAAGCAACATTTGGTATAATTTATTACGAAGCCAAGATATTCGAGTAGTTTGATTGTTTCTGTGACGCAATTGAGACAGTCGTCATAGGAATTGCCTATGCAAATTAAATCATCGAGATATATACTAATTAATAACCCCTTCTTTCTTAGAAAAGACATAACTGGTTTTAAAAGCTTTGTAAAAACATAGGGAGCAAGCGATAGGCCGAATGGAAGACATTGAAACTCATAAATTTGCTCTAGAAACCTAAATCGCAGGTACTTTTTACTATCATCGTGCATGCTTATGAGAAAATAGGCCTCTTTTAGGTCTAACGTAGCCATGAAGCAATTAACAGACATAAGCTTTATAGTTGTGCGTATGTCCTCCATTTTAAAATGCTGAGGAGCAATAAACTGATTCAGTTTCTTTAAATTTAGAATAAACCTAAATGAACCATCTTTTTTGGGCGTAAGAAAAATGTTTGAAATAAACTGACCCGGTGTGTATTCGCATTTGACTATAGATCCGGAGTGTATTAATTTTGAAATTTCTAGATTTAAATGTTTAGTTTCAGATTCACTATAAAAGTTATTTGAAGGTTCTGTAGACTGACTTATTGGGCATTCGAAAGGTATTTTAAAGCCAGTTATGTATCCCAGTACAATAGGATCCGTGGTGATTGATTTCCACTGGTTCAAAAAATAACGCAGTCTACCCGCGTGCTTTACCTTTACTGAGGTCTGCGCGGCTTCAGGCCCGGCTTCGTCGACCCTGCAGGTCGCTCCGCGATCGGAAGTTGTCTCCTGTTCGTCTGAGACCAGTAGCGGTTCTTCGGCCCCCCCCGCCTGGGTTTGCTGGATCCATGGTGTCGGGGTGGGCCTCTCCAGTTTCCCGAATGATGATATGGCTGCCTCCTTGAAGGTCCTGGGTCTGATCGTCGAACTTGTAGCCCAGACCGTTCCGCGGTCTTAGAAGCTTTTATTTTGTCACCAAGATTGGATCCGAACAGAAATTCGTCTCTTTTAACATCGGAGATCATACCCGTAAACTTTTTATCCAACGACGACATTATTAATTTTCTTCTTGTTTTAGTATTTTCGTTGTGTAAATCCAGGAATACTTGGTTCACTTCCGAGAGCTTCCTTATTATTTCAACTTTATCGGTGTCACCAACAATGACAGACGAAGTTAAGTTAGTAATTCCGGAAATTCCGCGCCCGAGAACGTTTTGGGATTTTTCCATATACCTATCTCGATTTCTCACTGATTCGCCCAAGACAAGAGCAATTTCAGGGTTCAAAACTGGTGCTTTGGCTAGTTTAAAATTTTCTGGGATAAGAAATTTCTCTTGTATAGCCTGCTTTTGCTCCTTGGTGAGGCCATCTACCAGTACGCGACCCCAACGTTTAGAGATCTCGTCCGGAATTTTGGGGCCAAATAATTCGTCCTTGGCCTTTGGATCCCCTAAAGCTTCTAAAATCAGGGTTGGTAAGGGCGCTGGCTCCGTAGTGGTGCTTGTGCCCGGCACCGGGTCTGCAGTTGCTTGCGCTGACCTCACGGGGGCCACGGCACCTGCGTTGGGTATTGCGGGGGCTGTATGAAGGCCGACGGCCGCTATGTTGCAGTCCGTGGTTGTAGGCGTGAGACCGCACTCATTTGGGGTTAGGTCGGTGGGGACTGCCGGGGTTATTTTGTTCGCCACGGACTTAATACGTTCGTCATCCGACTCATCCCAATCCGAAGGGTACAGCGGTTCGTAATCGGACACTGGGGAAGCCGATCTGTGATGGTGATCCTCTGAAAAAAATACCGTAACCGCTTTGAGTACCCTTCGTGTAGGTATAACTTGCAAACCATGTAAACAAACCCTTTAATAAACCTCTGAATTTTCACATTAACTCTAATTTAGTATTTAGTCGTTTGTTATCTTAAAGCAACACAGACTAAAAAAAAAATTGACCACCTAAATATGGATAGGCAATATCCGTATAGCGGTTTGATTACATAGTGCTTAGTTTTAACCCAACAAAGTATAATAATACCGCGCATGAGCGATATTTTAATACTGCGGTTGCAGTGATATAGTTTAAAGTCATGAATTGTAATCACGTTACAATATGAGACTAGGTGTTATCTAACGTGATCACGTCACGCAGTATAACCCATGGCATTAACTAGATATAAGGATCACCACCATAATCTGGAATAAAACATTAGTGACACTGGTTCGCCTTAACGAATGGAGATGTAACGGCGTATATTTGACAACGACAGCTTATAGTTTACCAATGGTGATTCTAGGTATTTAAAATTACAATATGTACAACCGTTGAGCAGTTTTTATACTATTTTTTAGTTTTATAAAGCATTTCATGAGAACAAAGAAAAGAACGAGTAATTGTTACTCGAAAAAAAATATATATATGCGGGTATGCCGATAATATTGCTTACGTACGTTCGGCTTTGATTTGATTTCTAGATAAAGATAGAAACGATTTAAGCGTCAGGTTTATAAGATAACAAAGGTATTTAAACTAACCGTCGTTGCTCGAGGAATAGTACTCGTTGTGAAGTTGGTTTTCCAGACGTCGTATTTTCCTCCTTAAACGATCTTCTTCTTCGTATCTGTGTTTTCGTTTTCGTCCCATTTTTACGATTAATATTACGCAACACTACTAATCCAACAATATTATTATAACGTCGAATAAGTCGAATTTAAGATGCCGTGAATGTCGTGATGCCTGCACACGGAAAGCGAATGACACTTGAACCGAGGGTTGCCACAGTAGTAGGGATACCATAGTACTTTTAAATATTTTATTCTTTTTTCTTTGAATTCTCTAAATAATCGTGTGATGCCTAGTACATTGACAGTGGACTACCTAGTGTGAATATACAAATGTCGAGGATGCAGCGCTGAAGTATAATACCTTTGAAGTCGGGGTTGGATGATAACAGATGTAAACAAATTAGTATTGTTTGACACATAACCACAATATTTCTGCAAATAACATATGATTTAAAAAAACGTATGGTTAATAGTTATTCAATCTTAAGCTGAATGTAAAAGTAACAATCAAGCGTGTGCATCGTATACCTCACGCGACGTTCAAAAGTACGTGATTATGGTGTAATAATGGTTAACAGACCCGTTTGGTTTTGTTTTGTTTTATCATTTCTATTGACCCCGAATTTATATCCAGAGGGGTTACTATGACGTACTAAAGCAGTTCAAATTAGGATGAAAGAAAGTGACAGAGCTATAGCAGTTATACAGCTCTGTTCCTTTCTCTCAACCTAAGCTGAACTGCTTTAGTATGTCATGGAAACCCCCAGTTCTTAAATCATAATATCATCATAAATTTAATGAGATCAGTTTAATACCGAAACAAAATCCGCAGTTATTTCGAGGTCAAACGAATATAAGAACAATAATAAAACAACAATAATCATATTATGAACAAACAAAAATTCTAAACAATTCTAGACAAAATAAATGAGTCTTAATTTGTACATTAATCTAATTTGGCGATAAACACTGGTAAACGTTAGGACTTATGTATTTGTACTAATTTATGTTTAATTTAAAAAAGTCTTAAAAAAAACACTTTGAGTCCTTAAGATTGAACTTGTTACTGCATACCTCTAAACTTAATAAATCATCATTTGGACTTGACAGAAGCGCGTGGAGCTAACCCCATGTGCTTCTGTTTAGTCCACTAGAGAAAATACTCTTTTACCGAACAATTGTCCTCGCGTGTGATATCCATGGACTTGTTTCTCTAATAAGTCCTTGGAAGTGTCTATAAATAACTGGACATTGGCAAAATACATTCTAACAGGAGTGAAGGCCATAAATTAAAATTAGAAATCATCAATGTTTGCTTTCGAAATAGACAAACGATTTGAATAAAACGGAGTGCGAGATGATGGATCTGATTTATTTGCTATATAGTCTGTATTTCAACAGCTTTTCCCCAAACCGGAACACTGTACGACATAACACTACGAAAATAACATAAAAAGGGAGCTGTCTCAACATTGGTGAGTTGCCTGATTTTCCTGGCAGCATACTCGTAAGCTGCCGAACTTAATTTACCGGTGGTACTGCAATATTCCACTTCATTGCAAGTTTTTGTCTATAGTTATCCCTAAGAAAAGCACCTTATCTCCAACCATTTAGAAATATTCCGACCTCTAGATTCTACCGGTCTAACATTAGGCAAAGCAAACTTAATATAATTAATTTTCTTAGCATTGAGTAGCAAATTGTTACTAGTAACGGCCTGGTTACGAGCACGCCACTATAAGAGGTATCGTAGCGCAATGTGATAAAAGGCTAAAAACACTTACCCCCTTACTAGTAAACGTTGAGTAACGGTAGTATAGCTATACAATGTTTATTTGTCAAATTAAAATGTCACAATGACAGATAACGACAAAAAATAGTATAGCTATACCACCGTTACTCAACGTTTAGTAAGGGGGTTTCAATATAGATGTGTACTTAAAGAAAAAATCGTGCCTCTTATAACCCAAAATCATACCCAAGTCAGCGATTCTAATAAAACCAATAAGCTTACTCTGCGTCAAGTTAGTATCATTAGAACATAATAACATGCTTTTGCACATGCGGTGCGTTGTAAAACAAAGCCTCATCATCCTTGTCTTGAGGATCGTCACGGATTTCCTTGTCACTTTCGCTGAATACACTTTTCCAAGTAGGTAGATGCATTGACCGGTTATCAGGTCCAAATGGAAGTGAATATTCTGTAAGAAAAATAAAAATGAAGGCAAAATTTGTAACTGGTAATCGGTATAATATCGTATGTTTATTTCTCACCCGGAGTAAACTATAGCAAGTAAGACATACAACAAATAAAATGAATCACAATCCGAAGTATACTATTGTAAGTAATTGTACCACATGTTTTTTTAACAAAAAACTCATCGTAAATAATCGTAAGTCATACATACAATAGCTTTTAGATGCTAGGCTCCAACGTAAATGACCGTTAGTAATAGTTACCATATTGTACGCTGGAACCTACAATTAAATTAATATAGAATAAAAAAATTGAAATCTAAATGCACTTACCTGATTTCGTAGATGTATCCGATGCAGTGTTATTTCTACGTCTTTGTTCTTTGGGAGTTTCTCCTCCCACAGCCTCATCGTTTGAATTACAACTGTTTTTCGTTTTTGGGCTATGGCTTTTTCGTATAATAATTTCGTTTTCGACGAAACGTTCGGTACTTTATTTGCATAACCAGAGTTTTTGTTAATATTACGTTTCACATGGAGCATCTAAACCACAAATTTTGTTATTACCCAACTAAAACATGAACACTGGCGCCGCCCCGCGTAGCCGGTCGCAAGTGACACATGCGATGCGTAAGCGCGCGCGGCGCTCCCCGCGCGCCGTCCCGCGTACTTTGTCGCCAAGGTACTTACGATAGAAAACGTCGGAGCCGTTTGAAACATACCACAGTTTACGTTTCTAAAAACTGGTTTAAACTACGAATTTGTTTATTTTTGTTTTAGATACTAATAATAATGGAATAATACAATGCATTTTTGCTATAAACCGAATTTTGCCATTTTGTGGGTTACGATAACTTACGTAGGACCCATCGATATGTGAGATGCAATACGATGTTAAGTTTCTGAAACATTTATATTTCAATTGCAGAATTTCAACAGAGATGAAGTTATATGCGTCTGACAGATAAAAACTGTTTTTAAACTCAGTAAATATTCTAAAAAGCATTTTACAAAATAATCTTGGAAATTGAATAGTGATGCTGTTTAGTAAAATACTGGCTTTTTTCCAAAAAAAACATTAGTTGATGAATTCTCAAGTAGTCAATGTGATTGCTTCGTAAACAAGATTGTTTGGAATGATCATTTTATAAAGAAAAAATTACATTTATCGAGACAGTCCTGAATAAACATAGATTTTAGGATAAAACATTCATGTTGCACTAGTCTTATTCAAATGAATATAATTCAACGTTATTAAGAATTTAGCATAATTCAGTCTCATTAAAATAATTCAAAGTTGTAATTGTAGGTACAGAATCAGAATCGTTGATTTGCTTAAACATGGTACGATAAGGTGATTAAACGAAATATAGTTTAATATTATCTAGGTTTTAAAATCTGTTTAAAACCTAGATTACATAAACTTTATTTCTTTTAAATTTACCCCTTATTTATAAACGCGCCATAAACCAATTTTAGTAAAAGTTATCTTCGTCCATTTCTGTCAAATTCAAATGTTATAATATAATGACAAATGTCAGTGTCATAGGGACCATGCTAGAGGGCTGTTCTTTTTATAGTGGCGATTATTATTTAATTATCTTTTATATTTGAGTAGCTTAGTTTTATTTTAATTTAAATACGTTTAAATTTAAATTTGTAAATACATTATAAAGTAACATGTCATGACAAATAGGACCAAGCATATTTCAAGCACACTTTAGTAATTGCGCGTTTATGAGTAACATAGTAAAATGTATTTTGGTGTAAGACACCGTGTTTTTCTTCTGGTAAACATTTAAAATTAATAAATAAATAAATATCATGGAACAATATCTCACAAATTGACCCTAGTTCGAAACTAAGCTCAAGGCTTGACCTATGGATATAAGACCAATACAGACTTATATAGAGAAATACATACTTGAATACTTAGGAACAAATACTTTTGCTTATCATATAAATATTATAAACCCTCACTGAAAATTTTACCTGTCATTACCGTTTTTGAGGTTCGTCTTCAATTTAAATAATTGATTTATTTAAGCCAATAAGATCTTTTATTTTGTGAAAGGTCATTTAACACAAAATAATTAATAAAGTTCCAGTTGAGATCAAAAAACTCATAATCGGGAGTCAATTCTTACGTTTGATTAAAAAAATGACGTCAACGAAAGTACATTTTAATATGTCTGGATTCCACTTGAGTTCATCAAACTATTATAGTTTAGATTGCTTCGTTAACCGTCATTTTCAGAAACTTCAAAGGGTAGCATTTGGGCTATAATTTAAAAGGAGTCCATATTAAATTAACTATCGTCGAATTTGAATTTAAAACCAATTTTAGGAGCGCTTAAAATGACTAAGCCTATAAAATTGAGATAGTAAGGCGTTTGATGATAGAGTAAATTCGTTATCTACTTTGACTAATTTAAAGGCATTATTCTTTTTTTTAAATAATTTTTTTAACTTATGTTATTACTTGACAAAACAAATTTTAATATATTTTTTATATCGCTGGAACCGCAAACTTTTCAGTATTTCTTAGATATCTAAGCCTTGTCTCAAGGCTAGATAATGTTAGTTTTGATTTTAAAAAATCAGGAAAAATAATTTTCTTTAAAAAATACGTATGCCATACCATTATGACCTAAAATAAATATGGCAGATGATTTACGTTCATTGACGCAACTGAGCAACGTGAACGTAAATTTGATTGGTGGTGCCGTCTTAGATTGAAACACTGTACCAACATCACTTGTCTTGTCAGAATATTTGAGATGCTAGCCTATTTTCTTTGTCCCCAGGTATCACAACAGCCGTATGATTAACTACGATGTGGAGCGCGGGATTAATGTGACCACAGACGCGGCCCAGAGGGTCTCTGACCTCCTCATACCGGCGGCCTCCGCCTTGCACGCGGGCAACTATACCTGCGTGCCGAACAACGCCGTTCCTGCTAGTATATACGTCCACATATTTAACGGTAAGTCATCATCTTTAGTCAACTGCTGGACGTGGTGTTTACTTACGTCCACATATTTAATGGTGAGACACCATCAGTCCGATGCTGGACATAGTCTATTCCTATGTTCACATATTTAAAACGGTAAGACAACATCATCAGACAACTGATGGACTTAGTCTAATCCTATACCCAATTTTTTTACGGTTGTTAATTATCTTTAGTCTACTACTGGGCACGGTATTTTCTTAACCCTTTACCTACGGGTGTCAACCAGAGTTGCCAGTACGGCAACACCGCTGCAGTACGGGTGTCAACTATAGTTGATCGAATCGAGGGTCATATTTAATATATTTTTTAAACAAAACGAGACCTTGTATCTTGGTAATAGCAATCACATTATGTATTGGGATTAGTATAGATGCAAAGGAAAAAATATCATAATTTTTCGGTGGATGGCACAGACATAAAAATATTTTTAAAATTACCGCTCTTTTGCTGTCATCTGGGGTTGACACCCGTACTGCAGAAGTGCAAATAATTGAACTCAATATGGCGGAGTGTTGTTCATCGACTCGACTTGATTTTATCGACTTGTTGTGAGAGTACGGCGTGGGGTGTTTTGAGTGTTATTTTTAGTTTATTTCACCGTTTTTGGTTCAAATATTGTAATTTCACATGTTATGAAATCATTATTAGGTATTATAATGCCTAATAATAATTTCACCACAATCATAACTTGTAATAAATAAAGATTTTTTTAATTTATACACAATAGCAAATTATTGCTCGAATTTTTGGCCATAATCGATGGTGTACTAGGGTATCGACATATCGACAACTGTGTCGATAGAGGCACATCACTATTTTTCATAAGTGGCAAATTGTTTTTATGCAACGTTTTAAGTGATTGATACTTATGCATTATTTTAACAATTATCGTCATTTAAGTGTTTATTTGTGTTAAACATACTATAAACTAATGTTTTTAAACTAAAACTTGCGAAATCCGCGTGTAGTAACTTAAAAATCTTCAATTTCTTCGTGACTGATATATTGCTTGATATCAGTAAAAATTGTGAATATTATTACTTTAAGTGATTATTTATTGATTAAGCACATTATACTTAATGTGTGTGTGAAATTTCAAGTGTGTAGCTGTAATAGTTCAAAAGTTTCAAGTAAGTCAAATTATGCCTAACCGCTGACTCTCGCCAAAACATGCCCGTATTGAGCGGTGACTGGGTTATTCAAGGCCCCGTAGGTAAAGGGTTAAGTCCACATAATTAAAGGTAAGACATCATCGTTAATCACCTGCTAGATATAGTCTTTTCCTACGTCGACACATTTAAAGGTAAGACACCGTCATCAGTCAACTGTTAGACGTAATCTATTCTTAAATCCACTTATTTAACGGTAAGACATCATCGTCAGTTACTGCTGCCATGGTATATTCCTACATTTCCTTCTGTTTCTATTGTCGATTCCAAAGAGCGCAACTCAATCACACTCTTATCTTGATGACTCTCTTTACCATGCCGTAAACAATGATGACGATATCGAAGCAAGATGGATAGTAAAATGTGTAATGCAGGCACTGTGCCAAATTAAAATTTAGAAAATACGCCAACCTATACTATTCTCAATAACTTATTCAACAAAAAAACAGGCACAAAAAGAGTACAATTGGCTGCTTGGTTCTACTGAAAGAGTTTTTTCACACACGTGTTGAAATTCCGAGAATTCGTACTTATCAGTTAGCGTTTCTAGTACGCACCTCTTGGGACCGAAATACTTTTCTTACGTCTGTATTTTCGGAATCGTTTTTCTTATACTGTAATATTGTTTAGGTATCGGGAGCGCGCAAAGTATCGACTTCATCAGAAGTGTTAGGGAATTGTGACGCGAGGCTTCAATCGTGTGGCTGTCGATTTTTTCCATACAAAATTATTTAAGTCAAAGTCAAAGTCAAAGTTCCTTTATTTGCATAAATATGGTACAAAAGCTGGTAAAGTTCCGGGCGTTATCGTTTCTCACCCCCTAAATCAAGTCCGATTTGCACGATTTTTGAGTATGTTGTAGTTATTATGAAAAACTTGGTTTATACGTTTCCGTTCCTGTTTTATTATATTTTTTTTCTCCAAGAAATATTTTCTTGAAAAGGATTTTTTTTATTTTTTTCATAATACCTAGGTACAACATAATAATATTCAAAATTCGTAATAATCGAACTAGGTTTAAGGGGACAAGAAAATTTATCGCATTTTGTATGGAAATATTCAGCTTCTTAATCCTCCTTGAGAAAAAATTATGGTAACAAGCATTGGAAACCAAAAAGGATTTTCTGGATAGAAAAGACAAAATACAGGGTGTCCCATAAAACGACGTCGATCCGCCTAGGGCTGACAGAGCAGCTAAAAAGCTATCGTTTTACCCCTATATATTTTCAGTGATATTTACTAGTTTCGGAGATATTGATCATTTTAATCAGATTTCTTGGATTTTTTTAATTTCATAAATTTTCAGTGGTATGTTGCATAATTAGAATCATTGTGAATCAGCTAAGCTTTTAAACTTATTTTTCCGTTGTTTTTTTTAAGTAATCACTTAAAGTTTGTTTCTTCATACCAGGTGTCCTAGTGTTCGCTTTTCGCTTTGTATGGAAAAAACCACTATTATGTGATTTCTTAAAAATATATATATAGAAAAAACGTGCAGATAGGTCTAAAAACTTTGCTGATTCGTAATGATAATTAATTACTTATGTAAGATACCACTGAAAAACTTATGAAATAAAACATGAAATTAATGATTTTTCGTGATATGGACATAAGGGAAAATTACAAAAATTCCGATTAAATAGTTTGTTTATTCATACTAGGTGTCCTAGTGTTCGCTTTTCACTGTGATTTCTTAATTAAAAAAAAAAAACGGGCAAACATGTTGAAAAACTTTGCTGATTCGTAATGATTCTAATTACTTATGCAAGATACCACTGTAAAACAAATGAAATAAAACATAAAATAAATGATTTTTTTGATAATTATGGACATACCTAAGGGAAAATTACAAAAAATCCGATTAAAATGATCAATATCTCCGAAACTAGCAAAAAGCGCTGAATATTTTTAATGGTTAAATCGATAGCTTGTTAGCTGCTCTATCACCCATAGGCAGGTTGACGTCGGTTTATAGGACACCCTGTATAATAAGCCCCCTGTTGGAAAGTGGAATTTAACAATTTTTAGGTTATTATTATGGACTTGGTTCTCGTGCGGATGTCTTCATTTCGGATTAGATTACGCAGAGAAATCCCGAGGTAAGCCATTTGCATTTCTCTTCGAATATCAGTATAATTATTCTTGTTTTAATAAAATACAGCGGAACCCACACCTCAGTGTTGTACGACACACTACATATCAAATGCTGAGATGAACTTTAACCAGGTGCTCTAGAGAAGAGTTGTAGCAATATACGAGATATTGCAAATATAATATGACTTCAGAGACGACACATAAATGCACATGTTTTGCAAAATATGTTATTAAATAAAATATTATTACACATGCAAGACTTAGTTAAAATAGATTTTGATATGTTAGTTTTATTTTTGTGAAATAAGACGTTGGAGGTGCTTTTATGATAAATGTAACTTGGTAGAAAGTACATGTTTGAGCCGTTTGGAGTCGATACTTTAGGACCTCGATCACACCGTATTTTTAAAGATCTTTCAAAGCGCCTTGTCGACTCAACTCGTCACCAAAATGCTGGCCTTTACTTGGCACAAAGATTAGGCATTCCCACTCATCGTGGCAATACTGCCAGCATTTTGATAACAATGCCCACTGGTAGCGGTTTGTTAGATTACTGTAAGGTGAACGTACGAGTGCTCGAAATGCGAACAGAAAATATTTATTTGCGTCGTGATATTATGGTCAATTATACATCTACACAAAACATTTTCATGTGATTTGGGAGACGTGACCTTTAATTTTGTTAGTTGGAAATTGTTTTATATTGTGACGATATAGAAATTTCTCAAAATGATAAAAATAATTAGTCAATCGGATTGTACGAGTAAATGTCAGGTGCTTTTGCTGGCAGTCCTTTTCTTTATTTAAAAATTGGTGTGTGAAATATGAAAGCCACAAACATTTCTCATCGCTTAAATGAGGGGGTAACAAAACTGATGTTAATCTTATTTTATTTATCGCAAGTCAAAGTATGGGGACGAGTACTAGTACAGCGACGAGTACTAGTACTTCCACCTTAGTTTAAAGTAAGTTTGTAAGCTCATTCGTTTGTTTTTATTGTTTATTTTCCTTGCACCCAAACAATTTGAAAACGTAAATTAAACGTAACGATCGAAATAAATACAAATATAATTTTCTTTTATTTATAGTGTTTATACAATATTGGCGTAAGCACAAATACTCCAAACATCACAATTTTTAACGAACAAGCCTTGTCACACCGTCACTTGTGAACGAACTGTGTCGAGTGACATGTTATATGGCTAACATTTTTCAACCCGTCCAATTTCAGTTAGAACGGCAGTTATGAGTTGTGGAACGAAATAGTGAAACTGAAGTGACATATCACTGGGAGTCTGGGGTCAATCTCTTTGAGTAGCGATTCACTTGCAACGAAGTGTACATAGCGACTGTTTTCAGTGCTTATTTTGTGGTTTAAAATGCATTTTGTAGTGAGAAGTCTATACGGTACGAGTATGATGAAGCGTTTTTACTCTTCGAAGTCAACATTTGCGTCGATATCAGCGTATATTGGGGTTCCGTACCTAAAGGGTAGCCCAAAGAAACCCTATTGATATGCCTCCGCTATCCGTACGTCCGTCCTAACCTAACGCTGTTTTTTCATATTGTTTTATGTAACGGCGCATTTACTAACAAATTAAATTTTGTAGAGAAAATGAAATAAAGGCCTCCATACATGAATAGTACATTGTTGCAGAGGATAGAAAGTACTCGATTTTTGGACGAGTCATATAGAGGGCCGAAACGTAGTTGAGGCCCTCTAGTGTACGAGTCCATAAATTGCACTTTCTGCCGAGGCAGACATAGTGCTTTTCACAACTACTGAGAGGTTAATAAAATAAAAATTCATATTCAAAACTCAAATTTTAATTCATGTTAATGTGACATCACCGTAAATTAATAAACTAAAATGCGAGATGAAGATGTCAACTCTATATAAAATTGTATCTGTTTCGCCATATCTCCCATGTAATTTCATCTCTAGTGGTTCGAGATTAGGGACCAAGTTTGAATTACATTAAAAAAAAAACAAGGACATAGTTTTTAGTATGTGTATCTTTTAGCAAAAATACACCTAACATTTTACGACACAAAATGGTGTGTTCTGATTGGTCGATTTAAATTTTTAATATTAAGGAGCTATGGCACAAAAATTGATTAATTGATTTTCATTGGTTCTTAAAGTTAGACAACAATGTTCTCGACCAATCAGCAAAGACGCCGACAAAAACATTCTTGGTCTGTCCTTATAAGTGACGTTTTGTGACCCCAAACAAGACCATCTATGGCCATATTTCCGAGCAGTGTTGTGAAAAGATTTTTCGTTCAACGTATTTATTTTTTGTTGTATCGGTAAACGGTCAAACATACAAGAGTCAAATTTTGTATGATTATAGTACAAGCCCTGAAGAAAAACAACAAATACTTTTGAAGTTTGTACTAAACTTTACATTAGCTACTTTGTCACTACATGTAAAATCCTTTAATTGGTTTTGTGTTTCCTATTCCTGTTATATTATGTTTTATTTATAACTGTTGGATTTCCTACCAATAAATAAATAATAAATACAAAAACAACGTCAAACGTGAGTTGGTCTCGCGCTGAATCGATTGAATTCAAATCGAAATATAATATAATTACTGTGCGGCGGTACGGACTTCGACTCGCGCATGACCTGTTTTTTTGTTTCAACGAAAGGTGAAAACCTCGAATTACGTAAGCCAGGTCGAGGCCCTAGCCATAAGCCTTTAATACCCTTTAATAGCCCTTTTCTTTGTAATATTAAAATATTTGGATTAAGCTCGTAAATTCTCAAGTGGCGTGGAGTGTCTGTCGTTAAAATTAAATTATTACATTGGAAATTACATTTTTTAGTACTTTTTTAAGGTAAAAATTTAAATTTTATTGTTTTTCTGTCCATCTTTTAATAGATAACTGAAAAATAATTAGAAACACTAATTGCAGTGTTATGTGTTAATAAATAAAAGGCAAACCTGACTCACTGACTTATATATTAACGCGCAGCCGAAACTACTGTACAAAGAAACTTGAAATTTGGTACAGAGGTTCCTTTCATGATTTAAGTGAACACTTTATATTACTGATTTTTCGTAAATCGACCCCCAACGGGAAGAAATAGGGGGGGAGTAGCGGGAAACTAATTCTACGCGTACGAAGTCGCGGGCGTCCTCAAGTGTGTTTATAAATCGCTTAAAGGTCACCGGGATATTCCATTTTTAAATGCGGTATTACATTAAACGCATTAAAATTTGTAGTAATCATTGGCAGATGGTGCTGGTTTCATAGAATTATATTGGAATAAACCCTTTTAACCACGTGAAGGTATTGAAAAGTGGGTAATTATAGATAGATGATTATTTTATTTTGATCAATATTTTCCACGTAATAGTCGGGAACTCCCAAATACTCATTATGACTCTTCGGAATTATGTAGAGTACAGTCAACAGCATAAATAAATGATCATTTATATACCTTGTCACTTTAACGTCGTGTTTGAAATGTCATACAAAATTGTGAAACGATTGAAAGCGACAAGGTACATAAATGATCACTTATTTATGCTGTTGACTGTACCCCGTAATTGTCACTGTTTTCAAACTACTTGTACCTAAAAAAATGTGGTTAAAAAATAAACTAAGATAATAATTCTGCCGCACTAGCGATATTGGCAGTAAGTTAGTATGGGAAGAATTTTACAACATTACAAATTAGAGGTATACTCTCAAGAAAAATACTAAGGCTCTGTACATAAATGTAATTCTCAAAAGAAAATACAAGCTAGAAATAATGGTAATGGTAACGTTTGTTACATAATAAGAGTAAGTTGGTTAAGAAAATGTTAGAAATAAAAGAAATAGCAGTTCAACATTATTTAAACCACAAATAAGATGAACATTTACATTTTCCACAAGTCACACTTGAAACAGGAATTTAATTTGAGACTTAGTTTTGCGTATAAATATCCTTTACACTAGAAGCGAAAAACTTGTTGCGTAAGTTCTAAGCACGTTTCTCAAGTTCGTACTTAAGTTTCAGCTGAACGTTGTAAATGTACAATTGAGCTACGTTTCAGGTTGACCTTAATTTAACTACAAGTTGAAGTCAGATGTAGCCTACATTTCAAGTTGAAGTCCCATCGTATGTTTGTGAGTTGTACATGCAAATTAAAATTACTGAGCTTAGAGTTACATTCGTACCTATGATAAAACGAAGAGAATTTGCTTACTTAGGTTACATACTTAAAACTAACAATACAAGCTCCTCCAAACTATGACGATGAAAAAATTGCCAGCGAACAGTTGGAAGGTGCAAGATGCCATGACTCCGGAACGTCAGAAAATAAACTGACATTTAAATAGTGAAACAACTGTTGGAATTCGCTCTGGCCAACCCGGTTTGAAAGAGCTAACTTCTTTAGTAAATGAAGAGGTACTAAAAAGACTTACTCTGACGGACAACCTCGATTACTATTCGCGTTCATATTTAGTTTAGAACCAGAGGCCAACTGTTTTCTGGATAACTCTAAAAGTCGTAAATCACCTTTTAATTGGCATTGTAACGTCTTTTTGCAAATCAGCCGCTGATTATTTGTAAACTGCATAATATTTATAAAACTTTTGAAACTTCAGTATGGATCTTACGCATAGATTTTATTACTTATATTTATTTAAAATACAAAGAAAGAAATAGAAATAGATTTATAACGCAATAAGAAAACAAAATTAACAGTATACTAACATTTCGAGTATCAAATAATGTCAGCATGATGTACACGATGACACAATGACACAATGATGTACATGATGTGATGTGATGATATGGCGAACCACGACCCACGACGCTGTTTTTCAGTGGCCACTATTTCAATGACTGTCACGAATACCAGTGTACCAACATAAAACAAAAAAAATACAAAATTCCAAACAAATATTAGGTATTTAAAGACACATTTTTTTTTCCTCTTATGCTTTAAATTAGGAAAATCCATTCTGAGTGTACCCCTAGGACATCCAAGGAATATTTCCTCAATTTTCCAGACTCTCGGTCCAACAGTTTAGGCTATAATATGTTGTTTGTCAGTGAGTCAGTCATAGGACGTAAACTATGGCTCACAGGTAAAACTTCATTTAATTAAGATTAAATTAAATAAACGTTTAAATGTGACAACTATGATCCGCAACTTGGATATGGAGGCTTTTAAATGCCTGGCAAAGGGACAGTCCCAGCCTACTGGCAATCACACCAAGGTCGCTGTTGGCGCAATTCTGTACACGCTGCACTATCGCTTGAGCATGACGGCGTGGTCACCGTCCACGCTTACCTCCGCGAACGTGCCTAAAGCACTGCAGTACTTAGGTGATTACCGGTACTTACGGGGCCGAAATGTGGACACTCACGGCTCAACTGGTCCATCAGTTTTTAGTCGCTTAGCTCGCTTTGGAAAGGTCTATGCTTGGAGTCTCACTAAATGATCACATTAAAGTGATGTGATCCGACAGAGAACCAAAGTAAGCAACATAGCCCGCCGAATTAGAAAGCTCTACTACTCTCACGGACAAAATTAAAAGAAGAAAAAAGCGTCGCTTTTATTTTAATGTAATTTTTTCAACAGATTATTTTGTATTATTACAGTAAAATAAAATTAATTCAAAACAATTGACTACTCCTTTAAGTATGCTGTATTTTTGTGATAATATTTTTTGTTTTTGTTTTCTTTAATGTGTAGGTATTTTTAACAATTATAACAATAAATGCTCGTTTTTGCAAAAAAACAATTAATGTAGCATATAGTGAAACCAAAGGGAAAAACAAATGAATTATAAGAACACTATTTAAAACATCCATTTTAAGGTAGGTAATAATAATAACCATTTAATGTATATGGCCAAAGCTGTTATATCTGACTAACAACATATAAAATATTAGTCTAGTTGTTTTTTTGCGTTCCTCTAAATTTGTCCCTAAGTGTATGTAACGCCAGGTGCACCGGTCTGAACATACAACTTGCACGTTCGTCGGTTTCCTGTTTTTGATTTGTATGTATGTATGTATGTAAACACTTTATTGTACAAACAAAAGAAATAACAATTATATTGATTTGGCCTATATTGTAACTATTTTCAATCTTTGTCACTAGGGTTATGGAACCAGTGATGGACAAGGCACCAATAATAGACACTTGATTCTAATTTTACTGAAGATAAGAGTTATTCATGAAACAAATGAATACCCTTATCTTCAGTAAAATTAGAATCAAGTGTCCATTATTGGTGCCTTGTCCACTACTGGAGCCTGTCTGCTATAGTGTCCACTATTGGTGCCGTCACCCTACATCTTCTTTCAACCCACATCGTTCTCGGATCCCTCTGTGTTTAATGCCCTCAAAATGTATCAAGTGTCTTAAATCTAGTCATCCCTGTCAGTAAAAGATCATTTTAAGTAAAGACTAATCGGCTTTCTCATCAGATCTCGTATTGGGAATACAGTATAAATTCAAAATATAAATTTATCAAGAGTTTCATGAAAGTGTAATCACGCAGAACATTAGAATAATATAATTCATCATAACTTTCACCCGAAAACTTCGCTAAGCACTCCGTCAAACTTGTAAAAAGTTCTTTAAGGCGACTTTATTCTGAGAGCCTTAAAATGGTTATTATGTTCTTCGATAAAGGAGATTATTTCTTTTAGTACCTGCTGAGCGTAATTGAAGTATCGTGCTCAAACGATTTAATTCATTAATTGGTAGCCATTAGCAAACAGTTGAATGACTCTTAACATAATTAAAATTCACAGTACTTAAGCTCGATTTAAATTTAAATTTATATTATAATATACTAGCGACCCGCTCTCGCTTCGCTTCGGTTTATGTGAGTTCTCTGTAACACCCGTACAACATCCAGAATTTTTTATACATGAAACCTTCCTCTTGAATCACTCTATCTATTGCTGAAAATTGCATTAAAATCCGTTGAGTAGTTTAAAAGATCTAAGCGAACAGACAGCGGGAGCGACTTCATTTTATACTACGTAAAGAATATTAGGAGAACGTTATAAAGATAATCCACATATCACAATGTTGAACTGTGGTGGGTTCTAATGTCATGCTTAAAACTTTATCAGTTTATCTATAATCGACCAAGAAACTCGTTCACCATTTTTCGTCTCTATTTGTATCACGTTAAAGTTCCAAAGTGTCAAAACTTTCACGATCGACTATCATATCGTTCTATAAATTTTCCGACACAAGACCACATTAAAGTATAAACAAGTATAAAATAAAATTGTTGTTGCATTGGATCGCAGAAAAGCAAAACCTGGCCTCATTTCTCATTTATATGGCCTGTAAATACATTAAATCTATGAAAAGCCAACGATCAAAACCAAATCAAAAAGCTTTATTGCCCGTAAAATTCTTATATCGGCTGAATGAGCGACTAAGTGAATGGCTCGAACCGTTCTTTTGAACGCAAGGAATGAGATTGACGGTGCATTTAATCTTGCTTTTAAATATAGAATTTTAGAAAACGTGCGATGGTATTACGAAGGTTTTATGTTAGTTAATGAGGTTCTTAGCGATAGACCGTTATTTTTTTGCCTATTTAAATGTGTCAAGTTAAGTACCAATGGTAGGCGGTATGAAATGTAGAGCAACTAGAGTGTTCGCGTTAAGAAACCAGGCAAGAGCATGTCGGACCGTGCTCAGTGTAGGGTTAGGGTTAAAAATTATCTCGAAAAACAAGAAGTATAAACTAATTTTCTATTTAAAATTATTTTTCTTAGATGATAGAAAGTTGCCTGTATCTCAAGAAGTACTCGTAATCAAGTCTGCGTGGTCGATAGTTTTTTTTTATTATTTTTATTTGTTTCCATTTAAAATATTTTTCTGATTTTTTGTATTTGTAGTCTTGACTTGAAAATGGCACTTTTAGAGTAAATATATCCTGAACGGACCCCGAAACCTAAATTTGGTTTTTGAATAGCTGTTTAATCATAATAATGTGTCACACCAGGTTGTACAGAAAAAAAAACCCAAACTTTAGCTTTGTGAATTTGATTGTTTCTGCGAAAAACTGAGTGTGACAGATAGGCAGATGGACATGACGAAACTATAAGACGAATGCATTTAGTTTTGCGAGGTGATGGATGACAGGTAGTCTAGTATTTACGAAGTGATATACCTACCTTTAAGTTCAAAAAAAATATGCTTAAAGTCGTCAATGTCATTAGAGATGTCAAGTCATTTGTAACTTATAGGGAACTCAACCTTATTGCTGTATGTCAGATTGACTTTGGACCTAAGGTGGGTCACAAATTTAAGTCTTTGTCTGTAATTACATTACTTTTGATTTAAGTTTCACAGTGTATTAGTGTAGAACTGTAATGCTGTGTAAATTTATAATAAATGAATAAGGATTCATAGTTAGACTTCGAAACCCTAAGACGAAGATCTTAAGGCTCTGTACAATCTCTTTTATTTTTTTATAAATATTTCCACAGATTTTTATAATTTCTCTTCCAAAGATTTAGCTTTAAGATATGAGAATGTATCTAAAATATATATATAAATGAGTTTTGAGAATGCTAATGTGTTTGGGTTTCAAATCCCGCTTGCCGCCAACCAATAGCGTCACTGGTAGATGACGTGATAAGAAGAGTCACGTGATCTACCAGTGACGCGATTGGTTTAAAAACGAAACGAATGGCTACGCTTGTTAGCGTAGTGCATCTCAGGTGGCCTGTGTGCTCTTCTTCACCTGACCATAAAATGCCTGGTTTTTTTTTGTGCAGCAGTAAACTGATGATGATGAAGATGATTATTCTGACTCCCATCCGATCACTTATTTTCTAAGTTAACGTTAACACAAAAGATCAAGTCCCGAGCCTGTTTCGCAAAAACATTATACCTTTTTTAATTCGTAAAATCCCTTTCGCCGTAATGGCCGACAAAAGACCGTTGTGCTTTTGAAAACGGTTCATTTGGGTAAAACGCTTTTATGATTTTTGCTGAAAGAAACGTTTTCTAAATATTCTCAAAGGTTTTTTTAATGTTTTATCAATATTTCGTTACATTTAATCTCTGAAACATCATAGGAAGCGTTGAAATTGACCGTACTCGTTTATGAAGATTGTTTTTTTTTTTCGCGTCTTATTTTTCTTAGAATTGATTTTAAGACACGTGTTTGTAAGCATATAAATGTATTTATGAAGATTGTGTTTTTGTTCGTGTCTTTTCTTTCTTAGAATTGATTTTATTTAAGTCGCGTGCTTTTAAGCAAGCTTATAAATGTATTTAAGTAAGAAACACTTAAATTAAAGTAACAACCTTCACTAAATATTTATTACTAAAGCAATCGATTAAAAGCGATCTATATCTTGGTCCCTAAGGTCTACAATGGTATCCCCGATTACATAAAATTGCATAGGTATTACTAATTTGTTTTGCAATCAAATTGTACTAACCAAGCTTTCTTTTCAGGTGAAAACCCAGCGGCCATGCAGTCTTCATCGCCGAGTTATATCCTTGGCCAGAGCGTCATATTACCAGCTCTAACGCTTCTAAATCTCTCTCTACGGTGACAATCATTAGTTTAACCGCTATACTTAGCTAACTCTACCCTAATTCTATGTAGTTACGATTCGTTTTTGCGTGAATCAAGTCAGACAGCTCTGCTCATTAGGCTGACAACGGAGTAAAGCGTATGCAGATATGTTTTTATTGTGGTTCTAAGCTTGTTAATTAAACCATTTGTACGTAATGACGCCATTTTGAGACTGACTGACTATGACTTCGGGATTGGTGTTAAACACGTTGACTTGCATTATGGCCGTGTTTTGTAATGTACCTACTACATTTTGTAAAGCTTTAGCGTTGCGTAATCTCGTTGACATTTAAAATGGCCGTGGCGTTGTTTTTTTTTTTAAAGTAGGTTTTTAATAAAATTTATATCGTTTGTTTGGATCACTCCAGTAAGGCTACATATATTGTATTTTGAACACGTCGAGATCGTCGATCGTCGAAATAGAAATCGTAAACACATTGCCAGGCTGGCGAAAAATCTGAAAAGAGTGCTTGTAGTATTGCGTATAACCTTGCGATTTCTATTTTCGGCAACGTCTATTTGGAGGCAATTTGTCTATTATCTACTGATGCGATAAATCCAGAGCACACTCACTCGGAATATAAACGAATATAAATTTGCGAAAGTAGGTAATAAAATATCATATGAACGACAATTCGACAACTCTTTGCACTGGTATTAGTAATATATATATTTTTGCAATGTTTTTAATGTATGTGTCTTTACTTTAATTACTGTTATTGAACTTTTGATTCACGCAAAAACACTTTTCGACATGATTTGTATGCAAATAGATGTAAGTGTTTTTTTTACTATGTCCATGTAAAAATGTCATCTTATCTTTAGAATTATCTATGTGAGTGTTAATACACTATGTTTTTATAAAGCAGGGAGGAAAACTGAGTTCTGAAAGATAAGTTTTAGACGAGTTTTACCAATATTTATTTGACAAACGTTTGAGAAACTTCCTCAATGTTGAATTAAAAGATCATGGGACTCAAATCGCCGTATATCTATAGTTGCGGCAAGATGTTAATGACAAATATGACAGCTGTCATGACAAAATCATTTAATTTTTAACCTTGTGTGTTACGTAGTTATGACATAGCTATTCAGTTCATTTTAAGGCGAGTGTAAACGACAGAGCTAAAGATGTTACATGGTTCTGTCCCTTTCTCTCAACGTAAACTGAACTGCATAGCTATGTCATAATAACACCCCTGGCATGGTTTGCTGTACCTAGGGATTGACTTCATATTTTGCCACTAGTACAGGATACATAGAAGACCAAACGATAGCACGATGTCTTCGTCTATATACACATTTTGACATGAAAGGTCACGGCCCACCTAGTATCAAAATAATACCCAGGGAGTACAGAAATGAAATAGGGCGGGAATTAAAGATAAATATGTATACTTTATAATGGTATATGTCGCATTAGTAATTATAAAAGAAGAAATAATTAAACGATTATTAGGGATTTCATATACCTACCTAATCAAAGATATATTAATAGCCAGTCTTCTTTGCACTGTTACATGTTACCTCCATGGTATTTTTAAAACTATTTACTTAAAATAAAACGTGGGTCATAAATGCAAAATTTACCACCAATTTGGTTTATGTACGGAAACATTTTTTGACCGGGTAGGATTATGGGCCAAGATCTTTCACCAAGGTTTGCTCCTGTATAGCATGGAATAAAAGAATTTGTAAAACGAGGTACTGTAGGAGATTTGATCTATTTTTGCCCAAACCAGTTGCCATTTAAAAATACTAATGTTACATGTTACCATACCACATCAAACTTTTTTTTGCCGTGCTGTACGCATAGTCTTCTAGTGCCTAATAAATATCTAGATTTGAACCAATGAGATATAATTTCTCACCATCACAATTAAAGCACTCGGATTAAGTTAGACAAATTTAATGAGTTACTTATACGGGAAGTTTATTTACGTATTATCGTCAAGGACAGCCTACCATGTTTCAGACTCGTTAGGAATCCGTCAGGGGAGCGACGAGTTGAAAAAAACATATTAGCCGTTTCTGATGATAAGGGTCGTAACACCAGCGTTTTGCGGCTAAACTGATGCTCACGTAGTCACATCGACCGGTCGCTTCACTATAAATACGTTCGCTAAACGCTAGTGTCAAAAAGGTCTTAAGAGGATTGTGATAATGATAAGCGACGCTTTAATCACATAGGTGTCAAATTTTATTATATAAATTAATTTTCGCGCGGCAACTGTTCTCGTCCCCTAAATCAAGTTAGATTTCCACGACTTTGATTATGTTGTAGTTAAGAAAATCTAGATTTGTACGTTACCATTTGTTTTTTTGTATCTGGGCGTTTTCCAAAAAAAGTTTATATTAACTTTTTTTCCAGAATTCGTTTTTTTTTTGGTTTTTGTTACTCAGAATCGTTAAATACTATCGATCCTCATACAAGAAAAAAAGTGTCCCAGATTTTTCTATGTAAGTTTTTTCTTCCAGTGCGTCACGACCATATAAATAAAAAAAAACTGCATACAAAAATGTGACGATGTGGAATGGAATATTTGGGGCACTTTTTTTCTTGTATGAGGATCGATAGTATCAACGATTCTGAGTAAGAAAAACCAAAAAAAAAACGAATTCCTGGAAAAAAAAGTTCATGTACACTTTTTTTTGGAAAACGTACATCTATCGAAGAAATATTTACTTGGAAAAAAAAACGTATAGACATAGTTTTTCATATCAAAACATACAAAAAAATCGAATAAATCGGAGTATTTTTAAAGGGAGAGAAAATTTACCGCATTTTGTACGAAAATTTCTCACCTCAGAATCCTCTTAATACGTAAGTTAACTTTAAAAATGTCTAACTTGAATATGCGTCCAATTTAAACCTATGATCTCTAAAATTCAACGTAATCATTATATTAATAAATATGTAAAACCTATCCATGTTAGACGTGAATGAGTTTGACGTTTTTCAACGTATTTTTTATTACAAATAAGTTTGGAAATTACATTTTCCTAGTGTACAATCAGCATCATAAATAGCCATGTTATTAAACTGCTAGGCATTGGCTTTTAAAGCGAGAAAATACTGAAGTGAAAAATCTGTCTCCATTTTAATTGGAAAAGATGTAAACAAAATTAGTTTTGTTTGACACATAACCTCAAATATTCAACAAAAGGGTTTATTTTAAATAACATAGTTAAATGTTATTTAATCTTAAACTTAATTAAGTATAAAAGTAATGATCAAGTGTATTATAAATAATTAATAACAAAGACATCTTACTTAATATTTATAAAAATATGTAATTATCGAGTAACAATGAGAATCAGATTCATTAGGTTTTGTTTATTATAGTTTCCAATTTCAATTGACACAGACTACAGCTATTTGATGCTGACTGTACATAGTCTCACGATTATTATTTTTGTCGTTTTTCCAACAAGTGTACATTCACTATAAAACCGTTGTAAATAATATAAATTATGTATGTGATATAAGTAATCGTTGTTAAATTGTAAATACCTACATTGTATTAAGCGTAAGATGCCACGTATCTAATAAAAACATGTTCATTTTTATCATGTTTTATTTTTTTACTAAAACAAATCTGCTCTCTGATAAAAATAAAATCCCCACTATATTCATTCGCCTAAACTAAAAAAAACCACCTAGCCCTATAAGGTGAAAACAAAAGTTCATCAAAGGTTAAAATAACCAGCCAGTGAAACTTTATTAATTTTAGAAATTTAGAAAATCTCTTCCTTTATTTTATTTAACCTCTTGACAGTGTAGTGATACCATAAAACGCAAATTAATGCGATGGGTAAAATAAAATCAATAATAAAATATAGAGATTTTCTAATAACACTCCCACGCTTTAGTTAGAGGTGCTGTCAAGTCGTAGGTAGAAAACCCTAATTTTTTGATATGTTATTCGAATAACATTGCAAAATTAAGGCTGATTCGAAGTATTTTCGGCCATTACGCTCTGTCGACCGGTTGACGGCAATTTGGTCAACTTTCCATTCTATATTTCATGCAAGTAGTCCCCAGTCAGGTACAAAGGTGCTTTTACTGTTAACACACCCGTAGAAACATCATAAGCACTTGTTTTTATTGGTCGTGGCGAACAGAAAGTCGCTTGATTGACCAAGAAACTCATTTACCACTTTGCCACTGTATTTAAAGAAATAGGTACAGTCGCAAAGTGGAAAATGAGTTTCTTGGTCGCCTATACACTGTGACAGCGATGTTTCAACTATACAGATGGACACAGTCGCCGGCGACCAGTGAACAAGTTGTGACAGCGCGTAAAATGAGGGGTAAGTAGGGTAAATTGGTCATTAGGTATCAGAAATTAAACCATTTTTGAGTAGAATTTTTTTATGGTTGCGTACATTAAAAGGAATAAGAAATCCTTATAGGATCATTTCGTTGTCTGTTTTCTCAAGAACGCGTGGTGTTATAAAGTTGAAATTAATATCAACCACTCCAATGTGCAAATCAACGTAATCAAAAGATACTTACAGCCGTTTATGCGGCATATTTTAACACTTGCAAGGAGATTAACTCCTTTAGGGTACTTCCCGTTGATCTAGAATCATGAAATGAAGTAGGAAGTAATGTCTTATAGCACAAGGTTAAAATCTGAAAACCGTAAATTTTTAGTTACATCACAAACAAATAATAAAGGTTCCCAATTTATCTCCTCACACAGCAGAGAACATTTTTTAGACTCGATGTCCGCGATGAACGAACTATTTACATACCTACAAGTTTGTACGGAACCGTCGGGGGCAAGTCTGAGTCAAAATTGGCGGGGTTTTTATTGTTATTAGGTATAAAGGGGGTATTTTGCGACATTTACCAACCGCAAAATTTAACAAAAAGTTTGAAATCCTAAAGTTGTACCTAACAATTGTTGACATTTTCGGTATGCAACCTGCCCAGCGCTCCTGCTCCAAATTCTAAAAAAAACCTTCTCATTTCCATTCTCGATTCATAGCTCTTTGTATTGCCTTATCCACTCCTTACGGCATCCGTAATATCAACCGAATTTAATCAAAATTCACAATAAACGGTACTCCTTCTTTAAGTTCCCGTTATGAAATTCCGGAACGCCTTTGTCAATATTTTGAACCTGGGCTGTTATTCTCTGAAGATGTCGATGTCGAGTTCACTGACTAGACTAACTTAACCCATGATAACGTCATAAACGGTAACCCATCATTTTACCGAATTTCACTTCATCGAATTGTATCTTTTCATCGAATTTTATTTCATTCAACGCTTTTTTCTGCTGAAACCATGATTGATGTTTTCAGGGGGTCTATATTGGATGGCATAATGATTGTTTGTCCTAACAATTGTTTGGTCGAAAACGATTTTTACAATTTTAAACCGTATTTTTTATAATTGTTATAAAAAACTAACCTAACCTAACTTTACTAAACTACACAATAGATGTTTATTAAATTCTGTAAATATCAGTCTAAAGGGGTTAGACCAAATGATTTTCGACCAAACAATCGTTAGGACAAACAATCATTATGGCATACGGGCTTCCGTTTTCAGAATGCCTTAAACATGAATTATGTAGATTAGGTGAGGCAAGACATGCGACTTCCAAAGAAAATTAACTCATGCGGCGACAAATGCCTTTCGATAAAATTCTGCGAAATAATACATTTGTTGAAAGGTCTATCGATAAAACAATAAGTAGTTACCCATCATAAAAACATGTAGACTTTAGTTTTTGAACGTCACGTCACTAAATATTTTAATAGTACCAATAGGTTGGCCTTTTATGTAGCTGAACACTTTAGTCCTTTGTCACTTTAACTTCATCTTCCAAACTACTGCACTAATTAGTCAAAGGGGTGTCATTCGCGATCCATAATATCGTTTGTCCTAAAGTCATATCCCATTGCACGTTTGCCCTAAGTAATGTTTGGCTTAACATAGACAAATAATCATTATGACTAACCATATTACAGAATTCAAATATAGGACAAAAGACATTATGGATCCCAATATAGGTTTATATCCAGTTGAGTCAAAGGCTGAAAAGCGATAAGGTACAAAATCGTGCAGCTTCTTATAAGACCTACTGTAGCTACGTAAGGCTCAAAAACGATCATTTAGTTATTACATAAATAGAATCACAATTACAATTTTTTTTCAATGAGTGATATTTCAGGCGAATTTTGGGAATGGCAATTATTATAAATATAATCATTTCCCGGTAATACTTACTTACTCCATTTATTTATTCACGAGGGATTCCTATTCTGTTTATTCTGGTTATTCTGGTCTTCATGGTTCCCCTATGAAATCCCTAATCGTCATTTGACCTAATGCATCGTTTATCCTAAAGCCATTTCAGCTTAAATTTTAAAACTTTTTAGTGTTGTTATAATACAAACCTAACCTAACCGAACCGCAGATATAATTGGAAAACTTAAAACGTTGTCTGACTCATCTGAAAACCAGTTTAGGGCAAATGAAAATTCGGACAAACGATGTGTTAGGACAAACGTTGTTAGGGATTCCGAGGGACACCCATGTGAGTTGTGTAGGTAAAAACGAGGAAATCTATAAATAAAATTAAAGACTTAAAGACAACGCACAGCCATTGAAATCTGTATGAAATATTTGGGTCTTCATTGTGCCGTAATTTTTTATTTTGAGTCACACTGTGTTTTTAGTCATAATTACCGCACTCATAACGTATTTTTTTAACGAAACTGACGCCATTTTAGGTTTTTAATGAATCAAACATAGCCTTAACTAAAATATCTAAACGTTAGATCTATTAGAAATTCTAAAACAATACAGTTTCAGCGGTATAACAATTATGACTATCATAAAATTATCCCAACAATGACCATATCACCAAAACAAATTATGGGAAAAGACGGGCTCCCGGAATATTTATTCAGGCGTATAAATAGGTACTATTTAATGAATTCAAACAAATATTAATAAAGACTGAACCTTTTTCACGTATGGCAACATAATTATAATTATTTTTTAATTAAATATTTGAATTTGGTTTTTTATCTGCTTCTTATTTATGTATGAAAACAATTAACTCATTTCTAATTCAATATTTGAAGTTTTTACATAACTTATTCAATATTTGTGCATATTTCGTTTTCGAACTTAAGTCCGGTAGTATTAAGACGGACAGAGTATCAGAAGCCCTAGCTAAGATGCATTTTACTCTAACTAAACAAAAATAAATAAATATCAGGGGACACCAATTGACCCAGTCCCAAACTAAGCTCTAGGCTTGTACTATGGGTACTAGACAACGATATAAATACTTATATGGAGAAACATATATGTACTTAAATACATAATAAAACATGCATAACTCAGACACAAAATTCGCGCTCGTCACACAAATATCTGCCCTTACCGGAATTTGAACTCAGGACCGCTAGCTCCATAGGCAGGGTCACTAACGACTAGGCCAACGCATCGTCAAACTAGCGTTTCTATTCGATTGATTTAAAAACGAAACGAATAGAAACGCTAATTAGCGTAATGCATTTTGGCCAGGGCCTCAGGGCCTCCTTTCTAATTACTTGACAGTAATAGCGGCAGAAAAAAAAACAATATAGTCAAAGGCAATATGGTTTGCAATAGGGTTTCGTTTTGACCTTAAAGCAAGAAACCCTAAAAATACCAGACCTTTTACTAGCAGCCCTTTTTTCACACAAATAAAATGGATTTAAAGCATTAAGGCATGGTTAAAATATAGGTCTTTAATACATTTTACACATGTAACAATCACATTATAAGTGTACACATACACAACCATGTTACGAAGCCTGTGGTGCACTTAGCACCTGTCGCCGCGCATATTTATCACCCCCAAATGGAATTAGGGAGGGTAGAATCAGGTAATGTTGGATTGGGGACAAATTGGTGTTCGGTGGGGACTCTAAGATGTATGTTGTGGGTGGTTTACGTCATAGGTAAATAATATTTACCTACGCTTCAGGTAAACTACCTTTGAACTGCCGCTGTCTAAAATATGAGACCGAATTTCCAGCTCATTTCGCTACGGTCCGCCGTATAATTAGCTGCACATAGTGTTTTGTCACTTTAACCCTATGTTTGAACTGCGCACTAATCTGTCGAACGCGTTTAGGCGACAAGGTACAAAGTGTGCAGGACAGTTTATGTTCAGTAGGATTGTCCGTCAGAATCCCTAATAACGTTTGTTGTAACGCATCCTGTGTCCGAATTATTGTTTGTCATAAACCAGTTTTCATTTATGTCAGATAACTTTTAAGTTTTCTAAAATACCTGTAGTTAGGGTAGGTTAAGGTTGTGTTATAACAAAGGTAAAAAACCAAAATTCAGGTGGAGATGGCTTTGGGATATACGAAAATTCGGACAAACGATACATTAGGACAATTGACGATTAGAGATTCCATAATACAGATGGTTATGACTGCAAAATTGACAGGCGAAATTTGAACCGACAGACAACAGAAATTTTGTTGAAACAATAAATCTGCAGCACACATTACAATGAAGGCTTATTTCAGACATTATTACAAATCATGGGCCAATTACGCATTTTCAATATTATAGCAAAAGCTTTAAAAATACACCAAACGTTACGGAAACCTTAAATGTAATAACAAGAAGCAAGAATATATAATACAAAATTACAAAGTTGAATTGGAATTTAGAATTTGAGGAAAATAAAGTAACGAACCAAAAGGAGTTCAGGGTGTTTTAAATGATTGTTTGTTATTTAAAGATCCCGAGGGAATAAACATAATCAAAATCTACACGGACGCAGTCGTGGGCAGAAGCTAGTATACTGTATACTTACAGTAAACTTCTTGACAGACAGTTAAAACCATATTTAGTACGGTGTACGGTTGAAAGGAGGAGCAAAAAGAATTGTGTGCCTACGTGTACTATCGCGATCGTTAATTTGTGACCCATTTCAAGAAAAATAGGCTTGAAGTCGTCAATGTCATTAGAGATGCCAAATCATTTGTAACTTAAAGGAGACTCAACCTTATTGTTGTAGAATATCAGAATGACTTTGGACCTAAGGTACTGTACCCGCTTATAGTCGTAAAAAAGATAAAAGATGTTTATTCAGTAAGTAGGCCGCACGGGCACTTTTACACGTCAAAAATCTACCAGCGCTGAAGTGTCATCTTATGGCCGAACTCTATATTCAAACCGTGGATAGATAGCCTTACATCGGATTTTGACAAATGTTGTATGGGCAAATGTCAAATTTTAACCCGAATTAAGCCTTATCTGGGGACTTGACAGAAGCGCGTGGAGCTTCTGCTTGTGCCCCCATGTGCTTCTGTTTAGTCCATTTGAGAAAATTCTCTTTTACCGAACAATTGTCTTCGCGTGTGATATCCATGGACTTATTTCTCTAATAAGTCCATGGGAGTGTCTATAAATAACTCGACATTGGCGAAATACACCCAAGCCATTAATTAAGAATAGAATAGACGCCTTATCTGTCCACGGTTTGAAGATAGGTTTCGGTCGTTAGAGTTAGGAATTTTGGTGGCATATCGTGGTCCTAGAATCCATGGAGTCGCTATTTCCTAATTATTACAAACATATTACAGTTTGGTCGTTTTAAGAGGGCCGATTTGACAGCTGTCAACTCAGTACAAAATATGCGTTTGAGGTTATATTTTATACTGCGTTGACAGCTGTCAAATCGGCCCTCTTAGAACGACCAAACTGTACTTTGATTTTGACCTTCAGTACATACATACATAAACTCACGCCTTCGTTCCCAGAGTGGGGTAGGCAGAGCTACAGAATTACCAACAGCTCTAAAAACTTGTTGATAATTCTATAACATTATGGCGTTGTATAAAAGCGTTTTCGGAGAAGCGGTTTTACGTGCGTTTGCTTCAAAGCGTTACTTGCGGAGGAGCCCGCGGATGGCATCGCCGCGTTGCACGCAGCGTCGCACGCGTCAATAACGGCTTTTCCCGCCACAGCGCCCGCAGCGGGGCCGGCGGCGGAACCTTCTGACAGTCTCGTGCTCCGCCGCCCGCTCCGCTACACGCTCGAGAGTCCGCCGCGGATGTAGCGGACACCGCTACTCTCTACGCCCCGCATCACACGCCGCATCACGCGCCGCATCACGCCCCGCATCTTTATAAACAACACCGTACATTGCCATATGTTTGTGTTTGCGCGTGTGATGACGTAAACGAGCCCTTAATCAGTTAAAATAAATTTTGGTACAGAGGATATCTCCTACCTACCTAGAGGTTATTTCGCTACAATCAAGGAAGCCTGAACATTCATCGTAAAGCATCATCAAATCACGAACACACGACTTACGAACAAAACAGGCTAAACAAAAGCCTGTAAAAATGCCTTTAAATCCTAAACAGCAACAATGGTGTCTTAATAATACAGAATGCCAGTAAACCCGTGTTAAGTAAACTGTTCGCCCTTCATTACGGTTCCGGATATGAAGGAACCCTTCCGCTGCGGGTGGCAAATGTGATCCGACAGAGGTTAAACACGCCATGTTCAGGGTTAAACAGATGCTGGTGAAAATTTATCAAAAACAACGAAAACACGATGGGTTTCATAAGTGTGGATCTCCTTTTTAATTTATTTTATTTTTATACCGGCAATAGAAATACGGTATCTCCTTGTTTTTTACCGACACTCACTTCATCAAATGTATTATTTCACCGAATTTCACTTCATCGATAGTTATTATCTGCTGACGCCGTTGTTTTCAGGTTATCTGAAATAATAAATACATAGAGTTAAGATTATACTTGTGACTTTCACAAAATGTTAACTCCTGCGCCTATAAAAGCCTGTAGATTAAATGAAAATTCAGTGAAGTGATACGTTCTATGAAATGAGATTCTGCAAACTTAAAATGCACATTTTCTGTCTACTATCACGGTTCATGAAATGTATGAAATTAACATAAGAACTCGACGCGACCATGCAGCAGCTTATCAATCCTATATCTATTTTCGATAACGATAACGTTCGTAGAATATACGGACACGGACTTTAATTGATGAACCGCTATAGAACCTTGTCGCACAAAACCAACGATAAATTCCTATGTAATTTCTACCTTGTCACTTGACGACGTCATTATGACAAGGTTCTATGGCGCGTGAATATGTAAAGTCCTTGATGGTACCGTTATTTAGTCTAGGGCCACATGAACAGAAACAAATGAGTGGCAACTAATATCTGA
This sequence comes from Acleris literana, assembly GCA_946894065.1. Taxonomy (NCBI): domain Eukaryota; kingdom Metazoa; phylum Arthropoda; class Insecta; order Lepidoptera; family Tortricidae; genus Acleris; species Acleris literana. The sequence continues at coordinate 9,319,212 of OX335692.1, forward strand.
CAATCGGTGTAAAAATCAATCATCCAAATTTTACCTTGATTGCGAAATCTCCAAATTGTAATCTTTAGGATCAATTAATTCTGAACTCGGGTTTGAGTAAGTACTTCGATTCCTCTTCAAACGGGATCAACGGAGTCGGCTCCTTATAAAACGAGATTATTTTTCCAATAGAATTTGTATAGCTTTATGCCAAATGATTTAAATGTGGTAATAGTTTTAAAGTTATCCCTTCCAGCACTTAAAAAATACTTAAAAAAGTCGTTATGTCTAAGGCGTACTTACTATAGGGTCGAGGACTATCTAACAGACAAAAATACTTGGCCTAATCCCGAAACTTAGTCATTAATAATTTGTGCAAATGCAAAAGTCGTATCTTGTCTAGGGGACACCGTTGATGACATATCGAAACTTTTATGCGGTCGTCTTGTACTTTTTCTTTTTTCTTTTTCTCCCTCTACCTCTCTCGTATTATTTTTGACATGTTTTCCTGCTGAACACGCATGATATTTCATATTATATTTAATTTAATATTTATAGCTTTATAATGTATAATGCTAGACTAAATAGTATCACTGTAGTATGAAATATCACTATAATGATTTACTGCTGAGTTTCTTGCTTTCTTCTCAGCAGTGGTCTCCTCTTGGGAAGCGCTGGTAGATTATTGACGTCTAAAAGTGCCCGAGTGACCGTCTTACTGAATAAAAAAAAAACAGGACCACAATATTTTTAAATGACAGCCATCACGTTAAGCAGCAAACAGTAAAAAAACCGGCCAAGTGTGAGTCGGGATTCCACACGAACTTCTCTGTACCAACCATTTATTTTATTTGTTGTTATAGCGGCAAAAGAAAAACTCTCTGTAAAAATTTCAACTGCTGCGAGCTGCGGCTTAGTAATGGGATTCTCGATTATGTGCAATTTGCAATTTGGAAAGGAAACGAAAGAAAGACCCCGAGTAGGGGAAACTAATTGTAAAGCAACGAAGTCGCGAGTAAGTAACCTCTAATAACCTCCTGAGGTTCCTTGTACTAAAACTAGTACAAAATACGGCCATTCAAATAAAGATCTAGTGCAAAGAAAGTAAAGTGTAATTTCTTTTGTTTTTATGACATAAGATGAAATTGGAAAATTGACTTTATGTCATTCGTAATAGATTCATATTCCATTGACAAATTTCGTTATATGCTGGGCCAGAGGAGGGTATGACTGTTGGTACTAAAATTAGTGTTATAGTTAAATTATAATATAAAAAACGAACGATTATATAAATGGCATACGAATAAATAATAAATACTGTTGGTACTACAAAGCTGTAATATGGCATAGTTATACTTAGTTCCGAAGTTTATGGAACAAAAAATCTGAAGAAATCCTGATTTAGAGCGATTTATTTATATTTTACGCGAAAAAAATAAGTTGTCAAATTTTACAGTTATGAAAAAAATTATCAAAAAACTTGAAAAATCTGTGTTAAAATTTAGGCTAGTCAAAATAAATTGCATAACAAAATGAATATTTTTTTTTGCGTTTTCCAACCATTGTTATCTTGAATACGGAACCCTCGGTGCGCGAATCCGACTCCTACTTGACCGGTTTTTTGTTTTTAGTACTTAACTTCGGAACCCTATAATGAGCATGGTCCGACATGCTTTTTTTTCAAAGGAAGCTACATAAATCCGGATAATTCTTAGGGTGATGGCACTAGTTTTGGACATTTCAAGCTGACAGGCACCAATAATGGACAAAAGACTTAACTCCTAATTCAAAGATGGACCAAATTGATTGTTGCAAAATAAATGAATAACCCTTCTTCTGTAAAATAAGAATCAAGTGTCGATCATTGGTATTTGTCTATTACTGGATCCATCACTGTAGCATGCTTTAATAAACATCAGTTAAATCTTAAGATACATCAGCGCTGAAAGTAGAAATTGTCTGTACATCGGATCATGCTAATTTCAACGAACTTGAAACATGAGTGTCGTTTGTTAATAAACGGGTCTATATTGACTGACATAATTTGCTTTAGGTCATAATCACCGCAAGTCATAACGTGTTTTTTTTAAAGAAACTGTTACTTTTTCAGGATTTTTACAAATCAAACCTAACCTAACCTAGCCTTGTCTACATCAAAAATTATGGCACCAATTACATTATGACCAATAAAATTATGGGAAACAAAGGGCTCCCTTAATAAACAACGATAGATGGCGTCAGCATACGTTCCGTGTATGAAAAAGCAAGGGATCATTAATTTCGTGGATCTTAAGTAGCGTCTTCGTGGCATAAGTGGTAATGCGCCTGCATTGGGCCAGATAGCCAGAGGAGATGTAGATTCGAATCCTGCCTAAGACCGGCGAAATATTTTCGCTTTGATATAGTTTATAATTTCGTACAGACGTTTCTGTTAAAATTAAAAAATCTGAGGTTTTAATCTATCTAATAATATGCAAGATATAAACCAGTTTAGGTTCCTAAGCCTTCTTATTACGCTTGCTCAAATGAACAAGCATGTTTGCTTGGACCGTTTTCAGTGATATTAATCCTTTCAAGCTCATAAAGAGGAAAAGATCCGATGAACATAAGTAGCAATAAACAAAATGAGTGTTTCATTTAAAGCAGAGTTTCTAGGATCAAAGGAAGGAAGCTCATATTCATAATGGTTTGTTTGTATAAGACATGTTGAAACGGAATGCTACCTTCTTATTTTTCGATTGCTCTGTTTTAAGACGCATAGCAATTCTTCTTGTAAACAGTAGGTGCAAATATATATAAAAAATATGTGTCATTTAGTAATGAAGTAATAGAAAAAGTATCAAAGTTTTCTATAATTTCCGAAAAAATGTGAAACTCTAAGTCACAGCAGGCTTTTCGATGTTGCAAGTTCTTAATTTTTTTTTGCGTATATGAATTATTATAAAACTCTGATAGAAGAGTACATTGAAGACAGTAAATAAAAAAATAAGGTTGTTTTCAGTATTCCAATCCCGGTACACCGGGATCCCGGTATTCCGAGATCCCGCGCTATTTTCCAGTCCCGCTTGTTGCGGGATTACGAGCGCGGGATCCGCGGGATTGGCGGGACGCAATAGTTTGATATATGTTATGTTATGTTTTTTTCGCAAATAATTTCAACTGAATACTCACAGACCAAATTAAAAATTTTATTCGTTTTTTCAACCATCTGTTGTAAATTTTCTTAGTTTTTGTTTATTTTTGATCTTTATTTATTTTGTTTCATACCTTATATCAAAAGTATCAATTTCTATGCGTGCTCCCGGATTGCTAGTTTGTCCATGGAGCATAAATCCGCCATTAGGTACCATTCCATACCCAGCAGAGTTTTTTCTTCGCCCATCAATTTATAAAAATGCAATAAAAATGCCGAAGCAAATTTCGCTTTAATACATCAGTTTAATGTAGTTGCATCATACGTACTACAATGGCTTTATACGAGATATGACGTTTTAACTCAGAAAAGCAGTGATGTACTAACAACGGAGCGACAGGTTAATCATGTGGCTGTTTACCGTAAACATTTTGCAGTAAACATTGTTACCCATTGTAAACAAGTTGAGTAATTGAGTAATGGCCGGGGGAAACGGAAACAGTCTTTTTAAATTAAACACCGGCACTATACAAACAAATGGGTAAAAGTTTGTACTATGGAGTTAGCTCTAAAATTAGTTCAAGTGACATTTCCAATTCATAGCCAAGGTTTTTTTAAGTTGTTTAATTTGTGTCTATCAGTTATTACTTCCGGCGAAAATGGATGAAAAGTTGTATGATAGAGTTAGCTCTAAAATTAGCCCAAGTGACACTACTAATTCTTGGTCAAAGGTTTGTTAAATTGTTTATTTATGTCTGTCTGTCAGTACTTTTGGCTCAAATGGGTGGAAGGTTGTATTATGGAGTTAGCTCAGAAACTAGCCTGAGTGGCGTTTGTAATTGTTGGCCAGAGTTTTATTTTTATTTTAGTACTTACACATTTTTTTAACGAGGCTTGGTTGATATATCCGAATCTATTGTAGATACGGATACAGACATGTACATACCAGAAAATACATACGTTTTCTGCCTATTTTTTCCTCACTTGAAAATGACATGCTTACGTAAAACTGAGAATAAGTCGATCTAATTTTACTCATTTTGTACGGGAAACTCACGTTCAACCAAATTAATTATTAACACCAAAATTGTATAATTGTCAAATAAAAAAACGTTTCATCCTCCTGAACATCAAAGAAGTAAATATCTACCTTCTACAAGGCTTTTAATAAATTGTAATGTACAGTCGACTACATAAGTGACAATTCATACGGCAGTTACAACATACCATTAAATAGACAAGGTACTAAAGTGTACACATATTTATGAACTCGACTGTACTTATTAAAGTACAGAGATAGCTACGAACCTATACAGTTAGGGCCTGTTGTTTGATCAGTAGTTAACTCAACGAATTGTTAAAATTCGAAAAAGGAATCGAAAATTTGACACATTTCCTTGAGATTTTACCATTAGTTACGGTTTTTAACAATTAGGTAATTTAACTACTGATCAAACAACAGGCCCTTAGTTATAGTACTACCTACTACCCAGTGATTGAATTAATTTGTTTTAGTTTTGAAACTATTGTACATTTGCGTGGGAACCGTCTCGTTTTAAATTTATCTATAGGTAAGTAAAGGTCAACGCAAATGGCAAAGGTCAAAGGGTACCCCTAAAACCGGGAGAGCTAGGAGGAAAATGATAAAAGGTCGTCTTAATGAAATATCTTGTAAGTCCTTATTTAAAAAAAAACGTTATAAAAAAAGCAACACACAAATAGAATAAATAACTCTATGAAAAGCAAGCTTTAAAAACCCGACTGCATTTTTTATTTTGTCGTCGATATACCTACGTTAATAATTGTCATTTGGCCATTGTTGTTATTTCAATTTTAACAGTTTAGGTATCCTATGACACTCTCGCTGCGAAGACGAATCCAATGATACCTCATTTGTCAAAATCGTCCAAGCCGTTTTTGCTGTAGCGGGGAACATAGAACTGGACATACATGACGGAGAAAAACATAACCCTCCGCCGCAGTCGGGTATTAAAAACGGGTCAAGTACACAAATAACATCAATAGTAAATAACAAAACACAAACTTTAAATAAAACTCGAATGCATGTTTATAATAATTAAATGGTCATCTTTATAAATTAATACCCATAATTATACTAATCGATGTAAAGTTAGACTGGCTTATTAGTTTTGTTTGTCATGTTAACCAGACCATAATAACTCATCGATTTAAATAATTAGAATGTGAAAAAGGATAAGTAGTTTAGGCGCTATAGTCGATCGTCCGTAAATACAAACATACATACAAATATTGTTAAAATTATAACTTCCCTTTTGGCGTTGGCGGATAAAAACACGACGCTATTAAGTAAGAGTCAGTGACTCTTTAAAAAAAGGCAAAGTTTTAAGCAAACCACAACAGGTTAAATAAACGTCTTACAATACAACATCGAGTGTTGGTTAAGGTTTGCTCGTAATTAAAGCAACTTTACTTTGACATTTATAAATCTAATTTCGTACCTGAGTAGGCCGCCGTTTTGGTGTACTTTCTATAACAACAACGGCTTATTTTTGTCTCGACAAATCGCACGGTGAAAACGAAAGTGACCTAATGCGAAAATCAAGCTTTATGGGAAATCAACAAAATGTATTTACGTGTTAGGAGGTTTCTCCTTAATCATAATCACTACTTCCCGAAATATAAAGCTTAAGAAAAAAAAAGGGCGGTGCGCGCGGAAATGAAAGAGACACGAAGTCTACGTTTGTCCCATTCCAGCATAAAATTCATCAGTTTTTGATTTGATTAAGCAAAAGAACATGCTTTTTTAGGTTATTTTACGTATTTAACTCAATTTACTGAAATTTTGAATTGAGTCACTTTCGTTCTCAACGCGCGTAATATGCCTGTACAAAAAATTACGAGTTAATATGGAAAATCACATAACTTTTTCATTCTAGTATTTATTGTCATTTAATAGGAATCTAGGCTTCTAAAATCCGTTAACTAAATAAGTTAATAATGGTAAAAAAACATAATCCTCGTTAAAAGACTTGACTACTCTTACTCAGAATCTTTTTAGCCTTCTTTTGTTATTTCTATAACTAAGCAGGTTTTTTTTAAATCTTTATAATTTTTGTTTCAGCGATTTTGTTAATTTATGGATCCTATTACATTGTCCTTGCTTATTCTACTCTAAGGTTAACTGGAAGAAATCCTATATGGGATAAACTCGCCTATTTAAGTTATATATATTGATGCAAACATGTTTTGTAATTGTTTATGTGCAATAAAGAGTTTACAAACATAGGTACACATAACTAAACAGACCATTCTCAGAGCTTGGCACATAATAAATAAGTGCCGCCTGGGACGCCAAAATGTGACAAAAATCCGTATAAATAATTTTCTCGGGCACCGAATTGTTAAAATAGCATTAACGACGTAAACTTCCAAGGAAGCTGGTAGTTTGATAATGCTTGATTGACAGGATATACTTAGGGCAGGAAATATTCCTTTAAATTCATTCCATCTTTCTCCCGCACCACATCTCAACCGCCTCCAGCCTCTTTCTGTCTCTCTGTATTAGGGTCCATGCCTCGCTTCCATATGGTGCTAAACTCCATATGTATGACCTGGGATATTTTAGACTTAAAAATGTATTTTTTGCTATTAAAATCCGTGCGATTATGTCCTGGCTACATCGGGATTCACTATTTATACTTCCAAGGTATACAAACAAAATTTTAAAAATCTTAAAACAAAAATAGAAGATGTCCTAGCCCAATTACATTAAATGGAACAATATTGGAAGAACTAAAACAGTTCAAATATCTTGGCAGAAATCCTAATCTCAAATATGGATTAGTACGTCCGAGTTTACTAGTATGCAAAGCCAATTTAAGACCCAATCCGCCAGTTGCTTATTGATAAAGTAGATGACCCAACATTTCAACATTAGCAAATTTCACTTCATCGATTGTATTACTTCATCGAATTTCATGTCATCGAACGATGTATTCTGCCGAAACCATGACGTTTCAGGGTATCTTTAACAAAAAAAATGAGGCGAAAAATGCCTTCCGATGAAATGAAATTTCTACGTAATGATACTTCCGTTGAAAGATGTTTCGATAAAATAATAAGTACCCGAAAATTAAAAGAACATTTAAGTTAAAAAGTTAAGTGTAATGAAATAGTTATTTAATTTTAATTTCTCAACATGTCGTATTTTTTTGTGATGATTTACATAACTTTATAATTTACTAACAAGGATATACAAGTATTCCGTTATTAATTTTAAAAGATTCTTACCTAACTGTATTTATTGGCTTTCGCATTTTATAATAAAATTAAACTAAAACATTCAAAACTTCAGCGCGCATCTTGTCTCAAAACTTACTTTTCGATAGATATTAAGTTTACAAGGAATATTAAAGTCTTAAGTTAATAAAGCATCTTAAAAAACTACTTGCTGTTAACAGCAAAGTATTAAAGTTCTTCGTATTAAATTTTGTTATCGATAATATTTCACAACAAAACAGAAAAAAACATGACGGAGCGACTTTTAAGACGGGTTATACGTTTTAATTAGCGGTTGATTAATGATTTATTCCTTTATTAGTTGTATTCTAAGGTTATTTCTAAGTTCTTTTATCTTTTCATTTTATAAAAGTGTCAAAAAGAGGGCATTGTATAAATGTACGGTGCGCTAAAAAAAGATCAAGCTTAGCTACAATCAACTCGCTAACTCTGGGGCTACTTTTAGTGGGTACCTATTATTTCATCGAAACACCTTTCAATTAACATGTCATTACACAGAATTTTCATTTCATCGAAAAGCATTTCTCGCTGCATGAGTTTTTTTGTTGTGGTCGCAAGTGTAACTTAACCTAAACTACGTAATAAATGTTTAAGATACCCTTAAATCATCTTGGTTTATGAAATGAAATTCGATGAAATGATACGGTCGATGAAGTGTAATTCGATAAAATGACGGGTTACCACTTTTTAGTACAGTTGAGTTCATAAATATGTACACACTTTAGTACCTTGTCACTTTAATCGCTGTGACAATTCATACATGGCAGTTTAAACATGACGTTAAATAGACAAGGTATAGTAGAAATTTTATAAGCTCGTTATCCACTTGAGAGTTTATCTTATACACAATGCCACTGTTCTCTTTTACCGTTATTAACAAATCATAGCAAGTAACTAAAAATGAAAACAAATTGCTACCGCCTTCTACACACACTCGGACACTGAAAGCCGTACTCAGGTAGATCGTCGCTGTGTAGTGTGTCCACGACCAATTGATAATGACGAAAGGTCTTTCTTAATGTGTTAAGCTTTTGCAATTTCAACTTTGCGACTTGTAGAAGACGGTAGCTATTTGTTTGCATTTTTTGTTACTTGCTATGATTTGTTATTAGCGGTAGCCTTCAACAAAAGAGAACAATTGCATTGTGTATAAGATAAACTCTCAAGTGGATAACGACCAGCTTATAAAATTTCTACTATACTAAAGTGTATACGTGTATACGTATTAAAGGGATAAGTTCGCCTTTGTACATTCCAATTCTGTAAATATTGTATTTTATTTGCTGTTTTTTGTACAATAAAGAGTTTACATACATACATACATACATTACAACAATTGTAAACTTAAGCTCAGTCTGTGTAGAGAAATGCTTTAGGTACCTTGTAAGTTCTTCTGTATGTCGTTTTGCCCTTAATAATTAATACGTGTAGCATGACTGTTAGTGTTAATTAACAATTTTTTTATAAATAAATAAAATAAATAATAAATAAACAATTCACATAAAACTCTTTCCAAAAGCCACAAGCTTTAACTTACTATTGATCTGTGTGCGCTGCAGTTATACAAAAATTCAGCAGTGACATACATAAAGACAGACATATGGACGGACGTGGCGAAAATGTAAAGAAAAACTAGCGATGAAAATTGCGACGGATACAAATTTGTTTTTTTCGGAACTTGTGTCTTTCCTATAAAAAATTTTTTTTTTCGAAAAAGAACTAATTAGAAGTTCGTCTGAAAAATACAATCATACACAATACTTTTTTCATACTGTGTCTTTTTTATATTAAGAATCAAAGGGAAATACTCTTTCTTATTAATATTAATTGAACAGTAATGTACTTTATGAAATCGAATCAATGTCTCGGTTGATATAATACTGCGAAAAATACACCTTAAAATACACGTAAAAAGCTTAAACTTGCGAAAGATCCAACCGAAGATCCGCAAGGAAAGATTCTGTATTTTATTGAAAAATACAGGGGCGTTTGAAAGATAAATGTATTTTACAAGTTATTTTCAACGCTAAAAGATACCTACCTGGTTTTGCCCACTCTTGAAACTAATACTTTTTCCAACGCTATTTTCTCCGTCGTTCTCAGTAAAAAATGTTTTCCTGTTGGCATACCAAATATCAACATTGTAACTTCAGAAAGTGAACCACATAATTATTCCCTTTGAAGTTTCTCAAAGATTTCACTCAATAGTTGCTTTACATTTTCAAATTACTAAATTGGTCCTCTTGACTCGAATTTCTACGCTATTAAATTTATCCGCATCGAATATTAAACCATTATTCATTCGATTAGGTATTGGAAATCTATTGTGCCTGTTGCATGGCACCTGTCGAGGCCACGTTACGACGATATTTCGTGATTTAAACCGATATTAAGCGATTTATGGTCAGCTGTGAAATGGGTTAATATACCGGTTGATTGGTAATAAAGATTTAAAGTGATAAAGCATCAAATTTAGTGGGATTATGATTTGATATCAATATCGTTAATAGACGTTCATTCATAAGAATGAAGATAGAGTAGAGTATTCAAAGCGATAATCGGAGCTTGGTGAACTTTGAAGTAATTTCGGAGATTAAATTAGGGTGTCGGAACCACCAATGATGGCCACTTGATTCTTATTTTACAGAAGATAAGGGTTATTCATTTGTTTTGCAATAATCAAATTAGGACCGTTTGAAATTTGAATATAGAGTGAAGTGTCCATTACTGGTGCCTGTCAGCTAAAAGTGTCCAACACTGGTGCCAACACCCTATACCCTATGGTCTTGTATGTGTTATTAGGATGAAGTGGCAATAGTCAGCGCACATAGCTCGAAGAACCGAAGGCCGTTGGGGAAGAAATGCTCTCACAAATTTTCGCATTTAAAGACTGTACACGATAAAATCCGGGCATGCATGCTCTGGTGTATTTTTTTAATGAATGCTAATTTTCAAGCAGCCCTTTTTTGTAATAGTCAGTGTTTATGAAACTCCATAGTAAAAATACAATCATAATAAAATGTTAGGGCGTTTGTGACTTAGAGCAGTATATAATCCACAGTACCAATATTTTTTTGTACACGGTCTACTGACAGTCTTTACCAAATTCTCCTGTTATATAACATTTTATTATTTTTAATTATACAAGCCAAAATATAGCTTATTACATTATCTTTTCACAATAGTTAAAACTTTTCTAATTGTATTAAGATTGAAATAGTTCTGAGGTTTTTTAACTTTGGCGAATTTGACTTTTTGACAAATAAATGCCTCCCATACAAAAATAACTTTCAGTGCTTGGAGTAAAAAGTCTTCCTGACTACTAAAAATAGAAATGAGTTTCAAATAGTATTTTTTTGGTAAGAAGACATTCTAATGTGCGTAAAACAGCTTGTAAAAATATAAATACAGTTGTGACATTGTAGCAGGAAGCGAGTGAAGATTATCAAAAAACGCTGGACAGGAGATGAAATGATAGAATATATTCGGCGAAAACTCAAACATACCCATACATTATGATACGATTTTATTTTATTATATCGTATTATAATTATATAAGTTAATAAAAAAAAAACTGCTTCAAAATATGTATTCATTGTAAAGATACACCAGAGCATGCGTGCCCGGATTTTATCGTGTACAGTCTTTATAATATTAGTAGGAAAAGACATTTTCCAACGAGATTTTTATCCCAATTCTTGTCATATCATATTACGTACAAGTCAAAAATACCCCCGCGTTTTCCAGCAACAAAATAAAGTGATAAATTATGTACAGCATCCTCCATTCTCAGGCAATTACTATGAAAAATACAAGCAGCGGTTAAAGAAGGGTTTTATAACGCGAAACGCCCTGAAATTAATATGTTTCAAGGAAAAATTGCGATGGAGGGAGGTTCCGAAATTGCTAGTAGAAATAATGTTAGCGAGTTTATTAATTTGTTGTGGAAAGCTCCGGTTATTTAATATTTTCTTGGCGGTAGTTCTGACTTTAAAGATGGTTATTAAGTGCTTGCAGTTTTGTTGTGGTGTGCAAATGTTGTTGTGAAATAGTTTGAAGAGTGTTATAGTTTGTTTATTATTGCTACGGTTGTTTGTACCTTTAATTCATAATTAATAATTGTTTATTCAATGAGGATTATACATTGTCATTCATGTTCAGTGCATAATTGCATCAAAAATAATTAGTATAAATAATTACAAAATACACTCACGCCTTCATTCCTAAAGTAGCTGCCTACAGGCGTGATTTAATGTTTTGTACCGTGGCGTACAGAGCAAGACACTTCATTCGTAGGTCAAGAGGTTAATGCAACAGTTCAAACATGACGTTAAAGTGACAAAGCGCTATATTTTGCAGGTACTTATAATTCTACCGTCATGTACAGTCAACAGCATAAATAAGTGATCGTTTATGTACCTGATCGCTTTCAATCGTTTCACAATTTTGTATGACATTTCAAACACGACGTTAAAGTGACAAGGTATATAAATGATCACTTATTTATGCTGTTGACTTTACCATCATAATAATCAAACAATACTGATAAGGACAATACGGAATAAAGGCCCGTTCTATTTTTTTTCATTACTCTTATGGCTGATTTACATAGGTCCAGCAAAAGCATGCCAGTAGACGTACATTGCGTCATTACAATAGCTCTCGCCTCAAACGTGAAAACCAACTCGTCAATGTACATCTACTGGCATGCTTTTGCTGGACTAAAGTAAATCGGCCATTAGTCACAATAATACAGCACTTGCCGGTCGCTGCAGCACGCAAGCTCCGCTTGCTTGACTCGCGAGTAGTTGCCAGGAGTCAAGCTGATGCTCCCCTTGCTACGCTTGTCACACGTATCTCACTTAACCATAGTGCCATTATAGATAAAAAAACACACTGGTACAATTATTAGAGTGAAAACTATTCAGTTGCTCAAGACAAGTATCCTTTGATGTAACTACTTAGAGATAAAATCTCCTTTATAATGGATTTCCATGAAACCAAAATAAGTAGCAATTTTGGAAAAAAAAAAGCATCCAAAACCGTCTATCGGTTTGGAAGCTACCATGCTACAAAATCGGGTACACTACATAATTCCGAAGCTATAATTCGGAAATGATAAAAAATTCCGATTTTTTATAATTTTTGATATATATATTTTTTTTTCATCTTGCTTACAAATTAAACCTAACCTTATCTACGTATAACAATAAATGATGCATTTAATCTAAAATAGCTCCAACGTAACATAACTTTCGGAAAATTTAAAATTCGGGCAAGTGAATATTCGGAAAATAATAATCGTAATTTTAAGGTGTTCCCATCATGGACACACATATGCACATAAACCCCCACGCCCCTTTTTGTCCGGGGTTAAACATCACCTCGCTTAAGCTAAATCCACGACAGGGAAGTGTAACGTCACTTAGCAGCAAGAACCTCGCTAGGTAAGTGCGACACGCTGACACCAATTAAACTTGCTTCTCAAGCGCAATACCGGATAATACCGGTATCAAATATGTAATACCGGCACTGTGCAGCGTTGTTGGAATTAGGTATGAATTCCTTTAATAAGATGCTTGCGAATTTCCTAACAACACCCCTAAAGACGAACACGGGATTCTGTTGAAAACTTTCAGCATAGTGTGTTTACGGCTGTTCCATAAGGCCGATTTACATTTTGTCAAGTAGCAAGTGCAGCTGGTGTTGGGCCGGGATTACACCTGTAAGTTATTACGTAAGTTTTGAGACGCAACTATGGATAAGAGTGAGTGGCAAATATCTGCATCTCTCTCTTGCATATAGCTTTGTTTCAAAACTTACGTAATAACTTACAGGTGTAATCCCGGCCTTATCTGATTAGTAGAATTAACGTGTAGCAGTCGTGCTGTTAATTCACAGTGAAAAGTGCAAGTGTGAAGTGAGTAGATGCTTGGTCTATTTATGCCTATTAAGTAGTTGCCCATGTGGTTGCCGGGGTAGAATAGTGAATAAAAACAACAATATGCGTTATGACTTGCGATAAATATGACTTAAAACACAGTATGACTAAAAATAATAATGGCAGACGATTAGCGACGCATGCATGACGCGCTAGCGATTTTCGGAACTGACGAAATGTATCGAATTGACATAAACGGTCGATGCCATAGATCGTCATAGGTTACCTTAGTTCTACATTTTGTCAATTTTCGAAAATCGATAACGTAAGCGTTATAAACCCCGATCTTGTTATGATCTAAATCGAATACTTAACGCTGCCATTTGTTGGCGACACTCATTATCTACGAATGTTAATTACGCCGTCAGCAGAATTGCTCGACTAAATTAGGCACAGCACAATGCAGGTAAAATGGATGACCAACGGAACGAAAGAGTTTTTGAATGGCAACCGCGTACCGGAAGGTATTGTAATAACAGTAATTACAGCTACCTAGCAATGACTCTATCCTGGAACTAGGTACATAGATTTTACCAGGTAACTGACTCACTGAAACATTTTTAGGGCCGAGTTCACCAACCGATTAAACCGACGGTTAAGTGTTAATCAGCTGTTAGTCAATACATTTAGCATCCGTTAAACCGCTAACCGTCCGTTAAAAAATCATGCAGAGGTTTGTCTCAAAAACAAACTATTTTGTCTAAAAAAAATGGTTCATTATTTACTGACACCCGTATTCACAAACGTCACTATGAGGTCTCACAGTGCTCACGAACGCACAGGGTGCTTCAAATCTACTCATAAACAAAAGGTCGGTCAAAAACGACCAATCACAAAGCTGTATTGAACGCAGTGCGTTTACTCAGTGAATCCCTTAAGTATTGTTTGTGAATACGGGTGTGAGAAAATAAGGAAGGAATATAGCTGTTTATGAGTAATCCTTCAAAGTCGTTTTGCGGCGTAGGCAGTGTGAACAAAAAGGTAAATAAGCTGCTGCTAATGGTTAAAGAGCTTAAACGCCGCATGGTCTTTTCTACGTCACATCTATAGTGCTAGACTTAAAAAAGCAAAACGCGGCTACAAATAAACTGACGTCATTCCGACCACTAGTCCAAAGCCTATTCAGCATGTTTTTTTTTTCAGATCACCTTTTTAAAAAGTTCATGTTTCAGTTACACCTTCTAGGCCAAGAAATACTTTTTTTAGATTTGGCCAGTTGCTAAAAATAATCTTAATATAATATACAGAAGGCTTACTATTCCGTCAATGAGTACCTAGATGACACTGACCTTTAATTATATTTTGACACTATTTATTAACATACAATAAGTCCACTCCATGTCTTCCGTCAGTAAGCGACTAAGAGAATAAAGGCTTGTAGTATTGTTAGTCGATGGGCTAGGAACCTGCCACTATTATACACCGGTAAACATCGTAGCCTGATTGTACAAAATTTGGTTACAGAATCAACAACAAGTATTTGGAGTTGGTAATCCTACAGTAGATAAATAGGAACTTTAAATTACATCGTAGGTTTTATTTTGAGTTGAATGTTGGTCATGTATAGACGACGTTGACGTGTGAGCCTTGTCATTGACTGTCACGGCTAGATGACTGTGGCGGTCAAAAGGTTTAATCTGTCAAAGGCGTAATGTGACCAGCGCCTCTATTCTAGGCGGTAAAAACGATATCGTAGTTTGCCTGTTATGGTATTATTATGACGTCAGCCGCCATTACTTTCAAGAAAATAAGAGCTATCAAAACGTTGACAATTCGATAACAGATCAAATACGATATTGTTTTTACCGTCTTGAATAATGCACAGCTACCTATAAGGTCAACGTACTTATGTATTGCAATAAATAAATAAATAAAACTCTTTCAAGAATGCTTAACGTTTACTTGTATTGGTGTAGGTAGAGTAAAATAGAAAACTCTTACATAATTAGCAACTAGGTACAGTCACTATGTACATAAAAAAGTACAGGTTGTATATAAAATTGTTTTGGCTTATACATTGCACACTAGGCGTTTATCTGATCTCGCGTTTTTTTTCTTGGGCAGCACAAGGATAGAGGTAATTTATAAAATAGCAATATACCACTTCTGCGCGAACGAAGTCGCGGGAAAGGCTAGTTAAAAATAACGAAATGTTCAAACATTCGTAAAACTCGCGAAGTGCTATGTTAATTCCAGCTGGTGACTGAAATTCCCGAAATACATGTCACAAAGGCCGGGAGATTTTCCGTTCGTTCTACAATACAGATGAATTTATACAATCGGTGCCCACGATATAACTGGCATATTAAAACTGCATAAAATTGCTATTTCGTGTCACTGAAAGTGTGAACATTTCTTTTTTCCCTCAATTTTTTTTACGATATTGAATTATTAATTATACTCGTACTCCGAAAAAATGCAGGTGAATGCCAAAATTGTGACTGATTCATTTTACAATGAGTAACAAAAAGAAAGCCCGACGGCTATTTTCTTTTTTGTTACCCCTATTATTTCATAGGTAACAAAAAAGGAATTGTAACAAAAAACACCGGGCTCTGCCTGTTATTTTTTTAAATTAGTATAATTCTTTACAATCAACAAATCAGCTAAATTGATTGTAAACAATTATAGGTACCTACTATGGCAAAAGGTGGGTGATTGATTAGAAATAAACACTTTTAAATAGTATATCGTCTTTTAATACTTGGTTCTTAAAAATAAGTATATACAATACGTGTGTTTAGCCCCATGGCTTAGCGGTGTCTCTCTACTTTCTTACAAAACAAAGCACCGCTGTTCTATCGAACCAATTTGATTTTAAATTTGTAAGTTTAAAATCAAATTGAACATTTTGTACAAAGAGTTTAATGCGATAAGGTCTACTTTTAGGTAGTAATAGAACCTTATCTCATTACAGTACCTAATAACTTAACGGAATACGGAAACGGAAGGTTTATTAACTTCATTCAGTTAGTTATCATTGGATCACATCTCTGATTGGTTGATTGAACCCGCTTTTCTGATGAAAGGGCGGGAACCGGCAAAGCGACCTGATCGAAGACCTTCGGTTCCCAAGGCATTCTGCTATTACAAGTCGCACCGAGAAGTTGCTAAGCTGAAACTCTGTTCATTTGTGATTTATTTAAGGTAAGATGTACATAATATAAACTGTATTGAATACTGAATTTATTAGATAATGTAAAGAGGAAATATTTGATTGTTTGTTTGCATTGAATAGGTTTAGAAACTACTGGACCGATTTGAAAAAATCGTTCACCGTTAATAGTACCTACCAATTTCACCATACGATGTTAACCACTTTTTTTTTCTTTTTTTTTTCTTAATTAATGGCTTTCACTCCTTGTGTTTAATAAGGTGTATTTCGCCAGTATCGAGTTTTAGACAATCACCATGGACTTATTAGAGAAACAAGTCCATGGATATCACACGCGAGGACAATTGCTCGGTTATAGAGATTTACTCTGGTGGACTAAACAGAAGCACATGGGGTTAGCTCCACACGCTTCTGTCAAGTCAACCACTTAACAGACGATTAGAGCGTTAACAGCTGTCAAGATGTATGAACTCACAGGCGATTAACGTTGATTAAATTTAACATCGTATGGTGAAATTTGTACTTAGAATGCTACATTATCCCTAATTAACACGGGCTATGTTTTAATTTTCTGCGCGGACGGAGTCGCGGGCAGCAGCTAGTGATTAATAAATTTATTTGAAACATGCATTGACCCTTATTCCTTTTAAATAGAGACAATCCATCACCTCTTTTGGGTTTGTAAAGCATGTTCAGTCGGGATTGCAGTCTTGAGATTGCAGTCTATGGATGTCAGATTCCACTCATCATCAGGTGGCCTGTGTGCTTGTTTGCCTTTTCCATTCCATTAATAAAATAAATGTTTTAAAAAACAAAAAAACCGCCTTCAAAAACGCTGAAATTAACTTGTATTAGGTAAAATGATAGGTAATAGGTTAGTCCAACGGAAGTCGGCTTTTGATTGAAAATTTTGTAAGTCGCCGACTTCAGTTGGACTAACCTATTTATTACCTTTCATTTTAATAGAATTTATTAATAGCGTTTTTGAAGGTGGTTTTTTTGTTTTTTAAAACATTTATTTTACTTGATATATGAAAACTTTAAGACATTTCAAGCTCGCCGCAAGCAAGGCCGTGGGAAAATCATAGTCATTTTTAAACAATTAAATGTTCTTCGTAGTAGTCGCTCAACTATCTTAATCGAGATATCTTATCGCCACCCTTGAAATCGGTACCCTTGAGGAGTTCCGGTGGCTATCTGTGGTCGTCATCATCAGTTCCGCTTCAGGAAATGATACTTTCTGAATGCAAATGCTGGACTTGTTACTAAAAATGTTAAAATCGCTATATATTTGCCTACAATATTTGAGGAGTTCCCTCAATTCCTCACTGATCCCCTTATCAGATCCTGGTTTCCTTATCATGGTACCACCCTTAAAATATCTTCTTTCCAACAAAAAATAATCATTAAAATTGGTCCATAAACGACGAAGTTATACACACATAAAAAATAAATACGTTCGAATTGAGAAACCTCCTCCTTTTTTGAAGTCGGTTAAAAACATATTCTGTAATTCAAATTGCAACTCAAATAATGGCACGGCACAATTAATGATCTGATCCGTCGTTCGCTTGCCACTGCCTCTGTACCAGCTGTCCTGGAACCAGCAGGATTGCATAGAGACGATGGCAAGCGACCAGACGGAGCTACATTGGTCCCGTGGAAACTAGGTAGGGCACTGGTGTGGGACGCGACGTGCGTTGACACATTCACCCTTTCCCACGTCCAGTCAACCCGTAATCGGGCCGGTGCAGCAGCTGATCAGGCCCAAACACTCAAGCGCCGCAAATATTCGTCATTATTAAATAATTACGAATTTGTGGCGCTTGCAGTGGAAACCATGGGACCTTGGTCAGCTGATATGAAAAGCTTTATTAAGGCCCTGTCCTCCCGGCTCATAGAATCCTCCGGAGATCCTAGAGCTGATGCTTACCTCTCCGAAAGGATTGGGCTAGCTATCCAGAGAGGTAATGCAGCCAGTGTCATGGGGACCATGCCGCGAGAGGACCTACTAGAGGGGGTGTTCTTTTTATAGTGGTGATTATTATTTATATCTTTAATATTTGAGTAGCTTAGTTTAATTTTAATTTTAATTTTTTCGTTTTTAATTTTTAATTGTATTAATGTTGAATTCTGTACTTAGTTGGATGTAAATAAAGTCTTGCTTACTCAAATAAAGTACATGAAGTAAATTGAAGGAATAACACAACCAAACCTTCAGAAGCCCACCCAAATCCGTTTTTATTATAGGCGACAGCGATCTCGGATACCCACCGTAATAAGCCAGGGCGGCCCGAGCCTTCAGTGTATGATATAGCCTCTTAGGTGTGACATAATAAGAAATGCCGCTTTTAAAGTTACTTCGTTTTGCTCGACTGCCTAAAAAGATGTGAGTCAGTGAAAAAAAAACGGGTCAAGTGCGGGTCGGACTCACGCACCGAGGGTTTCGTACCGTCGCACAGTAAGTTATATTCCGATTTGAGGTCGATTTCGAATTGAATCACGCGCAAGCCCAACCCGCACTTCACCATTTTTTTGGATTTATTTTTCTTCATGGTTTGAACACTTTGAACTGTCATACTACATCTGACGCATGTTTTACAGTGTTTACGATACTACAAAAATAAAAAAACGATTCTGGTATACCCCCTTTATTATTTCACTTTTTTTTATTTAGAGCCATAAAGAGAGATAAAGAGACATTTATCGCAACAATTAAAAATCACACTAAATACATAGATACGAAAAGAACAAGACACAGAGAAATTTTTGCGAAACGGTCCCAACTCGGCATTCGCTAGCCGCAAAGCCAGCACTGAGGGGTTATTATGAGCTAACTATGCAGTTCAGTTTACGCTGAGAGAAACGGACAGAGCTATATAACTGCTATAGCTCTGTCCTTTACACTAGCCGTAAAAATAAATGTTTAAAAAAACAAAAAAACCGCCTTCAAAAAGCAAAAAATAACTTCTTTAAAATGGTAGGTAAATAGGTCAGTCCAACTGAAGTCTGCTTTTGGTTAAAATATTGTTGGACGCCGACTTCAGTTGGACTGACCTATTTACCTACCATTTTAAAGAAGTTATTTTTTGCTTTTTGAAGGCGGTTTTTTTGTTTTTTTAAACATTTATTTTATTTTATACTTTTTAGTGATCCTATTTATGCTGTTACGTAGCTCCACTTCTATATACTAATAAGAAACTATTGAACATTTCAAGCTCGCCGCAGACAACGCCGCGGGAATGTCATAGTCATATTTAAACCTAAATGTGCTTCGTCATAGTCGCTCAACTTCCTTTATCGAAATATCTTATCGCCACCCTTGAAATAGGTACCGTTAAGGAGTTCCGGTGGCCATCTGTGGTCTTCATCATCAGTTCCACTTCACCATATAGTACTTTTCAAAAGAAAATGCATGAGTTACAGTGAAAAATACCAAAATCGCTATAGGTCTGCCTATAATATTTGAGGAGTTCTCATGATTTCTCCATGATCCCATCATCAGATCCTGACGTGGTGACAATGGGACCAACTAGAAAGTATATCTATTCGAACAACGAAAAAATTTTTCAAATCGGTCCAGTGGTCTTCGAGTAATCGGGGAACATACATTAAAAAAAAAAAAAAAAAAAAAATAAAACATCCCGACGAATTGAGAACCTCCTCCTTTTTTTGAAGTCGGTTAAAAATGAATTGCATAGCTATGTGATAATAACCCCCCTGGGGAGTTATTATGACATGGCTTTGCAACTCATTTTACGGTGAGCGTAAGGGATGGAGCTATAACAGCTCTATAGCTCTATCCCATTCTCTCAGCGTAAACTGACCTGCATAGTTAGCTCATAATAACCCCCCTGGTCTTCCAACTGACTGAATTTGTTGTAATACCAAATATTCTGAAAAATAATCAAACACACTAATATAGAGAAATACATACATGAATACATGATAAATTTAGAGGTCTAGGGTCATCAACTTAGGAGTAAATGCTATCCGCATTTCTTCTTTATATAACTCTCTCTTAAACAATATGAAGCTCCCTGCACTAAATCCCAGCTTGATTCGAACTAACGTTCTAAATCAACTAGTGGCCGACACGCTTAACCCCTCGTCTGCCAGAAATGATAGGACGACCCTCGGGATACCTGGGGATCGTAACGTTTGACTCCGGAAGGGTTAACGGCTTTGATGCCCGTTAACGGCATATTTTAAAGTATTCTTGCTGGCTGGAAGGTGTACCTACCGTCATTCAGACTAATAATAAAAATGCGAAAGGTTGTGTGTGAGTCAGTTGTGTTACTTCTTTTCGCTGAAATAGCTGAACGGATTGAAATAAATTTGCGAATAGAGATTTCGTAAAACCTTCCTTAGTGCCCATTTTCCTGTTTTTCGTCTTTGTAGGGTCCCTTACAGTCACGGTGACCATTGTAATATTTACTCCATTTCATTGGCCAGATTCCGAAAAAAAGAAACATAGGGTCCTTAGTAGTTTGTACACTTACACTTTACACTTTAATTTCTTATTTTTGATACTCGTATGTTCTGTTTGCCTGTAAAAAGTTGTGCATCTTATATTTATGAGGATTGTGATTTTTTTTATGCATCACTATGCATAACTATCCCACTGGATAACGACTCTCTCCCCTTAAATCAAGTCCAATTTTTGCGATTTTTAAATATGTTGTAGATATTATGAAAAAGAAGTAGGTTTGTACAACCGGAAACGTACACATTACTGCCACATATTCAAAAAACGTGGAAATCGGACTTGATTCGGGGGTTGAGAAACGTTATCACTCGGAACGTCGGAACTAAACATGTATGTTTTTTTTGTCAGGGAGCTAGGAGATTTAACCGTCGGGTAACAATACTCCCAACCCTACCCTACCCTACCCTACCCTACTACCGTGTGGGTAAATTTTTAGGGTTCCGTACCTCAAAAGGAAAAAAGGAACCCTTATAGGATCACTCGTGCGTCTGTCTGTCTGTCCGTCTATCACAGCCAATTTGCTCCAAAACTAATGGACCGATCGAGATGAAATTTGGTGCAAATATGTAAGTCAGTGACCCAAAGAGGGACGCGTAACGTAAATAAATGAATTTTGGACAAGGGATAAATTAGGAAATTAAAAAAAAAGTTTTGCAAACCTTATTTTCTGACATGTCAAATGAAAGGCCTTGTTGTGAGCATCTCAAATATATATTTTTTATAATTTTATTATAAACAGTTTTTAAGTTATTTAAGAAAATAGGCGAAAATTGACCATTCCCGCCTAGGGCGCGCACATACATTCGCAATTTTCCTATGTTTGTTTATAGGTTTTCTTGTAATGAAGAATTATTTCCCGTATTTTTTTCAAAATATTGTAGCCAGTAGTTTCAGAAATGGTCGATTATTGCGTATTTTCTTAAATAAGTTCAAAACTGTTTGTGTCAAAGTTATAAAACAAATATATTTGAGATGCTCACAACAAGCCCTTTCATTTGACTAGTCACACTTTAACGATTGCGAAACTTTTTTTTTTAATATCCTAAATTATCCCCCAAAAGTAGCCCCTTGTTCAAAATTCATTTATTTACGTTACGCATCCGTCTTTGAGTCACCGACTTACATATTTGTACCAAATTTCAACTCGATCGGTCCAGTAGTTTTGGAGCAAATCTGCTGTGACATATGGACAGATAGACAGACTAACAGACAGGCATATTATGGTGTGGAGACGGAACCCTCTCCATGGGAGTCGAACTTGCACTTGGCCGGATTTTTCATTTGTATTTGCCTATATGTTATGAGTCTTGGTGGACCTAAATAAATACATATAGAAATATAGATATAGATACCTATAGATATAGAGACAGCTTAAACGTACTCTGGATTTTATTGGCCAATCTTCATTCCAAATTTTATCTTAATTCTTTCAGCCATTTCAGCGTGAAAAAGTAACATACATACTTACTCACACACACGCCCTTTTGCATCCATAATATTACTGTATTTAGCAATATGAAATGTTAGATTCAGGTATCAAATAGGCAATTCCAAGGAGATCGATCATTATTCACCCGTTGGGTACCCAAATAGGTACCCAAAGGGTGTCAACGGGACCCAATTACTGAGCATCCGCCGTCAGTCAGTCTGTCATCGGGCTGTACCTATCTAACGAAGCGTAAAAGATGGACAGATAAAATTTTCAGTGTGTGTTTCCATTGCCGGTATACCAACAAATAATTAAAAACCCTACGCACCTTTAGTAACAAGTCCGACTCGCACTTGGCCGGTTTTTTACACTCGGTAGTTTAAGTCCAAGTAGATGATATCTGTCTAGACGACCATCGGTGACCTTTGGCAAGCATAATTATCCCCTATCATGTGAAATAGCTTGGACGAACTGATTCGACTCGACAGGGGTATCTAAGAGGGTTGTCACACGAAATAACTTTAACACATATCAGGAAATCTCCTGGGAGCGGTATTAGGATGTGCGGAATCTAAGGTGTTTTTTTAGACTGCTTTTGACATTTGTCGGGACGAATTATCTGACGACCGTTGGGTTAAAGAAGTTGTTTGCAGGTCGTGTATTTGAAACAGGAGACTCTCAAAGGAATTGACCAAGTCACAAACTAAGCTCTAGGCTTGGGCTATAGGAACTAGACAACGATAAAGGTCTGTTCATTCTTACTTGTCTTATACATATAGTAAACAACTTTCTAACCTCAAAATGAACCTTTATTGGCTAAAACAGATATTTAAAACAAAATAAAGCAAATACATTGGCCAAGTGATGTCCAAAATGTTTACTCATTTTACTTTATTTACGATAAAAAAGCTGTTATAGCCGAAAAAGGTTCATTTTGAGGTTAGAAAGTTGTTTACTATATGTATAAGACAAGTAAGAATGAACAGACCTTATATGTACATACATGTACTTAAATACATATAAAACATCCAGGATTTTGGCTCAACTTATAGTGCTCATTACCAAAATATGGAAATAAAGGTTTTCAGGTTTTCCCTGAGGACTACAGTATGGAATTCTTTAAGAGGGGAGTAAATAGTTTTTAAAGGGACGGCAACGCGCCTGCAATACTTCTGGTATGGCAGGCGTCCATAGGCTACGGTAACCGCTTAACATCAGGCGGGCCAAAAGATTGTTTGCCATCATCGTGGTATAAAAAAAAAATATAGCCTTTGTAAGATTTGTATTTTATTTAATGATGGTGTATTTTATTTATTTAATGATGGAATGAAGTCGTTTATCGCTATTCCCTCGGGAACTCTCCAGTTTTCCGGTATAAAAAGTAGCCTATGAGCTATTTAAATTAATTACAAATAGGGAAAATGCCACAAATAAAAGATTTCTCATTCTGTACAATTACGCATTTAATAAAAAAAATGTGGTCAGCTATTATAAATTTATAAAACATGCTCATCAGTCATCAACATTGAAGTCTTGGCAAAAAATATGGGCTTAAATATGGATTTTGAACCAAGACCAAGGAAAGCGAAACCAAGGCTTGGACATAAAATATTATAAGACTATAACTAACAGAATTACATTACTAATAAGTATCACATACGTATCGGGAGACAGCCTAACACAAAGTGACCTAGTCCCAAACTAACATCCAGGCTTGTACTATAGGTACAAGACAATGATAAACATACTTATTATAGATACATGATCACTATTATACAAATACTCTCCAAACAAAAAAGAGAAAACCCTCTAGCTTCATAGGTAGGGTCACCACTAACTAGGGTAATAGGTCATTTAGTATTTTTCCATTATGTAAAAATACTATTAATATTACAGAAATAATTATTTGATTTAAAAACATAATATTAAATTTCAAAGGTTCAGAATGCATTAATTTGCCCTGACTGAATCAAAGACTATTCTGGAAAAATGCCACAGATAAATATTGGAATTTTTCACTTAAAGCGAAATTTGAGGCTTTAATTAAATAAATATGTGTACCCAACTTAAAATAAATTATATATTCTTTCCAACAATACAATAAAACTGTTTTGTTACACAAATAAAATATTGTCAGGGACAAAAACTATCAAAAAAATGGATCCAGTGCATATTGTTAAAAATGTGTTTCAGGTGGAATATTTCTCTACAATCGTTTTGTCGTTTTTTTAACATAATTGAAAGATCTTGTATTTAGAAGGTAAGACAAACCCTTTGAAAAAACAAGTATTTTTTAAACTATTAGTCGGCAACATAAAAAAAGATTTTAAACTAATTCTCCTTTACAACAGTTATTACTTGTATAGAACTGATGTGGCAACATCAAAGAATTACTTTTTACTAACAAGAATATAAGCACTTAAACATATATCTTGGACATGTATGAGTCAGTTTTATTGTTACACTAATTTAAAAGGGCACAAAATTTGAAACAATCATTCTGGAAAATCGCCTTTCCCTTTATGTATCTTAATTACCTTTCCCTGCATTTCCCGAGGTACTCCATGTCGCTCTGTTAAATGCCGTCTCACAGTAGCCGGCTTAGCATATGTCGACCCGCATTTATTACATAAATACACATACATTCTCTCATGAACATTATTACAATGTGCTAGCATCTCACTCCGTAAGAAAAACTTACGAGGGCACAAATTACATTGAATAGTTTTCTCATTATGATAGATTAAATGTTTCTTCCATATGAATCTACGACGGAATGTCAAGCCACATTTTTCACAAGTGTACGGTCTTTCTCCGGTGTGTATTCGTTCATGTTCTGTTAAGCTAAACTTCCGAGGAGCTTTGTAAGGGCAGTGACGGCACTGTAAGTATGGCCCCTTACCATGAATTGCCACTTGGTGTATTTGAAGCTCAGCGAAAACAGGAAAGCCTTTGCCGCAGTGTTCGCAGACAAACCTACATCCATTGTGTCTTTGCATGTGGTTGTCATATGAATGCTTATTAGCTAAAACTCTATGGCAAACATTACACATAAATGATTCACTTTCAACTACATTCTGTAGTTGCATTTGCCGTCTTTTGGCAAGTTTTTTGTTACGATAAGTGCGCTTCTTATAACGTCTTCTAAATTCTGTTGCTGACATTGCTGCATGTGATCCGATTAGTTTTTCTATACTATCTAATATAGCATCTGCATCTTCTTGTTCACTGGGCTTTTCATCATAAATTGGACTATCAGTGGCATTACAATCAGAATTATCAGGAAAATTATCACTCATATATTCTTGAGACGCAGTTATTTCTAAATCAATATTATTATGTCCTGTAATTTTAGTTATCAAAGCTTGGGACCTCTGATGCTTGGCTTGAGTTTTTATTGTGTTTGCTTGCAAATCCTCTTCAGTAAAATAATTCGCAAACATTGTATACTCAACGACTTTTTCCTTTATTTCTTTCTCGGAAAAACAGCAATTTACTAACTTTTTCAACTGATTGTCAGTAGATTCACACTTGAGCTTGAAATAAATAGCTTGTTTTAGGCAATATAAACAGTTTTTACACATGGAAGCCGGGAAAATATCGTCGGACTTAACAAAAACACTTGCGAAAGTCATCACCGCTTTGCCATAGCAACTCAAGCCATCGGAGCTCGAGTGGTCAATTAAAGACACCATGTCTTCTTCGTCATTTCGTTTTAAACATATTCGGCACACAGATTTATAAATATTTTCATACGAATCCATCGTATTTACGAATGACCTATTATTGAGAAATTCACAACTGTCAACTGTCAGACAAGGCAAATGTCAATGTCATCCAAACTTTTTTTATGCATGGTCCAATTCGGACTAAGGCTTTTTATTTCAACTCCACAATAAAAAAATAGAATTGTATTTTTATTTCTAACCACAGTTTGTATAAAATTAATTAATATTTTTGTAACTTTCACAGATATGCGCACTGTGATGCGCAGCACAGAAGTAGTTATGGATTCGGATTTACCCTTTCGCACTCAACTGCTCCTAATAAAAATAACTAGGTACTCCACATAATAAAACTCTGTACGAATTTTTTTTAATGTTTAGGTACTTTCCTCGATAATTGATTACTTATTTTTATTACAAGCTTTTTTTTAGCTTGATTCGTTCGTGTGTCAGTCGTTCCAATGGACTTTCAAATCTAGCAAATAGAAACTACTTTCCTTCATTGTAGAGGGGTAAAATTTGAGATGTAAAAGAACCGAACTGATGATAGAGATTAATTAGGTCTAACAGGATCTCCGCAGCAGTTAATGCAGAAACCGAATTTTGATTCATTCGTTTCGTATTAAAAAAAATACCTACAGTCGGCCACAAAAAGTTTGTACCTACCAAATATTAAATTTTAACACAAACTTATTAAAACGTAAATTGTAATCTGCAGTTCAAAGTTTTCACAGGATATTAATAAAACCCTTTATTATATTTCAGGGTTCAATGAACGATTTTTCAGAAGTTTCGTTTGCTTAACCTTCAGTAAGTATAATTTTCATTGCTATGTTTGAGTTAAAAATAAATTTGTAATTACATATTCTTTTTGTTCCGTTGATTGCTTAAATAAAGCCGTTTCTAAGTTTGGAGTAATTTTAAATAAGTCGTAATGTAAGTTAGGCTATTCCGACTAAGGGGTAAATGAGTCGTTTACTTTTTCTAAAAAATGCAACGTTTTAAAATTATGCACCGTGTAATAGTATTTTAAGTACCTAGATTTCTATAAAAGGGAGCAGAAATAGTTTTAGAACGTTTTATTCCAATAAAATATTTAAATGAAGCTTTTACTCCTGTTGAAATAGCCCCACCCGACCTTACTACAAAACAATCGGCAAAATGGAACCCTGCACACCATAGAACTGTGTCACAGTGACATTTTGTTCGACAATTCTTACGATTTGATTATAGCGTATGGAGGGTCATGGTTTCGTTCGGAAATTATGTATTAGGAAAATCATATTATTGATTTTGACATGTTATCGTATTGTCAACATTAGGTATAATAGCTCTTATTTACTTGACAGTAATGGTGGCCGAGTTAAAAACAATACGATAGCACGTCAAAGGCAATATGGTTTTACCCAACCTCTTACGACCCACCATACAACGAAATTTGCCAAAGGAAAATGAACCTATTATGATTGCAATAAAGTCAATTTTCTATTTTAATTGTCAGTCATAAAAACAAGGGAAATTCTACTTTATCTCCTTTGCAATAGATCTTTATTGCAATGGCCGTATTATGTAATTTTTTTTGTACGCGGGGTCTTATAGAGGGCCAGCAGCGAGTACGACGTTATCTTTGACTAAACAGAACCAGGCTGCTGTTTTGACACATAAACGGATACCTAGTTCTAAGTTCTATATTTTTATGTATTAGACTGTAATGTATTAGTGAATATGGGCCTTGTTTTCTGAATTAAACGTCTTTTTATTTTTTTACTCTATCTATTCATTTTGCTGTTTATATGTAGGGCCTACCTACATACATACATACATACCTTCACGCCTTTCTCCAGAGAGTAGGCATGCAGACACTATGGAACGCCAGGTGCGCCGGTCTAAATATACAACTTTCGCTTCCTCTAAATTCATCAATCTCTTCATGCACGTACGTCGGTTTCGGGTGCGTGTGGTTTGAGTGGTGTAGGCCTACCTAACAATGAAGTAATTTGATAAAAATAATTCAGCAATGAGATTCAGAATATTATTATGGAAGTATGGTAGTATACTTCGAAGACTTCTCGAGTGGAGTCCGCTTACGGGAAGACGCAGCGTGGGTAGGCCACCAACAAGGTGGACTGACGACGTTGTTAAGGTTGCGGGAAACCGATGGATTCATAAGCTGCGCAAGACCGGTCCTTATGTCAAACCTTGCGGGGGGTCTATGTCCAGCAGTGGACGTCTTTCGGCTGAAATTATGATGATGATGGAATAGTACAGATTCATTAGTTTTTTTCAGGTGTTTTTTCATCATCGCTACAGATGTAGTGAATAATCCTTTCCCATTGTTTTAAATATGTCGGGTAAGTTCGTACGTATCTTGCTTTTTAGTTGTTATATTGTTGGGTACTGAAGCTAATTGAGAAAGCAAGATAAATACGTATTTATCTGGCAAAAAATTATGGGAAAGGATTATTCGCTACATCCGTAGCAGGGTGATCTTGTTCTAAACAATGAAAGTAGATACAAAACATTAAATTACTTTTTTTTCAAAACGAAAATGTTTTTTTTCTATATTTTAAAATTTTATCTACCACTTCGTTTCTTTAGATGTACCTAGAAATATGTCAGAGTTAACATAGATAAAAAAAACACGGTGTAGAATAACAAAATTTCAAAAATATCACATAATAATAAGTTATGTTATTAAGGTTCTCATCACACTCGTAGCAAACGTACTGCAAACCGCGAGCTTCCACCCGCGTACTACGTAACAGTAGTTTAAAACTTTAAACACCGTCGGTAACCGTGGTTTTACCGTACGGTAGTAAAAGTGCGTTAAACAAGCAACGGGGAGCGGCACAGCGAGTTATACAGCGAGTGCACTTTTTCGTTTTAGTCTATCGAAATCGAACTTGAGTAACAATAATACTAATCGTAAATATAATCGTCTTTGATCTGTTCTGCGGGCCTAGTATAGTTGCGTTTATCGCGTGACAAAATGCGGATAAAATCTTAATTATATTATTGTCAGAAAGTGCCGGATGTTTTATCCACTTTTTATCTCATGATAAACGCAGCCTAGACCCCATGGCCTAACTCAGCCGCCATTACTGTCAAGCACCTGTCAAGTAATTAAGAGCTATCAAAATATTCACAATACGATAACAGGTCGAAGATAATATGGTTTTTACCGCCTAGAATCTCGGCCCTGAGTTTCTACACGTTAAAACCTTATTGCTTTTGTCGTGTTATCGTATTGTTTACGTTTTGATAGCTCTTATTTACTTGACAGTAATGGCGGTCGTGTTAAAAACAATACCATAACAGCAGGCGTTTCGCCTAACACACTCGCAATTACAATAGTTTTCATTTTGAAAATCGAAGGCTTGTCTGTTTACAAAATGAAACCAATTGTGTTGTTTTGAAGCCGATCGCGAATGCGAGTGAGTTACGCGAAAGGCCTGAAGGTCAAAGACGATCGCACATTACAATCAATACCGTCTTAACTCGAAATGTGACAGTGTTGAAAAATTTATTCTTATTTCAAACTACCTAGGACAAATAGTTATGCATTACAATTTATTTTTGAGTTAATACGGTATTGAATGTCATGTGCGATTATGGTTTTACCGTGTTGAATAGAGGCCCATGGGGCCCTAATATGGCTGCGTTTATCGCGTGAGTGTGGATAAGGCATCCGTCACCCTCTGACACGTAAATAAGTACGAGAGTGACGGATGCTTTACCCACATTTGACACGCGATATAGACGCAGCCATATTAGGCCCGCTGGGCTGAGAACGTAAGTTTATCGTTGTCTAATACCTACAGTACGGTCAATCTTGTAAGTAGCTGCACAAAATTTAGTACTCTGTCACTTTAAACGTCATATTTAAACTTCTGCACTAATCTTTCAAAAGCGTTAAAGTGACAAGGAATTCAAGTGTTCACACTGATAAGCCCTAACTAGAGCTTAGTTCAGGTCTAGCTCAATTTGTGTGAGATTGTCTCCTGATATTCATTTATTATGGATACCTTTTTGAAACCTAAGCTGTGTGATATAGAGCGGGGTAACCACATCGCGTTATTCAACGTGCGAACGACTTTTACGCCCCGCCGGGGCCGTATCGGCGATCTGTAGAGAGCAGCTTATACCGAAAGGACTCAGAAGAACTATGTCGCAAAATGATCGACTCAGAACGACCACATCGCTTTTAGTCTACATTTTAAAATGTCCGTGTCGCGTTGTTGTTAGATAATAGAGATCAAATGCCCGAAGGGTTTTCTGCCCAGGAATAGGAGCCCCGCCATGCAATACAAAAAAAACAATGTGAGTCGCAAAATGCTACAAGCGATTTTGCGACTAAGTAATTTTGCGACCAAGTTATTCTACTCTTATCCCTTATACATACAAATAGCGATGCTTTTCTTTTATTATCGAAGATAATAGAATAGAAACCGTTTCTTATTTATTTAATTTTACGGAACATACCATGTACCTAAAGCCTAGGTTGGCCCAGACATAACCGCTCGGCACCGAATCAGCTCAAAGTAAGACATTGAAAAGTTACCTTTAATTTGTGTTAGTACTATAAATTTTTCACTGCGGTTGCGTTTGCGTTTGCTTGTGGGTAAGAAGAGATACAGTTGTTTTATTTCACGAAAGCGGTTGGGCCATACTTGTGTGTGTAGATGCTTGTGCACGTTATTTCTGAGTGCGTAACTTTCGTCGCTAAGAGCCGCCGTAGTGTGGGTGTCTATACGTGTTACAACTACAAGTATGGCCCACCCGCTTTCGCGAGATAAACCATCAGTAGATAATGTGCATGGAATAAAGTCCACTTTTATGCAAATTTCCGTAGTTTTTTGTTAATTTTTTAATAACATCATATTTTTATTTATGACATAAAATACTCGTATTAATCATTATTTAGTCTGGATCATTACAAATGTATTTTTTAAATAATAATCGTGCACACAACCGGGGAAGCGGACGGTATTTTTTTGGTTATAAATAAAACAACGTCTTTTGCTAATTCAAGGAAAACACGTTTTGAAATGGGCAAGTTAAGTACTTTCATAATGTCACCCAGCTACACTCACACCTGATATTACATTATAGTACCCTCAATGACAGTTTTTTGTTTTACTTTTCCTTATTTTCTTCTTTAATTCCTAGACACCCAGTGCTCTTGAGCATTATAAAAGAAACAGTACCTACCAACTCTTTTTATTTCTCTTTGAATCCTCTATTTTTTTTCGCATACGCAGCTCTATATATTCCCTGATTCTCAGCCCTCAACGTGTCATACGTATTTTAAATTGCCGAAAGGGCTGACTGAAGCAACCTGGGGGCCTAATATGGCTGCGTTTATCGCGTGACAAAATGTGGATAAAACATCCGTCACTTTTTGAAACGCATGTAGGTCAAGGAATTTAAATTGTGACCCGCCTTAGTTCCAAAGTCAATCTGATATTCTACAGCAATAAGGTTGAGTTTCCTATCAATTACAAATGACTTGGCATCTCTAATGACAATGACATATTCAAGCAGATTTTCTTTGAAATGGGTAGCAAATTAACTTCCGTGAGGTACGAGAGTGACGGATGCTTTATCCACATTTTGTCACGCGATAAACGCAACCACAATAGGCCCGCTGGGCATCTTTTTTACTTGGTCAAACCATATTGCCTTTGACGTGTTTGTATCGTCGACGTTACGATAGCTCTTATTTACTTGTTAGTAATGGGGGCCGAGTTAAATACGTGACGTGACGTGTTATGTCAAACAACAATAATGATGGTTTTACCCAGCAGAATCTCGGGCTCATTTCTTAATCGCTAAGTATAAGTTTGCCTTTGTACCTTTTGTGTTTCCGTTTCTTTTTTACCTTGTTATTTTCAGTTTGAGCAATAAAAAGTTTACATACATACATACATAAAACTACTTACTGTCGGTTCCAAGTGCAACTGTGATAGTACCTCATACCCATCCAACCGATCTCTATTAGGTATTCATTTTTTAGGCACTTTCTGCAACTAAACCTTGTATTGCCGTAATAAACTATTTTAGCCTGACATTGTAATGTTACATGCTCGAACACGTTGTCATACGGCTAATAACCATCCCATTATTGATAGTAGAATATAACGGTCGTTTTGTGGTCGACCCGCAGACAATATCCAGGTCGATAGTGTCAATGCTCTGGCACTGCGCCAGTTCTGCTAATCTGTAATTTTTTTTGCGGTGGTTGATTTATAGGCAAAGCGAACTTAACACATATTTTTTTCTTTGAGTACCTAATATTTTTTACTTGTAAATCAATTAAGTTAATGGATTTTCGGTCTACCTTGAAAATTATTGTCATATATCATCGGCAAATAGCACAATATCACAAATTATCTACCGTGGGTGTTAAGTCATTTATATAAACCAAAAATAAGAAAGGAACTAATAAAGAGCCCTGAGGTACACCTAATTTAACTGCTGCTCCATTGTAATGTGACATGTTCGTACACGCTAGTATACGGCTAATAACCATCCTATTATGTATAGTAGAATGTAACGGTCGTTTTGTGGTCGACCCGCAGACAATATTCAGGTCGATAGTATCGATGCACTGGCACTGCGCCAGTTCTGCTAATCTGTAAAGTTTTTATACGGTGCTAGCTTTTGCGGTGACTCCGTTCGCGTTGAAGTCATTTATCGCTACTTCCTCAGGGCCTGTCTGTCTCTAAGCTATAAATTATCTGTGGCTTTTACATTGATCGGTTGAAAAGTGAAAACGGAATTATTTACAAACTTGTAAGTGACGCTAGTGGCGTATATGGGTTTTACAGTTACGAGCAAAACAATTGCATTACTTTGCATTTTTTGATGCCCACAGATTATCATTTGTAAACCGACTTTTCTTTCTGAAATATTTAAATGAATTCATGTTTCTTGTAATCTAAGCATAACAAGAAGTAAACAAATATGGAAATTATCGAAACATTATTTTATTTCAATATTTCAGAAAGAAAATCTGGTTTACAAAGATAATGGGTGGACATGAAAAAATTAAAAGTACCTAATGCAATTGTTCTGCTCGTAAGTGTATATTAGAATTTTTTTTTTAGAATCAATTCATGATCAATACGCAATGGTAGATTGTTAACTAAAGGATGAAAGTGATCAATGCATCTCGATATATTTAACATGCATTAGAGTCGGCAAGTCCTCCTATAGCTCGAGGGAACAGTCCATACTTTTACCCGAGTTAAACACTCCACTTTTCATTTCGACTGAGAGGAAAGTTAACAAAAATGTTGCATTTTAGTGTCACGAACTTTGTCTTTGGTCTTGTCTTACAAAATTTATGAGTGTTTTGGCACAATTTCAAACAAATTTAAAAAAAGTTCAAGTTATTTCGTATTGGTCTTATAAGATTGTTCCATAGCCTAGGAAATAATCCACAGTGTGTTTGACCAATTCTTTTTTCAAAATCAATTTCCGCCTTAAGGATAGAAATGCTATTTTATGCCCGCTATTGATACATAGAAAACCTTACTTTTCGAAGAGGAGAGTTGAAAAAATGTTTTTTTTAATGGTTTTTAAGCCATGTACCCCAACGAAAATGTTAAGCACTTTAGACACTACACACTAAACACTACATACATACATACAATTTAAACAGAACATGAAATACAACAATGACAATGACGTTCAGAATAACAAGGTTCTAAGTATGCTCAACATTTTTATTGGGTGACTGTTCTTGTATTTTAAACTCATAAGTGTAACTCCTAGTCTCCGGCCAACTTGATGGTCTAAAAATCTATAGCTGTCACTTCATGATGTCACATTGATGTGCCCAGTCTCGCGTCGACCCAGACGACTAGGGGCCCTTAAGCACTTGGTGGAAATCGCAATCGAATTTTGGTAAGTACTTCTATTCCTTGACCGTTTCAAAAACTAAAAGGTATTTGTTTCCTTCTGGGATACCTACTGTAGCGGCAAACGCCAAAGTTGCCGACGCGTTCATACAAATCTCGTATAGTTAGTATGAACGCGTCGGCAATGGTTTTTTAAATACTAATCTTTTTTAAACTACGATGTACAAACATTTGTTATATACCATTTTGAACCTTGTTTAATCAGCTAACCAATTGAATAATAGCAGTACAATTGGTCGACTAGTTCTTGATTGGTTATCAATTTTACTGAGTCACATTTGTAGGTAATCGTATGGGATGTAAGTACGAATATGATAGATTTTTTGCCGCTACTGTACGTATGGTATTCGTCGCTTTTGGCACCTCGTTGGCCTGATCGACCATTTCTAAAGTATTTGGTTTTTCAACGCCGATGACATGGGGTAGGTAAGTATAGGTGGACAGTTGCCCGTACCGGGAATCGGACCTGGGACCGCTAGCTTCGTAGGCAAGGCTCTAACAACTGGCAGTAACATAATTCATTTTTCAACCCCCAACGTATGTATGTATGCACCCGTACATATTTCTATATTTGCATGTCTGTCTATGGCATCGTACCTCTTAATCGGATGAACCGATTTGGACATAGTTTTTTTTTAAATAAAACTAGTTTAACCAGAACGGTTCTTAGCTGTGTTTTATAACAATCGGTTATGTTATTTAAGAGATATGGGCTCTGAAAAGGCTCACCATTATATTAGAGGTCTTTATTTCAATAGTTATTATATCAAGGTAAAAACAACATAAGTAGCTATTTACTCCCAAAACGCTTGAGCTCATATCATCTCGAATACAAAATCTTCGACAATACCCACTTATTTTAACTATTTGGTATTCCTACACCGTTTTACCGCCAAAATGCGTTCAAAGGACAGCTGCCGATCAAAACCAAACGGCAGTATGCGTATATGAACTTCATCCTCTTATACGGCCTTTTTCTTTTGGACGGCAGACGGATGGACGTGATTCGAGTGTTAAGGGGCCCTCTAAATTGGACCAAGTGCCATATTGGTATAATGTCCCGTTTGACACTTTGTTTGGGACGGCTATTAAAATAGAAGTGACATTTGAATAAGGATCGGACCTAAGATTCGGAACGGGAAGTATGGAACGTTTCGTTGCCTTGGTATTTTGGGATAACTATTAAATTTTTTGGTAGCGAAGGTGTTGTGAGGTATAGTTTAGGAAACATGATTTGGCCGTCTGTTATCAACTTTCTTTCTTTCTTTGATCTTTTTTACTATACTTTTATGTGACTCATGTACATATCTAAACCTTTCAACCCACTATTCAGTTTGAAGAACGAGGGCGGTTTTACGATTAGCTTTTGTTTGATATTAACATAAAGATATTAATGAAGATAATATCTCTGCCCATCATGGGCCAACGTAGGGACGAAGTGATGCGTAAGAGTGAGATGCAAGAATTTGTTGCTCGCTCTAACGTGTAAATGCGTCCCTTACGTTGGCCATGGGCCATCCTGTAGAAGGGCCATTACAGACGGCTAATTTATATTTCCTGAACTATACGAGTATGTGACGATACGTTAGCCTAGTCGGTTCTGACCCTGCCTACGAAGCTAGTAGGCTTAAAATCCCGGTAAGGACAGATATCGTTACTACTTTGGAAAAAACTCGTATCTGATATTTCGTGATGTACTATTTTAAACTTAAACGTGAAGAGAATTAAGTTCAAACTCATACATCTCGATATATCAGATATGAGTTTTTTCCAAAGTAGTAATGATATACAGGGTGGAACAAAACGAGGGACTGAGCTGAAAGGATAGTGTTATCTAAGTGATCTACAATCGATTTATTATACTTAATTGTAAAGCTGAACTTAAAAGTAAAACAAAATGATTAAAATTAATCAATTTAATATCATTAAGGAGATCACACCGGGTTACTCACGTAAAAATTTTCGAAAAACGCTCGACATGTTTCGGGCTCGTCCGGAGTCCCAGAGACGCGGCCGCAGCACGACGAACACTGAATAATTCTAATTGAATATCAGTGACAACCCTACTACTACTAGTTCAAAGTTATTTCCTTTAAATTGACACATGTCATCAACTTCACTTTACATGCGATGCTATCTTGATGATGTCATCGGATCTACTTGCTAGGGTTGCTAATTTACAGATTTTGCACTAATGTTTTACAAGCTGTATCTCTAAAACGGTTAGAAATATTAATATAGTTAATTGGTGAAAAATAATGTACAAGACCAAAACAATTCCCCGTTTTCTTAAAAGTCCCCAGTTTTGTTCCACCATGTATGTGTATGTGTGATGCGTGCGAGTATTCCTGAGTCTTGGATGTTTTCTATATATGTAAGTATGTATTTCTCTATAAAAGCAAGTTTATCGATGTCTGATATCCATAGCAAAAACCTAGAGCTTAGTTTGGGTCTGTTTTTTTTTAAGTGTATTGAAGCTAAGGGCCGGTACAGACGGACTGCATTTGAACTGCAACGCAGCTGCAAAATGGCAGTTCGAGGGCAGTTCTGATGCAGTTGACTGCATCAAAACTGCAAACTAACTGCGCAGTCCGCTTAGGTTGACTGCACGCTAACTGCAAGCGGACTGCGCAGTTGGTTTGCAGTTTTAATGCAGTTACGTGAAGTGCAACAGAACTGCAGTTGAACTGCCATTTTGCAGCTGTGTTGCAGTTCAAATGCAGTCCGTCTGTACCGGCCCTAACGTAGCGTGGATGACTTGTACTTAAACACTAACTTTTTCCTTAAATCGAGTAAGAAACGTTAATGTAGCATCATGGAGAAAATATGAATTTATCACCATTTTTAAATTAAATATCTTGTAAAATTTACAAAAAATCTTGTTTTAAATTTGTTGGCAGTGTAAAAATATGCCCTCCACCTTAAAACTTAACAATACCAACAACTAAGCAACAACTAAGCTGCCCGAACTTAGCCGTGACGTCAGCCACGTTTAATAGATTCAAATTCTGATTTTATTACCACTCACTCAATGTAACGCGGTTTTGGATATATATGTAGATTGCATAAATAAAATGCTACGGCGCGAAATACCTTTTTACGGAATGAAAATCTTTAAAAAGATACATTGTGCCAATGATGATTTTCAAACATTGAAACATTACATAATATGGGTCTATATTGACTGACATAATTATTTTAGTCATAATGTGCTTTAGGTCATAATCATCGCAAGTTATAACGTGTTTTTTCAAAGAAACTGTTACTTTTTCAGGATTTTTATACATCAAACCTAACCTAACCTAGCCTTGTCTATAAGTTAGATATTTCAGAACTTCTGAAAAGTTTACAGTTTCAGCGATATAAAAAATTATGACTATCAAAAATTATGTCAATAATTACATTATGACCAATAAAATTACGGGAAAGGCGTGAGTGTATGTATATTATGTGGGAGCCCTTTCCACATAATATACATACACTCACGCCTTCATTCCCAGAGTGGGGTAGGCAGAGCTACAGAATTAGCAACATCTCTAAAAACTTGTTGTTAATTCTGAATCTAAATCAACAATGTGTTAAAAAACTAGACAGATTGAAAAAAGTGAAATATTGGCACATGTGAAGTAGAAAAACCGCTTGTAAGTTGTATGTTTACTTACAACCTTATCGCTTTGAGAAAACTCGAATAATCTGCCGGAACGTATCAGACATGCTAAAGCTGCAAAGTTCTGAAGGAGCCTTTGAACGCACGTCGTCTCCGCTTTTTCAAGATTTTATCTCAAACGCCCGGAAGTTTGGGAAAAAGTGATAAATTTAGCGTCAAAGTTAAGAAAAAGATTGAAGTGTCTGCTTTTTTTAGAAGGAAGAATAATGTTAGTTTCTAATCGTTCATTTAGTGCTAGGTAAGCAGTGCTTTAAGATTTAAAAAAAAATGATTATATTGAGAAAAACTAATAATTGGAGTGACTTGAATCGCCTCATTTTAATTGCAATTTTTTTCTTCATAAAATAGTAAGTTTAATGTTACAATTGTGGAAGAAAGTAGAATATTCGTTTAAGAAACGAATGACATATTATTTTACATGCTTGATACCTCTTATTTGTACTTATTTATTTTATTTACACTGTACTGTATTGATGAAATTTAAAAACTATAACAACATTGTGCCTACTGTTAAAAACTCGAAAAAATCTGCCCCTATATTTAACCCCGTTGGGGATGATATCAATGAATGAACAAGGTATTAACACTAATATCATATGTTATCCATCAAAGTGCTTAATTGTTAGCAGTTACAACTACGGTACTAATATTGTCAAAAGGACGTTAGGGAATTTCATAACGGGAGGACGCGGACCGAGTACCGTTTATTATGAATTTTGATTAAATTCGGTTGATATTATAGATGTTGTAAAGGGTCGGATAAGTCAAATATAGTAAGCTACAAATTAAGGTTTTCTTTTTAAACATTTGAAGATCTTATCACGACGTAGTTTAATGGAATAGGGATAGTGGGAATCTCTATTATTTATTTAACTTTTGTCGATTATTTCGATAGTTCGATTAAAGGGTATCGTGGTGGATCACAAATACAATAACTTGGAATTAGGAGCTCCATCAATCGAAAATAAGATAATGGAAAGAAATATAATATTAAAAATAAAATCAGGGAAAAAGACGCGAATGCCAAAATCTGCTAAAAAGTATTTTAAATCCACCAATTCGCGGCCGGATATTGCGTGGGTACATTAACACAACCATACAACGTGCCAGGCTATAATTCAAGTACTTGACTTAAGTTTGCAGACACAATGATATAATAATTGTTTTGATATCAAACCGAAACTAATTTGTTTAACTGAATCAAAATCACGACTTGAAATTCTATAACTCAAAAAATGGTTGAAATAAAAAGGTCAGGCCGCAGATTCTGGAAAAAAATATTAAAATACGCCCAATTTACTCAAACACTTTTTGCCAAGCTATAAGAGGGTACAGTCAACAGCATAAATAAGTAATCATTTATGTACCTTGTCGCTTTCAATCGTTTCACAATTTTGTACGACATTTCAAATACGACGTTAAAGTGACAAGGTACATAAATGATCACTTATTTATGCTGTTGACTGTACACGAAGAGTTTAATAAGCCCAAACATTGTTATTTTCCTTCGCTTTGATCCTGGAAAGAATTCATACATTGAAATTAATATTTTTTTACCCTCGACTTAAAAAGTAACTCTGTAATAAGTAAGTATGACTTAAACGTGTGTATCTGTCTGTGTGTGCGTTTCACCGTAGCTCCCAAAAGGGTAAACCAACTCAGACGCTATTTGTTAAAGAAAGCTTGTTTAAATCAAGATGGTTGTTAGCCAGGTTATAAAAATCGATTATCGAAATAATTATCAGCCGTGAAAGTAAGAGTCACTATATCGCCCTTTTTATCTTCTTCAGCACATATGCGCCCACCTTTGTGCATACGCCTCTCCTTTATATCTATTTAATGAACATATAACAATGACGCATCCAAACAGTCGGCGCGTATTGACTTAATTAAATCCCGCAATACAAGGGCGTTCTGTGAATTGGTTACAACGTCAATAAATACTGCTCTATATTTATCAACAAATAGCTTACCCTCCACAATCACAATGTACCTAAATCAAGGAATTGTCATGCAATACCAGTAGAAGATAAAGTGCTTTGATTTACCAAATGAATAGAGAATAGAACAATTACATAATAAGAACAATGCAAACAGTTTTGGTTGTTTGTAAAGATGAACACAAAATCCACAGTCTTTATTGCCAAGAAGCTTTTCCCAGAGAAACTGGACGGATATACTATTTGTAAACCATTGAGAAGTTCCTTAGACTACCTTCCGTCTCCATCATGATAATAAACCAGCATTATAGTACCATATTGTCATTGCTTTGAAAAACCTCGTATCATATATTTCTTGACGTATGATTTTAAACTTAAATGTGAAGAGAATTAAGTTCATACTCATACATCTCGAATTATCAGGTACGAGTTTTTACCAAAGTAGTAACGATATGTTATTGTATTGCTATCGAAATCGCAAAATAATACTACATTTCAAGACTTTCTGACCGTTATAAGTAAGTTAAAATCGACTTCGTGGAATTGTTAACATCGTTCGTTAGTTAGTTACAAATTAAGTTCATATAAGAATGTTAATTTGTAAGTATGTTTTGGAAGGCAAAGTCGAGGGACAAAGATAAAGAGGAAGACCTAGGCTTACTTAATTCAGCCAAATAAGACAGAAGTTAAATGTCGTGTCGTGTCAGGAGATGAAAAAGCTGGCAGAGAATAGAGAAAAGTGGCAATTTACCGAGAAGAGCCTAGCTCTTAAGTTAAATGAGGAATAATAAAAACCGAAATAATTCTCAGCCTTGTGCCATGAGAGGTTAATACAAATTTAAATATGAATCTACGCTTTTCCGAATTCATGCGGTTTTAATTAAAATGTTCTTATTTTGTCGATAATAATATGGACGATGATTGTATTATACTGAGGATCTACTTGTAAAATTGTATAGTCGACGTCATAAATATGTTTACACTTTAGTACCTTGTCTATTTAACGTCATGTTTTAACTGCCATATGAAATTATCATAGCGGATAAAGTGACAAGGCACTGTGTAAACATACTCGTATCTTTGACGCCGACTGACAAGGGCTCTATTCTAGTCGGTAAAACTATATCTCTTATGATATCCTATCGTATTGTTTTTAACAAGACCGCTATTACTGCCAAATAAGAGCTATTGTAACGTTGACAATAAGATAAAGTCAAGGCTTTAAGGAATTAAATAAGACCCCCAGGGGCTCTATATTGCCTGTTAGGACCATATTGTCTTTGACATGCTTTCGTATTGTTTTTAACTCGGCCGCCATTACTGTCAAATACAATAATGGTTATAACTAGTAAAAAAGAGGCCCTCAATGGACGACGTAATCTCAATTATAAATAGGTCTTCGTTAGCACCCTTATATTTTAAAATTTCAATTTTAAGAACAATAATATTTTCTTAGGAATCTGGTAAAAGCGTAAACACTCAATTTACACCTTCCAAAATTGAATACTTTCAGCGATTTAAATAAAGGTTTCATTACAACAATAATTTTACATATTTTAACTTTGTAAAAGATGTCTGGATAGGGCCGCGTTTTCGGCTGTAAATCATATTTACTGTCAGAAAAATACAGATTGTTGGTGTTAATTATAATAACTTCAAAATAAAACTTTCAAATGTAACGAGCAAAACTTTTTAAATGCTTAGTGATTTGAATAGTAGCTCCTTAATTACTGGACTGATTTTAATAAAATATAAGTGGTCCTCGACAAGATGCATTTCAAGAGCGTTATCTTTATCAAAAATGTATAGAATTGACGTAAACTGCACGGTCGCGTCGAGCGCTTATGTCGATTCCATAAACTTTAATAGTTTTCAAAAATCGTTGACGTTAGCGTTATGTATAGCCCCGAAGGTACCATAATGATTCGTTACGAACGTGTATCATGCGTGTGTTGATGTGGCTACACATACAAACATTGAAAGGGCGTCGCATCACATAACATGCCGGTTGGGTTATTTTTTTACGTTTTCTTTTTTATAATAGTGGGAGGAAAACGAGCATGTAGGTTACCTGATGGGAAGTAATCTCCACCGCCCATAAACACCAGCAACTAAAGAAGAGTTGTCGGTGCGTTGCCGGCCAATTAGGGAAATGTAAGCTCTTTTCTTGAACTCCCCCATTTCATAACTGGTGGGAAATACCGCCGAAGGAAGTTCGTTCCACAGTTTCGCTGTAGGCAAAAAGTGCCTAGTGAAACGCACGGTGGAAGAACGCCATTCACCGAGGTGATGTTGATGGAACTTTACGACGAGTAGTTCGATGGTGGAACTCAGCGGCCGGTAAAAGTCCGAATAATTCTTCAGATGACTCTCCGTTGTAAAGCCTATACAGCACGCAAAGTGAACTGATGTCCCTTCGGATAGAGAGGGCATCCAATCGGATTGAGATTGCTGGGTCGTTGAAGAATCGAACCGCTCTGCGTTGTATCCGATCAAGTGGAAGAAGGAGGTATTCGGGTGCCCCAGCCCAGAGATGAAAGCAGTACTCCATATGCGGCCGGACCTGACCTTATAGAGTTGGAAGCAGTTGTCGTTTTTGTCGATGATTAAAAAGCCAGACTTTAAGCTATGATAACAGTGCTCAAACTCCATTTACAGTAACTAACACCAGTAATATCTATTAAATTGATAAGAACCCCAAATTTAATGGTGAGTGGTGACCCTTTCTTTCAGAGCTGATATCTCTTAAACAGCTTAATCGATTTTGATGAATTCTAAATAAGAACCACCGCTAAAAAACCTGCTTTGAAATACAAAAACCCGCACCCAAATCGAAACACCCGTTTAAGAGCTAAAATGCCTCAAATAGACACACAGAAACACACACACGGTCAAAATTATAATATTTACCCCTCCTTTTTGCGTCGGACGTTAGAAATCGGCTTTCGGCAATCCATTTGGCTTTATTTCAGCTTGGAACAAACCTTGCAGCTAGAGTACAAATCCAGCGATGTTTTTGCAAGGGAACACAGCGGATGCAATGATCAGGGGCGCTAACAACTCCGTGCAAACGAGAACAGAGGAAACTGTAGAGTTGGACGTAAATGATACAAGTTATATTTAAATTTAATACTTTTTTATTATTATTTTGTGTCAAGATAAAGGATTATTAAACCATACAGTTTGTAGTTTTTTTGTTAACTATAAAAAAACATTTATGATTAGTCTTGTACTTGTACTCGTTTTCCATACGTTGTACAGTTCGAGGAAATATGTTCGTAGGCCACTAAACAACCACTTGGTAAAATAAAAAAGTATTAAACGTACTTTACTTACTTGAGCGATGTTGCCAGTCATCAAAACAAAATTCTACGGTGGGACGCCAATAAAAAAAAACTTTGTAATGACAAGATTAATATAAAACCCATACCGCAATTAATTGATATCATCATTTAAAAAACAAAATCTCCTTATTTCCTCTGCGATAATAATTTACTACAATACGCGAAAAACACTTAATATTTAAATCACTATATAACAGGTGTATGTGACCTATTTTACCCTCTTTTTCATAAACGCACGAAAGCTAAAGTACCTATGCTTAAAATATGGTTTGTCCTTATCCTTCATCGCGGCATTTGAATTTGTCAGAAAGAGACGTAGAATACTTCAACAAAAATAGGTTTACTGTGCGTTTATGCATAAA
Source organism: Acleris literana (assembly GCA_946894065.1). Classification (NCBI taxonomy): domain Eukaryota; kingdom Metazoa; phylum Arthropoda; class Insecta; order Lepidoptera; family Tortricidae; genus Acleris; species Acleris literana. The sequence continues at coordinate 9,362,542 of OX335692.1, forward strand.
AAGGTTGTTTAGTGGAGTGGAACTTCATTATTAAAGTAAAAATGATAGGTAGCTATCGAAATTTTGCTACGTAATTACACTTTTTTAGAAATTTGAGCAAAAAGCTACAAAATATCAATAATTTATGAAGACTTGCTTTTAGCGATGACATACCTTTGGATTTAAATATAAAAAATAAGTTATGTTAGCTTTTTTATTAAAAATTATATTATTTCCAATTTTTGTTATAATTATTTCAAGTAACTATACTATAATTTAAATTCAGTCAAAGTCAAACTTAATTACTCTCGGGATCAAACTACATGCCTTTTAGTTATTTTAGCTTTAAAGCAATTCCCGACGGTTGTTATCAAAATATACGGTGGTTTTGTCTTACAGCGAGCGGAGATGTAGATGACGCACCAGTTGTAATTACGAGACAGGCTTGGCACGGAGACGTGAAAGGAGTCGCTTTTAAATTTTGTATCAAATAAAAATAAAATGTTTTATTTATCAATATTTTTTTTATTCAATACATAAACTTAATCTAATATATCACATTTATGTTGCTAGTAAAAATTATAATCTTTTATTGAAAAATAAGGTCTTTTTTTTAATCACCCTGAATTTAAAGAAGGAAGGAAGGAGGAAGATTACCCACCGCCGCCACCCTGCACGTGCCCCCTGGGTGGTGCTAACGAACAATCAAATCTTGACGGCTCTACTTGTCTTTATGACCTCACAGCTCTACCCAGAAATAATCATGTCGAATGCATCCAAATCTCTAAAAGGCTCTTCTAAGAGCCCTCAAACTAAAGACATCGGACCATCAGTCAGAATCGCCATACGAATAAATTAAATTAAAAAAAATTAATATCGATAAATAATAAATAATAATAGTAAAATAATAGGATGTCCGTTACTAAACCAAACTGTCCGATACTTAACGAATTAGTGTTATTTTATTTTCTTCTTAAATTTTACTAATAACTCCCCTGACGAAAATGTTTGCAAGGTATGTATTGAAAGTAGGTATTCACCTATTCTCACGCTTATTAGGTATATAATATTTTTTTGGCCTTTTAAGTATACTGTCCGATACTACCGCATGATGTCCGATAGTATACTAAATAAATATAAAATAATAATTGATATAAATCGGTTATCGATAAAGTTATTATACTTTTTACCAAAATGGTATAACGAATGAACTTCAATGTGCACAATTATTATTTAAAATGATTTAAAGTCTCCAATTTCAAGACTTTGTTTGTCAAAACTAAAATGTGTCCGATACTATACTATCTTCCCCTATATCATTAATTTTTTTATTAAAAATGAACTTTTTTTAAAATATGCAATTTCTTCTTTAATAGACAAATTACATAGTGTACCTAATCGAAAGTATGAAGTCTATAGAATATGCAAACGTTAGGTTTGGTGCAAATTATTAGTACCGACTTACCTGTTTATACCTGCCTACCCAATAGTTTGACGGGAAAAAAATGGTCAACCCAACGTTTGCATATTCTATAGGCTTCATACTTTCGATTGGTATGTAATTTGTCTATTAAACAAGCTATTGCAATTTTTTTAAACAAAGTTAATTTTTAAATTTTTTGTTAATTATGTACTGGACTGAATTTTTCAACCTACCTATTCGCCATATATTACTTAGCATATTAAATTTGGTATAAAATACTTTTTATCGAATAAACAACCCGGTGCAAATCGTCTCCTATTCGGATCTCCTACTATGATTTAATGTAAGTATGTAACCGCCTTATTCATAAACACACAATAAACCACTTTAGTTACGGAAGTCATTGTCCCTTTCTGTCTAATTCAAATGTCATAATGACAAATACAGACAGAGAGATAAATAAAAATGTAAACCTTTACTCGAAGTCAAGTAAAACTATTCCAAGTAAATAACCGAGTTGTGCAACTTCAACAAAAATTGCTAAGGTAAAGCACTGTGCACAAAGGCGTAGATTGCATGTGCATCTACTGAATACACATGTAGGGAAGTTGGCCGTGCATACATCTCAACTTGGCCGGCAACTTTGGACAAACACCGAACGCAGATTGCTTACATCGCTCGTGTTTATCTTTGATAATTATGCAGTGGTAAAACTGTTGATAGAGGAATTTAAGACGTTATCAGCTTCATAAGAGAAGGGAGAGAAGTCTAAATCGGATAAAATATAATAGATGAGGGAAGATGAAAATTATACAAATCAAAAATGTGTCGATAAAACTTCCGTCATTCTCTTACTTATATATCTACGTGTTAAAAAGTGACGGATGTTATATTCATATTTTGTCACGCGATAAACGCAGACATATTAAGCCCACAAGGAACAATCTCACACAAATTGACCTAGTTCCAGACTAGCTCTAGCCTTTATTCCTATGGGTACTAGACAGCGATAAACATACTTATAAAGAGGAATACATACTTACATACATAGAAAACATCCAAGACGCAGGAACAAATAGTCGCGCTTATCACACAAATACATATATGCCCATACCGGGAATCGAATCCGGAACCGCTAGCTTCGTGGGCAGGGTCACTACCAACTAGGCTAAGGACGTCGTTCCTTCCCCCGTACAGTAAATATTAATATATCCCGATTTGAATTCGACTCCGAATTGAATCAGCGCGAGCCCAACTCGCACTTGACCATTTAGTTTTTTTTTCAGGGTTTGTGCTATAATCATACCAAGACACTTGAAGGTTTTACCGTTTTTACGATACAACAAAAATAAAAATATGGTGAATAAAAACAATTCTTGTATGAGGACCTTTTTGTATTTTACATTATTAAATCCACCGTAATAACACATTTTCCGAAAAAAAATCGCCACGCTCCCTAAAACGGTTCAAAAGATATAAGTTAGGACGGACGGACGCATTATAGGCAGAGATGGGCAATATTTATTCGAATGACGAATAACGAATAAGAATAAACAAATTATTCGCGAATAACGAATGAAATTCTCGAATGATTATTCTTATTCGAATAAATTATTCGTCGAATAATTCATTTGCGAATAATTTATCCGCGGATAATTTTTTCGTTGAATGAATTGTCACGAATAATTATTATTTACTACTTATTATACCTGCTCCATAGTTCTCTAATAAATTAATAAATTATTCGTTATTCGAAAAGTAGTCGAATGATTCATTCATGGATAAATTATTCGCGAATAAAAATATTACGAATTATTTTTTATTCGAATGATTATTCGAATAAATAATTATTTTTTTAATTTCACTTCAATCATTGTCGCGAATGCTGGGCATCGCGATGACGTTTAGCGATCTCACAAACTGGCAACCCAAACCGGAAGGTAGAACATCTGTGGTGAGTAAACTATTAATGTCTATGATTCTGCTCTGTGGTAAAAGAGCTTCGTCAATCACTCAGTGCTTCCGCCTCGTGGCCCGCGGAAACGATCTTTAACCGTGCTTTGCCGGTATAACATGTGATATAGTGATTTGAGTGATTGGTGATACTGTGAGGTGGCTGGGGGTCACATGATGGAGTGGGAAACCACCAGAGCTGGTTTCCCTAAAGCTAAGTGTCTTTAGAAGTCAAATATCTTTAGCGGCTATGTATCGGAGTATCTTAGTATATCAGTATCTAAGTATCTGACTCTCTAAGTATCTTTAAAGGCTACGTGTTTAAGTTTCTAAATGTTTTAACAGCTAGTTGTACTGTATGAATATCTTGACCGTCTTGCACAAGTCTAATAACGATCCCATCTAGTTCACATTAACCCTTGTTGTAACGCTGTAGGTCGAGCCTACGTTCCCCTCTATTTCTTGACATGACTATACCCTCTAGTGATCAAAGGGGGTGTGTTGGACTCGGTTGGAGTCTGTATACGCGTACCGGAGGACCATTTACGGTGTTTGCCGGTAGTGCGTCCGCAATGGCGGATTGTATGTGTCTGAGAGGGGACACGGTGTAATGGCGGACGGAGATGGGCAGAACACTTATTATACACGGACGGGACATCCCTTGGATGGGATGTCGCCGGGCTGGGGTCCACAATGGTGGCGTAGGAAAGTGTTCTGGTAGAGCGCAGCCGCACGTTGTGCGGTGGTAAGACGTGAGCTTAGGAGCGAAATGTCGCTATAGGGTGGTGACCGGTCTCACATGTGTCCGCGATGGAAATCGGGTTCCATGGGCGAACAGAGTGCCCATGGCTCCGTACTCAGCTTTGGGGGATGAGAGGGCATACTATCATTACTGACAGACTTGACACTCCTTGGACTAGAATAGTAGTCTCCCTTCAACGTAGTAACCTAACACTCTTAACGTATGTGTGGCATTGGCCTAATAAGCTTCTAGACATGCTTGGTGACAGCAGTGATGTCATAAAACACCTTTAACAACTACAGGTGGTGCGAGAAGGCCTCGCAGGCAGAGCTGGCTGCTGAGAGCAGGCGATGGAGCTGGTGCAAGGTGAGAGGGAGAGAGCACATTATCTATAGGAAACAAAAGGTAAGATTCAGACACCTTTTGTTTCTTTCCATCACGACGGCGTGTCACATACATTTACTTATTCTATTACTCTACCACTTGAATTACATAAATCCACGACACCGTCGCGACATGGTGGAGAGATGCTGAGATGTGTGAATCTATGCCTAAACGGCTAAACGTATGATTGCGAAGCACTATATAAGAGGATCGATGTCATTATTTTCAGGATATTACGAAAGTTCACGTATTGTCTCAGAACCTACAAGAATAATTTATCGTTCATTGGTCTAAAATAATTTATCTATTTATAATTAGAATTTATTTCATGGTGCGCCAACCACGAACGCGTTCCTATTCTCATGCACACTCGCTATTCGCGTCTTCACTATCGCGAAATTCGCGCGAATGTGTGGACGCAGCATAAGGCGTTACCTATGGTTTTCTGTTACTGTAATAACTAAGGCTACCGATAGATGGCGCGCGGAACCACTTTTAGCGTTATAAAGGATACATTTAATTTCACCAAAAGGAAGTATATTTAAGGATAACGCAGCAGAAGGATTGGAATATGTTAAGTTAAGAATTATTATAAGTACGGATGATGATATTGTATCATAATTGCGCTAATTGTACAATTTAGTCCTTAATTTAAGCATTCGCGGGTCTAAGGGAGCATTTTCTTCGCGTGTTGTTATTGGCTAAGCATTGAATATCGATGGATCGAGTTTTATTCAAAGTAAAATGACGACTTTTAAATTTGGTTTTAAATTAAACAACTATATTTGATATCTTATTTATGTCCATTAATCAAATCTCTAATTAATTTAATGGTTTTCTTAGGTTCCAGCAAAATAGCTCATGTCTTTTGTTTATATTAATTATGAGTTGATGGATTAGGATGAACCTTATCAGCTATGTTTTACAGTTCAGTTTACGACGTCACAATATTATAGATAGGATGTTGCTATAGTTCTCTATGGTCTCCGCATCTTGTTTGCTTCCATCGCTCTAGAGGAAATAGAGGAATACGAGTATACGAGGAACCACCATTTTGTTCTTCTTCCACTTGTTCCGCTTGTTCGGCTTGGTAGCGCTTTCGAGTGTTGTGTATTTTCTGCGAGGTAAGTTAATAAAAGTGTTCTTAAACCCTTCAATCGATGCCCGTAGGTGCAGGCGAGATGGTAAACATAAAATAAAAGGAAGGGACGCTATAATTTGTTCATAAGTACTAAGAAGCCACGATGCCACCAAAGTTACAACGTGGTTACAAGTTCTCAATTCAAATTTAGAGGCATCTTTGCTAGTTATGACTTTTCTCTCTCAACTGTTTGCAGAAAGGGGATTTCAGCCCATACAAATAAAACGTGTCAAGGCGGGCTTTAGCTAAGTAATATCTTAACACCTTTCGTCTCGTGTCCATAGGCCGCTAGCCGCACCCCACACGCTTGTTCTACCTCCAGCTCTTGCCAGTCACGTCGGCCCGATAGCGTTTGAGGCGAAATACCATTTGTTATACTGTAAGTACAATCTTCGTCGAAACACGTGCTACATTTTTTCGGTGAATCAACGCGTCCATTATCTGCTTACTTTCGTACTCGCATAAGTACAATTTCGTACAATACAAGGGCGGTTTGATACTGTATGCGTTGACCACATGTGCTTTATTTCTCTCATGTTTCCTTTGAATCTTGTGCTCATTTTCTAATTAGCTTATAGCGAAAGTCCAATTCATTCCATGCCATGTCTTATTTTGCTCAGAAACGTGAAATTAAGAGTAAGGTATGGCCTTATTTTGTAATGTTCTGTGTGTCGCTAATAGACGATAGTTATCCTTGTATTGCTCACGTTAATTACAAATTTAGAGATAATTTTACTATAAATTCCTATTATGAGAGATCGTTGGGAAGCCATATATATGGGTAATTTATTCGAAATCATTTGTTTAACATTTACTTTTCTTGTTTCAACTTATTCGCGTCTGTCCTTTTAAGTTCACGGTACCTACTAAAGTTTGGATGGAAATTAATTTTAATTGGTATAGAAATAACAGCACACTGACATAAGATTTTGCGAAGTTGCCATTTTATGTGACGTTACGAGACTGCAGTATTTTATTTACAGTAATGTGCGACAAAAATGTGTTTCACACATTCTTCTTATATCAATTTTATCATTTCCATGCACAATATGAATTATAGAATACATACTCAAAGTGTTAAACCTGTCAATCTCGTTAAATAATTGAATACTTATATATTTCATTTAAGTTTTCTCGCAGAATTTAAAGTGAAGACGTAGCATCAAACCGTGTTATAGTCACTTGTCGGATAACTCAAAATAATAATTTTGTCAACCTTGCAAAGTACTTGCTTTATTCTAGATTGAGTATACATTTTGCTTGGATAGTGTCCCGTAATTATCAATATAGTATGATAGTGTTACTTACTGAGTTGTGCGATCGCGGAGCTTGTGATGGATAATCCCAGTAAAAGAAGCCTTTGGTTAGTTACTTTATTTGTCTCAAAAATTGTAAGATGCAGTATATCCTTACGTTTATTACTAGAGTGGTTCTAAACACTTACAGCTTATTGGCCATTCAATTTTATTCAAGTCAATTTATTAATTTATAACATAATATGGTAAACTATTGAGGACTTAACTTGCGTAACTACTTTGTCACAATAATTATTTTAGTGTTCATAAGCAATTTAGTGTTCATAAGCTACATTAGTGGACATCACACTGGTGGTACAGTACTGCTTAATAACTTTTTAAAATCTTTTTTTGTTTGGCTTTGTGTGGCAACCATGTGACACCATGCCACGGACAGGAGTTTAAATATATTTCATTCATTGACTAATTGGAAGTAATTTATAGGATGTGGGTTTGTTCACAAGTTATCTACCATTACACTTAACCTGCTGCAAATTAGGTATTACTTGAAGACTCCATTTATTTATCATGAGAAAGGTAACTCTGTGTCTATATAATATATATATGGTGTGCCATATGAGTTTTAATCCTTTGATAGTTTTGTGTGTTGATATTTGCTTAGGTATTCATTTGATATAATTTGGAAAGTTTATAGGTGTGCTCATGATGATTTCTAATTAAATAATCAATAGACTATTTATAGGGTGCATTGATTATTTCGTGATATACTCAGGTTGTTACCATCCGTTTCTTTGTTTCTTGTGTTTATTGTGTTTATGTTGTGATTATTGTGTTTATATTGTGTTCTCAAAGCATAATGTTGGGAGCAGAGAATGAGATCAACGATATAGGTACACTAGGAGATGATTATTGGTTTACAAGTTAGTATCGCGCTTCTCCTAATTTTCGAGTTGTATAACGCGTATATTGCTCTCTGATCCATTGTATCATAGACAATATATATATAATGGTCACCAGTATCGTTCTCTTTTCCAAAAGCGTAACTAATCGAATTGTAATGAGAATGTTAGAGTATCCTTTGAGACGTATACCTTTCATAGTTACTATTCATATACTTACTTCATTATTTAGAAAAGTAAAAAAGTTACATCGCATTGTTTTTTTTAATCTTGTGAATTTAATATACAAGGTAAATGCACATATTGGTGACAACTTCGTATCGGCTTACGTATGTTGAGTATACAAGGTAAATGCACCTATTGGTGACAACTTCATGTTTAATTATATATGTTGAGTTATATAGGGTAAATGCACCTATTGGTGACAACCTCATGTTTAAATATGTATGTTGAGTTATACAGGGTAAAGGCATCAATTGATGACTACTTCAAACTTAAAAATTTTAAAAGTGAATATGCATAGTAAATACATACATAACTTGAGACTATTTAAATGTTGAAAGTAAATATGCGAGGTGGATACACATAATTGATAATAATTTAAATTAAAGCCTTTGAATATTGTTTCATTTCAAATTTTTTTTGCATTGCGATTTTATCTTGCGTTTAACCAATAAATCAGTTTACTTACATTCATTACCCTCAACTTATGAGCATAATGGCGTTACATTTTATAATATTAGAGAAACATTGGTAATTACTATGAAATTTTGGGATAGGCTGAAACTCGTGTCTTATTTATATGAAAGCTTTAATCATTTAATCATCTTATTCTGATTTCTTTACACTTTTTTATTTTAAGAAGCTTACAAATGACTTGCAATTTTCAAATGGCTAATAGCACGCAACAAGGAATCGCTTTCGTCCAACTTAATGTTGAACCCTAGATACTTAAGGATTGTTTGAAGTGGAGGTTCAAGTCTTGCTGAACCTACCGAATGCTTGCGGGATAAATTTATTAAAATTAAGCTGCGGCGCATGTGCCTTTGCTTAACCGGCAGATGGGAGGTTTTTACAAATATGATGCACCTAATATAATACACTATAAAGCGCGCATAACTAGGCAATATGGTATGCTGTTGTTTCTTGATGCTAATTTTGCTTTTAAATGTTTATGCGGTGTGGTGCGCCGAAATTGCGGTATATTATTAGTTTTTTGGTGTGTATCTATTACAGATCCGTAATTTAACTCTTTAACATGGAAGGGAGTCTGATGGCCACTCTTGGGATAAGCTCCGATTATTTGCAACGTTTAACCATTAAGGCGAGGGAGATAATAAATTCAATTGCACCTGATTCCCCAAATGATGCGTTCATTCTCGAGATGGAAATTATCATCTCAAAATTAGAAAGCGGTTTGAATCGACTCAAGTCTGACCTCAACAATTACTTTCGGTTTGTCAACGAGCCAGCTGTTGATGAAGTGTCCAGGATCGCTACTACTCAACTAGAAGCGGAAGAAAATTTATGTGAACTGCAAGTTCAACTTAAGCGCGCCAGGACTACGTCATCAAGAGATGGTGCTTTACCAGTTTCGGGGAAGCTGCCCAAATTAAATATGCCAGAATTCTACGGTGATATACTGCAGTGGAGCCAATTCTGGGACCAGTACCAGTCTCTAGTGGATAACCGAAGGTTAAGCGATGTCGACAAGTTTTTGTACCTGAGTTCAGCATTGAAAGGTGAAGCCAAGAAGCTGATTGAGGGACTAGGGGCAACTAACAAGAATTATAGTATTGCTGTTAGTACCCTTAAGGCAAGGTACGGAAGGGTCGAGCTAGTGAAAGACGCCCACTACTCGGCATTAAGTAAAATTAGACCTGCGGAGGACACCACTAGCAGCTGCCGCAACGTTTTGAATGAAATTGAGAAACACTTGAGGGTGTTGAGCTCCTTGGGCGAGGATACGACGCACAGCTACCTCCGGTTCCTTATACTGGAAAAGTTCCCAGAGGAGATAGTCTATGAGTTGAAAAAGAGAATTAAGGATGATTCAGTACCGGAAATCCGGAATGGATTAGAAGCATTAATAGCAGCCAAGGAAGACGCTCATCGATTTACCTCTCAACTGAATGAAGGAACTTCGGGAAACTTTACAACCGAGACCCTACATGTGAACGAGAAGTTCAGGAGATTTGGTACCGGAAGGGATCGTGGCAACTACCGTGTCAACAACAACATTAATAAGAATCGGGAAACTCCAACTTCAAGTAACAGGAACCAGGGATTTAAGAGGAAGTTCAGCCATAGTAATGAGAACAGTCGTGACAGGAGGTTCCCAAGAGAGTCATTTAAGAAGAAACTTAAGACGTCATGCATGTTCTGCGAAGGCGAACATCATCGTGACGAATGTCGAAAATACCCAACGGTACAGCAAAGGAAAACCAGACTAACAGGTCATTGTTTTAGATGTCTTCAAAGGGGACACCGAGAGGCGACGTGCTCTTCAAGGATGCCCTGCGCGTACTGTCGGAGTTGGTATCATCATCGTGCCTTGTGTCCAAAGAAAGCTTCAGGAAATAAGCGGACAAACCCTTCAGGACCTCAAACCAGTACCGAAGAAGGAAGAAAAGATGAAAGGACCGAGACTACTGTACAGTGTCATGTCAAGGATACAGGATTCACGGTACTGCAAACAGCCATCGTTGACCTGACAAGGGAGAATGACTGTAACAGAGTTAAAGGAAGAATCCTTCTCGATTCGGGAAGTATGAGAACTTACATAACAAAAGGGTTGGTTAAAGAACTTAAGCTTACACCCTTCGAAGATAGTCGTTTGACTATATTTACGTTTGGCTCCGAGGTACCGCAGGAGGTTGATAGTCCCAGGGTTAGATTCCAGATTGCGACACGGTCCGGCGAGACTATTACGATTAACGCTAACGTGGTCCCTATAATAACGCATAGCGTACCCTACCTTGGACCTGACCGGGAACACTGGAACTCGAAGTTTGACTTGGCGGACGATGGATCTCTAGGTGATAAAGTAGACCTACTCATAGGTAATGATTACTACTTTTCGTTACTGTTACTGGAGAAAATTAAAATCCAAGAGAACTTGTTTATAATAAACTCCAAATTGGGATGGATCATCAGCGGGAAGTCTGACTTGGAACCTGCCAATGAACTGGAAGTGATTACTTATTTCCAAACCAGCTTGGAAGTAGCACTGAACCAGCCAGACTTACCTTTAGATGGAGTCAACCTGAAGGAATTGTGGGAACTAGAGACCATTGGTATTGTCGACTCTCCGAAAGAAAATAGGGAAGAAGAAGCCGTACGTCATTTCAACGAGACAACTCAGTTCGAGGAAGGCAGATACCAGGTGTCTTGGCCATGGACGGAATACCCACCTGACTTGGAACCTAACTTTGGTCTAGCACTGGGGCGATTAGTGGGCCTGATGAAGCGACTAGAGGCTGACACTTTGAATTTGTACGACCAGCTGATTAAAGAGCAAATGGCAATGAATATTATAGAGGTTGTACCACACGAAGAGGTCAACACCTCTAGTCACCCAGTACATTATCTGCCCCACCACTGTATCCAACAGAAGGAGAAGGGTTCCCTGAGAATTGTATACGACGCTTCCTCAAAACTTAAGGATAATAAGAGCCTGAACCAATGTCTCTACTGTGGACCTTTAATGTTGGAAGAATTAACAGGAATTTTATTGAAATTTAGGACCCATAGTATAGGCATTTGTGCAGATGTCGAAAAGGCATTCCTACAAATCGGATTACAGTACAAGGATCGTGACGTAACCAGGTTCCTGTGGATCAAAAACATAGAAAAACCAGTAGACAAAGACAACATAGTACACATGAGGTTCCGCAGGGTACCATTTGGAGTTATAAGTAGCCCATTTCTCTTAAATGCTACAATAAAATATCACTTGTCAAAATCCAATTCGGAAAGTGTAAGACAAATTTCACAAGACATATATGTCGACAATATGGTTACCGGAACAGATACTGTAGAAGAGGCCGTTGACCTGTACAATAATACGAAGCAAGAATTTCAAGCGATGTCGATGAACTTACGAGAATGGAGTTCAAACTCACGTGTCTTCTTGAAACAAGTTCCTGACGGTTGTCCAGATAAAGTAGTTAAAGTACTCGGATTGGACTGGAATTTAGAAACAGACACACTTCATTTAAGAAAAAAGGAACGTGAGTACTCGAACACGAAGAGAGGACTTTTGAGATGTATCGCATCAATTTACGACCCTTGTGGGTATGCAGCACCTTCGGTGCTGGCAGCTAAACTTCTTTTGCAAGATCTTTGGAAACTCAAGGTCAAATGGGACTGCCCTTTGTCAGGAGATTTAGCGGATAGATGGAAAGACATACAAAAAGAACTTAAGAACTTGAAGGAAACCTGTGTTCCCCGATGCTGTGTAGAAAACCTTCGGTATAAGAAATATTCCATCCACTGCTTCACAGATGCATCTACTAAAGCATACGCAACGGTAATCTACATAGTACAGGGTAACACAAGGAACTTTGTCATAGGAAAGTCACGCTTAGTCCCTGTTAAAGACCAGGATGACCTGAAGATCCCGCGGCTTGAGCTGATTGCTGCACTTATTGGTCATCGCTTGATCCAATACGTCAAGAAGTCTCTGCAAGGCGACATAACAGAGCAGATCCTCTGGACGGACAGCCAGGTAGTGATCGGGTGGTACTACTCTGACAAACTTCTGACACCTTTCGTATCAAGGAGAATTCAAGAGATAAGGAAAAACAAAGAATTGAAGATACGATACGTCCCGACGAACCTGAACCCGGCGGACGTGGCCACAAGGCCCGCTCAGCCAAGAGAGGAAGTGGAGAAGTGGTTGGCAGGCCCCGAATTCCTGTCACGAGACTCGGTAGAATGGCCTGTCAGTCCGCCAAATAACAGTTCTCTCTTGGCCGGGGAGGGTCTGTCGTGTACTCCAATGGATGAAGAACTAAACGACAGAGGAGAGCAAAATGAAGCCTGTAGATCTAGTATCGGATGTAACGAAGTAACGCATGAAGACGTCGGTATCGTGTATACGAAGGTATCCGAGATAAAGGAGATTCAAGCTAAGTACTTTCCGGAAGAACTGGCAGGAAAAGAGACTAGCTTAAAAAGGAATTTAGGCCTTTTCATGGATGAAGACGGAATACTGAGGAGCAAAGGACGATTTAAATACGCTAATTGGACGTATGATAAAAGATATCCAATATTATTACCTTACAACAGCCCATATACGGATGGGATCATTATGAAAACTCATAGTGACAATTATCACGTCGGAGCTACTCATACTCTCAGTATTATTCGGCAAAACTTTTGGATACCTCAAGGAAGAAAACGAGTACTCAGTGTCATTAGTAAATGCGCTCAATGCATCAAACAGCGAGGTGGACCATTTAAGCTACCGCCTACACCGGCATTACCACCGGAAAGGGTTAATTATACCGAACCTTATACTTTTACAGGAGTCGACTACTTAGGACCAATACTGGTAAACACGAAAACCGGTACAGAGAAGCGGTGGATTTGCTTATTTACCTGCTTGGCGGTACGCGCGGTACATTTGGAAGTCGTTCGAGATTTGACGGCAGAAGAGGGACTTCTAGCACTGAGGAGATTCATAGCCACTAGGAACGTGCCCACAGTGATAACATCTGACAATGCCACCAATCTGAAGTTGATGTCTGAAGTCATGACACAACCATATTGTATCAACAAGAAGATAAAGTGGCGTTTCATACCCCAACTCGCGCCGTGGTTTGGAGGATTTTATGAAAGGCTCGTGGGCATGGTCAAGGTCTGCATGAGGACAACTCTACAAAAGCACCTTCTTACGGACAATCAACTTAACACTGTCGTAAAAGAAATAGAAGCGGTCATCAACTCTCGACCACTGACTTATGTCGACGAAGAGATGGACCACATCCTGAAGCCGTCTGATTTCATAGCCATGGGTAGAACCATAGCTATAGATGCCAAGAGTGATGGACCTTCACCTGACGGAACACAGGCGAAGAACGACCTTGTAAATGGTTGGAAGAAGGGAATCATCATCCTGGACGAATTCAAGAAGATGTTCACAGATCGGTATCTTCTGAGCCTGAGGGAAAGATATTCACACTCTCACAAACAACCGAGATGTACATCTAAGTCAGGACCGGCAGAAGGTCAGGTGGTGCAGATCAAAGGAGACAACGGGAATAGGGAAGGTTGGAAGGTCGGCAAAATTGTATCTCTTGTAAAGGGGACCGACAATATGTGTCGCGTTGCCCAGGTTAAAGTAGGTAACAAGGTATTTACCCGGTCTTTAGCACAATTGTATCCATTGGAAATGGAAGATGCGGTGAGTAACGAAACTGCTACATCACCTGTGAATGAAGAGGAATCAAGAGGAGTTCTCGAAGGTTCACGAAATTTAAATATCGACATGGAAGTCGAAGATATAGGCGAAATGCCTTTTTATGACGATGGGGAACAGGAACGCTTTAATGATACAGAAAGTATCCGAGAAGAGATTACTCCGGAGGGAGCAACCTCGCCTAACGACACTAGTATAAATGGTGATGCTGATGACGCTATTGGCGCCTCTCCTAGACCGCGACAGCCAAGGGATGCAGCCGTCAAAGCCAGAGAGAAGATTCGGCAGTGGACGCGCTCCCTAATGTCACTTCTGTCGGCCGTCGGGAGTGTCGCGAATGCTGGGCATCGCGATGACGTTTAGCGATCTCACAAACTGGCAACCCAAACCGGAAGGTAGAACATCTGTGGTGAGTAAACTATTAATGTCTATGATTCTGCTCTGTGGTAAAAGAGCTTCGTCAATCACTCAGTGCTTCCGCCTCGTGGCCCGCGGAAACGATCTTTAACCGTGCTTTGCCGGTATAACATGTGATATAGTGATTTGAGTGATTGGTGATACTGTGAGGTGGCTGGGGGTCACATGATGGAGTGGGAAACCACCAGAGCTGGTTTCCCTAAAGCTAAGTGTCTTTAGAAGTCAAATATCTTTAGCGGCTATGTATCGGAGTATCTTAGTATATCAGTATCTAAGTATCTGACTCTCTAAGTATCTTTAAAGGCTACGTGTTTAAGTTTCTAAATGTTTTAACAGCTAGTTGTACTGTATGAATATCTTGACCGTCTTGCACAAGTCTAATAACGATCCCATCTAGTTCACATTAACCCTTGTTGTAACGCTGTAGGTCGAGCCTACGTTCCCCTCTATTTCTTGACATGACTATACCCTCTAGTGATCAAAGGGGGTGTGTTGGACTCGGTTGGAGTCTGTATACGCGTACCGGAGGACCATTTACGGTGTTTGCCGGTAGTGCGTCCGCAATGGCGGATTGTATGTGTCTGAGAGGGGACACGGTGTAATGGCGGACGGAGATGGGCAGAACACTTATTATACACGGACGGGACATCCCTTGGATGGGATGTCGCCGGGCTGGGGTCCACAATGGTGGCGTAGGAAAGTGTTCTGGTAGAGCGCAGCCGCACGTTGTGCGGTGGTAAGACGTGAGCTTAGGAGCGAAATGTCGCTATAGGGTGGTGACCGGTCTCACATGTGTCCGCGATGGAAATCGGGTTCCATGGGCGAACAGAGTGCCCATGGCTCCGTACTCAGCTTTGGGGGATGAGAGGGCATACTATCATTACTGACAGACTTGACACTCCTTGGACTAGAATAGTAGTCTCCCTTCAACGTAGTAACCTAACACTCTTAACGTATGTGTGGCATTGGCCTAATAAGCTTCTAGACATGCTTGGTGACAGCAGTGATGTCATAAAACACCTTTAACAACTACAGGTGGTGCGAGAAGGCCTCGCAGGCAGAGCTGGCTGCTGAGAGCAGGCGATGGAGCTGGTGCAAGGTGAGAGGGAGAGAGCACATTATCTATAGGAAACAAAAGGTAAGATTCAGACACCTTTTGTTTCTTTCCATCACGACGGCGTGTCACATACATTTACTTATTCTATTACTCTACCACTTGAATTACATAAATCCACGACACCGTCGCGACAATCATGAAAAAAGAAAAATAACTGATTTAATACGGCTGTTATTCATTTGAGCTTTCATTTGCAGATTGTGTTTTGAGTCATGTGTAAAAATACAGCGCAGCGGCAGTTGCCCTGGTTCTCCTATAGATTTCTTTATTTCTGATATTCTATTTATGATCTCGAAGGAAAACTTGGAACATATCCCGCTGTATACAAAGTATATGTACTCATAATCACAATATTGTCATTCTGTATTGCACGTGAGAAGTTTAGGCAATGTATTAATTTACCCCGATTAAAAAAAAGAGATAGAATAGATAAAACAATGCAGCAGTTGGCATATTTACCAATTTGTAACTACAAAATCATAAAATATTCCATTTTGTTACCAATATTTTCTTGTTTCTGGTAACACAATAGGAAATTTCCTATCTTTAAGAATATATTGGTTTATCATTTAACAAAAAGTACATTTACATTTGCACCCCGCTACACATAATGTACTTTTATATAACACATATTCGGGCATACGTACGTTCCTAAATTATATTATATCTGGTTCTAACTGTCACCGTAATACGATTAAGTTCACCTCCACAACATATTGAACATTATCCGGATTAACTTGCTACTATCGAATGACAGTGTTGCCAGATGGTAATCGATATACATATTGCTTGTTGGCCCAATTTAACAACTACTGCAGAATCCCGAGTTCCAGTACGTTCTAAAATAATCGCTTTATAGTCTAGCGTAGTTTTGTAACGAAATATACACATTCGTTTGTGTTACCAACATTTTTTGCGTGTTGTAATGTGTTAAGGCGAAAGGGTAGGCAAGAACTTTAAGGACTTTATTGGTACATAGTTAAGTACTTTCTTGAGAGAATATAACTATAATAAAGCGAAAAAAAAAAGCGAAAGCAAAAAGCCAGAGGAGATCTGGGTTCGAATCCTGCCTAAGACCGAAAGATAAGATGATTTTGTACAGGTGTTTCTGTTAAAATTAAAAAATCTTTGGAACATTAACTTTTTTCGTAACAAAAATGTAACATACAATAAATAGTATTGGTTAATTTTCGTCACTAAACGTAAAAAAAATAATGTATTTATGTAATTCACTCAACTATCTGAGTCAAGGTTTCACATTTTCATCTTTTTTGTTCGTATTTTCACATAAGTACCTTTATTTAATAGGGCGTCAACATGATAAAGAGAGGTTTTTAAAAGAGTCACTAAGGTATGCAATTAAAGGTTTGAAGAGACGCTTTTACGTTTTTGTTTTTTGCGTATTTTATTAGCGACATTTTCATTTCCGGCAACCTTCCATATCGATTTCTTCCACCAAGGATCAAGCCCAACGTTACATAATGCCTATATCCGTTTGATAAACATAAAACTCGGTGGAAGCTTTCTGAAACTTGCCTAAGCTCTGTCCGTAAAGCTTCTCTGTCAACAGATAGCCCGATAAAAGCTTGCGAAGGGCGGATAAGTTTCCCGACTTAACAACTAGTTGTGCAATCTGTTGGGTGGTTCTTAATAACTAGGGAGAATTTTATGATAAGAAATTTCTGGGTCTCTTTTCTCATAGTTGATTTATACTCGTAAAAGAGATGCTAAAATTAATAAATAAAATTGAGAGCTCATGTTATTCAAAGACGGCACGAGGTCTAGTCAGGAGTGACCCTGAGTACAAAACTACCGTTCTGGTTGCAATACTTTTTTAACTACATTAAAAAATACATTTATAATTTAACATTTAATTTTACAGCGGGCGCAAACAACGCCGGGTTTATGTATGCCACTGGTAGAAAATGCAGTTGTTTACGTTTAATTATTTTGTGGTGATTAGAGTATGAATTACTAATGAGTGTTGCATGATTTTATAATGTATTATTAAATAATCTATGTCTCTATGAGAAATCGCAATCTAAGTATCCATAGTACCAGTATAGAGCTTAGGTTTTTGGGGTTAGGTCGATTTG
Organism: Acleris literana; assembly: GCA_946894065.1. Classification (NCBI taxonomy): domain Eukaryota; kingdom Metazoa; phylum Arthropoda; class Insecta; order Lepidoptera; family Tortricidae; genus Acleris; species Acleris literana. The sequence goes on from OX335692.1 coordinate 9,380,373, forward strand.
TGTGCCATTGTCCCGCTACCGTTAAAATTATCTAATTAGTATTATTTTAAGAGGATTGTGAGGCGACGAACCGTTAACATTATTATATTTGTATTATTTTAAACGTATAGCTGTCTAAAAAAGACATTCAAATTTAGCACCGGACGATAACGTCTTTTTAAACGCCTGTATGGACTATTTTTGAATGATATATTGTGCGTTATTGGTCCCTTTAAGCAGAAAAAAATTGTCGGCTATGAAAGTTTGTCTCAAAAATTATATCTTGACAGAAATCTCAGAGGATTGTGGAGCAGAAAAACATACAAAATGGGAAAACTTTTCTCTCGCCTTCAATCTAGTCTGATTTTTACTAAGTTTGAATACATTGTAGATATTATGAAAAATGTTTTGAGAAACAAAAAACCGCCTTCAAAAAGGCAAAAAATAACTTGTTGTAAAATCATAGGTAACGTCGGCTTTTGGTTGAAAATATTGTGAGTACCATTTTAAAAGAATATTTTTTGGGTTATTGAAGGCGGTTTTTTTAAATACATAATATTAGTTTAGCGCCCGCGACTCCGTCCGCGTAGAAGTCGTTTATCGCTCTTCCCTCGGGAACCGTACATTTTCTGGGATATATAGTAGCACATGGGCTATTCCAGACCATAATCTGTATCATCCAGATCCGTTCAGAGGTTAAACAAACAAACAACCATCCAAACTTTCGTATTTATAATAGTAGTTTGATTTATTACGAGTATTGTTTGTGTCTCATCATTATATTTGATCTTGTGCCCTTGTCATGTTCGAGTATCAAACCAATTTGTATGTATGACAGTTATTGTAATTCAAATGATGAAAACGATGAATTCCATACAATACGTTAGTCGAGATGAATCCTTTGTTTTCGATATTTTATAACTTTATAATAATTCATAACTTTTAAAAAGCTATATTAAAAATATAATTTAAGTGAATCATAAAATAGGAAATTAAATCGAAAATCAAAAACTGCAAATGATAATAAGTACTACAAGTACTAAATTCAAAATTTATGTATGTAAGTACCTATAGGATAATAACAAAATGGTTGTACCATTAGGATGCACTTTGGAGTTTATGTTATTTATTTTCAACTTAAATTATTTTCTTAGCGATAACTTTACAGTATTTTATTATTGGAATAAATATAATCAACCAAGTTACTCCTTAACTATTATTTATTTAAAAACAGATTATGAAACTTAAGTTGTTGACTTAAATATGACTAACAATTTCTGTTTTTTAATATTATTTGTTAGAACTTCCTTATTCTTCCTAATGACTGTCTTAAAATCAAATAAAAATCTAAAAATATTTAACTTAACACAATAAATTATTACATGAACTTTTTCGTTGTTCGGTAGGCAGAGCTACACTACGAGTATGTTAGTGTCCCAAAAAAAACTAATTAGTCCGTCATTTACATACATTATCAAAAATATTTAACACATTTTTCTCTTTTGTCCGTTAAACAAAAAATGACGAAGATAAAGTGCGTTGAAGTTTCGCGTGACGTCACGCCGTGGCACACTTTACACCACGTTGCGACGTCACAAGCCCCCACTCCTGAACTTTGACGCGCGTTATATTGGTCAATTTTGATTGATTTGAAAAAGCAAAAAATACGTGTTCAATATTTTTTGATAATCTTACTGAAGGACTAATTCGATATTTTTTTTACCTAGGACTCACCCCTATTTACCAACAACTCTAAACATTTGTTGATAATTCTGTCCACAAATATTATTTTACCTATTACTTATCGCATGTGTAAAATAGTTTCCCCACTTGCCATGGTTATTTTTGTATTTTATTGCTTTTATGTTTCTTTAAATCTGTATTCAATTATGTAAAGTGCTTCCACTCCGCATCGCTCACAATTTAGATGTAAACCAGTGCTTATACAAGCGCTAATCTGAAGAGCAACGAAAAGCGGTCATTTAACATACCTACAAATTAACAAGCACTATGACCAGTTTTCATTGCTATAAATTGATAGATTAAAGGACTGGGCTTGGCAAACATTTAGGGATAATCATCTCTGCCATTTTAAAGGATATATCCGCTGTTGAATAGCCAATAAAGTTTTAACTTTTGGTGCTTAATAATAAGGTATATCTGCATTATGAGTTCTGTCACGTATAGGCTTTTACTTGCAGGAGGAAAACCACAAATATGTATGCAATTTGTTTTTTTATCCTATGAGTTAATGTGCACATAACATACTTATATATACGCACGTACTTATACCAAATATTAGTTAAATATTACTATATATTTTCACAAAATTCACCATTTTGCTTCTACAACTTCATAGATGACAATAAATGCATGAGAGTGTTAGCTATTTTCTGGTTTCTTTTAACCAAAAAATTAACATGAGTTACTAAGACTACTTTGTTTCTATCAAAACATCGATAAATTTACAAATAAAGTCATACTTGCAAAACATGTTTCGTTTCCTTATTCTAGCTTAAAAGTTATAATAAAATTAGCAAATGTAACTATTAAACAATACATTTTGTATAAACTTTAATCTGTTCCTCCGCCCCCACCCCCACCACTATCACATCCCCCACCACTATCACCTCCCCCACCACTATCACATCCCCCACCGCTATCAAATCCCCCACCGCCATTATAATCTCCCCCGCTATCAGTGATTCCTCCAATGCCCCCCACCTCTGCTCCAGTGGTTGAGAATCCTCCAGAATCAGTTCTTCCCATTTCTGTGTCTCCATTCTTCCTCCTCACAGTCTTCTTAGTTTTATCATCCCCACATGACATACAACAGCGACATAATCCCGTTATAAGCTGAAAACATAATAATTATATATTTAATACTTATTAGTTAACTTTATTATTTAGCAAGGAAATGCTGCGAGCATCTTTGGCATCTGTCTATTTAGCATTGTATTATATTATTTAACTAAGATCTAGCTCATATTTATTTATTTATTTATTTATTCTTAGTCCTTTAAATTGTTTATTTAATATTAACGTAATTATGAAACTTTAGTGCCTTTCATTGTTGTACGTTTGGCTATTTATTATTTCAAACATTTCCCAATCGCTCAAAGGTTAACTGGAAGAGATCCCTTAAAGGGATAAGTTCGCCTTTGTACATACCTTTTGTTTTTCTGTCTATTTTGTTGTTTGTTATTTTCCCGTTTGTACAATAAAGTACATACATACATACATACACTATGCCACGGCATACCATCAGATCTTAAAGGAGAACGGGCAAAAATGTAGGAACGCTGGCCTAGAAACCAATAACAATAAGCACTATATCATCGGATATCCTTTTTAATTCTACAACGATTTTGTGTAGCGGGAAACTTCAAACAACTGTGATTTTTTTTTAAATCTGTAACATCGGGACGCCTACATAGACGACTTTAGCATAATGAAATACCGCCGTCTTTGCATGGCGATAACTTATTTCACACAAAAATTTCGATCTACCTACCATAGTAATAGTTTTACAACTTAGAATTACCTATCCGGTGACATATCCTTATTGGTCAATAGGCCAATTTGCCCAACCACCTTTGAATTAATGTTTTTTTTTTAATACATTTTTATTTCATTATTACGGTAGATAATTTGGCTATTGTGTATGTGTGTGGCATCGTTATTATAAAACGGATATACCGCTTTTTAAAAGAAAGCTTAATGAATCCGAATGGGTTTTTTTCGCTGGGTTTCATGAAAATTGGTTGAGAAGTTTATGAGATACCAGTTCTGAACGAAGAGGTTGTCATTATACTGGGTTTTTAATGTTTTATCAACTTATTAATCCTAATACACCAAATAAGAGTAAAACGGCTAAATAATGACGCGCAATTATAACTTAATTTGCCTGTATCAGTGCATCTAAAGAATAGGGGTAAAAATAATGTAAAATAAGGCCCCAGTAACCTTACCATGAGTAAAGGCCCCTGTACACAATGGCCCATCATGGGCCAGCGTAGGGACGGAGTGACGCGTAAGAGTGAGATGCAAGAATATGTTGCTCGCTCTAAGTTGTAAATGCGTCCCTTACGTTGGCCCATGATGGGCCATTGTGTACAGGGGCCTTTACAATTAACGTACTCGCTAGTGAGTTCAATGCTCTGTCGCTCGCAGACCTCGCAGTTTTGTTATAGAGTGCGAGGGACAGAACATTCGACTCGCTAGCTAGTACGGTAATTGTAACTCAAGATAGGGGTACTGTAGGCGTAGTCAAGATGCAATCGCTGCAAACATTTGTGTTTTCTATCGGGTAGCTTGACGCAATCAGAACCTCTATTCTACGACGACAAACAATATCGCTCTTGACCTGTTATCGTATGGTCAACGTTTTGATAGCTCTTATTTACTTAACAGTAATGGCGGACGAGTTAAAAACAATAGGTACCATAATACGTCAAAAACAATATTGTTTAACGTCGTAGAATAGAGGCCCAGATGCCCAAGTCAAGATGCAAGGTAAGGGATTTTCGAAAATCGACAAAATGTATAGCATTGACGGATGCTGATGATAGATCGCGTCAACCGCTTATGTCAACGCTAAACGAAGAGGAAATTGCAATAGGCTATCATCCTAAAAAATCAATCAAAAATCATTTTTTTTGTCAATTAAACAAAACGACGACGATAAAGCGCGTTGAAGTTTTGCGTGACGTCACGCCATGGCACACTTTACACCACGTTGTGACGTCACGAGCCCCCACTCCTGAACTTTGATGCGCGTTATGTTTGTCAATTTTGATTGATTTTATAAAGCCAAAAATACGTGTTCCATATTTTTTGATAATCTTACTGACTGACTAACAAGAATTATAATTTTCTTACCCAGGCGTATCCCTATTGAATTGAATTGATTGAATTGTATTGCTTTTGTTTTTATTTTGTACCTCTACAATAAAGTGTTTACATACATACAAGAAACGTTAGCAGCGTTTACTTGACTGGGCCTTCTGCCATCAGCTGACGTCAATCCTATCCTCGTAAGGCCCACGTCAAATTTCGTTAGTTCGAAAAAGAATCTTATGTCAGTCAACTAAAGTCAAAAGTCACTTTGACAGATGTCCTAAATTTAGGATCTATAGCGTTTTAGAATCTTGACTAGGACTTGCGTCGCTATTGGCTAACGCACTCGCGATCTCAATCGGTTTCAAAGCGGAACAACTGTTTTCATTTTGTATGCTGACAAGCCTTCGATTTTCAAAATGAAAACGATTGCGATTGCGAGTGCGTTAGGTAATAGCCCCTCTCGACTAATTTATAGAGACTTCACATCAACAAATAAAAAAAAACTTACTGCACAAGCCACGCTAAATAAAACTACTCCAAATAACACCAAAATAAACAACGGTGGGCGATCCATATTTCTCTTTGTTTCTATGAATCTTTGCACTCACTTATAACGTATACATTACACGTTTAAACTTCTAACTTAAACCTTTCGTCACTTTACAGCTATAACTTAAACCTTTCATAGTTTAAAGTAATTATTAAAAATCACGTCTGATTTGCAACAGGGATTCCAGACAAGTAAATAAAATGATCCAAGACATTCCAATTACTATGTTGATCATCGGGTTTTCCAACGTGCACTGCGAGACGGTAAGGCAAAACCGGTTGGGTACGATCAGGCTGCTGGTATACTGCCCTACTAAGACAAATGACGCATCTCAGACAATACTCATGTAGCAAATATAGCTTTATCATTTAAATAATAGGATTGAATATGCTTTGGCTATTAAATTTGAGTTACCGCCTATTGCCTAATGAGAGTTTAAGCCATAATAGTGTGTTTTTACCATACATTTGGGTTTTCGGTGCGGGAATGATTTAAAAAAGAGTAGAGATAAACAGATGGGTTAATCTGAGTAAACATCATATTATGCCTTATATTACAATTTTATTTTAACTCATGTAAAGTCATGTAAATTATAATTCTTATTACTACCAAGGCTTTATTTGAGATAATAATAAAAAATAATGTTAATTAATACCTGCAGTAAATTTAGTAGTTGACATGATTTTCAGAATAAACTATTAATATTTTTTCTATACATTTGGAACAGTTAATCTGCAGCGTCTCGCTGTAAATATACATTTTAATGAACTGAACGATCTTTCTACATTGGCAGTTGTAATGGGTGCATATAAATGTCATTATATCAATATTGAGGCGTCCAATATCTGTGAACTATTTACTTATAAATGAGTAGGGACTTAACTGAAGAGGTTGATAATGACTGATCTCATCCATACTAATATTATAAAGCTTAAGAGTTTGTTTGCTTGAACGCGCTAATCTCAGGAACTACTCGTCCGATTTGAAAAAGTCTTTCAGTGTTAGATAGCCCATTTATCGAGGAAAGCTAAGACCAATAGGAGCGGAGTACCAATGAAAAATGTTTCAACCTTCTACGTAAACAAAGTCGCGGGTTTTAGTTAGCCCAAAGTAACTATTCCACGGGGACGAACTCGCGGGCGGAAGCTAGTTTATAATATACTTATTATTATTTCAAGATATTTTTTTCAATTATTTATTCATGAGGTAGAAACCTGCTAGAGTATATTCTGTTTTTTAAGTCAATACCTACTCTTTGGCTAATGCCCAACATTCCCGCACCGAAAACCCCGAGTATGCAAATGACCCAGCAGCGGAATGTAAATAGTCCCAATGACTGTATTTTACTCTGAAAAACCATATTGCCTTTGACATTCTGCCCTCCTAAATAAAAAGGACGCATGCGTAATTTGTTTGTCAAAGTAAATTAAACCTTAATTATAATGAAATAAGGTCACTAATACATGCGTGGTTCTACGAGACATACGCCCTTTTTCCTAAGGAGGGCAGCATTGTTACGCTAGCTTTTTACTTGACAGAAATGGCGGCCGAGTTATCTTACCTTACAGATGGGCCCTTTCGGATACACTTCGATCCTTTATTATCTTTTGTGCATTTACCCTCTTACACACTCAGCTGTTCGAATGTGCAGGTGTCCTCACGATGTTTTTCCTTCACCTTAAGAGCATCAGGTAATGCACCTAAGTTAGAAAAACTCATTGGTACATGGTGACCGCGGGGATTCAAACTCGGTATCTTATGATCGCGAGTCGACCCCGTAAGCCACTAGGCCACGTACAGTCATAACGTGTTTCTGTTTAAGGGGCTACCATGCGCATATCGGACGTTTTTGATAAAGTTTAAGTTCTTATAACTCAGTTAAAACTGAATGTTAATTTATGAAAAAAATTTATTTAATTATCCATATATTCATCTTTGATTTTGTCAAACAGAACTTCAAAATAACTAATAGTTATTTTTTTATAAAATTTTAAAAACATGACTATAAAAACACAAAATTGGATATAACTTTTTCATCTTGGCGTCAATTGATATGGAGACAACTTCTAAATATTCTTCATTAATATAACTAATAAATCATCGAAGGTTTTTTTTCTAAAGTAAAAAATATGGAAATTAAGGAAAAAAAACTACTTTTATGGAGTAAAAATATCAAACTTTGATAGCATGAATCTCGATATCAGTGACTTGTAAAAGAAAAACTGAGATGGCAGCTAGTTTAGAACAGCAGTGTTAATGTAAATAGGTTTTTACAACAACTGAAAGTTTAATGCTTCAGATCGAAGGTCATTTGCCATGGTAGCCCTTTAACATGTCCTGTATCTTTTGTACCGTAAGTGATAAATGTGTAACAGTTATGGCAATAAAAAATTCTGATTCTGATTCTGATTCTGATTCAGTTAAAAACAGTACGATACCATCTCAAAAGCAAAAATCCAATTACAACTTGGCTCGACGACGTTACGGCGATATTGAACTACTTATGATTTAACTCGTAATTTTCATTTGCACATTTGAGTCGCTTAACTTCAAACTCGGATATGTCCTTGAAATTCGGTATACGAATTTAAAACTTAATTTGTTTGAAAGAGACGCAAATTCCATTGGCCTTTTGCATGGACTTATCCGAGTTCATCTGTATGAGTTCAGAAATGTGTTTTCCTAAGAACGTATGTAAACATGTTAACATTTAATTATAAGTAGTTATATACATAACGGAAAAGATTTGGGGAATCTTTGAAATCAATTTATAAATAGCATTTAAAAAAAAACCTGTTGTTTAGTTGTAAGTTAGTTGCTAGAAGTTACAACTATGTTTAATTTTATTTTTAAAATTATATAACAACCTGTATGATAGAGCGAATTCCTCCTAATACAAGTGTTTAAAAGGAGGATTCGACACCGCTGTAAAAAACTTTGTTGAAAATAAATAATTTCGTATTTGAAAAAAAAATGGATTTTGAATTTGAAAAGCAATACGGTGTTACCGAGTAGAATAGAGGATAAGTTACCAAATGCAAGGGCATGCGTAAGTTGAAAGTAACTTTAAGATTTCTTAAATTATTTAATTGGTTTAATAAAAATATAAGCCTTCTGGATAAGAAGTCACAATACACACATGTCATGTAAAAATAGATATTTATGATTGGTTTTTTCAAGATAAAGAAAAAAACGTACAGGGAAATAGATAGAAGAAAATTTTCTGTCTATTTCCCTTTACGATTCACAATATTTTTAACCTAAAGTCAACTTCAGTTGCCATTACTTACCATTTTAAAAGATTTTTTTAGCGTTTTTGAAGTCAGTGTTTTGTTTTTTAAAACATTTGGTATTGCTCATCGTTCAAAAACAGAACCGGTTAGAAATTTACTTTGACGTTTAAAACAAACAGTAAAGGCAAACAAAATATCGAAAAAACTCTCCACGAAGCATTGCAAATCAAGTTGTCATACGACAGTAATTCAGAATTTATATTATTATTTAACAAATGATATATAAAATTCCACCAATCTGTTTCGGCCTTGTCAGGGTAACGAAAACAAATGTATCTGTTGTTTCTTTCCCAATTTACATCCGAAGGATTCAATTCAGCCATGACAGCGTTACCAATGTGAAATTTTACGGGTATCGGCACAGTAATACGGTATCAAAAAAACGTGAAAATGATTTATTGTGCATGAACGAGGTTAATCAGAAGGTACATTTGTTTGTGGATAAAAATGTCTGACTTTAATGGTAACGTACTTGGGAAAATGTTTTTAAAACTTAAGATTAGATCTCAAAGTCGTCAGCCAATCAAGTTATGGCTATAAAAAAAAACAAAAAACCGCCTTCAAAAACGCAAAAAATAACTTCTTTAAAATTGTAGGCACCTAATAGGTTAGTCCAACTGATGTCGGCTTTTTGTTGAAAATTTTTGAAGGCGGTTTTTTGTTTTTAAAACATTTATTTTATTTTATACTTTTTAGTGATCATAATACGCTGTTACGTAGTCCCACTTCTTAGTTGAAATGAAACTTTAACTTATATCAAGCGCGCCGCAAGCAACGCCGCGGGAAAGTCATAGTCATATTTCAACAAGTAAATATTATTCGTTGTAGGTAGTCGCTCAACTATCTTAATCGAGATATCTTATCGCCACCCTTGAAATCGGTACCATTGAGGAGTTCCGGTGGCCATCTGTGGTCTTCATCATCAGTTCCACTACACCAAATGACACTTTCTGAATGCAAATGCTGGACTTGTTACTAAAAATACTAAAATCGCTATATGTTTGCCTACAATATTTGAGGAGTTCCCTCAATTCCTCACTGATCCCCTCATCAGATACAGATTTGGTGACAATGGGACCACCTCGGAAGTATACTCTATCAAACCAAAAAAAAAAATTTGAAATCGGTCGACAATTGACGGAGTAATCGGTGAACATACATAAAAAAAAAAACCATACAGTGGAACGTATAACCTCCTCCTTTTTTGAAGTCGGTTAAAAATAGAAGTTTAATTTGTCTAATCAGTGCGTGGGCCAGGGCCTCTATTCTAGGCAGTATAAACCATATTGTTTTTAATTCAGCCGCCATTACTGTCACGTAAATAAGAGCTATCGATACGTTGATAATACGATGACAGATCAAAGACGATAATATGGTTTACCGCCTAGAATCTCGGGCCTGCAGCCCTTTCACGTAAACCGACTCGCAATCACAATCGTTTTCATTTTGAAAATCGAAGGCTTGTCTGCATACAAAATGAAACCAATTGTTTTGTTTTGAAGCCGATCGCGATTGCGAGTGAGTTACGCGAAAGGCCTGCTGGTGTCCGAAATAAGAAGGTATGCATGAAAAACACCAGGCTCTTGCCCTGATTTATTGTGCATGTTTACTGTACAATTTTAAACGATAGATTTTATAATAACACGTATTCTGTGAAAAAATTAACTGGCTATTTATAACGGTTAAAAAGTTATTGCCCTGTAAACTTACTTTTTCATATAAGGGCGCGTACCGCTGTTAAGCGATGACGTCACCCCAGCAAGATGGCCCGCGCGCTTTAATATTATTGACCCAAATTTTAAACGTTCATAGAATCAAAACTACTGATTCTTTTTGAATAAAATAAAAAGTAGTATGTTTGTTTATTTATAAACTTTACTGCTACAAAGTTTCAAGCGATTTGGCGTACCTACTGAGATTCTTCATTACCTACAACTTTAAAAGCTTGATAATCTTACAACCACATTTAGCACAATTATGCTAAGATGTTTACCAGCGTATTAGTGACAGGTTGCAAGCCCATCGCCTAACAGTACTATAAGCCTTTATTCCCTTAGTCGCCTCTTACGACGTCCACGGGAAGACATGGAGTGGCACTATATATAGGTAAGTATAATAGAAGTGAATAGAGTCAGTTGGCTCAAAGGACATTCTATGCTAATTTTGTATTTATTTTTTTACAGTTTTCTCGTGAAACTAGTTTCTTTTCCTCAACTTAACTTTAGAGCATAAAACAAAAATATTGTATTACTAGTAAAGAAGCTCCTCACTAGTTTTTGAGTTGCTCTGCCCTAACAAGGCATAAAAAAATCATACCATAAAAGTAGCTATAAGCTGCCCAAGATCTGTCATTTGTGTACACAATATGGAAGCAATAGATAACTCAGTATTGCATAATTGTAAGCACTACTTAGCTGCTACTAATACCACTTTTCCAATCCCCAAACGTAATTAAACATGGATCCATTACAACAGACTACAAGTTGTTTTAACTATCAGTAAACCGAGCCGAAGTTAGTTCAAACAATACGACTGAGCTACTGGCGGGAATTAAAAGTTCAGCTGAGGTTTTTTGTTGAGTCATGGAGCAGAACAATGAAGATTGAGATCTGGCAGGGAAAAACATTGACAGCAATCGATATCCGATTGAGAATCTATAGTATCTTCATTTAGATTTCCGAATTAACACATCAGCGATCAGCGGCTTCATAATATCTAAAGGGCCGGTCGAGTTGAAGTTTAAGAAAATCACCGAGGTTAAGATTGTGTGAAAATGTATAAAATTTTAATTTACAATAATAAAAAACGTGAAAATGATTTATTATGTATGAACGAGGTTAATCAAAAGTTAGTTTTTTTTTTTTAAATATCTTAATCGTAAAATTAATTGAATTTTTTATTCGCATACGTTCGCAGGATTACTTGTCTAAAGTTAAAATAAAGGGCCTGTGGGGCTCTTTACGACGTCGTTAGAAGTATCAGTCATTCCATATGTTTAATGTCGTCGCCGGATGGTATAATTCGCCAGACCATGAAATTCCAAGGCGTAAGGTTAGAGGACAGGTTAAGTTATTTTATGATATGCCTAGGCATATCACGATTTGGCGAATTAAACGATCGGACGATGACAAATATAATATGAAAACATAAGGCAAGTAAAAACTATATAATACTGTCTTAACCCATATTATTTTAGAAACGATTATTTTTAAATATCACATGGCACTTTGACTGTCACGTTAATAAGAGCTACTATGATGTAGCAAAATAACTTGCCATATTTTTAGGTAAGGTTACGTTATAGGTTAGAAAATTATAGAGTTCGTAATTTTTATAATAAAAAAAATCAAAATCGATCGGCTAAATCAATTTAGCCCATATTATAACCATTTATCATCGTCAATGATATTGCAAATTTAAAATTATTGCGTTAGTTTAGTCAGTCAAAATCACTCAATAATAAAATGGTTTCTAACCTTTATTATTACGGATGCCCCATCCCTTTCACTTGTTTTTCAAGTCTTAATCAGGAGAAAGAGTTGGATACATCGTTAAATGGAACGTCATTCGTTAAAATTTGATTACTCGTTCGATCCAAATAACGTATACAAAACTCGACACCATTTACGAAATTGTCACGTATTGCCAGTTCTAAATAAATAAATCTGCCGGAAAGCATTTTATCATTTCACACGTAAGTTGCATTCGCTAGTTTAAGCTGGAAAGTAGCAATTCTCACATCATTCACTGCCACTTCTCTGTAAAACATTTTCAGGTGCCAATTCTCAAAGCGCTGAATGCACTGGCAAGACAAATGCAAAGAGGGGAAGAGTTTCTAAGAAACACCGCTGACAAATATTAGAGTACCGTAAAACGGGGTGAGTAGGGATTATGGGGTGAGTAGGGATCATGGGGTGAGTAGGGACACAACCTAAACTGAAAGCATAATGTTACTAATTATAAGACAGAAATTATTTCCAATAGACGTAACGTTATTGTCTATTTAATAATTGTTCTTATTTGGAACAAGTTATGACTTATTTTAGGTAGTGTCCCTACTCGTCACCCCTTAAAACGGGGTGAGCCCCGTTTTACGGTATTGTTAGCGTTATCCAAGATTTTCCTTTATTTTCTGGTAATATTTGTGAAAACTTCAATTTGTGTTCAAACCGGTAATAAAATAAAAAAAAATGGTAATAAAATAGGAACTTTCCAAGCCAATATCTAGAAAAATCCAAGAATTTTACTAAGGGCCTGTTGTTTGAGCAGTAGTTAACTGACACATTTCCTTGAGATTTAACAATTAGTTACGATTAGTTAGTCTACTGATCAAACAACAGGCCCTAAGTTATTGCATAGTGTCATAAACCAGTCAGCCAATAAAAAGGTTAAGTATACTTAGAACCTTGACATTGTAAATGTCATTATGATTGCCATGCATGTCGCTTCTTGTTCAGTTTGAAGTTCATCATGACTATTCATGAACATTTTAACCGCGAAAACTGTACTCGTCCCACTTATTTCTATGGAGAGTGACTTAAGCATTTTTTATATAAACTTGTCATGTCTGCGTATTCCTAACTCTACGCGTCAAATTGTGTACTTGCAGTTTCTTCGACAAGCAAACTTAACTTTTCTTGCAAGCTCCACGACGTAAACAATGCTTTCACTTTTCATTATTTTGTGGATACTTAATGTTTAAATTTGTATTTTTTTTTGTTTGTCCACTGAAGACCCATCTTTGGTAGGTAGTTTTATTATATTAATATGAGGCTAAAGCAATTTTTAAATACCTAGTAGCCTAGAACGTTAAAATATTTATATTAGTTTTTTTTTTTAAATTCTGCAAAAAAACCTCGCCTCGTGTGGTGGCCGAGTTCCTCGTGTGGTTGCCGAGTTAGAATAGTGCCACTCCATGTCTTCCCGTGGATGTCGTAAGAGACGACTAAGGGAATAAAGGCTTGTAGTACTGTTAGGCGATGGGCTTGCAACCTGTCACTAATACGCTGGTAAACATCTTAGCCTAATTGTGCAAATTGTGGTTATAGAATTATCAACAAGTTTTTAGAGATGTTTGTAATTCTGTAGCTCTGCCTACCCCACTCTGGGAGCGAAGGCGTGAGATTATGTATGTTATGTATGTCAGCAAAAAAAAACGGTGTGGGATCTTTTTTACATTTGTAAAAGTGTTATGATGAAAAAAAGAAGCCATTATATAGGGAAACATTAGCATTCCAATTAAACTATTGCATACCTATCCTAACATGATAACATTATAAATGCGAAAGTTTGTGTGCTTGTTTGTTACTTCTTCACGCTGGAACGGCTGGACGGATTGGGATGAAATTTGAAATGGAGATATTATCTTATACCTTGGATAAACACATGCTCTTTTCACGCCGGAAAATTAAATACTTCCTCAGCGAAAAACGAAAACCGAAATCAATGCGAATGAAGTCGCAAGCAGAAGCTATCCATTTTGTGTAAATCTCTGGCTTTTTTTTATGCACAGACGCACACAATATTATGTTTTTAGACTTATGATTAGACTAGGGAGCCGGGTTCATTCGGATTGTTATCATTTTATGGTTCCCCTATGAAATCCCTAATCGTCATTTGTCCTAATGCATAGTTTGTTCGAATTTTCTTTTATCCTAAATCCATTTCCGTTCTAATTTTAAAACTTTTTAGAGTTGTTATAATACAACCCTAACTTAACCGAACCGCAGATAATTAATCGTAAAACTTTAAAAGTTGCCTGACTCAGCTGAAAAACAGTTTAGGGCAAATAAAAATTCGGACAAACGATGTGTCGGAATCTTGTGATTTCAAGTTGGATCTCGGTGTCTGTTTTGCCTGCCTTCTTAATGGAATAAAAAAAGTTCAGCTAGAACGTCATTATACTAAATAATCGGGTAACCCATCGTTTTATCGAATTTATCGATTGTACCACTTTTTCGAATTTCATTTCATCGACCGCTGAAACATCATCATTTAATTTCATCATTTTCACATTTCATCTTAAATATTTATTATGTAAGTTAGGTTAGGTTAGCCATACTACTAGTAAAAGTGCCCGTGCGGCCTATTTCCTGGAAAAATATCGTTTGTCTTTTTTTTGACTACTACTTTATTTACTTATAGGTACGGCGAGCAATGCCTTGCGATGCTATAAAAAAATCTGAAAATTAATGATAAGTTCGTTGAAAGGTGTTTCGATAAAATAATAAGTGTCCAATAATCCAGAAACAGTTACAAATCGTCGATGAAACTGCAATACCGCGTAACCAACAATGGCTAATGCCGCGTAACTAACAAATGTGTCAAATTTGAGTTTTCGCGGCTGTAGGTAGAGCACTGTGATAGGCTCCAGACGGCATTGACAGCTGTGTCGATAACCAATCAGAAAGCTCCAAAGTCACGTCATGTCGATACCGCGAGAGAGCATGTCGTTTTTACAATTCCGCGAATGTGCATACAAGTATAGAGATGACGTATTATTCAATTGTGTAATACCGCGTAAGTGCTTTATATAAATACATACTGGTAAATTTGGATGCTTAATATAATAAACAGCTAAATTATGGGTTAACAAAGTTATTTAGCGTTTGGGTAAGTCTAACCTCAATAAACACAAAGATATTCAATTTTAATGCTCTCCTGTAAAATTTGCCACAAGTCAGTTATGCGGCATTAGCAATTGTTGGTTACGCGGTATTGCAGTTTCATCGACGAAATGTTACAATGTATAAGATTTTTTTGTCTTTATCTATTGTGATAAAGATTAGGTTCAGCGGTTGTATGTCAGGGACTCCTCAAGTTTTGTCGATGTGAGTGTCAATTTGTTATTATTAATAAATATATTCCGGATATTTTTGATCAGAAGGTGTATCGAGACCGGAGCGATTAATAGTTCAAGAGCTAGTAGACGAAGCAATAAATAGATGTCCAGTAAAACATATACAATAAATAGAATATTATTTGTGTGATAATTATTATTTGGATACTTCGAATTAATTAAAAAAATCATCTCGTCAAATTAAAAGTACATGAAATAGTGTGTGAAGGTTGTTACTAATTTGCAAAAAAGACTCAACAGTTTGGATTTAATCTGGGCTAACCATTAATAACAGTAAACAGTAATAAGTTTTAATAGAAGACAAAATTATTGATTTTATTGTATTTCTTTTTTGGAGATAAACTTTTTAACGCCACTTATACTTTAGTTAATTTATTAGTATTAAGCGGGACCTAAATGCGTCCAATCATCATTATGAATTTATTACCTCAACGTTTTGATCATATTGCAACGATCGTGATCATCTTCTCGTGACCACAATCGAAACGTCGAGGTAATAATAATAACTCATGATGATTATTTTACAAGATTAAGTGCCGTCTAACTAAAAATATGAGTAAATAATATCTTAATAAAACCCTACCGTTCATTTTGTTATACAATAAAAATTTAACAACAGCTTTCCATTACCTATCAACAAATATTTTTTTCACGTTGTTCATTAAAAGCAGACTTTTGATTTGCATAAAATACTATCTTTTTATCTTCGTATAGACAAAAGTAAAAACTAGTGACCAATATGGAATGGTAAGTGAAAACTCAAGTGTCCGTGCACGTGTCCGAGTTCGTGTTCTTCTCTTAATCTTAACACCCTACATTTTTCGTCCTAAGGCTCGGAACCTCGCCCCCTAACGCCTAAAATTTACAACTTGACCTAGTACGTTCACTATCTTTCACACACGTTCATAATACATCATACGTCATACTGCATTCCTATTTGCTCAGCCTACAACTAACGACTATTGACTAAGACTAACGCCGGGAAACGTGCACCCATATATAGGCTGTGTGGCCATCACAATAGATTTCTTAATGACATAGACCTATTTTCACAATCCCGCGCCCAGTTTAAAGCTTCTGTTTTAAATTTATATAAACATTAATATTTCACTGTGTTTCTGTTCTTTAATGTTATTTTTATCATTAAGTCTTAATTAAGTACATTGCATGCTGTAATTTTAACTTAGTATTTCCTGTGTTCATAGTGAGATACATTCAGGGAAGCATCTGTATCTATAGTACCAATTTTCAAATTATGTTACACTCTATGTATGTTTCTGTGTTATCTCCTAAATAAATAAATAAATAAATAAATAATAAATACAAATCTTTACATAGTACAAAATAAAGTTCTTCCCGCCTTATGTCTCGCCTTATGTACGCTTAGGTCTTTCAAACTACGTAGCAGATTTTAATACGGTATTCATCCAAAGAGTGATTCTAGAGGAAGGTTTTTATGTCTAATAAACTCTGGATTATGTACGAATGATACAAGAAACTCACATATACCGAAGCGAAGCGAGGGCGGGGCGCTAGTGAATAACATAATATCATAAAGAGTAAGGATTTGTATTTTTGTATGTAAAACACTAATGGACCGATTTAAAAAAATCTTTCAACACTAGAATGCTACATTATCCCTGATTAAGGATCTCCCCAGACCTATCGATGCGGAATCGGCTCGAGCTGGTAAGAAAATGTTTTATGTCCATGGAATAAGAGCGAAAACGACGTCGTTCCGTTCGCAACGCCGAATCGAGCCGAGCCGAGCCGAGCAAAGCCTTTTTCACTCTTACTGCACGGACATAAAACTTTTGCTTACCGGCACAAGCCGATTCCGCGTCGATAGGTCTGGGGAGACCCTAACACAGGCTATGTTTTATTTTTCAGCGCGGACGGAGTTGCGGGCAATAGCTAGTATTTAATACTTTGAACCTTACAACTACTCTTAGGCTATGTTATTGTACCGCGTATCACGCACACCGCTCACGTATAGTTCTAGAACAACGTATTGAATTTCGGTCACGTAAAATCTTTGTATTTTCTCATCTCGCATCTTACTGGGTTCCGCCAAGTTTCGTATTAATTCTTGAGAATAGAGTGAAATACGGAAATATAAAGGAAAAATGAGTCAAGAAACACAAAATTAGGGGCTTGATTTTAGGAATCCTTGTTACTAAACATGACTAAAGGAACGAATCGTCTGCTTTTCTTTAATTTTCCAAATTAAATCTTGCTATTGTACATTTTTTTCTGATTTAGTACTTTAGTTCAGGCAGTTGAATAGTTCAAGAAATTAAGATTTAAGAAACTTAAAAAAAAACTAGTTGAGAATTGGCTAAATTAGCCTGTCAATCATTATAATAAAGCGCCGTAATTATTAAAACCGAGGGTCGAAATTATTACAGCTAACAACGAAACAAATTTCCATTTCATAAATATACAGATAAATATATCAAGATTGCGCTATTTCGCAACTAACAATCTTAACGTTATTAATCCCCTTAGCCTGTCTTATCTTTACCAGATATTTATTTAAGAAAAATACTTTGTAATTAAGTTACTTCAAAGAAAAGTTAGGGTACTTGAAATAGAAACCATTTTTCTTAAACCGTTACATTTAGGAAATATAAATATTATCTGCTTTTTTCTTCCAAAGTAAACTAATTAACTAGATAGGATAAGTAATGGTGGGCAAATTATACACAGTACATTTTAATTGCCCTTTATTGCAGACCACAAAAATAAAAAAAACTAACATTTTAAAACCAATAAACTTAATTCGTCTCATATTGCTATTTCAAGCAAAAGTACTCTATCGTTGTATCGAGTTGGCAATCAGACTATTTAAAACTCGATACTATTAATATTAAATAACGACGGAACCTTCAAGTATCCCAGCGTCTCCACTTTACGTTCCTGTTTACTTATCGGGCTTACCCGGAGGACCGGGATCAGTGATTCCGGCCGGAAATTATGCGTTATACTTATAGCTTATACTTATATTTGTAATTTATAAGGCGGTATGCTAATATTTTAATGTATTTTTGGTGGCTTGTTGTCTGAAAAGATAATTAAAGTGTCCCACCTAGGGTTTTAGATTTTTTTATTAATTCTGGAAAAGATAAATAAGATTAGGAGAAGGTTTAATGTTTCCATTTTGTAAGGAAGATTATTATACAATATTGATAATGGATACAGTAGGTAATATCATGGGAAATTTTGTTTTTTTAAATATGTATTTAACTGAAGCCAATTTTTTTTGAAATAGTCCATTACTGTTAAAATTGTTGAAGGAAATTATCGAGTATTGAGAACATTTTGTAAGTAAATATCAATTCATTAAAAACAATATCGTATGTCGTGTCATAGCTCGTCAAAATTATTATAGTTTTCTATATCGACGATTATTTTATCGTACCTTAAGACCGCCATCTCAGCTAAAATATTTTTTGTACTAAAACGAAATAACAGAAAGAATAAGTAACATGTAACATCAAATCTATGATACATAAATTCGAACTAGCCAACCTTTGGCATACAATGGCAATATGCAATTGCTTCTCCCTTTGATGGTGTTCATAGAGGACTTAGCTGGAGTCAAAATGACGGCAGGCGGATGCACTGCGCCGTTTGAGCAATCAGCTCGTACGCGGCGAGATCCAATTAGATACAGTTGCTGCGTGACACAGTGGGTAGGTGGAAAACAGTACTTATTGAAAGCGTAAAGTCATGAGTCATGACTGTTATAAGCATAGGTATACGTTGTAGTGGGCTCTCTTCCGCAACTCGATGACTTAAATACGCGCCTATTTTGCATGGTGGTTGGTAGGAATTTAATTTGTGACCCACCTTAGGTCCGAAATCAATCTGACATTCTACAGCTATAAGGTTGAGTTGCCTATCAATTACAAATGACTTGGCATCTCTATTGATATTGACATCTTCAAGCAGATTTTCTTTGAAATGGGTAGCGAATTAAGTTCCGTGACCGTACTACTCCTACCAACCCAGTTCCACCAGGAAAAACCCTAAATGATGCCGACGACTTCTGATAAGTACTAGTCGATCAAAGAGCAAAATAAAACTTTCCCTGTTCGAAATAATAGTTAATTCCACTCGCTAATTTGTTCGCACCGCCATCCACCATTGTTTTCTTGTCTTTTCTACCCTATAAACTAGGTCTTTAGTTGCATTTTCACTTGCTCAGCTTGAAGTCAAGCCGGTCTTATCATTTTAGTCGCGACGCGATCCAACTGCAGGGGCCTGTTTTATAAAGCTACAAATTTAAATTTACAGGTTACAAGTTTTCATTTGACACAACCTCGACCAATGATGACCGGCCTTTTGAGCAGTATTGCAAGTTTAGACCTGTAAAATTGTAACTTGTAGTTTTATAAAACGTGCCCCAGGTAGAAACAAAAACCAAAAATACCAGATTAATCCCAGCGATCATAACGCTTCCTAGCAATCCTGCTCCGAGCGAGTGTTTATGAAAAACCTGGTTAAGAGCCATTAGGCTGTGGCTCCACTGAAGCGGAGATGAGCGGAGTGGAGCGGAGCTGTGCCAATATCGACCAATAGAATCTAAACTAATGTCCGCAAGGCGCGCTCGACGTGACCGCTTGCGCCTTCTATTGGTTAATATTGGCACAGCTCCGCTCCCCTCCGCTCGTCTCCGCCTCAATGGAGCCGCAGCCTAAGGGTGCGTTTCCACCAGAGATGCATATTAATGTGTTTTCATACATTTGACACCTCGCGACACCTCGCTCCGATTGTCAAATGTATGAAAACACTAATTATTGCGCATCTCTGGTGGAAACGCACCCTAATTAACCCGGTTTTTGTTAACCGTTCCCAAGCTCTGGTTATCACATTGGTTTTAAATCGGCGGTCATTATTGTCAAGTAAATAAGGGCTATCGTATCGTTGACCCTACGTTAACATGTGAAAATCAATATGGTTATCCCGTGTAGAATAGTGCCTTATGATTGTACGGGTCATGGTAACATTGTGCCTTTCGTTTTTGTCGCGATTTTGATCGCATTTGTCAAGCTTTCATCATAAACCTCTTAGTTTCTTTTGCCTAAAAGCTTATCGGATTTAATCCGTTAAACTTGATTTAAGTCTGACAAGTCCATTTACTTGGACGAAAATAACTCGAAGTTGAGTCTAATGCTATCTTTTTGGGGCAAGATCGTAGCGATGATTAAGCTATAGGGTAATACCTAATCAAATACTTAAGTCCTTAGTTCGATTGTGAGATATTCAAATTTAGTCACAAAGGAGAATGACAGATCTTGGCTTAAAACACATTAAAAAAAAATGCTTACGGATACGAAGGATGTTGATAATATGACCTGTTTTGTATGAGATTTAAATTCAGTATTTTATTACTTACACATTTAGGGAACTTAAACGAAAAATAAAGCCGACTATTAAGATACTTTATAAATAAGACAACTTGCGAGTAATGTATGTAACGTAAAGTAAAATAAGACAAGTTCTTCAGAAAAACTAACACCACAGCATTGTTTTAAATATTTTTCTACATCAAATAAACCCAATTCTTTCGTCAGCCAAAGCTTCTATGGAGACCTGGCATTGTCCTTTATAGTTTTGAAAAGTAAAATAGTTTTCAAAACTATAAAGGACAAAAAAAGAAGGTTCAATTATATTCATTTTTTACCTTAATGTATCGCAGCCGATATCTTGACCTTGACATTTTGATGTTGATATTATTACTACTCCAAACATTCGTAGTAACTAACGTCAAAATTCAAAGTTCAAGGTCAATGGCCTGAGGCCATACGTTGTTTACATGGTATGTAAACTAAATAGTTTGCTCCATGTAAACAAAAATCAAGCAAACATTATTAAAAAAAATGCAACTTACTGCGTTCGTATTTGTGACTAAAGGTCACAGTACACATGTCAACTCGGAAAGGGATCAACTCAAAGTGAAACATTGAAAAGGGAACTTTGACCTGTGTTAATACGATACATTTTTCAGTGGACGACTGCTAGCTCGTGCCGAGGTGAGGCGTTGCCGTTCCGATGCCGATAAGTGTGCGTTGCAGTAGGGAGTTTCATACAAATGATACTGAACGGCTCGAGTTGATAGGGTGACGATCCCTTTTCGAGTTGATATGTGTGCTGTGACCTTAAATCAACAAAAATGTTGTGAAACGTTTATAGAAAAAAGATTCAAGATAATTTTCGCATTTAAATTTTTTTAGGTTTATTATATTACGTAAAATAGAGAGAATTTATTTAAAAAATCTCAAGGGACAAACTAAACTTGCAGGTACTATAGAAAATGTAACGATAAACGTACTTATGTATACAAAGACAAAATACAGACATACTATACCTACATAGACAACCTTTACCTATAATATAAATCGATATATCATTAATCTATGTCATACTGTTTCTCATACATCCACTATGGAGCCTATGTTGATATTTTGTACCATTTGTTTTCGTGACATAAACGAAAAGGAATTTAACGCGAAAGAGCTTTCTGTTCCAGTTCAAACGAGTGATTTGGGAATTCCCATTTCTTTACACTTGCTAGGCTGTTACATACACGTGGTATTAGGGACAGTCCATTAGAGGATGGAGTCGTGATACGAATGTCAAATGTGGCGCGTTAATGATATTTTTACTGTGGTTTTAACAGGGTGACGAATTATAACAAATATAATTTTAACATAGGCACTTAGTATAATATTGTTGCGACGAATGTTTACATCGTTGATGAGACCAAAATCCATTATGAATAATTTTGTTTAGTATATTGGTCATAATGTTATGCATAATGTTGTGTAGCATAATGGGAGCGAGCGAAGCGAGCGAGTAACATGGGTCGGGGCAGAAGTGACTCGGATAGGTTAGGTTGTTAGAAATATCTTGCTGCCTTGCTTTCAACGTTTGAACGTTGAAAATGTTTATGCTGAAATATTCTTCTGCTTAATTAAAAAGTTTACGCGTTTTATTATTTATTCCTTATGAATATTCCACTCATCAATGTTATGCATACAGATTATACGACCAACCAAATTTATGAGTAATGATTTCGGCGAAACAATACTTTGCTGTATGCGCTTCTGCTTAATTACACTATG
This sequence comes from Acleris literana, assembly GCA_946894065.1. Lineage (NCBI taxonomy): Eukaryota > Metazoa > Arthropoda > Insecta > Lepidoptera > Tortricidae > Acleris > Acleris literana. Next base: position 9,403,026 of record OX335692.1, read on the forward strand.
CTAAAAGTACTAATCTAATATTATAAAGAGAAAAGATTTGTATTTTTGTGTGCGTGTATGTTTGTAACGAATGAACTCAAAAACTACTGAAACGATTTCAAAAATTCTTTCACCATTTTGATGCTACATTAACCCTGCGTAACATAGGCTATATTTAACTTTTTTGCGCGTACGGAGTCGCGGGCAACAGCTAGTGCTTTATAAAATTATTCGGAAAAAATATCTACCAGGCAAGGAACCCATATCAATATTTTTTTAGGCTTCCGTACTCAACGATGTCAAGTAAATGTACTTGTAATTGGCGAAATCACTACGGAACCTAATAATGGAGCTTTTTAAAATTTAATGGCAATCGGTAACGTCCCGCCATACTACTAATCAATTCCGTACTCTAAGATTATGTTTATTAAAATTTCGTAGCGTTTCGTTAAGTAGCTGCTCTTAAGTTAGGTCTCAATTCTATTAACGGGAGCTTTATTATCTGGTTCGTACAAAATAATTTATTTCATTATGTAGTCAACATCTCCATTCTCATCTCATGCCTCCTTTAAAGATTTCTTTTAACGAAACGCAAATTTATCATATTCCTGAACTAAATCTATGAAATAGTCCAGCAGTTTGAACTAATTTATTTAAAAAAAGAACTGACTATTTGCTCAGTTCCCTTTACCATTGACCAATACGGCTCATTACCAATTCAAAACGTTCCCGATTCACCGTTCTTTTTCGCCGTGAAATGGAAAGGAAACGGAAAATGTTAAGTAAAGTTCCGGATTATCCTTATTTACAATATTCTATTTTTATTCGGTTTAATAGGGGAAATGTGAATAAAGGCAGTTTATAATATTAATAATTGTAGTGAGGTGGAATTTATAAGTGTCGATTCAAATTAGGTTTATTTTTTGCTCTATGTAATGTTGATGCATAAATCAAAGAACAATGTCAAATTGACAAAAATTATACTGAGGTGCTTTATTTATTTATTTAGGAAACCAACCAGCCTTATCTTATTACATTAATTATAATATAGATTTAATCATAGGGCGAATTATAGGTTGCCACAGGTACAATTAAGTAAGAATACATTAAGAGCAGAAGATTAAGTTCACAAGTTATTTATATTTATATGAGTGTGATTATAGATATACGTATGTGTGTGTGTGTGTGTGTAGTGTGTGCGTGTGTATGTTTTAATTCATTGTACGTCTATATCAAGTATTGAATTTCCTAAATTAGATACGTATATTTTTTTATAATACTACTCTAGCGGACGCCCGCGACTGCGTACGCTTAGAATTAGTTTCCCGCTGCTCCCCCTATATCTCCCCATTGGGAGTCGATTTTTGGAAAATCCTTCCTTAGTGCACCCCTAGACCTCATAAGAACGCGTAGGTACCAAATTTGGAATCAATCAATCTCTATAACCAGCTGTTTGGGCTGTCCTTTAATATTTCAGTCAGTTTCTACTTTTATAATTATTTAGATAAGAAATAACACCAAAACATAGAGAAGCATCACAGTAATTTTTACCACCAGTAAAAAAATTAAAAGGGCGAGATTTATGTATTCCTTTGGCTTATGCTAATAAAAGCAATTATTGGCAAGAATTACCTTTCAAAAATATTACCTTTTTGTTCTTACTTAGTTGCATTAAATTAATTACGTAATGATTTGACCAATTGACATTACATGCTGTTTGGAAGTAGACCTGCCCAGTGCCCACGGATCACCGATTCAAATAATGCTTGAGCGGACTGGTTCCCACGGTCTGCTTAACTAGTGATGTACTTCTTGCCTTTATTGGTATTTATTTTTATCGATATTCTCAAAACTAGTCTCAACTAGTTTTGAGAATTCAAATGTCTATGGGTCTCAGATCTTAATTACCATCAGGTAACCTGAGTGTTTGTGTGCACTCTCATTTTCGGTAAAAAAAAAAAGTTGCTAAATTTCGAAGTAGACTATTGTCGTCGCTGTTTAATTCAAAGCATTTTATCTTTAAGTTATAAATAAATCAAATAAGAAATGTGTAAATTACATTTTCTTACATAACATCATTATAGAGATTCAAACATACAATTACTCAAAAATAATGTATACAAGTATATTAAACAACGATACTCATAATAATAATAATGTTTTTGTTAAATAAATATAGGTATTTCATTTCAATGTAATTGACATCGTTTTGAAAGGAAGGGCTTTTATAAATAACGCTGGTCACTACGTTATCTAATTTTTAACTCGCACTATTCATTATGTACGTATGTATGTAAATAAGTTGTCAGCTTCAAATCTTACAGCTCAATTTTGAAACAGTTCCCGTAAATGGAATGGGCTGAAATTTGGTCCACATTAGAAGAAGAAGAAGAAGAAGAAATATATTTATTTAGAAACAAATTAAACTCAATACCCATGCAATATTAGGGTAACTTAGAGCTGATCTGATGATGGAGTCAGAAAATGGCGGCACCTAACTGGTCTATTTAATGTGGACCCATCGTGTTGAAACTCATTAGTTTGGTCTTGATAAGCAAAAACAAAGTATAGGCGGCGACAAAAGATTTAAAAAAAAAGTGACAGTATCTGATTCGAGAATAAGGTCTGTTCATTCTTACTTGTCTTATATAGTAAACAACTTTCTAACCTCAAAATGAATCTTTTTTGGCTAAAACAGCTTTTTCAAACAAAATTAAGCAATCACAGACTATCCATTAGCCAAGTGATGTCCATAATGTTTATTAAGTTTACTTTATTTACGATAAAAGAGCTGTTTTAGCCAAAAAAGGTTCATTTTGAGGTTAGAAAGTTGTTTAATATATAAGACAAGTAAGGATGAACAGACCTTACTTAATTATTTATTTGTGTGAAATTGACCTCTGATATTTATTTACTTTGTTTTATTAAAATATAATCGACATTTCCCCATCCCTACTCTAGTGAATCGCAGAAGATGTCCAACGTTTCCCGTTGTACTTTTCTGTGATAAAGTGCATTCGTATGGCAAATGTGTGCCAGAGCGTCTTTGTGTAAAGCCGCGTATATGATATACTGTCTCTGTCACACGACATTAGTAGAAAAGGGAAAGGCTAATGAAACAGGACCGTATTCAGTAGTTCAAGATAAAGCTACAATTTTATATATCAATAACATAATATGCCATTATACATCCCGTTCTGGGCTTCTTCTAGGCGGTAAAAACCATATAATTTTTGACTTGTTATGGTTATGTTTTTAACTCGGCCGCCTTTACTGTCAAGTAAATAAGAGCGATCAAAACGTTGACAATACGATTACAGGTCAAAGACGATATGGTTTTAATCGCCTAGAGTCTCGGCCCAGGACAAAAGGTCATTCATTGCCAACAACCCGATAGTCGGGTGAATAATGCTGCTATAGGCTACACCGTAGCACTCGTAGCATTGCTGGGCCTCTATGTCTACGAAGTAAAATATTGCCTTCTTAGTTTTCTTGACAGCAATGGCAGTCAAATAAATAAAGCAATAACATGTCAAAAGCAATCTGGTTTTCCCAGTACATTTGAGTCTCTGGCTATGAATGTGCTAGCTTTCTCTCACAATAAGGCCGGAGCCCCACTGCTGCGCACGCTATGCACGGGCACACTATACACGTCGCCCACGTGGGTCGATTGGTTTGGATGCGTGTGTTAACATTTTCACAGCAAACATCGCACGCACACACAAAAAGTGTGGGCCACGTGGCTACGTTGGTCAGCTGGGGGTGCGAAGCCCTTGAAGCCACCTTTCCACTGCAACTCACGGGCAGCGTGGGTCGCGGTAGGGCTTTGCCTGCCACGCGCGCTAGCGTGTGCGTAGCAGGCACTTCGGAACAGACCACGCGTGTAACAGTGACGTCATTTACGACCCGGCTATTATATAAGGAAAGTCAAGTACTTACAGTTAGACAACTGTACATTTATTTAATAGTTGTTAAACAACACAAGCACACTCCATTCGACCGCGAGAAAAATGATACGCGGCGAGTTATTGGCAACGCGTGTCTGCCTGTTAAATGTCGAACTGCCACTGCTAGACGGCAGCAAAGGTACATGTCCGTGGACCTTTACAATAAAATTAACAAATTAATTTTAATTCACCCGCTAACCACGCATGAATGCAAAATGAAACTGAAAAGTTGGCTACTTAGTTTGGATTATGATAAAACTGACATAAAAATACGTTAAATATCCACGCTATAACCCCCTCTTTACTTAAATATGCCATAAATACACACACACACACACACACTCACACACACACACACACACACACACACACACACACACAGACACACACACACACACACACACACACACACACACACACACACACACACTCGGAAATTTTTATAATGTCTAAAGTCTAAAGTTGTTATTAACATTTAATAGAATATTATGTAACTCGAATATGGGAGAGGACACTGATTTCTGTAACACAGGTTTATCCAACCTAGCTCAGAAATCAGGGACTTCAATTCAATTTGTACCTATTTTATGTCAATAAAACATTATTATTATTATTATTATTATTATTTCATGCGCAGCGTGCTCGTGCACTACGTGGAACTATCTACCTACATTTTCATACAACGTTTTTTTGTACCCACGTGTGTAGCTTAACCGTGCACAGCAGAGTGGGGCTCCGGCTTTATTCGATTTGCAATAAAGTAGCGTAGCACTTCGTGAATCAGCGTAGCACGGCTACGTAGACTTGCGTAGCCTATGAGCTGTGGGTAGGCAGAGACCACTTTCCACCTGCTACGATCCTGACAAATCTCTCTCGCTATTATAGTCAGCAATATAGATGATTTAATTCTTAAATGACATTAAAATAGTTTTTTTTTCTTTTCAGCGATTGATCCAGGTACCGTTTCCTTCAATCTATGAATACCTTATTGATTTTTGATATATATCTTTTAAAAACGAAACTAAAAAATTATAATCATCAAGTCAAAAACAAGTGGTTTAAATCTCTATTTCAGTCGGTAAAACGTTATTGCTTCTAACATGTTATCAAATTGTCAGTGTCATGACAGCTCTTAAATAATTGACAGTAATCGCGGCCGAGTTTAAAACAATACGAACACATAACAAAAGCAATATTATATTACTTAAGGAGCGAATTAGCTAACTTTTTTTTTCCAATATTTCAATGCTACATCATCCCTGAGTAACTTAGGTTACTTATTATCCTGAGAAAGTGAACGGTTGGATGTCAAACACACGAATTCTACGCGGTCGAAGTCGCTGGCAGAGGCTTGGTATTAATTTATGTATAAAGCACACGGGGCGTCACGAAGTGTAAACTAAGCCAACTGAGTTCAGGCAATATTGAATCTGTATGTGTTAGGTAATCCCGTCTGCGTTTAAACGCCTCCAGTTGCTCAAATAATTCCAATGAATGAGCATTAACTAACACGAGCTAGAATTAAGAAACATTAAGTAAGCTTAAAGTTATTAAAAAAAACTACACACACACACACACACACATGCAAAAGTAATTATATTTTTTCAACTCTACTACCAGATCAACTTAGTCACCAACAAATATTATATACAGGGGTTGCACTTTTGGTGCCGATGACATCAATTTGCATACAGGGTGATTAAAAATGAAAGACTAGCATTGAAAGGTTGAAAATTAGTTCTTACTAAACTTTCTGGATTATTTGATACCACATTGAGATGGAGAGTAACAAAAATCATCAAGTAACATTATCATTCAGAACCAGTTTTTCTGTTGTAATAACAAGTACCTGGAAAACCGAGCGAAGGTGACAACTTGACAGATCGATTTTTCGCCCCCGTAAACCTCTATATTTAAAATTTCATCGAAATCGTTGGAGCCGTTTCCGAGATTCAGATTATAAGATAAGATGACGTGATACGAAAAGTCACGTGGTCTACCAGTGACGTGATTGGTTTAAAAACAAATCGAATAGAAACGTTAGTTAGCGTAGTGCATCTTGTCTGAGCCCTCTGATTATACAATATTGCATTGCCGTTGATTCTATCCACATAATATTTTTAATATTTTTCCCTGTTCCAATAACAAAACTGCGCCTCTATTCTAAGCGGTAAAATCGAAATCGTATTTGACTTGTTACAGTATTGTTTTTATCTCGGCGGCCATTACTGACAATTATTTAAGAGCTATCGAAACGTTGACAATACGATAACAGATCAAAAACGATATTGTTTTACCGTCTTGAATAGAGACCTGGTTTGAAATAGGCTTGAAATATTTGAATAAACAAACATACTGACACATACAAAAAACGTGTTACTATCATTATGTCTTATATTCAGAGATCGGAGGAATGGGCGTCATTGCTCGCAATAATGTGGACATGACTTCAAAGATTTTAATTAAACAAATTAAATTACATTAATTGATTACTTACCTATATTATAATTTTGATTCTTTGCAAGGAATTAATAAATAAATACTTTAAAGACTTGTTATTGTGTAGATTTATTAAAGCAAATAAACAGTAATTTTTATAGTTTGTCCCTGGTTAATTTATTCCTTTTCACGGCTAAAATCAACTTATGATGTGAAAAGCTCCTTTCGCAATCCACGGATGTTAATGGAGCAAACTTAAGTAGATTAATATTAACGGCCACTCCTCACGTCTTTTTATTATTTATTTATTACTATCCTGTGAAGGATCAAGATTAATGTTCAGGTAAGAAATCGATTAATATAATTTAATTTGTTTAATTAAAATCTTTGGAGTCATGTCCACATTGTTGCGAGTGACGACGCCCATTTTGTCCGATCTCTGCTTATATTACATCTGCCTTCCATTCGTCATTAAACTCAAATTAAACACAGTCTAATAAATTTTTCCAGTTAGAAACGAAACGAAAAAAGACAGAACTACGTCTAAAAACCTAAAAAATACACTTCAGAAACTAAATATCTTAACTCACACGCTATCAACTCACTAGCAGCTTTTTGTCTAAGAGGGTTAGGTTTAAAATCCAAATAAAATGTCAAGGCATTTATAGTATAATCTTAGTTCTAGCCTTGTGCAAACTTTGGATCTAGACCGTTTTCATTTAAATTATTCGCTGATTCAATTGCTTTGATGTTTTGTTTACTTTAGCTTGGTTATTTACTGAACCGATGTAAAAAGAGAGGTTATAATTAAATTACATAGCTATACGCCCTTCTAAATGAAAAGGAAGCATACGCAATTTGATAGTCGAAGCAAATTGAACTCCCTGTCTTAAGAATTAAGGTCACTAATACATTCGCGTTTCTATGAGACATACGCCCTTTCTAATGAGGGCATTATACCAGGAGCTTTTTTCCTCTCGGTATTATCGTATCTTTAACGATATAATAGCTCTTTTTTACATGTCAATATCATTATGGTTTAACAGTTCCTGGACACACACAATATGGTGCGGGGATAAAGCAATAACAGACTTTTGAAAAACTGTATATTTTATAAGCGCTTTGAGTCGATACGAGTTTTTGATTATTTTTCATTCTGTAACAGGAGGATTCTGAAATCTTTGTCTGTGTGTATAAGGCTTGATTTCCTCCTACGCTGATGTCGGTCGCTGACGGCGGTCGAGCGTACGAATATACACCATGTTCTATGAGACACCGCACAGCGACGCTGACGTCCACGGCAGATTTATTGCTACGCGCCGCTGATGGCGAGCGTCGGTCTCGCTCGTCAGCGCCGCGTACGTCGGTGCGCTGACGCGCTATACACCACTATGCGCGCGCTCAGTGCAAAGCTGATCGGCTGGCTGTACGCACGTGCGCAGCACAGGTGAGCAGAAACTGTTCCTTACAGCGATCGGTTTCGCACTGCGGGACTTTTCTTTCGCATACGCTACCGAAGGTACGCTAGACCGACGTCAGCGACCGATGACAGCGTAGGAGGAAATCAAGCCTAAAGCTTATCTATCGTCGCAGTCGAAACACGGACTTTGCTAATTTTGAGGGTTCCGTACCTAAAAAAGATCGTTTACCAAGTCTACACAGTCTTTAGATACTTATCACAAGACTATATAGTGCTACCATTGTCTTAATAGCTATCGGCAATAGGGAATATGCATGTTTTTTTTTACAGCTTCAATAAAAGCTGATTCATGTAACAATCAGGTGAGAAAAAAACATTGTTTGAATAGCTATAAAAATAACCAAGATATAAGCCAACAAAGATTTGTTCCTATCTCTTTCTAGCAAAAAATAATTTTAAAGAAAGAAAGAATAGAAAGTGTGTGGAGTTTATATGGCCGAACTGCACGATGACGTCACCGGTGCACTTCGGATCTCTCTTAGCATTTTAAAATGCTTGTATCATCCGTATTTCTTGACCGATTTTAATTTAAATTACTTTTTTGGTGATCTCTTTTACGGTATTTTCATATTTTGTTGAAATATGCGATTTAAAAAATCCACACTGAAAAAACATAATTGGTCGCTTGTAACAAGATTGTGATTGTTGTGCATAAGCGTCTTGATCCCATACGAGCCTAACAAGACGATAGATACACCAACTAAGACGTTACATACATCAACTAAGGTGTTAGTTGAATCACTAAAGAAATTGCTGTCGTTAACTATCAGCTTTGGTTGATATAACTAATATCTTAACTATTGTGTTCATTTTTTGTCAACCAAGTGAAAATCTTTCTTTGTTGGCTCTCATTTTTTTGAGTGCATGCATATTCCCTATCTTCGTTTTTCTATGACACACGAGTGACACTTAAGTCGTGAACTCAAATATGTTTTTCGGGCTCTTTACCGTTAGTTAAAGCACTCGTACATATGCAAAAAGTCTCATGGGTACCCTACTTCTTACATTGAACTGTCATAGACTTTGAGTACTTTAATCTACATAACTTGTCTAGTAGAATAGGGTGACCACACGGTTGGTAATTTTAACTCTTTAAAGAAATTAAGCAACAAAGTTTAATTGTTGGTTTTGGAGTTAATGCACTACTGAATTCACCTTGAAATGCTGCGTTAGAAACCATAATCGGTTCACTATTTAGGATTCACCCTGTATTGAAATGAAATGAAAATGAAATGAAATGAAAATATTTAATCGATCTCACACACAGCACCATCACCAACTTAAACATATAATTTAATTACTACTTAATCTTAACATTTAGGGTGCGGTAGTGTGACATCAATATGGGTCTTCACTCAGCATTGTGTTGCGACACTAAACTTGTTAGTGCTGCAACGCTGGTATTCTGTGAAGCCCAGATCGTGTGCGACAGCAACCGATATGTAACGCCTATTTCTAGAAGATACAATTAGTAGATAAAAATAACAATAATCTTACAACTATAGTACAGTCTAAATCTAAATTCCTCTATTTTTGCCCATTTACTATTGACATACACTGATATACATATATATATTGCCATATTGCCAGATGCGAGTGCAAGCGTGATAGCGATAGCCAGCCGAAAGACGCTGGGAATACTGTAGTTTGCGCTTTTGAAGCACCTCGTTGAAGTAATTAACTAAAGGTCTTAATACACAGAGACACTTGATATTGACAGTCGATACTCGGTGTCGATGCTAAGCGGTATTCTTCCCTGCGGCGGTATTTTGACAAAACTTCTGTATCAAATCCAACCTTATTACTAACGTGAGAGGGTTGTATTTGCTTTGGCTATTGAGTTTGAGATATCACCTTTTGGCTTATGAACACAGTATTGATAGCCAGCAATAATAATTATTATACAACAGTATGCTTAAAATATCTGACACGTTTCTATTATTTGTGGACAAAAGAGGATGTCAGATTTATTTCAGTGCAGTGCTGGATAATTATATTAATATTGACGCGATGAATGTCCTGTGATAAAGCACTAGGTTGATATTTGTTACTGATTCGATGTAGAAGGTATGATTTAAATGATGTTTTTATTAAGTTTTTTTTTGTAGTAAATTGTAAAGTACCTAGGTCAGTGTTCACAAGTAAATGTATCCTATTTACATAATAATGCAATAAGTAACTTTATTAAATATTATATGGGTTTTTTTTTAATAACAAAATATTATCATTTTTATTTGGTGAAGCGTTTAGCCTAGTTAGGTACCCTGGGTTCGTAACCGGTATGGGCAAATACCTGTGTTGGATAGCAGGCGCTTAATTTGCGTAATAATTGTAGAAAGTTGCGAAAGGATGATTAAATAAAAATCAAAAGCTTAACGTGCGTGCAGCTTATATTAGTGCGAAGAGTTTTGTACAAAAATTCGATGATAGGGGTATGCATGGAACAAATGTGTGACGTAGCGTGTGACGATGTGTGTCTGCTTCATGTAGGTTGCTCACAGGTGTCGCTAGGTGTCCAAACATGCCCCCGGCCTTGAAAGCACTGACTTTCAAGATTTAAGTCGCGTTGTTCTGGGAAATCAACGGACAGATTTTAGTGTATGCGCGCCTCACGATGCCGGATGCGGTTTTAATTTCTGCGACCCTTGAGATGCCGTCCTTGCCGGGAATACTCTTGACGACTCGCCCTAGGTGCCACTTTAAAGGGGGGAGGTTGTCGTCCTTTATGACGACGAGCGAGTTAGGTTGCAGGTCTTCGGTACTGGTCCTCCATTTAGACCGCTCCTGTAGTTCGGAGACGTACTCCTTGGCCCAACGCTCCCAAAAATGTTGCCTTATCCTCTCCACCATCTGGTACCGGTCGAGTCGATGCGAGTTGATATCTCGGAGGTCTTCACTGGCGGGTGAGGTTAAGGATCGACCAACCAAGAAGTGTGCAGGGCTCAGCGGAGTATAATCCTGCGGATCCGAAGACATGGGGGACAAGGGACGTGAATTTAGGATAGCCTCAATTTGCGTTAACACCGTACTAAATTCCTCGAAAGTGAGGTGAGCATTTCCTACCACGCGACGTAGGTGGTGTTTGCATGATTTCACCCCAGCCTCCCATAGACCACCAAAATGAGCAGCGTAAGGTACAATAAACCTAAATTTAATTTGTTGACTGGTTGCGTAATCAACAATGTGCGCACTGCATCTCGATAGAAAGCTGCGGAAATCGTTCATTAGACCCACAAAGTTTCTACCATTGTCGGAGAAGATATCCGAAGGCTTGCCGCGGCGCGATATAAATCGTTTAAGGGCTAGGAGATATGCGTTAGCGGTGAGGTCACTTACAAGCTCCAGGTGAATAGCTCGAGTCACAAAGCAGACGAATAAACAAATATATGCCTTAACCGTTTGCGCGCCTCTGCCTTTGCGGTTCAATATAAAAATTGGCCCAGCGTAGTCAACTCCACATTTGAGAAAAGGGTAGGTAGGAGTAATCCTCTCTGCGGGGAGGTTACCCATTAGAGGCGTAAGGGTTTTCCCTCTTAATCGTTTGCAGACAACACAATCATGCACCACTTTACGTGCAAGGTTTCTACCCCCGATAGGCCACCACCTATCGTGTAAGTTAAACAATAGTGTTTGAGGCGGAGCATGTAGAAGTTTATTGTGCTCGCTGCGAAATAATAATATTGTAAAATAATGTTTACTAGCGATCAGCATTGGGTGTTTTTTCTCGAAAGAAAAATGTGGAGAATTTTTAATACGACCACCAACACGAATTACTTTATCTTCGCCCATAAACAAACTTAGTTTACTTAAATTGTGTTTAGAATTTAACGATTGTTTACTAGCCAATAACTTGTACACATCTGGAAAGGATTTCAGTTGCGACAGTCTGGTCAATAACGTCAATGATTCTCCAAGCTCTTCAACGCTGATACTGTCGTCCGAACGCTTATTTTTTCTATTGCGTGAATTGAAAATAAATCGTAATATGTACGCAGCGGCATGTATCATGCGAGAAAACTGAGAGAACCTTCTGAATGGGAAAAAAGTTTCGAAAACTACCGAAGTTAGCGCAACATTAACATTGGTTTTTATCTCTGGCAAAACATGTACGTTATTACAATTAGGAGTCAACAATAAAGGTGCGCAATCAAATTGACTATCGAGCAGGAAACTTGGCCCGGTCCACCAGATACCCGAATCAACCAAATGTCCAGGTCAACACCGCGCGATACTAAGTCAGCTGGGTTTTGTTTCCCGCTAACATGTCGCCATGGAAGGTCCTTGGTTAATTCGTGTATCTCGGCAACACGATTTTGCACGAAAGTTTTAAGCATGTTGGGAGGCATGCGTAACCATCCCAATACGATCGTCGAGTCCGTCCAAAATAAAATGTCGTTAAACTGACAGTGCAAACTTTTAACAACCTTGTCGTACAACCTAGCCCCTAAAAGTGCTCCCATCAATTCCAAACGTGGAATGCTTAAGGGTTTTAAAGGTGCAACTTTCCCTTTAGAACATAATAGGCGTACTGATGTTTCGAGGTCATCATTTACCGTGCGAATATAGATGCAAGTCCCATAAGCCTCCTGGGAAGCATCGACAAATATATGTAGTTCTATGCGATTATAGTTGCTATTACTGCCCATTACGTAACGCGGTACACGAATGGTGTTTAAAACAGCTGATAACGACTTAGCAAACTGGTTCCAAGAGCGCGTGACGTCACAGGGTACTTCATCGTCCCAGTTCAATTTTATTAACCACAGACGTTGTAATAAAACCTTAGCCAGCATTATCGTAGACTCAGTAAACCTAAAGGGTCGAATATTTGCGACACATGAGACAAAATAGTGCGTTTGGTGACCTTGTCATTGTTTACGAAATCAAATTGCGAATTAAAGTAAAACATATCATCAACATTGTTCCATCCTATTCCTAATGTTTTAGAGCTGCAGTTGTTATCGAGAGTCAGCTGTTTTTGTGCGTCAAGCGAGTCGCCCGGGTTTGAACCGATTGATGACTCATTAAAGTTGAATATCCACTTTCTTAGCGGAAAACAACCCAACTGCAGGGTTTGCGCGGTCTCTTTGCAAACGCGTAACAGATTTTGCCTATCATCTGACCCGGTGATCATAATTATCATCGACATAAAAATCTTCCGCAATTATTCGTTGGACATCGGGATTAGTACACTCAGCGGCTAGTTGTTTTAGGCAACGTACGCTTAAAAATGGCGCGGACGCGGTTCCGTATGTGACAGTGTTAAGCCGGTACACGCTGAGAGGCAGCGCGGGACTATCGCGCCAGAGAATTAATTGAAGGTCACGGTGCTGGTCCGTCACTAAACACTGTCGATACATCTTCTCGACGTCGGCGCAGGCTACGAACTGGTGCTGCCTAAAACGAAGCAAAATGGAGATGAGGTCGCCTTGTATCGCGGGACCTACCATTTGGAGGTCGTTTAATGACTTGCCCGAGGTAGAAGCGGCACTGGCGTCATAAACGACACGCAACTTAGTGGTGGTGCTGTGTTCGCGGAAGACACCGTGATGTGGCAGGAAATAGTGTGGTGAACCGTAGGATGTAACTTTGCTCATGTGTCCCAAATCTTCATATTCATGGATGAAGTCGCTATACATTTTTTTATAGCTATCTGATCGCTCTAATCGTTTTTCAAGCGACAGGAAACGACGTTCCGCTTGAGAATAAGTATCTCCCAACAGTTCGGGTGAGTGTTTAAATGGCAAACTAACACAGAACCTTCCTTCGCTATTGCGCGTAGTGGTGCGAACGAAGTGCTCCTCGCAAGCCTTCTCCTCGTCAGTAAACACGTCCCGAGCCGCGGGCAGCTCCTCAATTTCCCAAAACTGTCGTAACAAAGTGTCAATCGAATGCGTTAAATTACACTGGATGTGGCCGGCAATGCGTGCGTTTAAATGAACAGGACCCGAAATTATCCAGCCTAATTTAGTATTTAATAAGTAAGGTCCGTTACGTAACCTTATCTTACCCTGCGTAAGTAGATCCCAAAACTTATCGGCGCCTATTAAGATGTCAATATTTTGGAAATCTAGAAAATGCGGATCGGCCAGTTGTACATTATCTGGAATACAGAAATTAGCGCGATTTTCATGTACGACTGGCATAGTAGAAGTTATTTGCGGTAATACAAAACAATTTAAATTGGTGGTGTAGGTATTAATGCGCGATTTAATCGTTACATCACAGGTCTGCGTGCACTGTGTAACTGAGTTACCTACTCCGCGAATTTCGTGAGTGGACTGTATCAATGGCGTATCTAATAATTCCGTTAGTGATTTAGTGATGAAACATCTTTGACTGCCATTGTCGAGTAATACGCGAGCGGTGTGACAAATATTATTTATGTCAGTCACATCAACAAGGGCGGTGGACAATAAGACCGGTTTAGATGAATATCGCTGCGCGGATTGCATAGCAATTTGTGTATGGGCATTGAACGACATATCAGTGGAGGACGTTGCGGGGACGGGAGGACCGGCGGGGGCAAAACTGGAATAGTTATCGCTCGGAGGATGAATTAGCGAATTATGCTTCTTATTGCACCTACGGCACGGCCCGAACACGCATGTCTCAACCTTATGCCCCGCGCGCAAGCAATTTTCGCACAGATTGTTGTCTTTAACTAATTTTAATTTTGAATCGTAATCAGTCTCAAGAAACTTAACACAGGAATAAAGAGGATGATTCATTTTGCACATCGAACACGGAAACTTAGGTACAGCGTGTGATTTTTGCGGTTTATTGGTGGAAACGTTACAGTGCACTTTGTGATTGAAGTTAGAAGTGTTTTGTTTTTTGTTAACTTCGTGTTTATCGCGCGTACTGTGTGACGTCTGTAATGTCTCCAACATGTCCGCTCGGCTCTTTAAGAACTGCATTAAATCATCCAATTTAAGCCTGATTTGTGAATCGTGACAAGTAAAACTTCCTTTATACTGTTCCCACTCGCGTTCAGTAGTTTTATCAAGCTTCGAGACGATTATAAAAATAATTAAAGTGTCCCAAGACGACGTAGGTTCTCCTAATATCTTTAAAGCGCGTAGATTTTTGTGTGTAGTGTCAATTAACTTTCTAATAAACATATGCGATTCCTTGCTAAGTGGTTCCATTGTAAATAATGCCTTGACGTGATTGTGAACTAGCAAGCGGCTATTGTTGTAACGATTAAGAAGAAGCTCCCAAGCTACTGCATAGTTGCTCGCCGTAAGCTCGAGCGAATCTATCACGAGTATAGCACTGCCTTGTAGTGAAGACTTTAGGTAGTGAAACTTTTGAACGTCACAAAGGTCTGTGGAATCATGAACTAGCGATAGAAAAGTGTCCCTGAACTCGAGCCAGTTTTCGTACGACCCGTCAAAGGTAGGCATAGGTATAGTTGGTAATTTAATTGATTTTAATTTGTGGTGTGAACTCGTGGAACTCTCTGCTGTAGCATTACTGTTAAGCATAGTCTCGGCCAAAGCAAGTGCACCGTAGTGACCATCTTCAACCTGCTCTCGATTCGTCAGCTGATCTTCGAGGTTAGAATCGACGACATTAGATTCAATTTTACTTTGAAGATCGTTAAATTCGGTGTACAAGCTTGCGGCACCCTGAACGCGTAATTTTAAGTCTATGCGGCATTGAGCGCTTAAATTAGGATTCTCATTAACATTATTTAGGTAGGTTATAAACTTTGTGAGCCTAGACTTAACGATGCCGCGCTTTTTAACAAGATCGCGGATTGGCGGCTCATTATTTTCATCGCAAATAGTTCGGTAAGGAGATTTATCGCGTGGTTTATCTAAGCTCATTTTGGTAGTCAGTGAAAGGTGGAGTACTCACGTTTGAACCCTGTAGCGGCTGGGAACGGAACACACTCGAGAACTGATTGCGGAAGATCACGAGATTTGTGCGTATACTCTCGAGCCGACGTCCAGTTCTTATCCGAGATCCGAACTCTCCCAAATCTGCGTGTCCTTGGGTGTCTTCAGAGTACAGCAAACGCGCCCATCAACCAACACGTAAAGCCAGAGCGAGATTTTTTTTATTCCAAAGGTACTGTTTCTTGTAGATCGGCGAAGAAGGATCAATATGTTGGATAGCAGGCGCTTAATTTGCGTAATAATTGTAGAAAGTTGCGAAAGGATGATTAAATAAAAATCAAAAGCTTAACGTGCGTGCAGCTTATATTAGTGCGAAGAGTTTTGTACAAAAATTCGATGATAGGGGTATGCATGGAACAAATGTGTGACGTAGCGTGTGACGATGTGTGTCTGCTTCATGTAGGTTGCTCACAGGTGTCGCTAGGTGTCCAAACAACCTGTGTTATGAGCGCGATTTTTTTTCCTGAGTTTTGGATGTTTTCTACGTAATTAAGTATGTATTTCTCTATGTAAGTTTGTTTATCTATGTCTAGTAAGCATAGTTCAAGCATAGAGCTTAAATTGGAACTAGGTCAATTTGTGTCAGATTTTACCGTGATATTATTTGTTTATTTACTATTGCTGGTGACTGTAGATACATCTTTATTTTACAAAGCTTTGCTGTGAATTTAATGTTCTATTACTTACCTTCAATTAAGTAAGTACATACACTCAGAACACAATGCGTCCAGACAATTAACTCCATTGCGCCGCCATTATAAATCCAAACAAACATCAAAAAGGAAAATAAGGAAACATTTCACAAAGTGCCTAAGGCGAATGAGCCCACGAAATAAGGTATTTCCATAACAAAGATTTATTTACAAGAAGCAAGCAAAACATTATTGCCAAAATGTAAACAGCTTGGGGGTTTTGAACTTTGATTATGTGGAAACAGCATGCCTGAAGGTCTGTTGTCACTGTCAACGTACCGGCTATTTAAGAGCAGAATATCGTGCGTGTCGATTGTAAACGGCCTGAGGCATGAATCTCGATGTCAGGAAATTGAGGAGAGCGTTTGTTTGGGACGCTACCTGCGTGGATACACTGGCTTCGTAACGTGTTAGCCAGGTGCCGCACTGCTGGTGCCGATGACGTCAAAATGGCGAAATTTTAAACACAGGGCGCTCCATTAAGCAGGTATTAACCGGTACAAATAAATAAATAATGTAAAATAAGACTAAGAATAATTTATTTACCAAAAGAGGGCTCCCGAACTAGGCCGGACCTGTATCTTCGGCATCCCAGGAGTGAAGCTATCGTGTAAGCGTTAAACATTTTACATTGATCAAATAGCTTTAAAAAATAAATAAAATAAAAATACCAAAAACCAAGCAAAAATTAACTGTGTGTATGTGTGTGTGTGTGTATGTGTGTGTGTCAAATTTAATACAGCTTCATTGCAATCAAAATACAAAACACGGCAGCAGCATATTTGTTTTCTCCATTAATTACTAAAAATGGCGACTTGACTCAATTTTCTTTTAAGAATGTGTTTATGACTATTTAACCATACTTATCGGTATTACAACAGAAAAACTGTTTCGTAATGATAATGTTACTTGATGATTTTTGTTACTCTCCATCTCAATGTCGTATCGAATAATCCAGAAAGTTTAATAAGAACGAATTTTCAAACTTTCAATACTAGTCTTTCATTTTTAATCACCCTGTATGCAAATTGACGTCATCGGCACCAAAAGTGCGACCCCTGACTTAAGCATTTGAACGCGTTACGTCAAGTACGAAATGTGTCACTCTCACGCCAAACACGTTTGCTGTGCTATGCAAGTTACAACTTAATTCATACGAAACAAAGTCTCTTTTAATCTTCAAATTGTGTTGGCATGACTTTCAGGGGTGTTATTATTTTAAAAATGGCGCTTGGTCGGTCGAACGAGTGAACGCGCCACACCGAGTTTAAGTAGTCCCGTCAGAGCGCACAAAACACATTTTAGCGCTTGCGTTCTCAATTAGGTAGCCTTATACGTTTGATTTTATCGACAGAAGCTCTGCTGCCTAATTGAGAATGCACGCGCTGAAATGTGTTTTGTGCGCTCTGAAGGGATTACTTGAACTCGCCGATGTGGCACGTTCACTCGTTT
Organism: Acleris literana; assembly: GCA_946894065.1. Taxonomy (NCBI): domain Eukaryota; kingdom Metazoa; phylum Arthropoda; class Insecta; order Lepidoptera; family Tortricidae; genus Acleris; species Acleris literana. The sequence continues at coordinate 9,420,922 of OX335692.1, forward strand.
ACTCGTTCGACCGATCGAGCGCCGTTTTTAAGAGAATAACACCCTCTATGTCAGAGCCGACTATGGGGTTCAAAGGGAAAAACTACCACTAGGAATCAACTCTGATAAATTAGGGTGAAATTGACATGCGGAGCTGTTTTTTAGCCCAAACCAGAGAACAGAAGAAGTAAAAGAAAGAAAAAATCTATGAGCATTGTCGTAGTTTATTTTTTTCAAACAAGTTAAATATAATTTTCAGTGTACGCGATCCAATTCTCCAGTTTCTTTTAGCCCTCGTACCAAGGAAATATTGCCCCCGTACCATGTAATAGTGATTATATGGCCATGATTTAATACAATGATTTTACAATTAGTCTTTAACATCAATTAGTTATCTAAACTGAAGTTATATTTTAATGTTGCAGAACAAAAGTAGTTCAGTTTAGCGAGTAGAATCGATCGTTGCATTTAAAGCCCCAAGGTCAGAGGCACCCTGTATATTGCCTACGTGGTCATGGAAACTATAGCCTGGCCAAAAAGTCGAGCCAGTGGTGACAGCTGCAACTAAAAAAAATCCATACAAAATTGTTGCCATGTTTACGCATTTTACGTCAAAAATGTGACAGTTACGTAGAAAGTGGCGCTCTCATTTAATTTCTCGACTTTTTGGCCAGGCTATACTTGTAAAATGGGGATAGTGTGCTTTAAATATAGCAACATTAAACTTCAGTCAGAAATCTCATTTTAGATTTAACTAGCTTCTGCCCGTGACTTCGTCTCCGTGGAATAGTTACTTTGGGCTAACGCTAACTTTAACCCGCGACTTTGTTAACGTAGAAGGTTGAAACATTCTTCATTTGTGCTCGGCTCCTATTGGTCTTAGCGTGATGATATAGCCTCCCTCGATAAATGGGCTATCTAACACTGAAAGAATTTTTCAAATCATACCAGTAGTTCCTGAGATTAGCGCGTTCAAGTAAAAAAATAATTTATTATTTGCAAACGAGTATGTATAGAAAAGATAAAAGATAAAAAAGATAAAAGATTTGCACGGGCACTTTTACACGTCTAAAATTTACCAGCGCTTCGCAAGAGACCACAGCTGAGAAGAAGCGCCGCAAGAAACTCAACAGTTAGTCGTTTTTTTAAATATAGCTTATGATATTACACAATTACAAATAAAATATTAAATGATTTTTTTACCCGACTGCGTCAGCACATGGGTTATGTGGTTCCCCTTGTTTACGCATAATCATAAATTGTCCGAATGTATGATTTCGCAGAATACTAATTTCGCATAATTGTTATTCTACTGATACCTTTGACTTTTTTGAAAAGTTATAAAATAAACCTAACCCAATCTACTCTATTCTACCAGGATTACACAAAACATTTAGAAAAATATTTTCCGTTTAAGCTGGAGAAAAATTATGCAAAAACAAAATTCGGCGTAACTATACATTCGGCGTAAAAAGTTTCGGCGAAATAGAGGGAAAGTGTAGCATGTGTGTGTGTGTGTCAAGTGTATGTATGTATGTATGAGATGATATCTTTTAAAAGGCTCAATCGAGTTTCATGAAACCTTGCTCAAAACCACTGATAGAAAACCTGCTTTCAAAATAATATCGCATTCAAGTTGATTCACCCGTTTGAGAGCTACACACACACACACACACCCACGCACGCACGCACGCACGCACGCACGCACGCACACACACACACACACACACACACACACACACACACACACACACACACACACACACACACACACACATACACCTTTTTTTGCGTCGGGGGTTAAAAAATGGAAATGAAAATGACATAACGATACTTTAAATGGTATTATTCGCATCATCAATTACAACAGAAAACCTTCCTGAGCATCGAGACGCCCGCGCCCTTTGAGCAAGCCCTCTGTATTTGCCCATCTCGGTTATTATATTTTCGGCACGAACCTAAAGATTCTGTTTCCTTTTAGGAATGATATTTGGGGGTGATTATGATGACGATACTAAATTATTTTTTCTGATGTTGGATGTGACAGTTGTTTTTTTTTGGTTGTGTCGTGTTCTCGGTTAACATCAGGTTATTTTTATCGTAGAAAGTACTTAGAATAGTTTTTAGAATAGCGACTAATGCCAGTAATTGTATAATATTATTTTAAAAAGGAATGCGACTTAAATATTATGAACAAATCAAATATCAAAGAGTTTAGGTCGGTCTTTCAAGAAGTTGCAAAATTTATTTTTTCTATAACGGACACAAGGCACAATTTATGTTTGTTGCATGATTCCTATTATTTATAACACACGAAACGATGAGTAGCCATTACCTAGAATTTGAATGTTGGTAATTAGATCGTCAATATAATTAAATAGTCGTGGTAGTTGTTTCAAGGAAATAGACTTTGAATCTTATTTATTCATTTAAACTTTATTGCACAATGCATAAAGTAAGTACAAATGGAAGACTTAATAACTTGAGGCATTCTCTACCAGTCAACCATGGGGCCAAATAGAGATAAGTAGAGGTTTGTGGAAAATTTTATAAAACGTTAAATTAAGAAATTACAAGTCTTCTATCTACAGTTTAAAAACATACTTATTGCTCTTAAAGACCAAAAATCAGACAAAAATACCGAGAAAGACGTTATCTGTTAAAATGAGAGAGACGTTAAATGTTTTATTTTAACAAATAGCTGCAAATGTACACAATTCCTCAAATCACATCCAAATATCTTGATAACTTTTACTTTAGCGTTATTCACTTTGTCCTGAGCTGTAGTTAAAAGGTAAGTTTCATATTACAATGAAGTCATTTCTCGTTCGTCCAAATTACCGCAAGGCTTCTCAAGGCAAGAAAGCGAAAATCTCTCTACTTAACGATAACGAAGCTTGGCAAAATATTATATTATGTTCTTCCTCATTCTTTCACAATTATACTAATACGAGTAATCCAGTAGAAGCTCTCTGGGTAAATTAACTAATGAGTCAATTGTATAATTTGCTCTTTGTGAATATTAGTGGTTGCACGTTCCATATAGGTTTAACTTTTTATTTTGAGCCGATATTTCAATATTTTTGCTGATATTACTGTTTCTTCTGTATTATACTTATTTTGTTTAGGTTTAAGATACTTTATTCTTATAAGACTTAAAATCACTTTATGGTCCCAACCATCGGTTTCAAAAGTTCAAATTCAAAATTCAAATTATTTATTCAGTAAATTGGCCACATGACTGCTCTTTTACACGTCGGTAATATGTATTGAATCTACTAGCGCTTCGGACAAGACCATCATTGTGGAGAAGAAGCGCCGTAGGAAACTTTGAAATGTTACAGCTTTATTAAGGCCCTGACCTCTCGGCTCATAGAATCCTCCGGAGATCCTAGAGCTGGTGCTTACCTCTCCCAAAGGATTGGGCTAGCTATCCAGAGAGGTAATGCAGCCAGTGTCATGGGCACCATGCCGCGAACGGACCTGCTAGAGGGGGTGTTCTTTTTATAGTTGTGATTATTATTTATATCTTAGTTTAGTTTTAATTTAAATACGTTTGGTTTTAATTTTTAATTGTATTAATGTGGTAATTTGTGTGTGAGAGCAGAATTTAGAAATATTTTTAAAAAATTTAATTATCAGGGACGTGATTTCGGTCTTACCATAAAAACTTAGCCGCGTCCCAAATACACGATAGGCAACAGTTTTCTAAGACTTGACGTTAACTAGTAAATGTTAACTTACTTGAAGTACCTACTAAGAAACTATTCAACTAAATGTCGTAGCCCACATTGTGACAATGAAAGTATTTACGTAAAATATATTACTTTATTATTTTATAAACGGCTATGCAACTGCGAAAGCTTTTTGTGGCTATTTTATGTTAATTACGTAATGTTTTTGTGAATACAAAAGTAATTAGTTTAAGCAACTGTCTTGCAGTGTAAAAACGATATGGGCGAGGCAACTTCTAGCTCATAAACATTAGTTGAATATCTTCTAACAATACGTACGGTTTGTAATCCGTATTACCAAAGAACTGCATAGTAATAGCATTTTAAACATAATGTGGTTACTAATAAAGTGTAGAATGCTTTGACTACATCATTGCACTTAACTGCCTTCTTTGGCATTGAGGCGGTGTATGTGTGTGCGCCTTACATGTGCCACTAGAAAATGTTGGGGCGTGGCCGGGGACTGATAGCTCTGAACCAGTCAGGGCTGTCCCTTTCTCGCGTTTGGCTAATTTTCTGTACACATAGTTGGTTCTAGTACGGTCACGAGCGTTAATTTGGGACCCATTTCAAGAAAAATATGCTTGAAGTCGTCAATGTCATTAGAGATGCCAAGTCATTTGTAACTTTTAGGAAACTCAACCTTATTGTTGTATAATGTCAGATTGACTTCAGACCTAAGGTGCGTACCAAATTTAATTTCGTGACTGTACCTAGTGCGTAATTCCGCGCGCCTGCTTGTCAACTTGACGTTACACGATTGTGTCAATGTATGAAAAATGACTTAGTGGGGTGAGACGTCGTGTGTTGAAAACTGTATAAATTTCGACCTATTTATTCAATTAGCTTTCATTGTAGCTTTTTTGATCCTGGAAAATGTAGGACCTTGTGCAGGGTCCGTCCGGATCGCTACCACCGGTTAAATCACAAGCATAAATGCATTCCATCCTAGTCTTCGGATAACAGTCTTAAGATTGTAGTCTTGAGAATGCAAATGTGTAATAGGTCTCAGATTCCTCTCACCATTAGAGCGGCCTGTGTGCCTGCTTAAGAGAGATAATAAATTATTAATTTCAAAATGGTCGCCTTTAACGAGATCGTTACTGTGGTGCATAAACGTCTTGACGTCAACCAAGATGTTAGTTACATCACTAAAGAACTTGCTGTTTTTAGTAACGGCTTTGGTAGATATAACTAATATAACTATTGTTTTCATTTTAAGTAAATTAAGAGAAATTTTTTCTTGGTTAGCTCTCGCTTTTACCCGACTACCGAAGGAAGAGGGCAATGTGTTTCACAGCCTATATGTATATGCATGTTTGTTCCTTTGTGTCACTATAAAAACTAAACCCGTTGTCCGATTTTGATGATTCTTATGTCAATCGATTTGTCTTAGGCGCTTTACACACTGCGACTTTTAGTAGCGATGCAGTCGCGCGTTTCGTATCGCTGTCACTTTTGCTCTCTATTGTGTGAAAGTGACAGCGATATGAAAAGTCGCAGTGCGTAAAGCGCCTTAGGATTTATAACGATTTAAAGTTGGTTAGCAACAGTCGGGTTTTGAAAGCTTGCTTTTTGTTAATTTGAGTGTGGTACGTCCTTAGCATTCAATTAGTAACAAGTTTTTCTATAATCTGTTAGCACTACATTTCACACCACGAGATCCGAGTAACTCCAGCTCGTTTATACCACTCAGATACAAACTGTAAAACATTTTTGGCGCTAAAAAGCGGCCAATGCTTGGCAAAAGTTTTAATTGCTCTTCAAATTAATGTTCAGCGGTAGAGTAGCTGGGTACATACGGGAGGAAACCTCACTGAGAAACGCAGTGCAGTACACAAAGTTACTAAGTTTAAAACTAAGGAAAAAGGTTTAGTTAAAGTCCCTTTAAAAGAATTGTGTGGGGAGCGTACGTATTGTTTCTGCTGAGTACCTTTTATGTACATATTTAAGTATATTTTTTACAGTTTAAGTATGCTTATCTTTGTCTAGTATGTAGTTTAAGCATTAAGCTTAATTTTAAAGTAAGTAAAAGGCATTGGATAAGTTTGTATGAAGAAAATTGACATATTTTCTTTCAGCGGCCACGGATTATTTTTACATAGTTATTTAGAGGACGTCTAACTACACATAGATATATATTATTTATGGCGTTAAATAATATCGGAGCGGAGATATTATTAAAGATTTACGTATTCAGTTTTTGATACTAAAAGTACACCCAGGTAAGAATATTTAAATACTCAGCTCCGATGCACTTAAGAGTATTACATTAAATAACAAAATATGTTTATTTTGAATAATTCTATCATAATTTACCACTTTTAGAAATGGCCGCTCACCTTGAAAATGTATGACTTTTACAAATGACAAGAAACTCACTCAACTCTTACCCAAACCCCTTTGTGTATTTTTGTAGTCTGATACTTAGGTACTTTTTTTAAAGCGGTAAAATCTTTCGCACACATCTTGCGGACCTTATCTACTTAAGAAGAAGAAGAAAATCCAATGCTGTCAATCTGTAAAGAAAACGCAAGCAAAAACTCTCTACTTTCTTTATTCTACTCTCGTTTTTTTGCGAAATGGTGTATACCCTACCATACCTCAGTCGCAGAGCCATAACATTAGTATCACCATTAGCCACTAACTACAGTCGGCCTTCAAAAGATGGCAGCACAATCGCGACGCTAACGCCATCTAGCCAACAACCGTGTGTTTCCAAACAGATTCTGTAGCGTTGCAGAGCTACGAGCCTGACGTTTTATTTATTAGAGCGCTCAGTGGAGACGAGATTTTTTGGATTAAGCTCACAATTCCACGGGCACTGTTGCTCGATTTTTCCCACTAACGAGGACTCGCATTAATTTACTTATTTCAGGACTTGTTGATAAAGCCTGACTAACTAACAATTAATGTCTTTTTTGACTTAATACTCTTTATAAAGGCAATTACTTACTGCCAAGACCAAATTGAATAGAGATAACGAATTGCTAGTAATAGAGGTATTTTATCCTAGTTTTCAGAGTTGGTAAAGCATTTGGAGTCTGAGGATTGCAGTCTTGAGATTGTAGTGTTAAAAATTTAAATGTCTATGGGTCTCACTTACCATCAGGTGACCTGTGTGATAGGGTACCTTCTCCTTACTATAAAAAAATGCAGGAAAAAATAATATTCCCCTTCCAAAGTCAGGTAAAAATAAAATTTGCGCGCAACTTGTTTGCATCCTAGCTTACGGAACATGGTGCCCTTTTCAGCGTGTTTGTTTTGTCTTATTTATTTTACTCACCATTAGGGTGCCTATATATAGTGCTTTGATTATCTTTGACTAGATGATATTTATTATTCTATATATTTAGTTTAAAGTTCATTACAACAACTCAATAAGGTGTTCAAATTTTTAACGAGATTTATACTGTCATTCAAAAGAAAAAGACAGTGAGTATGAAGTCCACATGCACTTCTGCCTTTTTGGTTTGGTCGGTATATAGGAGTTAACCAAGCGAGGCTACACTGAAAGCAAATACGTGATGGATTAACCGATATTTACATTAAAATAGCGCTAATCGAGAATTTTGTTGATAGAACTGTTGTCAATATTTAGTAACAGCAACCAATAAAAATTGGTTCTATCAACAAAATTCTATATTAGCGCTATTTTGAAGTAAATATCGGAAAATTCATCACGTTATTTCTCTCAGTATACTATACTGGTCCGCAAAACTAAGTATCACACTTTTAATACTACGTAGTATTAAAAGTGTGATACTTAGTTTTGCGGATCAGTATAGTTGATCATTACCTACAGCCAAAACTGCCCCCTCAAATTTTTCACCCCTGCCACGGTAAATCATAACTTACCCCAAAACCCCTAAATTTTAAAACACCGTCCCAATTACAAAAGTCAACAAACTTAAGCCCCAGTAATACCGTTTTCTGGACAGATACAAGGATTTATATCCGAGGGATAAGGGAAAAAAAGAAATCCCTGAATATCTTAAGTTTAAACCCCGAGAAATCTAAACCAACTTGTCGGCATGGTATCGCCTAACGTAGTCCCCGAGGTCTTCCTACGTTGTATTTACGTTTAAAATATAAGCTGAAGCGGTAATTTTGTACCACTGTAGGATGAAACGTTAATAGAGAGATCTCACTCCAGGCGGGATATACCTGGGGACTGAAGTCTATTAAGATGACGTTGGAACTATAGTTAAACTGACTGGAGAAACTTCGTTAGCGCGATGTAACTTACTGTTAGATTTAGTTGCTCTGTCTGACACTGGTGGCGCTGTAGAGCTGGTTGTTAAAAGTTATCGCTAGATGTCACTAGGTTTCCACGAAACTATAGTTTTATATCTCACGAAAGTTGTTGGGCAATACTTGTAAATGTATAGCCTGTGACAATTGAAATTGTCAAAGATGTAAACAAATTAGTACTGTTTGACAGATAACCTCAAATATTCATCAAACTTGTTTTTATTTAAAATAACGTACAATGAATAGTTATTAAATTTTAAACTTAATGTGAAACTAAAGATCAAGTGTATAAATCATTGCTAAGTTCCACTAGATCTTAAAAAGCACGTGATTATCGAGTAAAAATGGTAAATTGGTTTGTTCTCATTAAGGAATAAGATCCGGAACGAGGTCATACGACATAAGACTAAGGTGACTGATATTGTCCAAAAATGTAGCAAGCTGAAGTGGCAGTGGGCCGGCCATGTCTGTCGCAGAACCGACAAGAGGTGGAGCAGGAAGGTTCTCGAATGGAGACCACGCTTAGGCAAACGTAGTGTAGGACGCCCCCCGGCTAGATGGACCGATGACCTGAAGAAGGCAGCTGGCAGTGACTGGATGCAAAGGGCGGGAGATCGCGCGCCGTGGCGCTCCTTGGGGGAGGCCTATGTCCAGCAGTGGACTGCAACAGGCTGATATGATGTTGGTTTGTTTGGTTGTGTTTAGATCTTTGCCGACTTCAATTGACACAGACTATAGTTGTAATGCGTACAGCATACTGCGGCGACGCTTAGCGACTATGTCTACCCACTCAGAAACAGCTGCATCTACACACAAAAGTATGTCCCACCCGCTTTCTTGAGATAAAACAGCTGTATGTATTTCGTTATTCCTTTGTTAAATATTCCAACATGAATTAAATATTATAGGCTCGTCAAGTGGATTTAAAACCATCTGAACACGCTCTAATGCGCTTAAAATTGAAATCAACGTCAGATATTTTTAAGCCTCTTATACAGTCCTGTTCCAATATTATTGTTATTGTTATGGCAAAACCGTAAGTATCCGATGATAAATTCTCTTAATTATATTTGTTATTCCATTTTTAAGTCACTTCATAAAAACTGATTATATTCATTACTTACGATTTAAAAGTCTGTTGGCAGATAACGAAAGTTACTTATTAAAATGTCAGTTTATTAATTTAGCAAAATGTAATATGAATCAATTTATGAACCCGTTTTTTTTTACAAACCAGCCTAACTTTATTCATCAACACTCGATAGATACTCGTAAAGTAGGTCTGCTTCAAATATGCCTCGGAATTTGACACAAAGTGACAATGCATACCTTTAACTAGCTAAGATAGGTTTATTGCATGTTTATGAATGGGAATAAGACTTTATTTTGAAGCTAATGCTTTAAATCAAATTTCAAATTAAGTAACAGCGCAAGTTCGAAGTTTCGTTTCCCAATAGTTTCATTTGTCAGAATATTCATAAGTTAGAAATATAGTTTTCCTAAAAAAAAAAAACCATTAAATTTTTAAAATGTTTAAAGAGACCTATGGAACCCATAGGTTAGGTTAGGTTTGTTTTATATCAATACTGAAACGCAAATCGGTAATCGGTATGTAAGTAGTTTACACTGTAGGTGTCTGACACCTCAGCATTTTTCTCAGCCAGTGTCCGTTTCAGCACGAGGACACATTGCGTGCTATCTCTGTTACCTTCATTGTTTTCTTTAATCTTTTGTCCATGTTTGTCTTGGTTGGTGAATAAATGTATTTCTTCCTCTTCTTCAAATTCGATCAAATTAAATAATCGGAACAAAAAATCGACTATTCCCGTCAACTTACTACAAATAGCTACCTATACGAGCTCTTAAATCAAATATTAAATATATCATCGCAAAAAGAAAATTAAAATATTCCTAACAACAAAAATGAAGGTAAACCTACACCGCTATTTCCTTCCCTTTGAATACCCTTTTAGATACCAACATGATTTACAGCGCCGACCGCCAGTTTCGTCCAATTTACAGAAAGCCCTAATAAAATACGTACACGTAACAAATTCCCTTTGGCCCGTCTAACGCAATTAATCTGCGGCCATACGATACATGAGAACTGAGGTCTAGCTTTAGACAGGTTGTAAACGAGGTAAAATAGAAACCTACTTGCGATATTACGAAGCCTTTATAGGACGTTCTTGTATGTACTCGTAGAGTGTTTAAAAAACATATTTTTTGCAGACTTCTCTTAAGCCCTACATACATTAAATCACGCCTGTTTCCCAGAGGGATAGGCAGAGACCACTTCTTTCCACCTTCTACGATCCTGATAAATCTCTTTCACTTCTTCCACGTTCATACATCGAGTCGTGCATTCACAGTGCGATAGCTCTTAGAAGGTGTTTCGGGTTTGTACTTCTCTCTCACTCGCTCTCATGCGCTCTTATCAAGAGCGAGCGAAAGAGAAGTACATACCCGAAGCAACTTCTAAGTGCTCACAGACTGCTCGTCGGTTTCGGGTACTTAAGATTCGGCCTTTTTCGAGTATTTCTCCGATTTGATTTGAAAAAGTACGCCTAGGGTGGCCTTTTCCGACCCTTCCTCTCACTTTCGCTCTGTATATATTTTTCGTCAATCTCCTTTCCTCCATACTTTTCAAATTAACTAACTCTTTATAATCTAAAAAGTGAAAATGTCTAGGTTCAAGGCGAAAGGACAACATTTAGAGGTTGCACAAATTGACCACTTATGCTATATCAGATTTTCAATGTCATTTTTCCAAAAACAACGAACAATAACTAACTTTTCAGTCATATGTCAAACACTAATGATATCGACCATCATGACCATTTTTTCTGCCTGTAGCGGCTTTGGAGAATTGATTCAAAAAGTGGTCAAAGTGTACAACCCCTAAATATCTATTTGCTTTTATGATATTTTTGAGAATATCATGTTTTGCGAATACGAAGCCCACGACGGAGGGAATATAAATCATGATACGGAACCCTTAAAAAAGTAAAAAAAAGACGGTTCTCTGGCAATTATCTGCTTTTAATTTCTACAGCGCTTTTATTGAATAAAACAGTTATCACGATTGTTAATAAGAGTCTTTCAACAGCAAAGTGCTTTATTAGATCGTTGATTTTTTAATTGTCGTTTTGTTTTTATGTCAACGAGTCCGAGTAAAATGAAGACTTCGTTATAGTTTTTTTGCGCAAGTAGCCTTTTAGTGCGACTTTTAGCAAATAATTTATTTTTTGCTGTTTATTTATAAACAGTTCAAAAAGTAGACTACCATTCTTATTAAAGGTAATAAAATAATTACCTACTTTTTCTCCGACTGTCTAAATTGCTACTGAGCAAATATTGACACAATTCCTTTGCCCAAATAAAACAGGACTAACAAACAAACAATCGAGCAAAACATTTAATTTATATTATTAACTAGCTTTTTCCTGCGACTCCGTTTGCGTAGAAGAAAAGGTCGGCAACTAAGTATCTTACAAGTATACTTATTCCGTTATACAAGTTACATTATTATGTTTGTACAAAATACCTTAAAAAAATATTTTTATCCAATTAATCCGATAATAAGACAAACATCCGAACATCCATGTAATATTTTTCACATGTTTTTTTAAAATATAATTAAGGAAAATGGGTGGGCTCCATTATGTATGGAGTTCAAGAGTATTTGCATTGAAGTTTCAAATTAAAAGACTGAAGTAGAATTTTAGTGCCCTCTATAAAGTTAATTTTAAACCATTATTCACGAAAATTTTTGTAACGCTTCTCACTTTTTAGTGGTCATCTTTTACGGTTTTAATAATGTTTTGTTCACTGCAGAATTAAAAAAAAGGGACATTATTAAATAAAAACTAAAATTGATTCAATTAGATTTTTTTATGGCTAGGAGGCACACAGGCCACCTGTTTTATAAAGCTACAAATTACAATTCACAGGTTACAAGTTTCCTTTGACACAACCTCGACCGGCCGACCGAATGACGACCAGTTATTTGAGCAGTGTTGCCAGTTTAGACCTGTAAAATTGTAACTTTTAGCTAAAACGTGCAGTAATAAAACGTGCCCCTGATGGTAAGTGGGATCTGGGATCCATAGACATTTGAATTCTTCAGACAGCAATCAAAAGACTCCAAATGTGTTACTCTGATGACTAAGAAGATTAAGATGAAGTTCCTCTATGCTCGTAATTGCACCGGTTGTCTTATCCCCACACCGAAACACAACAGTGCGAACGATGCTGCTTGACGGTAGTTGAAAGGATAAAATGGGGAAATAGGGGAAGGATTATGTCAAATCTGGATCTACTAGGACCTACTAGCCCTTGCAAAGGGACGTTGCTTCCCTCTGTCTTTTACCGCATTAATCACGGGGAGTGATCCGAGGATTTATTCAGTTTAATACCAGCCGCTGGATTCCACCATCGTACAACTCGTACCAAACTATCATTTTCATCAACAACATCTTAATATTTCTAAATCCACTAATGTTTTTCGAGAGCCTTTTTGCCACGCATCTTGCATGTGGAATCAGTTCTCAGTTCTGTATTTCCAAACCAATACGATTGCAAAAAACAAGCCTACTCTTTTCTTAAAGGGCGGCGATTCCTCTGGTTTTGCGTGTGTTTATGGGTAGCGATGATCACTCTGCCCTCCTTACAAAAAAGGGCGTATGTCTCATAGAACTGCGTATTTATTAGTGACCTTATTTCTTAACGTGGAAGGTTGAATTTGCTTTAACTATCAAATTGTAGATACGTCCTTTTTATTAAGAAGGGCAGCACTTACCATCAGGTAACTCGCTAGCTGGTCTACCTCCATTTTCACTTGAAACAAACATTGAGGAAGAACTGTAACAATATAGAGATTTCATTCAGATCTCTTTCTCATCGTGCGGAATCCAACGAAAGGAAACATTTTATTAGAAAGCTGCTATAAAACAGTAAAATGGAAGTGCTTTAGGAACAAACAATTGTTAAACGGTTTGTTATAAAAAGTCTAAACCGTCACAAAATTGAAAAATCTTGTTCTATTAAAGATTAACAAAGTATTTAGCTGAAATATACACACAGATTTGTGTATCGGCGAATGAGAGAAGGTTGTATATCGGAAGTGTTAAAATTAAATATCTCTACATAGTATAAAACAAAGTTGCTTCCCGCGTTTTTATAACTGTATTATCCACTACCCTCTACCACTACCCTGCCCTCATCCAGCACTTACCTACACACATAATTATTTCAACCTGATGCTTTTAAGTTGACCCTTTTATTCCTTTTTGTTTATTTATGTATGCGTTTTATTTCTAATTATTATATTCCCATTTATTTTTTTGCTATAAGTATTATGTAAGTAGTATAGTATAGTATGTTTGTACAGCGTTCCGTGAGTCACTGCCGGTACTGATGACCTTCTGCTGGAGTTTCTTGCGGCGCTTCTTCTCCGCAATGATGGTCTTGTCCGAAGCGCTAGTAGATTCACTCCATGTTACCGACGTGTAAAAGAGCCCTAATGTTGCCAATTTACTGAATAAATATTTTGAATTTTGTTTTTTTTTTGAACTGGCTGAAAATCAGCGCTGGAGGTGTCTGACACCTCAGCATTTTGCTGAGCCGGTGTCCGTTTCACCGCCGCGAGGACACACATCGCGTGCCGTGCCTGTTACCTTCATTGTTTTCTTGAATCATTTGTATATTTGTGTGTCTTATGATTGGTGAATAAATGTATTTCTTCTTCTTCTTCTTCTTCACTAACTTCTCCTTAAGCATGCAACGGATTTTGATGTAGTTGTCACTATGAGTCAGATTTTTTTTTTCACTGAAGTATGCCTACGAAACTACTTAGCAGTCCGGAGTTCGATTCCCGGTATGGGTAAATATTTGAGTGACGAACGTGAGTATTTGTTCTAAGTCTTAGATTATTATCTATGTATTGAAGTTCGTATTCCTCTTTTTTAAGTGTGTTTTGCTAGTTGCTAAGAACTTAACCAAGCGTAGACCTTTGGTTTGACGAAATCAATTTGAGTGAGTTTTTCCCCTGTTATATTTAATTTACATTTACAATTTGTTATTAAACTGTTATGTAGATGCAATGACGTAACTTTTCAGTTACAAGAATAAAAATATATGCCCATTTTAATGTTTTTTGCTCAAACTCATCAGTCCTCAACACCCTGTGTATCGTTAGTTAATCATAGCAAAGAAACAGAACGAGTGAATGAAAAAACTGGAGATTTCACGAGTCGTCCGTTCTGAAGATTAATGAGTTGTTGAGATAGTAGAATGAACCGTTGGGCTCCTGTTGAATAATGACCCATCTATTCTACAACTGTCCTTGTAAGTGTAACTCTATTTATAATTAGAAATGGTTGGGTTTCTTTTATCTTTTCAGTGGCTTATACAACGTTTTGACTAGTCAGGGCTTAAGTAGAGTTCTGTCTAAAATAGAAAATACAACACAAGCAATGTTTTTCTAAGATTTGGTTCTCAAAAATGAGTAATTGTTGCGGCAGGGATAACCAGTGTTCTGCAGAAAAATGCCTATAAACCTTAACCTAATTAAACTCTAAATTATGATGATCAGACAAATGTTTTTATACGACAGTTTGTATTCATTATAAGTTTTAAACCGGAATAACACATTATTCCGGTTTAAAACTTATAATCCAATTATAAAAAAACCTTATTTTAATGGGCTAAAGTTAAAAATACTTAACCTCGTCAGGCTCAGTTTGCAAAAGGAGCTAATCAACGCAATTTAATTTGAACTGTGATGCAATAAAAATAAGTTTTATTTTTCTATCTTCATAAAGTGAAAATGGCATTATCTAACAAATGTAAATGAACTTTATTGACTTAATGGTAGATTCAAAGTCCCACTTACAAAAATCTCTCAGTTTATAGTATGGTGGGCGTTACGAGGATAAAAGTAAAACTGTGGGCAATGCATATACATATTATTCTGGAATCTAAGACCTGAGGCTCTATTCTACTTGGAAAACTATATGGCATTTCACATTTTATCGCATTATTTTTAACTGGGTCGACATTACCGTTAAGTAGATAAGAGCTATCGTAACGTTGACAATACGATAACATAATCAAAAGCAATATGGATTTAATAAGTAGAACAGAGCTTGGTGATGGAGTTGGAAGTTGGCAACAGGATCTCCGCTGTAGTTAAAACTCGATTTACCTTGGTCAAGGACAGTGGCAAGTACAGTGCCAAGGACAGTGAAGTAAAAAAAAAGCGATTCTATTCGGATCCACTGGCAAGGCAACTAGACGGCTGCGCAATTTGAAAACCCAGCAAGGGGCAGGAGCGCAAAAACATTTTTTGCCTCAGCCGTACAAAATTTGGCAATATTTCTTCAAGAAGTTATACTATCTCGATTAATTAGATTAAAACGAATACATTGGTATATAATATCTTTTCTTAATTTCCTTTATTACATGCATTATGTGCCTTGCTAGCTTTGTAAATGAAATGCAAATAAAGAATCAGTGAGCCCGATGATTTTGAAGCCTCTGTTTTTTTCAAAAGCTAGTAAGTGCATGTCACATACTAAGTTTTTTAAATAGCTAGTTTTGTGACATACTAGGTTTTGAAATGGTCAAGCCCGTTTTTTTCGTACTTACTAGGATTCGGGGTGTGGGTGGGTGAATCTGAGAGAGAAAGGGCTCTAAATGATTTTGCATTAGGGAGCCGCGTTTCCGGTAGGGACTTGCTAGAAGCCGCGTTTTATGCAAAAATCGCAAAATTGAGTTTTTGAGACTTAGGTCCTCGTGTGGTTGCAGAGTTAGAATAGTGCCACTCCATGTCTTCCCGTGGATGTCGTAAGAGACGACTAAGGGAATAAAGGCTTGTAGTACTGTTAGGCGATGGGCTTGCAACATGTCACTAATACGCTGGTAAACATCTTAGCCTAATTGTGCAAATTGTGGTTACAGAATTATCAACAAGTTTTTAGAGATGTTTGTAATTCTGTAGCTCTGCCTACCCCACTCTGGGAACGAAGGCGTGAGATTATGTATGTAAGTGTATGAGACTTAGGTTTTGAAATTGCGCAGCCGTTAACTCGCCCTCGGTTTACACTACTGTACTGTACACTACTACTTCACTGTCCTTGATGATTAATGTAAGGCTTTACGTAGGCCTACCAAATTAGGATTCATTTTGGTCTTGATAAGCAGATGACTGTACTGCCCTCCAAAGTCAAAAGGTATTATCTCAAATTAAATTGTCGATGCAGATTCAAGCCTTTTCCGATAGTTACTATCGGAAAAGGATTACTGTAATGAGATTGCACTTGCTACAGGAGTTTGGTCTGAGATACCGCCATTTGTCTTATCAGGGCAGTGTACAGAACACCTGCCAAGTGTGAGTCGGACTCGCGCACGAAGGGTTCCGAAGCATTATCCATACAACATTAGACACTATACCAGATGCTGTTATTAATATCGAGCAATAAACGGCAAAAAAATCATGTTTGTTGTATGGGGGGCCCACTTAAATATTTATTTTATTCTGAGAATTTGTTGTTAAAGCGGCAATAGAAATACATCATCTGTGAAAATTTCAACTGTCTAGCTATCACCCGTTTTTACCCTTTGGGTACGGAACCCTAAAAAAAAGTTCAGTCGGAAACAAAAGGTTGACTCAAATATCTGGCTGACAATTATGTCTACACTTTGCAACTACTTTATAATCTCCTTAATTGTAATAAAAAGCCAATGCATTCGGGAAACTCCAAGCAAGACTCCACTAGAAACTTAAATACATTTCGCACTCCATTCACATTTAACTCGTTATGAACTTAGTCTTTTGAAACTCGGTGGTTCATTAAGAGTTTTTTATCTATTTTTTTAACAAAGGAACTAAAGTAAAGTACCGATCTAGAGCCGTGGCTGTCTGGTCACAGTATAAACAGTAGTTCATCTTCAAACAAAGGTATATCGTCGGTGAAACAAGTATAAGGATCAAAATCCACCTTTTTATTAAGATTTTAATTACGTGCCAACAAATTTATAATAGAGCAAAATAAACCTTAACGTCTAAGAAAAAAGGTGCATTTTGCTCCTCATTAAAAATGTTACTTACGTGGTTTTGAAGTTTCACCGACGATATCGCGCGGCTTGCATGTGTGCGTGCCTGGACCGTACGCGCCGCGAGTCACTACAAATAAACTCAACAAGACGGACTGGGTCGGTTTATTTTGAAGATAATATACATTGCCTGGTGCTGGTGGGTTCTTCTTGCATATAAAAAAGCCACATCTCATTCGATGTATGAAGTTTAAAAAAAATCCTTGCAAATATGTATGGGAGAGGTACCATTTTTTTTTTCCTTTTTATTTTACATGACATACGTGGTAAAAATATATGTGTCGAAAAATGTATTATGTAACATTCAAAGTTTCTGGAGAAACATGACTTTGACGTACATATAGATAGATAGAGCGAGACGCACAGACGAAGAGACGGACATGGCGAAACTTTAAAGGTGCCTCGTGTAACTACGGAACCCTAGAGAGCGTCGGTGGCCTAGTGGCTTAGGGGGTCGACTCGTGATCGTAAGGTACCGAGTTCGAACCCCCGCGGTCACCATGTACCAATGAGTTTTTCTAACTTAAGTGCATTACCCGATGCTGAAAACATCGTGAGGAAACCTGCACATTCGAACAGCTGAATGTGGAAGAGGGTAATTGCACAAAAGATCCTAAAGGGTTGAAGTGTATCCGAAAGGGCCCATCTGAAAGATAAGATAAAGATAAACTACGAAACCCTTAGAATCAACGTGTAACACTATACATATTTCAAAATAAAGCTTATTGATGCGGCCAAGCAGCAGTGTTCACACTGTTGTGTTCCGGTGTGAGGATAAGACAACAGTTGAAATTACTAGCATACAGGCATTCTATTTTAGTCCCCAGAGTGGGCTACGTATTTGAGGTCTCAGGATTGCAGTCTTTAGATTTTAGTCTTAATACTACAAAATGTATATGAGTCGCAGATCCCACTTACCATCAGATGGCCTGTGTGCTCGTATGCCTTCCATAGCCGCTAAATAAAAAAATCTTATACATAGGTAGAGTCTGTTCATTCTTACTTGTCTTATATAGTCAACAACTTTCTAACCTCAAAATGATTCTTTTTTGGCTACAACAGCTATTTTAAACAAAACAAAGCAATCACAGACAATACATTAGCCAAGTCATGCCCATAATATTTATTCAGTTTACTTTATTTACGATAAAAGAGCTGTTTTAGCCAAAAAAGGTTCATTTTGAGGTTAGAAATTTGTTTACTATATAAGACAAGTAAGGAT
This sequence comes from Acleris literana, assembly GCA_946894065.1. NCBI lineage: Eukaryota > Metazoa > Arthropoda > Insecta > Lepidoptera > Tortricidae > Acleris > Acleris literana. The sequence goes on from OX335692.1 coordinate 9,439,228, forward strand.
GAACAGACCTTATAATTATGTATGCGCGACATTTATGATAGCTGTAGTATTAACACAAAATCATACACAATCAAAATATTTGTACCCTTTCGTTATTATATTTTGTATTTCATTCTTAAAACTATTTTTATTTTGTTCCATGTGCCGTCTCAGTAGACCATTGCTTAAATGCATCCAGTGAGATAGGAAACAATGCAGTTATTGCATGTCAGACGCTTGTTCACGGTTTTACTAAGACTAGTATTTATAGTACAGTACTTGCACTTGTTTTGAGGTATAAAATAATACTCAAATCAGGCACACATAACAAATGCAAATGAAAACTAAAAAATAGAACTAAAGCTACAACACAAAACTAAGCTAAAACAAAAAAAAAACTGAATCTAAATATGGCCGTGTTGGCCCGTACGAGGGGCGGCTGAAAAGTAATCTACCTAACAATGAAACAAAAGACTGTCGTGGCTAATTTTTTTTTATTTTTCTATATAGTCCCCTGCTAGTAAAATGCACTTATTAAATTTTTCAAATATTGAATTTAAACCATTAAAAAAAAAATCTTTCGGTTTGTCGTCAAAAAAGTCAGTAACCGCAGCCTTCATTTCGTCATCGGTCATAAACCTTCGTCCCCTGAGGTCTTTCTTGAGAAGTCTAAACAGAAAATAGTCACAGGGGGCTAAATCTGGACTATAAGGGGGGTGGTCAATGGTTTCGAAGCCATTGTCTTTAATTGCTAGCTTCGTTGTGCGGGCGGTATGCACTGGTGCGTTATCGTGCAAAATCAGAATACCTTTGTTTAGTTTACCTCGCCGTTTTTCTTTTATTGTCTCTCTTAGTTGGTATAGTAAGTTTGAGTAATAATCAGCATTCATTGTAGTTTTCTTCGGTAAATAATCTATGAGCAAAATCCCTTCTGTGTCCCAAAAGATTGTAGCCATAAGTTTACCTGCCGATGGACAGACCTTGAATTTCCGAGGCGGCTTCTCATCCTTAAATTTCCACTGTAACGACTCTTGCTTACTTTCCGGGTCCCATTGTCGAATCCAAGTCTCATCACATGTTACAATTCTAGAAATTATTTCTTCCTCTTTCCCTCGACTCATCTCCAAAAACTCTTCGCAACATTTGACACGCCTCTCCATGTCAAATGCAGTCAACATTCTGGGGACCCAACGTGCACTAACCTTGGACATGTTCAAATGCTCATGAATTATTTCATTGACTCGCTCTTTACTGACGCCCACATCTCTAGCTATCTCCCACTGCTTCACTCGTCGGTCCTCTAATATAATTTTTTTCACCCTGGCTACATTTTCATCGGTGACGGCCGAAACTGGTCTTCCGCTACGAGGATCATCTTCCAGACTCTCACGACCTAACTTAAACTGCTTTGACCAAAACTTTATAACAAATTCGGAAGAACACAAACTGCCAAACACACGTAACATACGCTGTCTGATCTCCGAAGGCGTATTCCCTTCTTTAGTCAAAAACTTAATCACCGCACGCTGCTCGATTTTATCCATTTTCACTTTTTCTACCGACATGTTTGAAACAATTGTAGGAGACAAATAAACGTGATGCAATAAACAAATGAATGTAATACATTTTGAAAATAGAATAACAAACGAATATAAATCCATACCAGCCAGCATTATTTTTGTATATATTTCTGACCAAGGAGATTACTTATCAGCCGCCCCTCGTAGGTGCTAGCAGTATTTCCTTATTGAATTGCTAATTAATAATTGTCTTCTTCAAAGTTTATGAGCCTCTTTGAAATTTTTCTAAAAAGAGTCATAACGGGCAAAGAAAGGCTCTCAACTCAAAGCTGAACGCAAAATAATTCTAATTTTGGGGTTTGCGTTATCTGTAATAAGTGTAATAACACCCAAAAATTGTATTTCAGGGTGCTTTTTTGCGTTGTGTATAGGTAAATTTAAATAAATAAATAAATCCACACTTATTATAAATATGAAAGTAAAATTGTCTGTTTGACGCGCTTTCACAGCTAAATCGCTAACCCGATTTTGATGAAATTTGGTATGGAGAGAGCTTAAAACAGGAAAAATTACATAAGGTATGTTACTTTTTAATGCGAGTCGATAAACGACTTCTACGTCGACGAAGACACTGGCAACAGCTATTAAATACACAAATAAAATAAAACATTAATAAATAATAAAAAAACTAAAGTCAAATGAGACAGAAAATGTATAAAATAAGAACACACACGACGAATAAATTATTAACCACTAGAGTGCTTGTGAAGATTTTATTAACCTTATTTATTAGCAAAGTAAGGACTATCACATGTGACTCTGATTGCACAAAGCATATACATGCATGCACTATTATTAATTATGCTTAGGTATTATTTATTTTCTAAACTAAGTAGTTCTAAGTAGCTGCAGCACTTACTGAGCTGAGTCATATTTGACATCACACTAGCGCATGTTTCTAAATTCACTACTTGAATGTAAATATCTATTTGTGCTATTATTTGCCTTTTACCTTTTTCTGTCAAAATATTTGATTGTTTGTTGTGTTACAGTGTACATACATAATCTCACGCCTTCGTTCCTAGAGTGGGGTAGGCAGAGCTACAGAATTACAAACATCTCTAAAAACTTGTTGATAATTCTATAACCACAATTTGCACAATTAGGCTAAGATGTTTACCAGCGTATTAGTGACAGGTTGCAAGCCCATCGCCTAACAGTACTACAAGCCTTTATTCCCTTAGTCGTCTCTTACGATATCCACGGGAAGACATGGAGTGGCACTATTCTAACTCGGCAACCACACGAGGCGAGGAGTAATTCACAAGCACAATGGACGCATGCACCGCATACATAGGCCCATCAAAAAGCACGCATGCACGCATACAAACACCTATAACGTGTAATACTATGTTGGATGTACAAATAATAGCCCGGTTAGTAAATACTACGATAGAAAAAAAAACTAATTTAGCCAGTTTAGTAATTATTACTATCTATCATTAAAAAAAATTCAAAGTAAGTAGATCTAATTTGCTAAATAAACAACAATTACGTAACTTTGACTCACTAAGAACTACTTCCTTTCTGTTAACCGATAAGGAAGTTTAACTTCTAACTTCAAACTGTTTTCTTATTCTAAAGCTAAACGCTTAATTCGATAATTGTTTTTGCGATTTTGACCTTTTGACTGGTGGGCCATTAGGCATTAAGTCCGTTATAGTGCAATTAGGTTTATGTAATTAAATATTGGTATAATGACTTTTTCTAGCATTCATGAAACCTCTATCGGACGTAACATGAGGAAACCGAATAATTTTAACAGCGCATTCCTGAGGAGGTAAAAAGATTTTTTTTATTTATATGATCCCAGGCCGAAATATAATTTTTATTTTTTATCAAAAGGGTGTTTTGTACTGGAGATTCCATTACAACTCCATGCTGGATAAAAAAGAAAAATCATATTTTGACCTGGGTTCATTTTTTTGCTTCTTACGACCTCAGGAATACGCTGTTTAAATTATTCGGTTTCCACACGTTACACCGTGTATTTTTATTTTAAACTAATTTCTATCCAATTGCGTCCAGGCGATCTGTTGCCCTAGATAAGATGCATTACGAGAACGTTATCGTTGTCAAAAGTGTATAGGATTGAAGTAAGTTGCCAGACGGACGAGTCGAGCGCTTATGTCAATTCCATACATTTTGACAGTTGTCTAAAATAGTTTTCTAGCATTATGCATCTTGTCTAGCCTTGTTGTTAATTTTTAAGTGTAAACTTAATAGTAAACGCAATAAAAATTAACAGATATTGTTAGTTGACATTGTTGTTTGTTTTGTTTTTGTTTTGATTGTTAATTGTTATTTGAATTGTTGTTTATTTGATTTGGCTCCGATCCTTCGTAGCAGGTGGAAAGAAGTGGTCTCTGCCATTCCCTCTGGTATTTCCCAGATTTAATGTATGTATGTAGAAATTACATACATACATAAACTCACGCCTTTATTCCCAGTTTGGGGTAGGCAGAGCTACAGAATTGCCAATAACTCTAAAAGCTTGTTGATAATTCTGTAACCACATTTTGCATAATCAGGCTAAGATGTTTACCAGTGTATTAGTGACAGGTTGCAAGCCCATCGCCTAACAGTACTACAAGCCTTTATTCCCTTAGTCGACTCTTACGACATCCACGGGAAGGCATGGAGTGGTACTATTCTAAGCCGGCAACCACACAGCTCACACAGCACACTGTATGTAGAAATTGTTATTTGAAAATAAGGTGTTTGTTACATTGTTCCTGATGCGTCCTAGTAAGTACGATATAATGTATATAATGTACAGAGTAGGCTTTATACAGGGTGTCCCAGAAACCGACGTCAACCCGCCCAGGGCTGATAGAGCAGCTAAAAAGCCATCGATTTAACCCCTATGTATGTTCAGCGATTTTTACTAGTTTCGTAGATATTGATCATTTTAATCTGAATTTTTGTAATTTTCCCTTATGTCCAAGTCTCGAAAAATTATTAATTTCATGTTTTATTTTATAAGTTTTTCAGTAGTATCTTACATAATGAGAATAGCTGCTCTATCAGCCCTAGGCGGGTTGACGTCGATTTCTGGGACACCCTGTATGTAGCTACACAATAAAATTTAGTATTTCGTCGCTTTAACGCCTTTGAAACCTTAGTGCAGCAGTTCTAACAGACGTTAAAGTGACAAAACTCTGTCAGGAGGTTTCGCTCTTCGAAAAAAAAAGTCTTCTTTAATAGTGGATTTTATCAATTAACCGATGATCACCGCCAGCCAATGCTACGAGTGCTACGATGTAGCCTGTAGCAGCATTTTTCCGGTATGTAGCGAGAATTGCTACGAGCAGTGGACCCGATATCGGGTCGTTGGCGCTAATAGTGTTCATGTTATTAATTTATCAGATTCCCTTTAAATCGTTTAAATATTTTCTAGTGTGTTGTACTTTTAACCTAATACGTGTAACCTTCACCCCCACATTAGCAGTATTGCCAACATTTAGCAGAATTCTGTCCGTTGGTCAACGCAGCCGCAAATCAGCGATTAATCGTTGCGAAGCGGAATAGACTGAGCAGCCAACAAACTGACATTTCACTGCGCAAATCTAACAGTCGTCACTGCAATTCGCTTTTAACGCGTTTCGCTTTTCGTAAAAGAATTATTAGATGGTGAGGCTTTGACTTATTTTATTTTTTATAATTAATACACTTCATATACAAAAGATGGACTTAATGCATTCTCTATCAGTTATCTTTTCGGCAAAACAGAGACTGTAGTGGTGGTGCAACATACACACATCTAAAAAGTATGTATGTATGTAAACACTTTATTGTACAAAAGAAAAACCAGAACAATACAATTAATATAGAAATATGTACAAAGGCGAACTTATCCCTTTAAGGAATCTCTTCCAGAGATCACTCAGTATCTCTAGACAAATTTGATGTTTTGACTCAGTAGTAATATGCCTTTATTGAAACGTTCAGAACTGTCTAGGGGTAAGAAATATACCACGGGCACTTTCGATGTGTTTAGGTTCTTACCTACTACATGGGTCGCTTACATTATAAACATATTCTTTAAATATTTATTTATAAGTTGCACTAATAAATAAATACATACATAACATAATTATATACTTAAAGAAATCACGAAGATGTCAATTCTATTATTAACACTACGTTACCTGTATATTTTTACTATAAATTTCGTCATAAATTTCGTTTTCGTAGCAACTTGACCAAGACGGTCATCTAACAATTTTTCTTTTTCCATAACACCATCTTAAAAACGTTAAAAATCATAAATTTGTGAAAACAGACTTAAGGGCGCTCCATACGTAACGTGATCAGGACGTGGACGGGACGGGGACGGGACGTGGCCGCATACATTTTTGGTTTTCGCGTCCCGTACGTGCTATCGTTACGCATGCACATTCCGATACATTTTCTATGAAACGATATTGTCGTCTCGTCCCGTCCCCGTCCCGTCCGTGTAAAATCACGTTACGTATGCAGCGCCCTTTAGATTACCACATACGTATAGAATAGAAACAGCAGCGGATTAACTGAAATGTCTGTTAGCAAAGACCATCCTTTGCTGGCTTTGCGGACTGGGTAGGTGAGTGCAAACACACATTTACACAAACCTCGATCTTAAGTGCTTGTGGTCAGATCGGCACCTCGCATATCCGATCGACTTACAGGAGACTCGGTTCTCAAATGTACTTGCTTTCATAGATAAGCATTTGCCGGAGTGGATTGGAATAGAGCTCTCAGTACTTTCGACTACGTTGTTTAACGGGCGAAATAGACGAGAAAAAAAAAATGAAATAAAAAAAAATTGGAAATGATGAAGAAATTGCAGAAGTTTATTGCTGTCTTACTTTAACTTTAGTTTTAGACCGAGAAGCACAATTTGCTGTCTTTTTTAACTTTATAGTTAGAGTAGCAGTCAACTTCTGCAATTCGTATTGCTTGTCTAAACCTCGCTTTTGAGAGGAAGAAACATCTTTTAAGAGGATTGTGAAACTACAAATTTCCATACAATATGCAATAACGTTTCTCTCCCCTTAAACCAAGTCCGATTTCTACGATTTTTGAATATGTTGTAGATGTTATGAAAAACTATGTCTGTAAGTTTTCTTTTCCAAGAAAATATTTCTTAGAATGAAAAAAAAAAACAAAAACAAGCGTACAGACCTAGTTTTTTATAATAACTACAACATATTAAAAAATCGTGGAAATCGGACTTGATTTAAGGGGTGAGAAACGATATCGCCCGGAGCTAAATTTATATCGATATTTTTTGACAGCTACGTTGCTTAAGTGGCATTTCATAATCCTCTTATTGACAACGCGTTTTTTCTTCGAAATCTAAATTAATCGAAACAGTTTTTGGGTAGATTACAGGAAATGTTGCTTTCTTTAAATACTATAATGCAAAAAAATAAAATTGTAGAAAACACGGACTTAATTCTACAAGCATTCTTTCCTAGTCAACCGTGAGATGAACAGAAATCAAAAAGTAAGTTTGGAATCAAATCTAAACTGGTACAAAAAGCCTACGCAAGGGCTACCTTTTTAGAAATATACTCAAACCGTGCAAATGAAAGCGGGCCCTCACTATGAATCCGGCCCATAGTTATGCAAAGAATCCCGGTAAGTGGGACGGAGCATTTTTCATCCCGCCGGGGACAAAATGAAATTTCCCAGCAAGTACACCGAATGTGGATTACAATAATTCCCCATGAAATGGGAATATTATACGAAAGCGGATAAATAGGGGGGGAAATAAAACACACGCTATAATTCAAACAAACAGCTTACACTGAGTTATGTTTTTTGCACGGGGAGTAGAGGAAGCGGAATTATTACGGTTTATTTACGGTTAAGGAAGTTTCTATGTTTAGGCGATGGATTGGAAAGAGAGATGGCACGGGTTAAAAAAACCTATTCGTTATTGGTTAAGCAAAAAAATATTTATTTGGCTCAACCATATTTGGCACAAATAAGTTGGCCTTTGAACATCTTTTTTTATATTAATTGTATTGTTTGGCACTTCTTTTGCTCATTAAACAACATACATTTACATACAAATCTAGCCCCCGTATTATGGTCGTCTTTTGCGGTCGATAAATGTCGATAAAGGATCTGTCACCCTCGAACTTACTACCGGTCAGACAGTGACAGTTGTTTTATCCAAGTTTATCCAGTACCTGGTAATACGACGATAAACAATAATTTATTGCTTTTGACTTGTTATCGTATCGTTTTTAACTCGGCTGTCATTACTGTCAAGTAAAATAAGAGCTATCAAAGCGGTGACGATATGATAACAGCGGGCCTAGTATGTGGATAAAGCAACCGTCACTCTCGCACTTATTTACATGCCAGAAGGAGACGGATGCCTTATCCAAACATTGTCACAATAGTGTTTAACGTGGGAGCCCTTTGTTTCCCATAATTTTATTGGTCATAATGTAATTGTTGACATAATTTTTGATAGTCATAATTTTTTATACCGCTGAAACTGTAAACTTTTCAGAAGTTCTGAAATATCTAACGTGTAGACAAGGCTAGGTTAGGTTAGGTTTGATTTATAAAAATCCTGAAAAAGTAACAGTTTCTTTAAAAAAACACGTTATGACTTGCGATGATAATGTCTGAAAATAATTATGTCAGTCAATATAGACCCGTTTAACGTCATTGCGTCATTAAAATTAGTCATACAGTCATAAACTGCCCTCATGAATTAATAGGTATTTCAAATTCAATAATAGAGCAGATTCAATCTCTAGGTACCTATTATTAATATCGTTGCATTTGCTACAGGTTTTTTTTGTGACATACGTCATTTGTCTTATTATAGCAGTACCCAGTACCTACGGTTATTTTTGATGACGAAATGGTAAAGTTGCCGTTTCTTAATTTTAGTCCTTGACTGTGTACACTTTTTGGAAAACCGCTCGCTGTATAGCTAATAAGGCAGAGTATAGTAATTTTACTGGTTCGGAACTATTATCGAACAGCGATTAGAATGGGATTAGGGAATGCAAATAACCGGTTTTAACCGATTTTAACCGGTTATTTTCATACAAAAACGGTTAATAACCGGTTAATTTGCATTGCATAAATGGGATTCACAAGTACTGTTAACACAACTGTACTTAAAATTAATAAATATAATCGTAAGTCCAGGCATGATATCCTCATAAGTACTTTAAGTGCAGACACTTACCTATAGATAACAGAATTTCAAAGTATGCTTTATCATTAACAGAGGAAATACTTTGAAAATCGAAGTTACTTTAGCTCCATCCATTTTTCTCGATTTACCCTCGAATGACGAGTGACAGAGATGGGGCTAACGTAACTCCGAACTTCGATTTCCAAAGTAACTACATATTTCAACTCTGTTCTTGGGAAATATCATTTGTTTTATAAAATAGTACATTATTGCCTAGGCATGGAAGTAGGCAATTGCGGGCCGAGTATTGGATTAAAAATACGAAGCCCGCAATTGCTGTTCCTGCCGAGGCAAATATTGTGCTTTTCTCAAAAATCGCAAGAAAAAATTGTTGTCGTCAAATCTTCATCGCTTGAACTCATTTTTTAATTGCATACAAACAGAAACTTCATGTGAAAAAACCATCACTCCTTACCGCCTTTTTGTTTATGACAAGGAGAAACACAATTCTTGTTTTAAAAAAAACATAAGCTATTCCAGGCACAAATAAAAAAGTTATGTTTCGAGTAAAATTTGGATGTATAAGACTTGTGCCCTCATTTTATTATGGCCCTTTTCACTTTTAAAAAAGTTACAAGCTAGATAGTAATGGAATTTGTATGCAACATTGCGGGCTTGTGTAGCGAGCACGCAATGTTTTTTTTTTTCAATTTGAGGCCTGTCAGTAAACTATGTACTTCGCGTCTCAATATGTAGATAGGAATGTCAACATTTCCGGATTTTTGAGAAAAATCTATATATCTCTTAATTTATTTGTACACTCTACCATTGACAATGTCATTTTAAATCCCATACTAATCGCGGTTTGTTTTAGCAGAACTCAATCACATTGGGAGAAAGACATAATTTACAATATTTCCGTAGCCATACGGGCCAAGTGTCATTTTAACTCACTAACCCTAGCCAATACTTCCAATTAGTAATTGTTAACTACAAGTAAATATAGAGGCTAAAGCATCGATTTTATCTAATTTGGTAGACGTTCGTAACCAACAAAAATTAACGCAACTACTAATAATTTTAGTTTAATTTAGAACTCTCAAGCCATCCGTTCACGGTTCGATTTTTAATGTATTTTATTTCGATGTATGTTACTTTAAACCATCCCGCCATTTTCTTGGGACTAAATTGTCACATGTAAAAAATGTACCATTCTAATTTCAACCTTAATTGAACTACATATAATTTCAAATACGGATGGTTGTACTTTGAGTTGATCCAGTTTTGTAACTTGGTTGGTAAAGTTTTCAGATCCCCGTATGTATTCCACAATTAGCCAGACAAGATGAAATATTAATGCGTCGTCGATCCATCGATTAAATGGCGCTAATATTTTAATATTACTGCTGTTGACTGCGAATTTATAAATATTTTTTTCTATTCGCGTACTATAAACCGCTAATATTGATATCGTTAACGGTATCAGAATACCACCTATAGCGTAACCGAAGCGGGAAAACAGTTGTATAATTAGCGTTGCCATGGTAATAACAGTTCTATAATAATTATTATAGCATTGTTATTACCATGGTTACGATCATTCCGGATATCAGTCTTGGCGTTTAGTGAGCGCTTGAGATCCTAATTTGTATAATAAACCGTTAAGATTTTTTTATACCCATTACAATTACGTATATTAAAAACAAATATAATTTTGAGACTAATTTTGTTTAAAATTTCATTTTTATTAAATTACTAAAAATAGATAGTTAATATCCATCGATTTGTTATTTGGTTACCATGGTTACGTTCAATATGGATATCATCAAAATGGGGTTTCGTTTGGCTTTACAACTTTTGTGATGAATTGACCGAACTGTTTTTAGTAGGTAACTATTAAAATTTGCATGAAATTTGTTAACATTTACTTAACAATAAAATTCACAAACTATTAACGCCAATCGGAATAATGAAAATTACTTTGCTGACAAGTAATTTGTTCTAGCAAAAAATCGAGTTAAGTATACGAAAAAAAATTAGCGATTGTTTATCTTTGTCATTAATTATCATTTTAAGCTTGTAGAAAAAGTTATGTATGCAACGGTCCATAATTAGCTCTTTAAGGTACTCGTGCCTGTAATTAGAGCGCTTGCAAGCTCGCGCTCTAACCTCAGCGTACCTTAAGAAGCTTCATTATGTACCAGTTACATAAGTAACTATAACTGAATCAATATTAAATCATAATGCACATTCGCTTATAGCATATTTTCGATACATAGCGGTAAAATACCATGATTTTAATATTTGCAAAGTTCTTTTACCTTTAATCACGCAAAATAGGCTAACTGGGTTTAAATGTCAATTAGAAAAGTGGCAGTTCATGTGCTGGTTAAAAAAAGATTAACCTGGGAATTAGGTTAAAAAAATGCGTATTTTTTAACAAAAATTGAGCGAATTCCCAATCTAAGCTCAAACCTTGTAGGTACTTTATGGGTATTTTTTATTTATTTTTATTGTATTAAAAAGCAACGACTGAATATTGTATACATACCTAATTATCATTAACAACCCCTCTGACTCGCTTACGCTCGTGACGTCCAATCATTGAACAAAAACGCGTTCAAAGCGTGGGAAAGTTATGTAATTTCCAACTTTGCGGTGCGTAGTAATTAGTTCGTGGATTGGGTAATGAAGCATACACAAGAGTTAAGGCGACGGCTGTGATGATATTATAATTTCAAGGATTATGCGTAACTTTGCGTAAGCGGAAGCAAGGATAACCTTGAAAAAAAAAATGCGAGATTAAGAGGATTGAAAAACGAAGCGACAGGCGTAAATTCATAATTCAAAATATAATTAGCCTCGCCGGTAATACCATCCATAAGTTTTGAGAATCAGTAAGAATCATCTACACAATGATATTCTTTTAATGTGGACTATACCATGGCACTAATGAAACTTAAATTAGAGAAAAAAAATGTATACATTATTCATTTGTTTTCCTAAAATAGCTAAACAAAAAACATCTGTATTAACAATTTTACAAGACGGCAAAAATAAGAGTTTTTGTAATAATTTGGAGCTGTGGGGAAAAAGTTCTGGTACACTAATAAAAAATATTGTTATTGAAAATGAAACCTTGATTTATCTTTATGATTTAAAGGATAAATAGGTTATCATTGCAGTGGATTTTTTTATCTCCAGCTCTGTCACCAAAATTTAGGGTGTTTTTTTCGGCCTTTTCCAGGATTATTGAGGCCTACAAATAAATACTGCGACATTAGTTTTTATCAATTGAGTTCAAATAATCTAGGAGAGTTATATAACATTATTCTATCTTAATTATGGCAAAATAATAAAAATAGGGTGAAGAAAAAAAATTACGAATTTTCGGCAGGAATTATGCTTCAGAGCCTTCTAATTGGTGCTGCTCTTCGACCAAAGATCAGAACTGATAACCGCTCTCCCCGTTATTTAGCCCTAACTTTCGACAACTACTTCTCATTCACTAATGTTCAAAAACAACTACATAAAAATCACGAGCTGGTGATGACATAGTGAAGGTACAAAATTTGGCCATTTTGACCTCCAAAAGTAAAATTATTTTTATAGCGGTAAAATAAAACAATTGAATGACGTTAATAAGTGTTTGGAAATAAAGAAAGAGTGTTCATTGCAATTAAAATATAACGATTTACATATATCCCGTTTTTAATACCGATTATCAAAACTTATGTATCACCCCTCGTACAGAGTGAATCTACTAAGCTGTCAGAAATTTTCCATACAAATTTAGCTCCGGGCAATAACGTTTCTCACCTTCAAAATCAAGTCCGATTTTTAAGATTTTTGTATATGTGGAAGTAAATAATAACAATTCTATGTAACATGGTAAGCAACAGGCAGTTTTATCGCTACAGCGATTTCTTCTAGACAACCTTAATAATAGATACGTCCAAAAGAGATAGCTAGACCCACACAGTCATATTCGCATTCTCAAGACTGTAATCCTAAGGATTAAGATAGAACGCCGCTATGCTACTCATGTCACCGGTTGTCTTACACACATCGGAACACAACGCATCTTTAGAATTATAGTGACCTAAATCAAAAATGTTGGATTTTGAGTTAGGTCTCTATAGTAATAAATACGAAGTCGACAGCTGAAATGTTGAATTAGTTCACTATAATTCTAAAGGTGCGACAACATTGCAAAAACTGCTGCGTAGCAGTAGGTTATAGAAAAATGCGTGTCCAACGTCCAATATTATTATTAATTAAACCCTCAGACTTACTTGTCTTAATATGGTAAACAACTTCCTAACCTCAAAATGATGCTCTTTTATCGTAAATAAAGTAAACTGAGAAATTTGGACATCACTTGGCCAATGTGTCCGTGATTGCTTTATTTAATTTAAAATAGCTGTTTCATACACAAAAGTTGTATTTTGAGGTTATAAAGTTGTTTATTACTTAAGACAAGTAAGTCTGAACAGGGTTTAGACAGCAACAAATTTCCGGCTATTAAGGTAATTAAAAAAAAACTGTCATACAAACCTTATCCTGATAATAACACTCCCAATGAAAAAAGTATTATACAATTTGGTGCAGTCGTTTAATAACCGTTTTATAATGTATAATGTTAACGTCCCCTTAACCCAGTGTAAAGCGCTGGCTGTTAGCGACGGAGCTCGTTGATTGATTACGTCGCCAGTGTGTAACTCATTACGTTCTTCAACTTACTGAGTTCAGGCTTTATAATTTGTCTACGAAGCTAGTAGTTCTATTCCCGGTAAGGGCAAAAATTTGTTTGATGAGCACGAGAAAATAAGTGGTAGTAAAACAACAGGGTACAGTCGAGAACTTAAATTTGGTACCCACCTTAGGTCCAAAGTCAATCTGACATTCTACAACAATAAGGTTGACTTTCCTAAGAGTTACAAATGACTTAACATCTGTAATGACATTGACGACTTCAAGCATATTTTTCTTGAAATGGGTCACAAATTAACGTACGTCTGGATCGCTACCACCATTTTTATCTTTGACTCTACCGCCAACAACAGTGTTCGCATTGAAGTATTCCGGTGTGGCGATATAACAACTGGTGAAATTACTGGCAATGCATTTTGAGTCTTAAGATTGCAGTCTTGAGATACAAAAGTCTATGTGGCTTAGATCCCACTGAGGTGGCCTGTGTGTTCGCTTGCCTTCTACTCGCCATAAACAAAACTAAAAAAAAACCGTATACGAGCATGTCCGACCATGTTAACATCTTAACAGACGATTAGTGTTAATAACTTTCAAAATGTATGAACTAACAGTCGATTAAAATTGATTAAATTTAACATCGTTTGGTGAAATTGGTATACACATCGTTTCGTGACATTGGTTGGTTGGTGTGTTTAGTGGTGGAAGGACCTTGTGCAGGATACATCCGGATCGCTACCACCATCTTATCCATTAACCCACCGCCAAGCAGCAGTGTTCGCCTTGCTGTGTTCCGGTGTGGGGATAAGACAACCGGTGAAATTACTAGCATAGAGGCCAGATTCCATCTTAGTCCTCAGGGTTGGCAACGCATTTGAAGTCTTAGGATTGTAGTTTTGAGATTGTAGTCTTGAGATTTCAAATGTCTATGGGTCTCAGATCCCACTTACCATCAGGTGGCCTGAGTGCTCGCGTGTCTTCTCCTTGCCATAAAAAAGGTTAGTTTTTGCTTTCATTTTAGATATTTTTTCATTTTACTTATTATTATGTAACGGGGCTTATGAGTGTTTAATGGACGGGTGTCGTATTACGAAAACATAACGAGGGTTTTGCGATATAACAAGAATTTGAACGCCATCTTGCTTTAAATAAATAACGTTTTGTCACAGGTAAGCCTCATATGACCCACTTTGTGCGTATCGGACGAGCGCTACTTAAAATATAATGTTTACAGGTTGAAGAAAATAAATTGGTCAAGTGCGAGTCGGACTCTTGGTTTCGTACCACCCGATATCATTATAATTTGTTATATTTTTTTAAGTTGCACTTACACGGGTAATTTTTTGAGGAATAAATTGCCCGCCATTATTAGCTGTCTTACTCTTATTTTGTGTAATAGATTACATGTCCGTACTGTTGACGGATAATTATTGCTCAATTCAGAGGATTAGTGTGGACCGACGCTTATATCGAGCAGCTGTCAAAAAAATCCATACAAATAAAGCTCCGAGTGATACCGTTTCTGAGGTGCAAGATGCATTCCGCTAACTAACGGTTCTATTCGTTTCGTTTTTAAACCAATCGCGTCACTGGTAGATCACGTGACTTTTCGTATCACGTCATCTACCAGTGACGGGATTCGTTTAAAACCGAATCGAATAGAAATGCTAGTTAGCGTAATGCATATTGGCAGGGCCCTCTAACCCCCTAAATCTTGTCTGATTTCCAATTTTCCACAATTTTTGAATATGCTGGAGTTGTTATAAAAAACTTGGTATGTAAGGTATTTTACGTTTTTGTATTTTTTAATTCGTTTCTTTCCGAGAAATATTTCAGAGAGCAAGTTTTTTCATAATATTTACAACATATTTAAAAAAAACGGACTAAGGTCGGGAAATTGTTTTAAGGGGAGAGAAACGTTATCGTATTTTGTATTTTTTTTTTTATCTTCACTATCCTCCTGATTGCCCGTCTATGTGCACTGTTAGGGTTTCACACCTTTAAAGTTTGTGTTAAAGTGGTAAAAGGGTTGACACGTGTACGTCATATATTACATAACTTACAAAGACAACCCTTTTGAAATTGGTAAGTCATATAATTTTGACTTAAAATGACAACCCTTTTACCCAAACCCTGATTTTTTGGGCGGCCATATTAATAGTAATATATATTATGATAGATCTAATCAAAATAAACACATTTTTTCACATAATGTAATACTTTTAAGTGCATCACAGCCGATATCTTTTAAAATTTTTGATACCTCGGCGTATTTTTAGTTCCTAACTTTTACTAACAAACTTAAAACTTAAACGCATTTTTTGGTGTATTTTTTGGTCCTCTAAACCATTATAAGAAAATTTACAGTTATATTTTAAACACCTACAAACTTACACAATGCCCTTTGAAGCTTGCATTATAGTTTCGACCAAAAAAACCCAGTTAAAAAAAACTTTCTTATATAAGAACCCCCATTATTTTAACATTTGTTTTTTTTATTTTAAAATTTGTTATAAAATCAACAGTAAAAAATCGCAACCGGCTACAGCTCTTTAAAAGTAAAACTGACGTATAAACGGACAACTTAAACTAGGGTGACGGCACCAATGATGGACACTTTTAGCTGACAGGCACCAGTAATGGACACTTCACTCTTAATTCAAATTTCATACGGTCTCAAATTGATTGTTTCAAACTCGTTGCAAAACAAATGAATAACCCTTATCTTAAGTAAAATAAGAATCAAGTGTTCATTATTGGTGCCTTGTCCATTACTGGTTTCACCACCCTACCATTTTACCAACAAACTAAAACTTAAATTAAACGACTTTTTGTGTATTTAGTGGTCCTCTAAACCATTATAAGAAAATTTACAGTTATATTTAAATACTTACAATCTTACAGAATGCCCTTTGGCGCTTGCATGTATTATCCTTTCGACGATAGAAAAAAAAACAAAACCGAGTTAAAAAAAAAACTTATTATAAGAACCCTCACTATTTTACCATTTGTTTTTTTATTATTATTATTTAAATAAAATCGACTGTCATAACACATACCTACTTATTCTGTAAAAAATCTCTCTTTAAAAGTAAAACTGACGTATAAACGGGCAACTTAAACTAATAGACTCGCATTCTGGTCCCCTTTCGGTACGGAACCCTAAAACGAAAACAAGGCACGAATATTGCCGCTCCCGGAAAAGTATTTATTTTAATAAGCTACATTCTAACGTAACGGCTCAATTTATTCCCGAAAACGATGCGAATATTACAGGCGAATCTTTTCGAGGGATCGTGTTACATATCGCGTTATCGGTTGCTCGAAGATTAATCTGCGTTTTTGGAACAAAAGCGCCTTAAGCGAAGCACGTGACGTGAGTGCCTTAAGTGATGGGAAATGTCGATAGTTTTTGTCGTTACTTTTTACTGTTATTCAGGATAATTATGATTCGTTCTGTTTTCACGAATATGGTTTATTGTTATTGTAATCCTAGCTTCTTGGTTTATATTTATGATTATATTAAAATGTGTGTATATTTTTTGTCAATTTCAATGTTTATTCTACTTTGACATAACATGCAACACTGTGATTTACTTTGTAAAATAAACATAATTCATTTATTTATTCATATGAAACAGATCTAATCTGATTTTCAAAGTAAGATTTTTTCTACCTTGAGAAGTACAACAATCTATGTAAAGTATTTGTGTAGACTATTGCTTACGACAAAGGTATTTAAATAAATATTAAATATTGTGACGAGGTTCTTTTGGAAAGATGATAGTCGCCATCAAATATATCGAACTAGGTGCTCAAAAACACTTGGTTTTTGTTTGCATATTTATGAGCACCTTGTCTGCTTGATATTTCACGCTTATACAGTAGAATCACGGATTCTTGATTCACATATAAAAAATGTTTATAAATAAGTACCTAAAAAAAGATAAAAAGATGGCTAGAGACATGTTAGTATAACCCTAGACTGCATTAGGAATGTGTTCACAGTAAACATCGATATTAAGATTTGTGTGTTGTTTGTCGATATTCTCAACATCGACACAAGGACAACACTCATGATAGGCGCTGGGTTCAGGTGCCAGCTCATTTGTAACATGTCCCACGTTCATATGTAGAAGCTTTTTTTCTTTGAACTTTAATAAAAGTCTCAAGGAATAAAATCAATACGTAATTTAAGTGTACCTTCAAGGCGCCCAGTTAAATAAGTTTGTCAACGTAAGCAAAATAAATACTTAAAGGTGATCCATTTTTAACATGTTAATTTATTACTTTGCAAACAGTCCTGTATAGCAATATTTATACAGGGTGAATTAACATTGAGTTGAGTATGAAGGACATTTTGATTTGAGCACTTTCCAACTTATCAGATTACTTAAAATATCAACATTGCAAAGTCGTTTTAGCAAAAATAGACTTTCAACCTATTGCAAAACCTTTAGTGATTCTGTTTAACTTCGGGAGGGAAGATGGCCGATTGAAAATATTCAGCGTTTTTTATTTATTTATTTTATTTTATAGTGATACACTCACTTGACATTAGCGAAATCACTGTTGAGCCGTGGTGGGTTGCCATTAAAGGAAAAATAAATAAAAATACTATTAAGTACAATTGGCATGCAAGATTTAACGAATGAAGAGACATCTCTTAATAGTTAACAGCATAGTTTTTTTTTGTTACTCTGTGGCTCAGTTTATTAACACGTCTTTATTTCAATTCAATCATATACGAACTGTATATTAATAGTTTCATAACATGAAAATTACGTGTGAGATATTTACATATTCATTATAAACCTTTTACGCGCGCTTTTAGTGCGTATGTTCATTTTGTAATTAAAGGGGTTCGGGTAAAAGTGTTGTCATTTGTAAAATTCATACATTTTCAAAGTGAGCGGCCATTCGTAAAAGTGGTAAATTATGATAGAATTATTAAAAATAAACATATTTTATTATGTAATGTAATACTCTAAAGTGCATCGGAACTGAGTATTTAAATATTCATGCTTGGGCGTAATTTTGTACTAAAAACTGATCATTTAAATCTTTAAAATCTCCGCTCCGATATTATTTAACGCCATAAATTATATATATCTATATGTATTTAGAGGTCCTCTAAATAACTATGTAAGAATCAACCGTGGCCGCTGAAAAAAAATATGACAATATTCTTCAAACAAATTTACCCAATGCCCTTTATTTGTTATATTGCTTTGATGCATGAAAGTTCATTGAATTTAATGTCACCTTAAGTCGTGACTTAAGCTGTCATTTTGCACTTAAGTGAGTTAGAAACTGACAGGTGTCCGGTCTCCCTTACCATAAGTTATAGTTACCGTAATCGTTAGCGAATCGAATGCTCTGTCCCTCGCGCTCTATAAGAATATAAAGAATACTGTGAGGGACAGAGCATTCGAGTACGGTAATTGTAACTCATGTTAAGAGTAGGTACAGTCAAGGAATTTAATTTGTGACCCACCTTAGGTCCAAAGTCAATCTGACATTCTAAAGCAATAAGGTTGAGTTTCCTATCAATTACAAATGACTTGGCATCTCTATTGATAATGACATCTTCAAGCAGATTTTCTTTGAAATGGGTAGCAAATTAACTTCCTACTGATAGGACATTATGAACGTTAATCCAAATGCAAAATTAATATACAGGTTGATCATAAAGTATTTAAAAGATTTTTCTTTTAAATATTTTATAGTATAATTGAACAAATTATAAGACATTTTGAATCACATTCTGTATATTGTTACTATATTAAAGCGAGTCGTTTATCCTGGTGGATGGAGGGCTATTGTTTTAGCCCCCATCCGCTGATTTATTTCCGTCCCTTAATCACATTTCTGTCCGTTTATCGGTTACATTCTGAGTAAGCACTTATTTTGCGGATTTTCTCAGTTGTTAACTAAAATACTTTTACTTAATTATTTTACCATGGTTATTATCATATTATCTGTTGATAATTAAATTAACTCAATAAATTGTGAGGTAGCCTTCGCAGTGATTCCATAAAATATTACGAAAGAACCAAAATAAATTTATTCAGTGACCCAGACAGCATATAAGTACAAACAATAAGTACAGAGGAAAAATAATAACGAAATACATAATATAATCTAAAAGTGCACTTAGGAAACAAAATACACTTTATGTTTAAATATCACGTTACTCCCCATTTTTAAACTTGTGTAACAATCTTTCGCGGGCGGTATATTAATATTTTTTGCATAATAACGTATAATTTTACCGAAATAGGCACAGAGTGTACATTCTTTTTTAACTCTATCCTGTAATCATAGATGAAAATTAGACCCTAATTACTCCCCCAGGGTAAGTACCAACTCAGAAAAACCTTACTTAAATAATAACTTTGTTATTTAATTGAAATAAACAGATTGACAAACCTACCTTCTTTTCTTATAATACCAATTATTCTTATTGCTTACAACATAACAAAAGTTGTTTACGACAGTTCATAAACAAATTGGTATCCGTATCATTTCCCTTTATTAGTATCTATTGAATTGGGATAACCTCCAACATAACTTGAACTATTGACAAACGAAAATCACCCTATACTTGCGTTAACAAGAGCTTTTGTAGGGTATACAGGAGGTTCCGTTTGGAATGATTGAAAATGGTTTGGTCAAAGTAAAATGTAAGGGTTTCGTTGTCTGGTTCGATGGATATATTTTATTATTTGTTGGAATATACGTACATTGATGTCAAAAGTTAAATACGTTTCTTTGGGAAAAGATATATAAAGACAAAGGTCTTTAATGGCAGGAGAAGTAAAGATGGACTTATACTTGTATTTTTATCAGTATTACCAACCTTAGACCGTTTCTCTTTGGGCCATTAGTGCCGTTGGTACTTTCAACAAACTTATTTTATGCTGTGTTGTGTTGCCTGCTTTAAAAATAAATAAATACATGAGCAATTGCTTTTCTGGGTAGCATTTATCGCTACCTAACGTATGCGGAATGAAATCTGGACAAAGTTCAAAACTATATCTAATGTAATAAAAAATGTTTTGCTAAAAATGTTTATAATAAATAATAGTATTATTAACAATGTTTAATGCAAAAAACAATTTACTCCTTTGCGAGCTGGTTTGCGACAGTTCTGTGGAAATTTTTCCATGGCTGACGTAAACACAGATGTCGGGATATAATTTAATTCTAACTTAATCTTTCGAATGTAACTTTGTACATTTATTCGGCGAAAATTATTTGAGTAGATTCGCCGTTTCAGATTTGCGCAAAACATCTTCGATTGGGAGAAGTTCTGGGGTGTTAGGTGGATTTGCTAATATGGGGCCGTAAGGGATTGTTAGCTCGTCCATTTTGCTTAACTTTTTTTTAGTCGTGTCTGGAAGTCAAATCTGGCCAAAACACCAAATTAGCTTCTCTATGTTCCGATTTTATAAAAACCCGCACAATTGGCAAACATCGCTCCATATATCGGTCGGCATTAACCGCTAACCCAGATTCAAAAAAACGGCCTTAGACATACCGCGAGGGCTGATCTCAAGCCACAGTAAAACTTTTAAAACTTTTTGGGAAACTTCGTAGACTCCACATATTTCACTTTTTCTTTAGTTGGGCTAGTGGTGTTTTTGAAATAATAATTCCCTTGCCATTAATTTCCGCCTAATTTGAAATACCATTCGTCGTTCATTACGCACAAGACGTCACTTTTAGCGTGGAATGTTACATTTTTGACCAATTTGTGAAGCCGGATTTTTTGAGTAAATTTTTGATTTTTAGACACAATCGTTTTAACTTTTCTTGATTGTTTTTGGATACCCATGTCTTTAAGATACTTTTACATGAATTTACTCTATATGATTTTGCGATACGGCCGGCTGTCATTTTCTTTAAGCGACTGCTTTCAGTAGACTGGCTTAAACTGGATAGTCTTCCAAAACCGGGCTTTCTTGTATTCGTTTTTCTGAGTGGGTAGGACGCTAAAATACTATAAACTGTGCTTTAACTCTAACCCCTTTGTGTAAAATTCTCCACGACCTTCGCATTTGACCAGAGGGGTTGTGTATCGAAGAAATTACAAACAGTTTTGCGACGCGTTTTTTCGAGATATGTCATAAATTAGTTGTTAAAAAAATCCTACGTCCATGAAATTTGTCGTACTTATTTAAAGATGTTAAACAAAAGACAACTCACTTTTGTACTTTTTAAGGAATTTAATATTTTAAACAGAGGTTTAAACTTTGTCCAGATTTCATTCCGCATACGTTAAAATTCGGAAATCAGTTCCCGCTTTCATATTGGTAAACCAATAGCTTTTGTATTTTATTGTGTGGTTTACATTGACATTCATTCATTTAAAGGTACTTTAATCCAGACCGCGTTTGTTAAATTAATTAACATTTTATGATTTACAGTGTTCTTGGATTTACCTTTATGGCGTTACTTGGATTTACAGGGTGTTAATTGCTTATACAACTTGAGTCAATTTTCTAAATTCACCCTCCACGCGCTTGAAGCTACGTAAGGCTGAAATATCAATACAATGGAACGATTTAATAAACTTGCCGATTAAATAATTGATTAACGACTTAAGAGGTTACCTATAAATAACATAATTAGTAAAAATACGTGTATTTTGATTTATTTTTGCCTTTTATTGTTCATCATTCTAAAAAAAGTGTTTATACACTACGCGTAAATCCCTTTTTTTCAGCGTATAGAAGGCAAATAAGCACATGCTCTCTGAAGCCCAAAGACATTTTCAATCTTACGAGAGAGACAATCTCACTATATTTTATTTAAGGCAGTAATTCCATCCAGCGGATGGAGGACTAGCCTCCTTATTTTATTAACGTCGAAGTGTCGGCTGGTGGATTTATTTGCGTGCGTCAATCGTCCTGATTGCAACGAGGTTAAACGAGATTCCGCCAAAAATACAGAAAAGTTTTTAAAATAACTCCATTCTGTGGCGGCTACTTCAAATGTAGACTATAAATCACGAAGTTTAGAACGAAACCGCGTAAACAAGGTGTCGAAAACACACGCTGTATATCACTGCGTCAAAAGAACACCCTGATTGCTAATGTTCTTAAGTACGTATGACGCTGACAGACTAAAACTGAATTGGAACTTAAACGAAAGTACTACGTCTGTTTTTGCAAGTTCACGTTGCTGTAAGATATGTTTTTTGGAACATATCTTTGCTATTAGCATAAATTGCAAGCAAGTAAAGCCTAAACAGCATGCTTAAATTATGTTGAGCTAAATGTTTAAATGCATAAAAAAATTATTATTGTTTTAATATATAAAAAATGCTATGCACCCCATTTCGTCTCATCGCAAAAACAGAAGCCTATGTGTGTCAATAGGGTGTTAATTATATACTAATTTATCTACATAATTGTTATAAAACAATTAATTAACCAAAGTTAATTAATTGTTTTGCTCTCTTTTGTGTTCCATTGTTTTCTGTTCGTTTTTTAGAAGACTTGTACTACTACACATTACTATAAAGCAAATTTTTTATTATTTTTGACAGAATTACCAAATTCTTTATCATATTACCTATAGGCATATTTTCTTTTACTTTGCGCTGGCGTAGTAGACTGAAACATAAATATCAGCGTTCATATTTTAAAAAATGATACCTAACTTACTAGTTCTATTTTCTCTTTATTATAAATATTCTCTGCTTTATATATTTAGTATTTTATATTGAACGTCCTTACTCTTAAATTTTGCTAAGGTACAAAAAATCTTTTGAATTCCGATTTAATCCTGCTTCCAAAAATATGATAGAGCATTTTTGACGTTTAATATTTAAAGTAAGGGTTTTATCACTAAAATAACTTTCAATAAACTTGAATTATTAGTGTTCAACATTTCGCTCATCCAACGGATTAATAAGTGACGCAATTTCTATTTTACGATTTTACAGGAAAGCAACATAAGCAAACAAATACTTACATAGAAAGATTTCAAGCCACGGTGGTAATTTTTCTGTCTTTTCATATAATATTATTATTTTTACTACGTACCTTTAATTAAATAAAACAAAAAAAAACATTGTAAGGAATGGAAAAACGTTTATTAAAAAAACCTAACTTACACTTGCGTCTTTTACACACTAGAGTGTATTTTACACTATTACTATGATTATTGCTATTGTAGAGTAAAATAACTTACATTTACGTCAGTGTATCAGTAGATATTTTGACAAAATAACGACGCAATTGTACAAATGAGTCATTATGTCGCCAAAAGTAGAACAAGAAGTAGTCATAACTTTATATTTACGTCTGTGTATCTTTGAACCACTCGGGACTCCCCTCACAACATAGTACACCATTGTCGAGGAAACTTTGCTCAAACGTCAAAGGAAATCAGTAATGACAATCATCTCCATCTAGCGATAGCCGCTGGGATTACAGTTCTATCTTTTTCACCCACGGCAGATTGAGATCACCCCTTGAGGCCACATTTATGACATAAAATATCAAAATGTTTTTTTACAATTGCGTCATTATACTGTTAGATGAGCGATTTATTGCAAAAAAAAAGTGCCATTAACAAAAAAAGCCTTGTTTTTTTATAGTAAAATACAGTTTCCCTTAAAAGTTAAATTGGCCCAACCTCACCTTTAGAGAAAGCAATGAATTTAAATTCATTTCCAAGGCGTGAAATATTTCAAGTCACTTTATCAGCGAGTTATTTAGAGTTCCGAAATCGAATTCAAACTTTGTGTGTTAGAGAAGTTGGCTAAATTTAAATCAATGTAAATTACCTACCGGGAAATGATTAAGTTTATCGATTCGTTTCACCTTTTCATCGTTTCTATGGAAGTCATTATGTTTCTTTTGAATGGCAAGGAAAATCTTAGAAATCATTACTGGTAATAAGCGTTTGCTTATTCGTAAATATTTATTCGTTACACGTTATGTAATGGGTTATTTCAATATTATTTGAACATTTTCGTTCATTTTATTATACCTTTTTAATGGTTAAGGATGTCGTATTAAATGTGTGTTATCACGTTATTTACATAGTTATTATTATAACTTGAAGCGTCATAAATTGATAACAATGTTTTATATCAATATTTTTTTTTAATTAAATTAGTTGATTCAAAATAAATGAATAATAATTACATAAAACTTAATCATTATATAACTACTTATTCGAGAGTCGCATTTTATTATTATATTAATTTAATAATGTTATGTGTGAAGATGTGTGAGTTTGAAACTTTTGTGTTATATTTACTGGTTTATTACTATTGTACCTATAGAAGAAAACGAATTAATCTCATTACGGGGAAAAATGCGCACATTTTTAGTACTTATCTCCTGATTATTAATTAATTTATGGAATAGGTAAATGAAACTGCTAGAAAACAAAATAAAAAAATCCATAAAAATTATCAGGTTGTAATTAAATATATGTTATTATTAATAAGATGACAGTAATAATGATCCCATAATTAGCTCTTATTTAAAAATGTATATAATAATAGTATTATTAACTAAAACCGTTTATTCTCTTTAACACTTATGCCCGCAAGATATTATGCAAAGCCAAATTAAGCATAACAATGAATAATTATATGAGAAATCATAATAATATATTGTCATAATACTTACTTAATATTATACTCGTACATACCATTCGAGTGTCCCCTAATAAAACCGAATACAAATGGCAAATGAAAGTTCAAACCGAATTATAAAATGTAAATCTATGGTGCTCCTTAACCTTATTACGAATCATCCGTGGGGCCTTTTTAGGGATCCTTACCGTGGTTCACATATTGCGGTTTACCAAAAGGTTTTGCTTACCAGGTTTCCAGTGGCATTCGCATACATCGTGGCCGTATTTTCACTATACGGTAAAACCGAAGTTGGTAATAAAACCTTCTCGATTTTTCGTTATGTGTTTTGTCGTCTGTCCTTTTGCCCTACTTTTAAGGGTCACAATTATATTTTTTGAAGTATAATTTGGTATATATATAAAAAACAGTGGGACTGGGCTGGGCATATCTGCCGCATGCACAATGGGAGATGGGCCAAAAATACCACTCATTGGCTTCCACGCGACGGACATCGTAGCAGAGGTAGACCCAGAAGGAGATGGCGAGACGACCTAGAGTCCTTTGCGAGGGATTGGCAAGAATGCGCTCTGGATAGGGCCGAGTGGCGAAAAAGAGGGAAGGCCTTTGCCCAGCAGTGGGACACAAAAACAGGGTGGAAAAAAAAACACAAGGAAAAAGATTAAGGGTTTTCCCCATACTATCCAGAAAAAAAAGCATTTTTGTACGTACGGCTGTATTTCTAAAACGGCAGCTTGTTTAGGCCAAATATTAAGTATAAATAACCTACTAAATAATTACAAAAGATATTAATTTTCATAATTATTATTTAACTATAAGGGTCGCTTAAATAATAAATACTAATTCACTTTAAATCCGCTATAAAAACAATTCAACTCCGTGTTTTCAGTCAGCCATCTTTTTTTAATGGTTGTTTACGTTTACCTTTAAAACATTATTAACGAGTTAACATAATTTAGTCTTTATCATATTATTTACTAACCCCCTTGCTAATAAACGTTGAGTAACGGTGGTATAGCTATACAATGTTTTGTCCTTATCTGTCATTGTGACATTTGAATTTGACAGATAAAGACAAAATATTGTATAGCTATATCACAATTACTCAACGTTTTTTAGAAAAGGGGTAGGTATTTAACTAGCGTTTATAATGTGATAAAGATAAAAGATAAAAGAAATTTATTCAGTAAGTAGGCCGCACGGGCACTTTTACACGTCAAGAATCTACCAGCGCTTCCCAAGAGAAGACCACTGCTGAGAAGAAACGCCGCAAGAAACTCAGCAGTCAGTCATTTTTTAAACATATTTCTTATTACAATGGTACTACTTAGTCTAGCATTATATAAAGCTATAAATATTAAATTAAATATAGTATCAAATAACATGCGTAGTTCAGCAGGAAAACATGACAATTAAGAATCTTACGGGAGAGATAGAGAGAAAAAAAAGTAAGTGTGTAAGGGTAAGGAACCCCCGGTGCGCGACTCCGGCTCACTCCTGACCTGTTTTTACTCAGTCATTCTCTGTAATCTGGCTTCAGACCACTTGTAATCCCGGTCACGATCCCCCCGTAATATTCTAACTCTAGTTACCTACTCTGATTCCGAGTAAATTTAAATTTGCTAGACAATCTGCATAATCTGAGTGATTTATTTAATTCTGTCAAGATTTAGACGTGTACTGGTTTAAAGTGATTGCTTGCGTGGAAGGTTTTGGCTGTGTTTAGTTTCATTACTTTAATGTGTTATCTAACAACTAGATTATAAGAATATATTGGGACTTGACAGAAGCGCGTGGAGCTAACCCCATGTGCTTCTCTTTAGTCCATTAGAGATAATTCTCTTTTACCGAACAATTGTCCTCGCGTGTGATATCCATGGACTTATTTCTCTAATAAGTCCATGGGAGTGTCTATAAATAACTCGACATTGGCGAAATACACCTTAACAGGAGTGAAAGCCATTAATTAAGAATAAAAAAAGAATGAATGTTAATAACAAATATGAATCTAATACATTCGAAATAAGTTAGTTTGAATTTGAATTAATTTAAATAGCGCACGTGTTTTAAGATACTGATTTGAATTAATGATTTATTGGCTCTGTTATTGACGAAACTTTATCGGCAATTTCGCGTTTTGTCAGAGTAAGTTAAGGTTAGAGACATAAGTAATAAAAAAATCAAAAAGCACAAGTAAACATTGCAGTAATTTTTTGACCAACAGTGAAGAGATTTTTTTTTTCAGTAAATCCGAAAATGAACACAATATATTTAGCAGAAAAATTAAGATGAGATAAACAATTTTGATATTTGTCAGTATCCAATTGTGAACAAAATTAAATATAATTTTGCCAAACATGGGTGCAAATTCCACCTATATCTAATATATAAAATTCTTGTGTCACAGTGTTTGTAACAAAACTCCTCCGAATCAGCTTGACCGATTCTTATAAAATTTTGTCTGTACCTATATTCAGTAGGTCTGAGAATAGGACGTAAAGTATATTTCATAAGGTTTGTACGAAAAAAAATACACCAATGCGGCACCGGACGCGGACGGCTAGTTTTTCTTATAATATTCGATATTTTTTATAAAACACTTGCACTCGCCATAATTTGTCGAAAAATCACATTTAAAAAGCTTACCTACTTATTAATGTTGGTCAGTAGGTAAGTTAAGGTCAAAGTCTATTTATTCGTCTAGTTAAATGCATGTATGTTTATGTATTGTATGTATGTAAACTCTTTATTGCACAAAAACATAAATATTACAACTTTAATATTAAACACTTTTTTGAATGATCATACATCATGGCATGTAATCATGTTATGTAAGTGTATATAATAAATATTTCTCTATCTATTTATGTACATATTTAAGTGTATTTTTTTTAGTAAGGTTTTATTGATTAGTTTTATTTTTGTGTTTTTTCCTTACACTTCCCAACGCGATGCACATAATGCACAACCGTTCATTTTTCTCAATCTTTCAAGGGTTAACTGAAAGTAATCCCCTTAAGGGATAGTTTCGCCTTTGTACAATTGTTTTATATCTTCATTGTATTTTTTTGTTTATTAAAGTATTTACCTGTACGTAACTCAAGGTTATCATTTCATTCCTTATCATCATTTTCATCAAAAACACTAAATAGTTAATCACTGTCCACAATGATTGCCTACCTTACTTATTCAGGCCCAGGCACAGATCACCGGAGGGACAGTGACATCGCCGTAACTCACTCGACGTCTCTGACTTGATTGATGTACTCTGTGCCGGCTAATTGCCTGAAATGCATTTATTCCAGTTTAAATCGTTGTTGGAAAACATTGGGAATAAATGAAAAATGTAATTTAAAGCAGTTTTAAATGGGATATTCGGAAACGAGTATTTTTATTCGGGGATAAAAAAATAGCAAAGTAATTATAGTTCCAACTCAATTTCAAACTATTTATTTCTGAAATATGACATTGTTTCTACTATCTAACTAATTATATTTCGATCAAGTGATCGAGCGAGCGACAAAAGCGAGCGAGCAAAATATTGCTCGTACGCTCTAAATGAACAACTTGAAATCTCCAGTTAATATTTTTTCCGTCTAGTTGAGAAGCGAGTTCCATACAACATGGCAGATGCCTTCGGCGTTTGTTATCGTATCCAAAATGTACAGGATTGACGTAAGCTGTCAGACGGTCGCGTCGAGCGCCTACAACAATTCCATACATTTAGTGGTGGTAGGACCTTGTGCAGGGTCTGTCCGGATCGCTACCACCGTCTTATCCATTAACCCACCGCCAAGCAGTAGTGTTCGCATTGTCGTGTTCCGGTGTGGGGATAAGACAACCGGTGAAATTACTAGCATAGAGGCATTCCATCTTAGTCATCAGGGTTGGCAACGCATTTGAAGTCTTAGGATTGCAGTTTTGAGATTGTAGTCTTGAGATTTCAAATGTCTAAGGGTCTCGGATCCCACTTACCATCAGGTGGCCTGAGTGCTCGCGTGCCTTCTGCTTGCCATAAAAAAGTGAGTTTTCGAAAATCGTTTACGTTAGTATTAAGCAACTTGTCGCCTGACGGAGGCCTTAGACAAGATGCATTCGGCGTTTGTTATCGTTATTTAAAATGTACAGGATTGTCGTAAGCTGTCAGACGGTCGCGTCGAGCGCCTACGACAATTCCATACATTTCGTCAGTCTTCGAAAATCGTTTACGCTAGCGGTAAACAACTTGTTTAGCTTCACTGAAGTTTGTTATTTTATCCGTTATTTTGTTTATACAGGGTGACAGCGAGGTCGTCATCCTAACTTACTTTTCCCAACTCAATACATGATTCAGATTCTAGTAGTATATTGGTTTGAGAAACAATTAAAGTTTACCATTTTACTAAAATAATATTATGTTTTCCTAATTAATACTAAAATTAAGGACACTTAACATTTTCATGTTAAAACCTGTTTGAAAATCATCCAATGTAAGAAGTAAAGGTGGGTCTACGATAGGCAAGCCGAGCACGAGCGGAGCACGAGCCGAACACAATTCGTCTAGTGTGGACCTTACATTACACTAGACGAATTGTGTTCGGCTCGTGCTCCGCTCGCGCTCGGCTCGTGCTCGGCTCTCCTGGCGTAGACCCACCTTAAGAAAATGAGTATGTAGGGTGGCCATGATTCTGAATAAAAAGATTTTAATTAATGTTTCTTTAAATAAAAAACAAGTAAATTGTCTTTTTGTGTAGAGAGTTTTAGTTTCCTTTGTTGCTACACGCTCCCGCAGTCGCTCTGTATTCCTCGACTTTACCAAAATTTTGCTCTAAAACAAACAGTTCAAAATTACTCCAACGTTCACTTGGTGGAGTACTCGTGTAGCCCCCATCCAGTCGCAAACAAATGATTTGTTTTGAACAAACGCCGCCGTAACGAGATATCGCGTTTGCGGGACTGTTCTCCCTGAGAGTCACTACTGTTACGTTTCACGAGGTATGGTCCAAAGGTATGAGAAATGGAGGGAAAATAGTAGGACTTAATCAAATATTAAATTTATTTTACTCTACAATGTTATTCGTTGAAATTTCTATGGACGTTTATTTAATTAGTTTGGCTTTCAAACTCTAGCTTTTTTAACTTCAACATGTTACTAGATTTTAGTAGCATATACAGTTTGCTTAACACTTATAACAAAAGTTTATGGGCAGAATACCTTATATGGATCTTAAACGTGAAATTATACGCGCCTTTGGGATGGAATAAAAAAATCACGTGTGTAATTGACGTAAAACACGGTAAAAATAATATCGTTTTTGAGCTGTAATCGTGTTGTCAACATTTTCATAGATCTTATTTACTTGACAGTTATAAATAACAGTTCAAACATAAACAAAATTTACCGCCTAGAATAGAGACGCTGGTACGAAGTAAAGGAAGACTGGAAAAGCCTATACCTTACGTGGTTTGGTGGTTCATGGTTCCAACGGAACCCAAGCGCTGGCTTTATCGCCAGAATAACGCTGCGTTGAAATCATTTCGCGACAACAGGTTTTTTTGTCTATGTCAGTATTTTGTTGAGTTTTGTTTGTCTGTTTGTCACGAATAAATGATTTTTTTTTCTTTCTTTCTTTCTTTACGTGCCTGCGAGCAGCGAATTAGTTTCCTAGTTAATGCTTCGTCAACGAAAAGACAGTAATCTCAAGACAGCAATCTTAAAACTCAAATGTGTTGCCAACCCTAAAGACTAGGATGAAATGTTTCTATGACAGTAATTTCACCGGTTGCCTTATCACCGCACCGGAACACAATATAATAGGTATATATTTTTATTTTTATTTTTATTCCGCTATCAACTTTATACTTGCGCCAGCGCACACTCCAAAGCTAGGCTAACGATCACTCGAAAGACCCAAGGAATGCTTAATTCGCGGATTGTGCCGAGAACTTTACTTATTGAGGATAGTGGGAACTTCTACTTGTAAATAAGGCTACTTGCCTTGTCTGTCATTTTGAAGCGATGCTTGTAAATTGCAAGACATTTTATTTCACTCGTTTTATTTCATTTTATTTTATTTTATTTCTTAGCAGGAACAACAAGACTTCTATTTTTCTAGGGGAGCGGCCATTTGTAAAAGAGGTGTTTAGGTTATGACAGATCTATTCAAGTTAACATATTTTGATAAACAGTGTGTGACTTCTATAAGAACATAATAATATATACATTCATAAATCACGCCTGTTTCCTAGAGGGGCAGGCAGAGACCAATTCTTTCCAGTTGTTTTTTTTTCATAATAATATTAATTCGGCACGCAATGTATTGGAGACAAAGCTAACGACAGACACTAATATTTTGATTGCTTTCAAAAATCACTCTTTGTGACACCATGACACCTTGTCAATTGCCTACATTTCGTCGACACTTTTGACTAGACAGGCCAAAATAATCAAACTAACTCTGCCTCTATGCATTAAGTACATAGCTGCCAGAGAAACATTAAAAAAAAATAACACTCCATTAGAACAGGTAATTTTTTTTATTTTTTTCTTTAAAACAGTTCACAACACTTAAAGCTATCGTTACTTAAAATGTGTGTACCGTCTACCTTTTTACGTTACTTTTAAGTGTAGGTATTAGAGCCGACATATTACAAATATTGATAAGTTGTCGTATTTTTAGTACTTCAATATTTTATGTCTCAGCATATTAAACGTCTTAAATTATACACATTTATCGGTCTTCTGAACCATTATCAGAAAATCATACATGGCTCCTGAAAAAAAAGTCAAATTATAATCATAAGAACTTATCCAGTGCCCTTACATAATAATATGTCAATGTGTCACTATTGTCTCCCTAGTAAGGTGTTATTGTCTTAAAAAACGGTCTTAAAAAAGTCGAACAGTCGATCGAGTGACCGAAGTCATACGAGCAGACTCATTCGACTGGTAAAGTGGGTAAGCTGAGAACGCACGCCCGTAAAAGTTGTTTTTACATTCCGACGAGACAACATCAACTTGCTGGCTAATCATTAGTCAAGAATAGCATTGTACCGAAAAGTAACTTCTCAAATTGTGAAAGTTTCATATGAGAAATTCTTGGAAATTTCTAAGAATATTCTTAAATTTTGTGTGGGGAGAGAACATTCTCAATGTTCTTAAATGTTTCCGATAATATTGTCAGTAATTTCTTGAGAATATTTCTTAACTTCTGAGAATGTTTTACAACTTGTACATTGCTTGTCAAGAATCACCTACCTGATTGCACGAGTTTACTCCAGTTACTGTGACTTTTCGAGTTTTCTTTACATTTGTCCGTTGCGACGTTGTCTTTAGATGCGTCTTTGAGATGAATGCCAAGTCCAAATTTGAGTTGATAGGTAGTTTATTGTTATAGTTTTTGCCAAGTTTTTCATGCTTGAGCATCACCTATATTTTAATAAATACCAAACCAATTGGTCCAATATTTATGAGGATTTTGTCGCAAAAAAACGAAAAACGTAGCGTTAAAACCTGCTGAAATATAGACGGTAAAAAAGGCCAGTTTAATAACTGTGGTTAAATTTACAGTTAATAATATGGTTTTAGTTATTCATCTGACTAACGCGGTGACAAATTAAAATGATAAAGTACCTAGTCAAAAAATAGAAACAAGAAACTATCACTTCAAATGTTTGCTTAGCATATTTTTTATCAACCCGTATCGTAAATAGATAAACTAACTAACTAACCCGACTATAGTCAAGATGTATATCGAGATTTTTATCGAAAATGTTTAGGATTGACGAGAGCTGCCGGACGGTCGCGTCGAGCGCTTGTATCATTTCCGTACATTTTGAAACTTTTAGAAAATCGTTTACGTAAGCGTTACGCATTTTGTCTAGGGCCGATGCGGCCTTAGTCAAGATCCTTTCAGCAAACGTTATCGATATTCAGAATACCAAAGGTACCATACCAGGAGCCCCTGCCAAGATGCATTACGCTAACTAACGTTTCTATTTGTTTCGTTTTTAAACCAATCGCGTCACTGGTAGACCACGTGACTTTTCGTAGCACGTCATTTACCAGTCACGAGATTGGTTTAAAAACAAAACGAATAGAAACGCTAGTTAGCGTAGTGCATCTTGCTGTCTGTCAATTATGCTCTGTCAAAATTGACGCCATGTACTATGATGAGTTCTATTGTTTACGCAACGTCACCGTATTTTACGCGTCGATGTGGCTGATTCTCTTAAGAGGCCACCTATGCTAAAGTATGGAGTGTCCCGCGATCTGGATCTCAATGACCATAACGCCTTTGTATCTGTTTTTTGGATATATTAAACTTGACCATATTTGCTTGAGACTGTCCAACGTGAAAACACAATTAGAAATAAAATCCTCGATACTTTTATTTTTCAAACATGACACCTTTTTTGCATGTTTTTGGTTGAATCTTCGAAACCCTATCATCTTTAACGATGATTTTCGATTCAATAGTTGAGGATATATAACTTCTTAATCCTGGTAAAACATTTTTTCAATAAATGTTGTGGTTTTAAAGTAAACAGCGATTAATTGAATTTAACGCTGCCGTCAAGGCGCGAGCGAACTATCTCCACTCCGCGGAAGCACATAAAGCCATCCCTTTTTATTCTTGTGGGGGCGTGGCACCATAGGTGGCCTCTTAACAGTGGGAGCCCTTTGTTTCCCATAATTTTATTGTTCATAATGTAATTGTTGACATAATTTTTGATAGTCATAATTTTTTATATCACTGAAACTGTAAACTTTTCAGAAGTTCTGAAATATCTAACGTGTAGACAAGGCTAGGTTAGGTTAGGTTTGATTTATTAATCATGAAAAAGTAACAGTTTCTTTAAAAAATCACGTTATGACTTGCGATGATTATGACTAAAAATAATTATGTCAGTCAATATAGACCCCTTAACAGTACATAGCCAGTGATAATGATGATGAATCATTTAGATAATAAATTTTATAATCATCTCTACAGACTGAAATAAAGTTTTATATCGGGTTTCCAAGAAACAAACATCGAACAAAAGAACACCAGAACAGCGAGAAATAAAAAACTGCTAGTGAGCTAAGTTTTGTTTGTTTACTTTTGTCGTAAGACCCTACTATGTATCCCAGCTCGACCGAACGTAACTCAAGCCCCTGGTTTATGTCGGGATAGCGCCCTGATTCCAAATTGACGGGTTTACTTGAGTCTTAAACTGACCTTCACGTAGACAACACTGTAAAGAATTTAACAGTATCACAACACTACACCTAACCTATAACTAATGTACATAATGGTAAACATCTTACCATGTCTGTGCAAAATGTAGTTACAGAATTAACAACAAGTTTTTAGAGTTGTGGGTAATTCTGTAGCTCTGCCTACCCTACCCTAGGAATGAAGGCGAGACGGTATGTATGTATGTATGTATAACACTACAACACAACAACAAACAACAGTAAAACTCAACAGTATGAGTAGCACTAGTTGTATTTTCTCGCTTCTATCGCTCAGTGCGTCTCTATAGTCACAGACTAGATAGAAAAGGAGATCTGAGCGACAAATAAGTCGCGGGCAACATATGCTAGTCGTGCTGGTATAGAATTTATTTCATCTTTGGTGGGCCAAAGTTATCACCGAATAGACCCGTTAGATGGCCAGCGGAGGAGGCAGACCAAAGAGGAGATGTCCAGATGACTTGGACGCGTTTCGAAGGGAGTAGCGGGAGCATGCACGAAGGGTGAATTGCGGAAAAGACGATAGGGCATTGCCCAGAAGTGGGACACTTACAATTACTATTCATAACGAAATATCCCCTTAAAATAACGATTGAATAGATATATAGATATCTCTAGGTGTTTATACCACTCGGTAAAACCATTGCTTTTGCCATGTTATCGTAATTTAAAGGTTATGGTAACTCCTACTAACTATACTATATGTAGTGTAGCGCTCCATAACAATAAAAGGTACGGAACACTACACGGGATGGTTGTGATAAAACCATCAGCACGTAAATTTGGACCTGTATAAGTAAAATAAAACCGAACGAAATTCAACAAGGTTATATAATAAGGAGAACACACAATGATAAAATTAAAACAAACTACTTACAATGTAACTATAAAAACAAGATCACTAGGCTGATACGGAACTTAGCTTATGTATCAAAACAATTTAACACGAAACGGTCTGCGGATTGTCACATTAAAAAAGATTTCCTAGTTAAAAACTCATTGCCTAATAAAGGGTGAAAGACCACCTTAGAACACGGTCAGGCCAAAACTTGTATTCAATTTAAAGGTAATTCTGATTCGAACTAAAACAACAAGAATCTGTTAAAATGCAAGAAGCGCTTCATGATTAAAACTGATATGTTCGAAGTATTATGAAACAGGGATAACAAATTATGGTTTTGATCGGTAAAAAAGGTCTAGGGATCTAATAACATTTATTGCCAAAATGAAACCGAATGAATAACCTTAGGTAAGTTAGGGGTGAGTTCGCGGACTCGGTTGGAATTTAGAAAATAAAAATCAACGAAATAGTAACTGTCCTGTGAACATCCGTCGTCTTCAGCCGCCGTGTGAAGATGTAACCACGCAGCGTTCGTCGCAACTGTTGCAACGGGAAAAATCTGCGGGCGCTGTCGCAGACGTCAACCCGTTGCCAGCGAACTCGATGGCGAACCACACGCTGAATCCAGTCGTCCAAACCTTCAGTCGGGGCGATGAGTCGGAAGATATGGGGTAAGCGGAGGTGCTGCAAAGGACACCTTTACTCACAAAATTGAACGAAAAGGACGGAAGAAAGGCTTCCTTAGATTGGAGGACTGTGAAGACTTGTTCGGCAACAAAAACCAACTCACCCGCTATCCGGACACACAGAAGACAACAGCACTAAAACGTCCAGCCCACCATTGAGACTACGGCGTAATAGCTAAGGTCTTCACGTAACTTAACGGCCGGACGCGGCACTCGAAGCTGGCTTCAGTTATAGAGAAACTTGGGATGACTAGAAATTATCCAATTTTTCTGTTGTATCAAGGCAAGAGTACGAGAATGAATGACATTCCCAAAACAAGGAACGGATCTAACAAAAACGAATTCAAAATTCAAAACTGTCAGTAGAAATTACAAACTCTAACCGGTCAATGAACAAGTCCGCAATACCAAAAAGGCTGAGAAACGAAAAAGGCGAAATAAATAAACAATAAATAACGCGAACCAACGCGATTTGTAGCGGTAATGCTACAGTAGCTAACTTTATTGGCTGACAACGCACCGACAACTCTTCTTTAGTTGCTGGTGTTTATAGGCGGATGGTGAATACTTCCCATCAGGTAACCTACCTTTACATGCTCGTTTGCCTCTCACTATTATAAAAAAACCTTCTATTTACGTAATGGCGGCTGAGTACGAATACGATAACACGTCAAAAGCAATGTAGTTGTACGCAGTAGAATAGAGACCCTGATACGCACTGCTAGATCAAAACAGTATCAACTCAAAATCCGTGCTAGTTTTGTTATAAGTTCATAGCAGTTGTATTAAAGTTGATTTTAAAATACAGTTGTATTTTGAGTTACTACTGTTTTGATCTAGCAGTGCGAATACAGAGCTGATAACTTTTAAAAGGCCAAACTGATTATCATGAAATCTAGTTGATGACCTTTCCGATTAAACAAGCTTTCTTTTTTCATATTAAACTGACTGTACTCCTTGTTAATTTAACCTGTCAGGTGTGTGTCATAGGAGCCAGTAGATTTAATAAATTTTCGTTAACCATATCCGAATATTATGTCGTACTGTTAAAATTAAAATTGGGTAAAAATAAAACTACATGCATAATTATATATTTGTAATTTAACAGTAATCTAATAATGTTAATTTAAGCGACGCATGCCGCATCCACTTATCGCATACATCATTGTTAACCTAGCACCTTTATCTTTAGTATAATATCGATGCATAGCAACCTAGCGTACTGAATGAAATATGAATGTACCTACATGAGTAATTTAGTTCGGTTGTTATTCGTCTTCTAGAAATAAGCACGCACGTTTAATTGTAATTGTAACTCTGAAAAACATTGCGTTCTCATGTAAGTGAATTTATGTAAATTCTTATGAGAATAAAGATTCTTTAACCATACTGTTACAAACAGTGCACTGTGTACCTAAAGTCTGGACTTTAAAACTTATTAAGGTATAAACCGAGGTAAAAGCTTCAGTGGTACGAGAGACTTGAAAGGAATTTAAAATACTTATTTAGACCGAAGATAGATTGAAGCCGCTCTGCGCCTTGAGCGAATTGAGGTTTCGAATAATTAGGCTAAGTAAATCTAGATAGTAAATTTAATAGGAAATGGAGATGGACGCGGCGCCAAATATGATATGTCGCAAGGCATGTTACTATGGTAAACATAGCAGTAATATTAACGCTCAGTATTTCGAGCACGAAATTTTTCTTTGTATCGAGAAGGTAGTTAACGAGTTACTTTTATATGGTTACTTCGAATAACATACGTACAGAAACACTTTAAGTCAAATAATAATTTTGTATAAGGATATACTCGTACTTGTGTTAATTATCATTACCTAGTATGCATACTATACAGGACAGCTTGCACAAAACGATACGAGTAACTCTAGAATTAATCTTAAGTAAGGTTTATCTGCTTAAATCAGATTTAAACTTTTGGTGTAAGCTTCCTTCGTCAATTGTGCATGTAATTCGAGTTGACTTTATGAAAGAAAGAGAAAATGTTATATTATTTGCTATTGATACACAACTCCAAAATGATAAATGAGATCTTGCGGCCGTGCTCAAAGACATTTTAGAGATAAAATTAACTCGTTCCTTTTTTAAACATGAAAAATTATCACTAAGGAACGAGTTGATCGTCATTAACCGACTCTGAGTGCGGATATTAGAGACAACTAACTGCCGAAACCTATATTCAAACCGCGGATAGTTAAAGCTTATGTCGGGTAATGACACTTGCCTATACAAAATGAGTAAAATTTTAATGCGAAGTAAGCCCATCTGTCCACGGTTTGAATGTAGGCTTGGCCATAAGATGGCATATGTGTGATTCTTTGTTGGTTCGACGATAATTTGAGGTATTGTTAATCCGATTGTAATGAAAGGGCATTGGGTAAATTTGTTTGAAGAATATTGTCATTTTTTTTTCAGCGGCCACGGATTATTCTTACATAGTTATTTAGAGGACCTCTAAATACATATAGATATATATAATTTATGGCGTTAAATAATATCGGAGCGGAGATTTTAAAGATTTAAGTGTTCAGTTTTTAGTACAAAAGTACGCCCAAGCATGTATATTTAAATATCTCAGCTCCGATGCACTTAAGAGTATTACATTACATAATAAAATATGTTTATTTTTAATAATTCTATCATAATTTGCCACTTTTGCGAATGGCCGCTCACCTTGAAAATGTATGAATTTTACAAATGACAACACTTTTACCCAAACCCCTTTGGTTGAAGGGCGTTTCCACTAAAAAGTGTACCCAACTTTGTCAGTTTTGTGACGAAAATTAGCCATACACTGACCCTAGCCTATATTCTATTAGCCTTAATTTCAGACCTTAATTGGGTACACTTTTTAGTGAAAACGCCCTGAAACGTAATTGAGACAAATACAGTGGAACCTTTAAGTCGCAAACCCTATTATTAAACCCCATTGTTGACATTATTTTATTGCTCTATTCTACTCGATAAAACGATATTTCTTTTGACATGATATCGTATCAACTTTATGCACTGAAAAAAAAAGAACAGTATGCAAAACCTAATAAACCTAAACTTTCAATGCTTTGCACCATACTATATGAGCTTTAACGAAACGGTAAATGTTAGTGTTCCAAAAACAGTTGAAGCTTGCGGTCAAATTTTACTGTCTTGGTGAAAGATGGGAAGTTGAATGCACAGCTGATTGCCAACATTTTTTTTGAAGAAGAAGACAGTAAATTGAAATGTTTCATTGTTAATATTTACTGGTAGTCATTTATTCAGTAAAATAATTCACAAAAACCCTTAACTTAGAACTAGCTTAAGCCTAGTCAAAAAGTCCCCCCCGAGTTGCCCCTGGCTCAAAGGTACCCATCACCCTGGCCGCGTTACCACGTTGAACGGCGATGGACAACCTTAGCACCACGAACCCGCGCGGGCGTCAGACCACCTCTCCCTAATTCGGTTAAATTAGTTAAGTAGTAATGTACAACAAGTCAACGTGAATGTTTTGTGAAATACTTTTCATGATCAGTTACTCTAAGTGTTTTTTTTCTCTACTGTTGTAGTATATTTTTTTGTATGATAGCTCCTATTTACTTGACAATAATGGCAGCCGAATACAGTCGATTAACATTGATTAAATTTAACATCGTATGGTGAAATTGGTACATATCAAAAGCAATATAGTTTTACCGATTAGGAAACAGCAGTTGCTTAATTTTGACTTTATTAAAAATATTAAATATGCTATATACACGTGAGACTACTCATCGAAAACATCCCGAAACAAAAAGCACGCTTTAAAAAACCCGACTGTTGTTGCTAAACAAATTTAAATCGTTATAAATCCTAAATTATCGTTCAAAATGAAAAATTATTAAAGAAACCTAAAGATGATTTTTAAATACGAGTACCTTTTCAATGATGCCCCACATTTTATTTGTTTTTTTAAAATATCGCGTCTAGCTGCCGCCATGTTGAATTTTTATTACTGTCACATCTTTAGTGACACTCACAAGATTAAAAAAAATCGATTGCCATAAGAATCGTCGAAATCGGGCCTGCGTTTAGTTTCTAGAGTGCCACAACGGGACAAACATACATTATATAGGCTGATAAACACATTACCCTCCTCCTTCGGCAGTCGGGTAAAAAGTAGGCCACGAAACGACCTTTATACGACAAATTCAAAATAATATTAATGATGCCTTTGATTTTGATTCCGAGGGTACGAGGGGCGGCTGAAAAGTAATCTACCTAACAATGAAACAAAAGACTGTCGTGGCTAATTTTTTTTTATTTTTCTATATAGTCCCCTGCTAGTAAAATGCACTTATTAAATTTTTCAAATATTGAATTTAAACCATTAAAAAAAAAATCTTTCGGTTTGTCGTCAAAAAAGTCAGTAACCGCAGCCTTCATTTCGTCATCGGTCATAAACCTTCGTCCCCTGAGGTCTTTCTTGAGAAGTCTAAACAGAAAATAGTCACAGGGGGCTAAATCTGGACTATAAGGGGGGTGGTCAATGGTTTCGAAGCCATTGTCTTTAATTGCTAGCTTCGTTGTGCGGGCGGTATGCACTGGTGCGTTATCGTGCAAAATCAGAATACCTTTGTTTAGTTTACCTCGCCGTTTTTCTTTTATTGTCTCTCTTAGTTGGTATAGTAAGTTTGAGTAATAATCAGCATTCATTGTAGTTTTCTTCGGTAAATAATCTATGAGCAAAATCCCTTCTGTGTCCCAAAAGATTGTAGCCATAAGTTTACCTGCCGATGGACAGACCTTGAATTTCCGAGGCGGCTTCTCATCCTTAAATTTCCACTGTAACGACTCTTGCTGACTTTCCGGGTCCCATTGTCGAATCCAAGTCTCATCACATGTTACAATTCTAGAAATTATTTCTTCCTCTTTCCCTCGACTCATCTCCAAAAACTCTTCGCAACATTTGACACGCCTCTCCATGTCAAATGCAGTCAACATTCTGGGGACCCAACGTGCACTAACCTTGGACATGTTCAAATGCTCATGAATTATTTCATTGACTCGCTCTTTACTGACGCCCACATCTCTAGCTATCTCCCACTGCTTCACTCGTCGGTCCTCTAATATAATTTTTTTCACCCTGGCTACATTTTCATCGGTGACGGCCGAAACTGGTCTTCCGCTACGAGGATCATCTTCCAGACTCTCACGACCTAACTTAAACTGCTTTGACCAAAACTTTATAACAAATTCGGAAGAACACAAACTGCCAAACACACGTAACATACGCTGTCTGATCTCCGAAGGCGTATTCCCTTCTTTAGTCAAAAACTTAATCACCGCACGCTGCTCGATTTTATCCATTTTCACTTTTTCTACCGACATGTTTGAAACAATTGTAGGAGACAAATAAACGTGATGCAATAAACAAATGAATGTAATACATTTTGAAAATAGAATAACAAACGAATATAAATCCATACCAGCCAGCATTATTTTTGTATATATTTCTGACCAAGGAGATTACTTATCAGCCGCCCCTC
The DNA here is from genome assembly GCA_946894065.1 of Acleris literana. Lineage (NCBI taxonomy): Eukaryota > Metazoa > Arthropoda > Insecta > Lepidoptera > Tortricidae > Acleris > Acleris literana. The sequence goes on from OX335692.1 coordinate 9,480,542, forward strand.
GTATTTTAGCTAATGACAAGCCGGGAGGCAATCCTGTTTGTCGACGGCATTCATGGCAGCCATTCAAGGAATTAATCATCGGCTTATTTTGTTACAATGCACAGTTTCTGGCGGTATTGAGGGAAGTGGGGTGAAACGATGTCGGGTTCAATTGAAACCTTTGATCACGATTGTATTTATGTTAAAAATAAATAATTATAATCAAGAAATGTTAAACTTTATTCTGGAATACAACTGAACATATACATACCTATTTATATAATACACTTCATATAAATAGGTCCTCAAAGACTGTAAGATGCCTACTTATTTATATTAATGCTACAAAGTAAGTTTTGACCTTGGGGATACCAGACAACGATTAATAACCTCATATTATAGAAAAATACGTGCCTATTTATATAAATATACATCCTAGAGATTCTGACTACTGAATTTAAACATGTGTGTTAAAAATTTGATTAACGGACGTAAAACTAAAACTAATAACGTAGAACCGATCTAATATTTCACCACAGATTTAATAAAAATTAAATATGCGAAAACAGCGTAATCTGACGCAGATGTAAGTATATTATGCAATATCACGCCACTTGATAGCTTATAACGTTAGGCTACTGGAGGGAACGTAAGCGTAGTTTTAAAAATGGTGTGAATTTAAACAAATTTTATGTTAATTTTATGCAGTGCCTGCCTCTTATTTCAGTAACAGATTTCAATTATTCTCTTTTTGTAAACATTTGATTGAAAAATTATTTAATACCTGCGGTCCTAGTGAAAAAGGACACAAGTCGACTTAACTCGTAATAAAAAAGGGTATATACATGAATGGAGTATACTAGACTTAAACCCTTTTTCACTTGATCTTCAGAAGACTTATATCCTTTTTCACTGGGACCCCCATCGACCGCTGTCAACGTTATAAAAAATTTCATACACTCTTAAAAAAAAATTTCAACAACTTAAGTTATTTTATCTTGGTAAGATTTGTTGTTGAAACATTAGCCCAAACAAAATACCAATAAGTCCTTAATGCCCTTTCTCCCCTAAGGGTCGAAAGTCAGCTCAACCTTCAAGAGTAAGTTTTAGGTCCGAACAAAGGTAAACTAAGCCTGGACTATAGGTTTTTGGGAAAAGTATTACCGCGAATAAACAATGGACCCCGGGCACATTGAGATGTAAATGAACCGGCATGTTGAATAAGAACCTCTTCACACCGTAGCGTACAGTGTAAAGATGACGAAGTGTATTCGCGTACCAACATAAATAAATAACAATGTGCATTCGATCGGTGACCAAAGATACATTTTTTTTCAGACGTGTTAGATTACACGTCTGGCAACTAGTAAAGCGAGCCGTAATATTTTTAAAATAATTTTTACATAAATACAATATAATTATAAACATCCACACATACCTACCTAGACTGTTAAACTAGCTGATAACTGTATAAAATTAACTACTACTGAAGCAAGTTAACACTGTATTGATGAGATTTTTTCTTCTGACTAACACCTTGAAATACCGTCAGGATTAAGCCAAGCTATCCATTGACAGTATTGGAGGCATATGTTTTCACTCTAACTTTATTTCTCACTCCCCATTTTAGTCATTCATTTTTTCATCTAGAGCCTTCAATAGCTTTGTATCAGAAAAAGGAAAGCAATGGTTATTTTGGGGTACCGTCTATTTGGCATAAAATAAAATCAAAACAATATATTTGGCATAACATACTTGGTATAATGGTTTTTCGACTAAAGTTAACATTACAGAAATAGTATTAGGTATAATTGGCGAATGCGAATATTTTCATCGAATCATTATTGCATAATTAAGATATAAAAAAAAAAAAGCAGTGAACGAGCGAGCGAAGCAGGCGAGTAAGATGGGTCAGGCCAGAAGCGACACGTATAGGTTAGGTTAGAAGGCTAAGGCGGTTGCGAAGTTGATATTTCATTAGGATATGATAGAGGACCACTATTAAAACTAATGGTGAGAGTTCGGTGTGAGCGGCGGTAGAGTAAACAATGTGAATAAAAGGTATATCGTTAGACAAAATTGTCAGACGTTTGAAATGGACTTCTAGATCCCAGCTGTGTGGCTTGAAATTTTATTACATTTCACATCATTATAATTTATCAGTTTTCAGGTTCGATTCCCGGTACTGAAAAATATTTAATTTTGTGTGATGAGCGCGAGTATTTGTTTCTTATTTATGTAAATTTAAATTTTTCTGTAACTTATCTTATCTTACGGGGCCCTTTCGGATTTACTTCGACCCATTTAAGATTTTTCCTTTGCCATAAAAGCATCGGGTAATATGTAATTAAGTTAGAAAAACTCATTGGTCCACGGTTAACGCGGGGGTTCTAACTCGGAACCTTACGATCACGAGTCGACCACCTAAGCCACTAGGCCACTGACGTTTTTTATTTTTCTGTATACTTTATTATTTTTTACTATTCAGTATATAAAATACAGTATTTTTTCTTCTTCCACTTTAGTTTAGCCCATCTTACTTTAATATTGTTATCCCATTGTAATGTTGCCATTATCATAGGCCTGTCAATCATAACGTTATAGTAGATTGTTCAACAAGGGACTAAAACAAGCCATAACGACATGAGATGTTTAGCCACCAAAGCGGAGCGAGGGTGGCTATAGTTCGAGTGCCATTATGGTTTTTTAGTCTCGCGGTAAACACTCTACTTTTCACTTTGAATGCGAGGAAAAAACGACGTTCTATACAACATTCTGATATTGATTATAACAAATTTTCTTACAAATTAGTTTCACGGTTATTTCTTTTCTTTTATTATTCTTTTGTAAACTGACGCTTTACCTAAATGCTTGCATATTTAGCCAACAGGTTCAAACTTGAGAACTATTTAATACTAATTGGACCATGCATAATAAAATGAATTCATCCTTAATAATAATTAAATAGATACATATTTGTAATCATTAATCGTGTTTCACATTCTTTTTTTTAATATTTTTGCGCAGTTGTAATTTTGAGGTTATTTCCACGGCCTAAAATAGTCCACACACAATCACTGAAAATGGAGATAATCTTCCCTTCACGAACACCTCGATTGGCTGTTTAAGGGTTTCCAAAGTAAATTAAAAAAAAAACTTGAATCCCTACAGAATATAAGGAGCTTTAGTCCCGATGTACAGAGACTAAAGTAACATTTTAAGAGCATGAGAAGTGAAAACAACATAGTATTATGATAAGGATACAATATTCTAGGGCTCTGTCTATCAATTCTGCTCAAAAATACGATGACTACAGTGTCAAACGATATTGCTTTTGGCATGATAATGTATTGTCAACGTTATGGTAGCTCATATTAACTTGACAGTAAAGGCGACCGAGTTAATATTAACAAAAACAGTATGTCTAGAGACAATAGAAAAAGGCCCCTGTACCTAACGTATGATTTGTACCTTTTTTAATTACGGTTTAAGTCGACATACAAGTTCTGATATATTTAATTCCGACAGTACCTGCTAGAACAATAATGCAACCAATATTTTAAATATTATGTAATCACTATAAATCAAAACATTTTTTCTAAAAAAAAAACATTTCATAGTACACGAATTTCAAAAACCAAACGCCTTCAAAATAAACGTTTAAACCGGTAACGAATGCGAAAATCAAAGATCAAATAGCATAAAGTCACGTTCAGGGACTCATCAGTCAGTGTCCCCGGAGGTCAATTACTGCTGACTGCAGGTAGAGCAGTGTCCTTAAGAACGTTTAATGAGTAAGTCATTAGAGGAGCGCGTGACCCGATTTCCATAAGGCGGCCCAGCGCTTTAGTTTGCTGGATGGGGTATTGGAAAAGCAAAAAAAACAAATGTGATCATTTGTTTTCCTATAATAGTCTGTCTGTTTGTCTGAGTACAATAAGATTTTTTGTATTGACATTTTATTGTTATGTTGTACAGGTACATAAGTACAAAGATATGAATCATTCAAAGCCTAGCGACGTTTGAACTGGCAATTAATAGAAAAATCAAAGATCAAACAGCATAAGGTCACGTTCAGGGACTCATCAGTCACTGTCCCCGGAGGTCAATTACTGCTGACTGCAGGTAGAGCAGTGTCCTTAAGAACGCGAACGTTTACTGAGTGAGTCATTAGAGGAGGCGCCTGACCCTATTTTCATAAGGCGGCCCAGCGTTTTAGGTTACTGGATGGGGTTTTAGAAAAACGTGATCGTTCGTTTTCTTATATTGGTCTATCTCTTTGTATGAATGTATGTCTATTCGGACGCTTACATGGTTTAACCGATGAACTGATTTAATTAAACTAACTATGGAAATAGCTTGAATCACAGAGGATATTAGGATACTTTTTCACTCAAAAATTTGGACAGATCTTAAAGGAATAACTCTAAATAAGATCTACGCCGACCAAGTTGTGGGTAGTCTAGTTTTTATAATTATGTTTTAGTGTATTGTTTTATTTTTGTTGTTTCCAAAAACTTATTAATAGTAAAAATATGTAAGATATGTCGCTTTATAAAAGTATTATTAGTTTTTTTAACCCATTTATGAATGAGTCTGAGTGTTAATCTTTTGCTCTCTTGTCGGTTTTAATTGCTATTCACGTTTAGAGTATTACATTAGTATATTTACTTATCTATGTATGTACTTTATTAAAGCAATCTTATATGTACTAATTTAGTTATTTTGTTAATTTGTCTATCCTCTTGCTTTTTTCTTAATTATTCTACTCCAAGGTAAACTGGAAGAAAGCCCATAAGGCATAAGTTTTTTTTTGGGTCTATATTGACTGACATAATTATTTTTATTCATAATGTGCTTTAGGTCATAATCATCGCAAGTCATAACATGTTTTTTTTTAAAAACTGTTACATTTTCAGGATTTTTATAAATCAAACCTAATCCAACCTAGCCTTGTCTACACTTTAGATATTTCAGAACTTCTGAAAGGTTGACAGTTTCAGCGATATAAAAAATTATGACTATCAAAAATTATGTCAACAATTACATTATGACCAATAAAATTATGGGAAACAAAGGGCTCCCTTTTTTTAATCTAGATATTGATGCAAACATGTCTTGTTCTTATTTATGTGCAATAATGAGTTTACATATACACATAAACTTGATTTTACGCCACTACTCTAAACCGTATTACGTAAATTTGAGTGTCTTATAATAGTATTTTATACAACAGCTGTATAAGAGAGGTAAATAAAGACGAGTGGCGTGTGTTACGATGTGAGCCGAAGGCAAACATCGTAAAGGAAGACGCCACGAGTTTTTTTTAACTTAGTTATACACCACGCATGCACCTGCACCATGCATAAAATACTTTGTCTACGACTAGGTTTCAAATAAAATGCAAAATAAATTAAATTATTAAGACAACAAAAACGCGATATTTACCTACTTGACAATGATATAGGTAACTAAAAACCGATTCCGGTTCGCTACAATCAAATATCATAATGCCCTTTTACATATTTGACTAAATCTTATTTTGTCTTAGTTCCAAAATGCCTAAATTCCCGAATTGACTTATTTTCAATACAATAAAATTTACACGTTACATTCGATATCCAAAATGTATAGTTGGTAAAATTAAAAATAACTTCAAGTACCGAATTATTATTAAGAGACTGAAAGTGAAAATGCATTAGTTTCATAATTACCAAAATTCAAAATTGCCTTTTGTTGACAGGTCCAAAGATCAAAATTACACTGTCTCATAATACATAAAATTTTAACCACGCAGTGTGTAATAGTAGGAGATCCGAATAATAGGTGACGATTTGGACCGGGCTGTTTATTCTATAAAAAGTACCAAATTTAATATGCTAAGTAATATATGGCGAATAGGTAGGCTGAAAAATTTCAGTCCAGTATATAATTAATAAAAAATAAAAATATAACTTCCTTTTAAAAAATTACACTAGCTTGTTTAATGGACAAATTACATACCAATCGAAAGTATGAAGCCTATAGAATATGCAAACGTTAGTTTGACTATTTTTTTCTCGTCAAGCTATTGGGTAGGCAGGTATAAACAGGTAAGTCGGTACTAGTCATTTGCACCAAACCTAACGTTTGCATATTCTATAGACTTCATACTTTCGATTAGTATGTAGTTTGTCTATTTAACAAATATTGGTAATTTAAAAAAAAAGTTCATTTTTTATTTTATTTTTAATTATATAAGTACTGGACTGAAATGTTTCAGCCTACCTATTCGCCACATATTATTTAGCGTATTAAATTTGATATAAAATACTTTTCATCGAATAAACAGCCCGGTCCAAATCTTCTCCTATTCGGATCTTAGACCATAACCTATTTATAAATGTGGAGAGTCAAGAATTCTAGAGTTCTGTACCTCAAAAGGAAAAAAAGGGACCCTTATAGGATCACTCGTGCATGACTGTTCGACCCTCTGTTCCACCCAATTTGCTCAGAAACTACTAGACTGATTGACTTGATTTGGTACACTTACCCCCTTACTAATAAACGTTGAGTAACGGTGGTATAGCTATACAATGTTTTGTCCTTATCTGTCATTGTGACATTTGAATTTAACAGATAAGGACAAAACATTGTATAGCTATACCACTGTTACTCAACGTTTATTAGTAAGGGGGTTAATATGTAAGGCAGTGATCCAGAGACGGATGAATAATTTGGGACACCATTCTGTAAACTACAACATAATTTTAAATATTTTCCATAAATACTGAGTTTTAGGTTTTTTTATTAATTTATTGTAAATATGTTTTTTTTTACATAGTACCATAATCTAAATGTCGCCAAACTGTGTGTCAGTTTGTTGGCGACTGATGCACTCGATAATAAAATAATCATAATGGTGTTTTGACAATTTGACGTTTTGTATGAAGTTATTTTGAGATTTAGACATTTTGGGAAAAGGTATAATTGAAAATTTATCAAAACACGATAAAGTCAAGTTTTAGACATTTTGGGAAATGGTATAATTGAAAACTTATCAAAATGCGATAAAGTCTATATGAATTCTAGTCATATTAAGAATACGGTAATTTAAAAAGTAGGCGTAAGTCATTTCCAGCTTTAGACATTATGAGAATAATCTGTTTTGGCATTGCAACATTCTAGGAATATGGTATTATGATTTTTGGTTGTAGCGAACCGGAATCTAAAAACCTGCCAAGTGCACGTCGTATTTGATACGACCGAAGTACAGAAAAAATACGAGCGGAAACATGAAAAGACAAAATATGTGTCTATGGTTAACTTTGTTTTGAAATTGACGTGCACTTGCCAAGGTTTTTCTGAAGTTGGCAGTGATGCACTTATATCAAAATTTTAAACAAAAAATATGAATTATGTGGTTTGTTATGTTGGTAAAAATGTATTTTTTACCAATATTTGTGTTTATCGCTTAATACCTTTAAACTAAGTTTAGTAAGCTTTGACAGCTAGGCGTTTCGTTTTGGCTCAAAAAGCACAAGTGCTGTTATAGGATAAAGACTTGATAGACTTTTTTACTGATTATTCTGCGGACATATTATGTAGGTATGTTCTTATATAAATGTTCGTGACTATATAAATGACAGATAAAAGTACAGGAGTAGGAAAACACTTTAATAAAGAATGTAGTTTCAGTCTCAAGTCCTCTACTAAAACTAAACTTCTTCCTCCAGATGCAGTATCGGATCACCGTAGAGACAACCCAATTCTCCTGCCTGAGACACAATTAAAGTATTCTTCCAACAAGTAACTTCTATGCTGCCCTATGGAGAAAAGTCGCTTGTGCAATTAATCTATAGAAGCGTATTAAACTCTCAACGGTTATAATAAGGTTGGATGTGCAATACAATTCATATACTATTTTGGTGCGCCTTTTCTCTGTAAGAGAACAGTATTTGGGTTCTCAAAGTTTAAGTTTGACAGAGAAGTGGCGTAATATTCCCGGATATTTTTAACACGGTATAAGAAAACTTTGCATTATTTAGTCTTCAACGTTAAGGTAAATTGCCAGCTATTTTTAGAAAGTCATCAATCACTCATAAATCAAACACTTACAAGGAACCATTAGTCATTTTAAAAATAAAATAATATCAGATTTATGAACACAATAGATAGTGTGAGCTTGGGTTTATTTCAGTAGTTTTATATTAAAAATAAGTTAGGAAGTAAATAGAAGGATATTGATAATCAGTTCTTTAGTTTCATAATCTACAACATCAAAAACAGACGAAAATATTACTGTACGCATCATCTAATTAACCAAAAAATGAGAGCAAGCAAATTCAGCCATTTTCAAGCAATGCTATAGTAGCGTATAATTCATAGTTATTTAATCTTCGTGCCTCGTGTGGTTGCCGAGTTAGAATAGTGCCACTCCATGTCTTCCCGTGGATGTCGTAAGAGACGACTAAGGGAATAAAGGCTTGTAGTACTGTTAGGCGATGGGCTTGCAACCTGTCACTAATACGCTGGTAAACATCTTAGCCTAATTGTGCAATTTGTGGTTCTAGAATTATCAACAAGTTTTTAGAGATGTTTGTAATTCTGTAGCTCTGCCTACCCCACTCTGGGAACGAAGGCGTGAGATTATGTATGTTATGTATTTAATCTTAAACTTGAAATAAAAGACCTCATTTGCTCTTCAAAAGAACGTAATCATAAAGTAACCGACCCATTCGCATCGGTTTATGTAAAGAAAGAAAAATGTAAGATGTTTATTCAGTAAGTAGGCCGCAAGGGCACTTTTAAACCTCAAAAATCTACCACCAGCGATTCCCAAGAGACTACTGCTGAGAAAAAATGCCACAAGAAACTCCACAGTAGGCCTTAGTTTTCTTTTACACCTATACATAAATTAGAATTAATTATTTATAAAAATATTCCGTAGAAAACTATGATGGTGAAAACCGCATGAAAATCCTTTGTGTGATTTAATAGGAGCTGTTAGCCGATATACAGAAACACAGAAAATCAGAAAGTCAGACGTACAAGGAAAGTGACTTTGTTTTATACTACGTAAAAAGAAGTTAAAGAAGAAGATAAAGATAAAGGAAAAGAAGATAAAGACGAAGAAGATAAAGAAGAAGGTAATAATAAACTGGTTCGTACATTTTACTTAACGAGTGTTAAAACTTCTGTGTTACTTCCAGCGCTGCTATGTCTGGTTTGGGGCGGCGGCGTTCGTTACGATTGTAATAGAGCCCATTTGGATGACACCCACAAACCATGATTACGTTAGATTTATTTGCAACGGGTCATTTTTGGGGAAGTCTGAAGATGAAGAAAGGGGTTAACTTTAAAATAAAAGGTATTAAAGCTGATCAACTTTTGTAACAGTCAGGCATAACGGACAAGTCAGATATTTTTGGTAAGCGACTGACGCAAGTCTTCAATATATAGGTAGGAACAGCAATAGGTTATTTATTTCGGGTTAGTGAGAATGGACAGCATCGGGATAATCATAGTGCAGCAGTGTTCGCATTGTTGTGTTTCGGTGTGGGGATAAGACAACTGGCGAAATGACTAGCACTTGAGTCCTCTGGGTTGGCTTCACATTTGCAGTCTTTGGATTGCAGTCTTAAGATGAAGTATTAAGAATGAAAATTTCTTTGGTTATCAGAATCCACTAACCAATATACAAAAAATAACCGTATCTATAAATTTATTTATGGGTAATAAAAATTAGGTACCTACAAACATCTTCCAATAACTCTTGATTTTTACTTATTCCTTATTTCACTTAACCATCTCGTTCTAGCAAAACTTCCTAATATGACTCGACGGTCAGTTATTGAATTAACCGATGGTTTACCTGAACCAGACCGCAAAACCGCTTATTAAAACAAGCACATGTATTTCAAAAGGTAAAAATGAAACTCGACCATCAAACGTTGCAGATAAAGATCAAAGTAGGATAGCTAGAAGCAATACGTACGGCGTTGACGAAGTAAGTGAATGGAAAGTCGTAACTAACGAAGTTTTGGTGGAGCGAGGCCAATTATCGGCCCAAGCGCACTCGGGGAAGCTTGGTCGTCCGACTTCGTTCAAATATGATGTCTTCTGTTGAAACGGTTGCCGTGGCAACCAGACACGTGTAACGAAAATAAAGTGGAATAAACAATTGTTCAGAGGCTCTATTCTACTCGGTAAAACGATATTACTTTTGAAATGTTATCGTATTGTCAACGTTATTATAGCTCTTATTTACTTGACAGTAAGGCAGCCGAGTTGAAAACAATACGATGATATGTCAAAAGCAGTATGGTCTAACGAGTAGTAGACGAGAAGTAAATATTGTATTTTGTTATTGCGGTTCATTTCATAAAGCAAAAAGTTGGCGTCAACATGAAATATCACCTCGCCTAACTATTTTGTTTGAGAATCTCTTTAACTTTGTAAACTGGGTACCTATTCTATGGAAATTTATTCTTAGGTTTCTTTTTTTTTAGGTGAACGTTGTTGTTATTGAGGTGATAATTAAGTATGTTCCGTGCTTGTACCATTTTTATTTTTTTATCTTAATAATTAATGGTTTGCAGTCCTTTTCGTCAATGTTTAAACAATAACCAATGTTTAAAATAAATAAGGGATATTATACGCGAGGACAGTTGTTCGGTTAAAGAGTATTTTCTCTTGTTGCTACTGACATTTGGTAGACATTCCTAAAAAGCACCTGATTTTGACGTCTCAATCAACAAAGCTTTCATGCCTTTTTGCAAAGAAAATTAAATGAAACTTCCAATCATCGAACCATTTAACTCAGAAAACACTGAATAACAAAACTCAAACGGCTGTCAACGTTCAAGCACTCACACACAATACTTGATCAAAACCAAAACGAAATAACAGATTACCTTACATATTAAACTTTATGCACAAGTCGCACGACTTGAATTGAAATGGATTCATATCTTGAGTTAATGCTTTGTGAATGTTTAACGCACGAAAAGTTTTGACACGTCAGTGACAAGTTTATTCTTCTACGCAAAAATCTTTTGGTATGGAGATGGAATTGTGACTGTTTTGACTGTTGGAGCAAGCATCTTGGCAACTTGGCCGTAAACATGGATCAGAGCATTGTAATAATTATAGATTTTGATAATTAGTTAGAGAAAATTAACCATTTCACAACGTGATCGATAATGTATTATTTTTCAGTCATAATAATTGATTTATTCAATCATAATAATTTACTGCCCGTGTGGTTGCCGGGTTAGAATAGTGCCACTCCATGTCTTCCCGTGGATGCCGTAAGAGACGACTAAGGGAGTAAAGGCTTGTAGTACTGTTAGGCGATGGGCTTGCAACCTGTCACTAATACACTGGTAAACATCTTATCCCATTTGTGCCAATGTGGTTATAAAATTATCACCAAATTTTTAGAGTTGTTGGTAATTCTATAACTCTGCCTACCCACTCTGGGAATAAAGTCGTGAAGGTATATACGTGTAATAATAGGTTTATTTTGCCTTACCATTTCACTCCAACTAAAGTAGAAAAATACTTAGCTCTTGGTTAAGGTGCTATAGAGAACTTCAAATGTTCAGCCACCATAGAACTCGTCGTAATGGACTAGGGAAAAAATATTCGCGATCATTACACAAAATATTAGCCCAAGCATAGGCAAAGCCACTACCCAATTACCTAGTTTCACAGTAAAAACAGTAGTTCGTCTTCAAACAAAGATACAGTACTCCCAGCTCCTTCATAGAGTTCGGCTGGCTATCGCCATCACCCTTGCACTCGCAAATGACAGGATATCTGTCACTCGTGTTTCATACAAAAACGAAGATTGCCGAACTACATTAAAGGGTCTGGTACACGATCAACTTTTTATGGCAATGTGTGGCTGGCAACTATTGCTGTCTTACTCTTATTTCGTATGTTAGAACAAGATGCGAATAGTTGCCGGCCACAAATTGCTGTGAAAATGTTGCTCGTCTAACCGGCCCTTAAGAGAATAGAAGCACTTTATATCGCGCGGTTTGTGTTTGTGCGTGCCTCAACCGTACGCGCCGTGAGTCACAACAATCAAGCTCAAAAGTATGGACGTGTCGTATTTTTTTTAAGTTTCAATATTTTCATTCATTATTGCAAGCTATCTATTTATATCTCATTTGTTCTTCTAAAATTTTAAATCTCGATTTATAACGTCACGACCAAAACTAAGATACAATGCTCTATATTTAATAAGTTCTGTACATTCTTACTTGTCTTATATAGTAAACAACTTTCTAACCTCAAAATGAACCTTTTTTTGCCTAAAACAGCTCATTTATAGTAAATAAAGTAAACTGAATAAACATGATGGCCACAAAAAAGTTTAAAATTGCTGTTTGATCCAAAAAAGGTTCATTTTGAGGTTAGAAAGTTGTTTACTACATAAGACAAGTAAGAATGAACAGACCTTAATTGACCCTAGTTATCATTTTATATCATCCACATATATATTTTTGAAACTTGACGTCGCGATAGCCTAGTTGGTAGTGACCCTGCCTACAAAGCTGGAGTCCTGGGTTCAAATTTCGGTAAGAGCAGATATTCATGTGATGAGCACGAGTATTTGTTCCTATCTTTTTTCGTTTTTCTCTATACATATAAGTATTTGTATCGTTGCCTTGTACCCATAGTACAAGCCTAGAGCTTAGTTTGGGACTAGATTAATTTGCGTGAGATTGTCCCTTTAAAAAAAAATGTTGTTAAAGCAGATCTCGAAAAATAATAAAACATTGTCCATATAAATTTAGCTCGGTGTCCGTGCAAACCTGATTCAGTTGAATCTCGCGTTGCCCCAAACTTTTCAAAAGTTAGCAATTTTGACTGATGGGTATGAAAGGAATACAGAAATTTCCCGGAAAACCTTGAGCTTTGTAATTGTTTTGGAGGAGAAATATTTCGTACGGAAAATGCTTGAGAGCAATTATGTTTACTTCAAGTTTCTGATTACGAGGAACAAAAGCCGCGTAGTTCAATATTTGAATCAAAATACTGGTTGAGGTGAGGAGTTTCAAAAGGAAATTAATGAATGTATGTTTACAAAACTTTTTTGTCAATAAGCAATTCACCAAGTTGCTTATTTTACACGCAAATAAGTGAAGTGTAGTCTGCAGTAAAACTAGATGGACAGTAAAATAGCTCAATATGTATTAATAATAAATAAATATCAGGGGGAAATGTCACACCAATTGACCTAGTTCCAAGCAAATTCAGGCAAACTGTCTTTTAAAACATTCAAATCCAGTTATCTTCTTTTTAAACGGAAGCAAAAGTCGTTTTTTAAATTCGATAGTTTGATAGAATTCAGTCTTTCGTGGACAAACTTAATAATTACTTCACTGATATAATCAATTATCTTAATTGTGATATTATTTTAGAATCTCCATTAAACAGGGCAATTTTTAAGAAAGCAGATCTACAGCTTTTCATACATTTTTTTACACAGTGCAATGTCAGACTTGCCGAAAGAAAAACTGAGATTCTTAAACTAAAAAAAAATGACTTGTAAAATTTAAAAAAATGTTTTTATTTATTATTTTCTTTAAAAGTGTCTTAAATAATTTAATCAGTTTTCTGTCACAGCAATCGAAACTGAAAAATTCTAATAACTGTGGTCGTGGCATCGAAAATGGTGAATAAGGGAGCCGCATTTCCAAAATTTTGAAAATTTGAGATATCTCCTTTTTCATGCGACTTTTACTAAACATGAATTATCATATTTTCAACACTCCTGAACTGAGCTATCTAGCCCTGTAAGGTAGTCCACTATGTACCTGCCACCCTGTATTATGTATGTAATTTTTTATCAGTTAAAGCATCTTGTTCTTATACATTTACCAAAACCTGATAAAGTTTTATTTTTTTAAGTTTTAATACCTTCCAACTCAAAACAGCTATTTTGCATAAATTAAAAAAAAAACTCCGGGCAAAGTTTTGAAAATCCAAATTAAGTCTGAACGAAAAGGAATACTTATAAAGTCTTAGTGAAAGTAACACAGCGTGTTGTGAGCATTAATCAAAATAAAGGAGAGGGCATGTTGTAAAACACATTGCGTTTAAAAAAGAATAATTTTTTGAATTGAACAGAATCAGAAAAATAACAATGGATGGAGAAATTGGTGGACAAAGTTCAAATGTTTGACAGAATAAATATTATTCAATCAGCACGGGTAGCACAAGTTGTATTTTCTCGCTTGTCGCTCAGTGCATCTCTATAGTTACAGTCTAGATGGAAAGGGAGATCCGAGCGACAAACAAGTCGCGGACAACATGTGCTAGCCGTGCTGGCGTCTTTTGCTTTGCTAGTCGGAAAAGGTTTTTTTTCAAAGAAAGTTAATAATTGACACTATAAGTCGATTTTTTTAAATATTGTTTCTTTCACATAAAAACATTTTAAAAAAATGTATTTGTATACCAGAGCCCTTAAACCAGCAGTTGATATAATTGTGCTGGTTACATATCTTAACATCGAAAAACTAATGTCCGCTGTTTCGTTTGTCCAACATTTTCATTTGACCGAAAATCATTTTTCTATGAAATCGTTTAACTTTTTTGAATTGATAAAACTAACCTAGCCTAACCTACAGGTTCTGTAGGTAGGTATGACTTTTCAAATATTTTGAAAAGTTAATGGGTTAAGAAAAAAAATATTTTCGGATAAATGAACATTTCGGACCAACTAATCGGCGGACAAAAGTTTTTCCGAACTTTGATAGGTTAGGTACCAATTGTATTTGATCTGTACCATAAAAAGGTTGTGTTAATCGTATTTTGGGTCTTGTGACCCGTACAGTTCGTATACCTGGATCAGTCTGTAATAGTAATATGTACTACTATTATTATGCTGCTATCCTGCAAATAAGTGGCAATATTTTAAGCAATGGCTGGCTTGGCATGGCATAGCTGGCTGGCTGGCGCCTATTCGTCAATTAGACCAGGTACAATGCTACTTAAAAAAATATTTTTCCGCGCCCGCTTCATCCAGCACAATCGCGACTCCCTTACACGCCCCACGCTACGCGAAACTCCTCTCTTGTTAACTTTTCTATTAATCTTATCTGCTAAACTGGAACGTGGTCCAAATAAATTCCTGTTGCGCTCTTTTTGTCTCGTTTTTGACGGTAATTGGCTAGACAGTTTTTTTTTTTTTTCATTAAAAACTTTGAACGTACCGACTGCGCCAGTCTGGACAAATAAATCATTAGAAAATACAGTAATATATTTATAGTTATTTCGTATGAATAAACGCAGGTTTGATAACTAATGAAATCCTGAAAGTTCTTAAAAAAAACATTTACCCAAAGAATGTCTATGGGGCACATATGACATCACTTTTCACATAGGACAACTGATAGTTAGCGGGATATGTGCCTCATAGACATTCGATATACTTATAAATTAATCGTATTTTTCCACTAAAATAATTAATAAGCCCCGGTTCTCCGGGCTTTTGTTTTACCTTAAAATATTCCCAATGCTTTTGTCATAATGTTTGTTTTTAACTCGGCCGATATTACTGTCACATAAAAGCGATTAATCGTAATATTGACAATCCGATAATACGGCAAAAGCGATATGGTTATGCCTAGTAGAATGCTTCTGTATTTCGTTTGCCTTTCCAATTGCATAAAAAAACATAAATAATTTCTAATATGAGTAATTTTTATGTAAACTCTGATTTATAATTAAGTATAATATTGAATAGACTTCTTTATACCGATCAAACAGTACCTTTTCTTTATTTACTCATTTATCCCAGGTTTTATTAATCTAACGTGCAAATTAAAAGCTTCTTAATAGACTTAATAGAGTAATTCCAGTTAATATTTACTAACTTACACGAAACAAATTAATCCGGTGCGTTTACATAAACTAATTTGAAATCAGAAGGGTTTTGGCAAATAAAACGGCTCTACACTTGAGGTCGTACGTTATCGATGTTTGAAGTTTAATAGCTTCCAAAGAAAAAGGTGGCCCAAAGCCTATTATTTTTAATAGGTCTATATTGACTGACATAATTATTTTTAGTCATAATGTGCTTTAGGTCATAATCATTGCAAGTCATAACGTATTTTTTTAAAGAAACTGTAACCTTTTCAGGATTTTTTTTAATCAAACCTAGCCTAACCTAGCCTTGTCTACACGTTAGATATTTCAGAACTTCTGAAAAGTTTACAGTTTCAGCGATATAAAAAATTATGACTATCAAAAATTATGTCAGCAATTACATTATGACCAATAAAATATGGGAAACAAAAGGCTCCCATTTTTAATCTTTGATTGTTATTCCGTTGCAAACGTTAATGACGAAAGTCAAATGAAATGTCTCGATGCTAAATTCTTCTTTTATTGGGAATGTACAGTCAAGGACATTAATTGTTATGCCGCTATGGAACCCTGTCATAATGACAGCGTCAAACCTGAAAGTTGAATGAATAATTATTAACGTTATGCGACAGGGTTCCATAGTGGCATAACATTTAAAGTCCTTGACTGTACTAGATCCGTAGATATTTCTTTATGGTAAGCTGTTGGGCATGTCCATATCTAGAGAGAAAGTCTTTCGGTTAACTTGATTATAATGTGCAACCTATTGATTTAGCAACTTAGTTGCAAATACATCATAACTTAGTTGTCAAATCGTATGCATAAAAGAATGTTGGTTTGGCAGGTATACGTAAAAGAGCACTGGCTGAAAACGTCTAAGTCGTAAACGGAATTATATTTACCTGTCAATATTAAACTGCATCAAACAATGGAGTTAATTATTAAATATTTAATGACCATTAGCCAATACATTCTGAGTATAAATGTATTTTTCCTCCTTCTTCTTCTTATAGTAAATTAACGCAGCCCGAATGAATATACTTTAGTGATAGCAGATTATGCAGTAAGATAATGACGTTTTGTCCTTGGTTGCTTTCAGCAAAAATATTACCAAATCAACCTTAAATAGTTTTAGACTTGAATTCTGAACCAGGAAGCCAATAAAAATAACAAGCAATTTGAAGTTAGCACTGAAAGTAACATTCGAATCTAACAGAATTTTATGGAGTTAAAAAAAACGGATATGATAACTATAATCGAATAGATAATGTGCCCTTATTTTCCAAAGGATTCTCGTAATGTAACAAGCTACTAACTACTTTCATTGAATTGCCTAAGTTCAGCAGTCAACGTTTTTCGACTGATATGATATATTATAATCAAATTTAATGATGAATAAATTGGCTTTAGAAAAATTAGATTAATACTAAAGGTGATGATGATGATGAAGATGATGATGATGATGATGATGATGATGATGATGATGATGATGATGACGATGCTGACGATGATGAGAATGAGATAAATACATTTGCGACTTCCTCCATTCTTAGGCCCCATCCATTTATTACTTTCATTCCTAGAACTCAAATGACGGATTTTCTTACGTTACTTAAAAAACATTTCATTATTAAACAGATTACATTTAAACACCTGTACGAGTATCAGAAACAATTACCCGTACCCCCAAATAGGATTATCCCATAGTTTCAGGACCCCTTCAGGGTTAATTAAAAGTCCTTAGCTGAATATTCATGGCATACGCAGCGCCATCTTGCGGACGTGAGCGGGGTAAGAAGGCTTTATTGGGTTTTAGAAGAGTAAATAATAACTTTGTAGAGAGGACAAGGTATGGTTTTGCAAATTAATTTACTTCACAAGTTAGTTTTGAACTAATAAATTAAATTTTGATCTGTGTAAATGTTGATGAAAAGCATCAGTTCTGAATGATTAATGTGTTTACGCTTTTAAAGGAATCATCGATCGATACGAACTCTTCAGCTGAAACTGTCCCTATGACGACTGACGAAAAGTTGTCGCTTAAGACTGCACAGTACGTCAGAAACATAAAATATAGATACTTTGCTGTCCCTATTGTATCGGTGATAATCATATTCTGTACGTACTATTTAGAGTATCTTATTTACTTTTCTGATTATCGATTTGCATAACATTCTACTTGTCACATGTAACTATTTCATAGACCAAAAAAAAAGTAAAATCCCACACTAATAAGTCTAAAGATACGTTCTTGCATTTATGTCATCTCTAATACTTAACTCTTGAAAACTAGTTACGTAATAAGAATGAGAATGGGCCAAGAATTGACCCCTGTGGAACACCCGTAATGGCAGCAATATTTTGCTAACTTTTTTATGCCCAAAAGTGATTCAGACAAGACTAATTGATTCCAAGCAAAGATCTAATCATGTTTTCTCTAATATCAACGTTAAAAGGTTATTTTTTATTTTTTTCCAACCAGAATTATTTTTACAAAGCATTGTGGCCTCTACCCAGAATATTCTGGTTAAGGACTGCGTTATTAAAGTATGCCGTATTGCTGACAGTCAATTCGCACTTATTTATATACCGACCCTTATTAGATTTTATTGTTGTGGCTCGCTTTCATACACTTAACGCCAAGAATGTCTGCACATTTGGGTGGGTGATAAAATGAACTCAAGGACTTTGGTCTGGGCCCTTCGTACGCTTCTTGAGTGGTAAGGTCAGGCAAGACATTTGTGTTAACTGTCTTATATTACACATGAAAAAGTTTCTGGGTTTGTTTGTGGTTGTTTGTGCTTGAAATGGAGTTATGTTGTTTATTTTGGAACATAATTGTTTTGGGTAATGAAATATTTTTGTAGTTCTAGTGAAAAGTGATAATTATAAGTCTTTTGAGGTTTAGGTAGTTAATAATGTGATATGTTGAGTACTCGGTCTTTGTTTAGTAAAAACCTTAACTAATTATTTTAGAAATAGAAAATATTTACTTCGGTTAATTTACTAACTAAACTTTATTAAATATTTAGTGAAAATCTCACACAAATTGATCTAGTTCGATACTAAGCTCCAGGCTCGATACTAACCTGGGACCGCTAGCTTCGTTGGCTGAGTCACCACCTACTAGACTAACGTGTGTTGTATTGAATGCTTTCTATGTATTTAAGTATTTATTATCGTGTGGTTGCCGAGTTAGAATAGTGCCACTCCATGTCTTCCCGTGGATGTCGTAAGAGACGACTAAGGGAATAAAGGCTTGTAGTATTGTTAGGCGATGGGCTTGCGACCTGTCACTAATACGCTGGTAAACATCTTAGCCTAATTGTGCAAATTGTGGTTATAGAATTATCAACAAGTTTTTAGAGATGTTTGTAATTCTGTAGCTCTGCCTACCCCACTCTGGGAACGAAGGCGTGAGATTATGTATGTATGTATTACTCTGTAATATGTATACTCATTGTAAGTTATGAACCATAGTACCAGCCTAGAGCTTAGTTTGGTACTAGATCGATTCTTTGAGATTGCAATGCTTCCATATAACTCCATGTTAACCCTATACTTGACATTGTGCATTTTTATGCACGTTACTCTTTTAAAAAATCTAGAGAGTAAATTAAGGACTTAGCAATTATTTTTAACGCGCATTATTTTAACTGATATTCCAATAAGTCGGAGTAATATTATTTTGTACTGCTAGGTTAATCCATTTTGACAGTAGCACGCAAAATAACGGACCGAAAACCTGCGTTTACGCATCGTTTCATAAAAATTATTAATTGTATTAATTTTTTGCTTCAATAATGCTAATTTATCGTTATTACGGTATACGTAAGTATATTTCCAATCCACAATAGCAATCTTGGTATATCAAAACAACATAACAATGGCCTGTAACGTAAGATTTATGCATATGTATCTATAAATGCACACCGCCAGCTACACCATTAAGTAATGTTCATCCTGCTATGTATCTTTAAAGATACAATACCAGGTACGCTATACTTTAGCTATGTATCTTTATGTATACACAGCCAATTTCCAGATTAACAAAAACTAATTTTAATCCTATTTTTGTTGGTATACACTGTTAGTTATGCTTTATATTTCAAAATTGGGCGTCTTAATATCGAGCTGGTACCATTGTCAACCTATGTTCAGAGTGTTTTACTGTTAAATTTGCAACCAGGTGTCTGAAAACATCCATATCGATAATGCTTTCACGTTTTTCGAATCATACTGTTATAAAAGAGCCTATTTTTGTCGCCATAAAATTTTAGGAAGCCTGGTCTAACCCTAGACTCATCCTAATCTAGTATTTGTAAGAGTATATACACACGGGTCTTCTTTTACCGTTTCGGAAAGCCATTGTCATAAATGTTTATTCTTGTCAAAATGTTACTATGAGGTGGAAAAAACACCAACGAACTAACTGGCCCGCTTTTTCATGGTCTTGAATGCGGTTTTTTGATCTGCTCGCGCTAGCATTTCAGTCATCCGTATCATTTACTGCGCCGACTGCAGTTGGTCGACGGCCACTTCTGTCTGTCACCATCAAGGCTAGCTTTGAACCTTTTGAACTAATTAGACCATCTAAAAATATTTTCCGAAGAAGGCTAGAGTATTCTTTATCTAATATTCAACGGGGAAAGCTTCACACTTTAGAAAAAACAAATTTTAAGTCATGTATAGATAGTCCACGCAAATGTCTTTGCTTACGCTGCAGCGAAGCAGACAAAAAGCGGGAAAATGCACCAAAAAGTTATATTACCTCATAATTACTGAAAATTATACTTAGATCTATCTTTTAGGAATAATTTGCGAAAGAAGTTATTCACATGTGTTAGTTTTTTTTTCGCTTTTCAATGCTTTTATTGTGACCTACGTGGTTTATTTAGTCGTAGGTCTAAGAATCGGAAATAAGAAATACCATAATCTAATAAAGTTGAGCACTTTAAAGTAGTAATTATGTATTTTTTTCATTTCTTAGTTAATATGTCCTAAAAAAAATGAATTACTAATATTAATATTTAATCTTACGTTACTTATGGCTGTAATAAGGTTATAAAAATAAAGCAAAAGCTCAAAATTTCACATTAAAAACAAATTTTTGTTACGTAAACTCCTGAGCAAGTCAAATAATAGTTTTTTATCTTTTAAATAGGCCTATTTTCATTTATTTATTTTTGATACGTAATATTAAAAATATTTTTTTGGAGTACTCATTTTATGACGGTGTGTCTCCCTGGATACATATACTTTTCTATGTACATTTGTGACGACATGGCGGTGTGCATTTAAAGATACATTCAATAAAACACAAATTAAAAACCATGGATTTTATATACTATTTTTTCAGCCATCAACAGACCCCAAAAAACACGATTCATAAAAAAAACCAACAACATTTCAGAAAAAAATGTCTTGCCAAGTATAGAGTTAAAACACCCGCCGAACTTCCGACCCCCGCCCGCTGCTGTGTGAATTGCACTTTATCGTTAGGAATGCATTGTACCTGTAGAATCTATAGGTAAGTTTGGTTTGTTTTACATCAATCCTGAGAAACTAAATGGTTTCACTATAAATTAATTTCTAATTTATGTAAAATTCGGAGAAGTGAAAGAGGAACGAGAATTCTACCTTATGATAGATAGCCATATTTTTTCTTTGTGACATACGTCATTATTTCTCCAATCTTATATCCTCCTATAACTTCCGAACCTGTGAATTAATTATCTTGAAGCCCTTCATAACGACACCGCGGGGTAGAATCGCATCGTCAAGTTAACAGACAGACCGTTAAACATCAGTAAGTTAAGTCGTAAACGGTTTACGGGTCCCCCGAGCCAACGTACAAGTTGAAAGATTAATTATATGTTTTATTAGTAGTCCTCACGTATGAAAGTTTGTTTCAAATAGTACTAGCCCACACTCGCTACGCTCCGGTTTAGGTTCATAAAAAAATAATGTACTTTTAAAATGGTGAAAGATTTTTTCGAATAGATTCAGTTGGTCTGTAGATTACCTGTCTTATTATATTACTTATTAATTATTATATTTAGTGCAACATAAGTTACAAAAAAATTAAATCCACAATAATGGAGCTAGGATAGCTAGAACATTCAGAATCATCTTGTTCATTTAGCCACAACTTTTTTAACAGTTTCTTTAATGAACAGCTGCTAGCAGTAACTATTGGTAAGCTGTATATTGGAGATTGATAACGCTAAAGTACAGGAAATATCAAAAGCAGTAACCAGAAAGAGGCACCAAGCGCATTGAGAGCATTATGACTCCGCCGTAATAATATATACACTTTTTGAACTGTACGTAGGAATTGGACCAGCTCCAACTTTTAAGAGCTCCTGTTACAGATAAAAAAGGATGGTGCAGTTTTTAGTGCTTTCATAAAACTTACTAACATTAAGGTAAGTAAGACATCAAGTAATGACCCAAGAAGATATAGCATAAGCATATTGTGCAACGTGGTTATAGTTCAGGAATATTTGGCTGTCTGCTATCTACTTTGCGATATTTTTTTCTGCGTTAAGACTTACCGGAACTAACCTTAACCTTAACCTTTCAACTCACTGTGCTGTTTGAAGTTTTACGATATCCTTTTGTTTGGTATTCACAAAAAGATCTTAGTGAAGATTACAGACAGCCAATTCATATTTCCTGAACAATACCAATAGAGTATAGAATGCTTTGACTATTAAACATATTGCAGTTAGCAGTTAGCCTGGAGTAGCCTTTGTGTCAGTAAATTATAAGCTATCTCCATTACAAAATGAATCCAAATTCGTCGTGCCGTATAAGCATGAAGGAGTCATAAACCTACTTACTTCACGCAAAGACCGAGCATTGCCCTCATCCTCCGCTCTCGTCCACCTTGTTGGAGGTCTACTCACGCTGCGTCTCCCGGTGCGCGGACGCCACTCAAGAAGTTTTCGACCCCATCGGCTATCTGTTCTGTGAGCAGTCAGAGGGCCCTGCCAAGATGCATTGCGCAAACTATCGTTTCTATTCGTTTCGTTTTTAAACCAATCGCGTCACTGGTATAGATCACATCACTTTTCGTATCACGTCATCTACCAGTGACGCGATTGGCTTAAAGTAGGCCCTTAGTATTTATAATGCCATCATTAATACCCTGATTTGTATACCTACCTTTATAAAATAAACTTTAATATGTTACTTGCTAGCACAAACACTTACAAACTGTTTCATTTCTATAAGTACTAGTGTGATAGTAGAGGTAGTATAGAATTTTGAATCAAGTGAAACATCTGTGCCAAGACTAAGTATGCTGCGGGCATTCAAGTGACTGCAAAAACGACCTAGACGTCAAGAGCGATTTAAAAAACATGGTCATGGCTTTGACTAAGCGGGTAGTGAAACGCTTTGAGGATTTGGAAATTTAGCAGTACTTACAAAATGTTGTAGAACTAAAGTAGTTCATAGTTAAATTTCTTTGGCGGTTTCTGGTTTTTGTGTTGTATCACTATGACCAAGATATGATAGTGACCAAAGTATTTTCTTATGCGGCAAAGCACACGAGCACTCAGGCCGCCTGATAGTAAGTGAGATCTGAGGACCATAGACATTTTTATTCTCAAGACTACAATCTCAAAACTGCAATCCTAAAACTTCAAATGCGTTGTCAGCCCTGAGGATTAAGGTGGTATGCCTGTATGCTAGTAATTTCACAGGGGTCGTCTTATCGCTACACCGGAACACAACCCTGAGAAAACTGTCACGCGGTGGGTTAGTAGATAAGATGGTGGTAGCGATCCGGACGGACCCTGCACATAAAGTAATGTGGTCGGTAAAGTAACAACATTATTGACGATTTTATAAGGTTGAAACTTAAGGAAACAAAGTTTTTATACGAGCTGAACTGTCAAGTGGGTAAGCATCTAGAAAGAAATGACACTCACAAGTTATAGTATATAAGATCTCACGCAAACACCGTGACGTAAAAGTGACGTAAAGGATAAGTTCCCCATTTGTACGTACCTTTTGTGTTTCTGTCTATTTTGTTGTTTGTTATTTTTCTTCATACGTATGATCGAACTCGGAAGTAGCTGAACAATTTAGTACCCTGTCGCAGCTATTGATATACTAAATTCAAGCCACTCTCACTTCAATACGTGACTGCGACAAGGTACTAAAAATACATCTACTTCTGAGTTCTACTTATCATACATTACATTCTAAAAACCACGGTCTTAATTGACCTATATTTACGTAGAAAGCGTTCTTTTTTGCTATTCCCTCGAGTGCTATCCAATTTTCCGAAATAAAAGTACCGAATTTTACGTTAATCGATTGAGGAGTGCAAACGGGAAGATAAAACGAAGAAACTATCTCTTTTGCATTTTTAATATTAAATTGACAAGGAAATAAGGTTGATAATGACTTAAAATGGCTTTTAACATAAAAAGTAAAAAAAGTTGATACCTAACTTGGTGCTCTGCACAAGTAAAAATAGGTAAATAACTTAAGTAAAAGCCCCTCTTCCGTGTAGTTGTAACAAATCTGTACTTAAAGACCGTTTGACATTCCACATTTGAAATTTGACGTAAAATCCATATTAATCTATACTTTATATACTTATACTTATCTATAGGTACTAATATTATAAAGAGGTAAAGTTTGTGACGTTATAGGGGTAATTTCTGGATATACTGAACTGATTTTGAAAATATTTTACCAATAGAAAGCTACGTTATTTATGAGTGCCATAGGCTATATTTATGTTCATTGCCCAAGGAAGTGGGTACGGGAACAGCTAATAATATTATAAAGAGGTATAGTTTGTGACGTTGTAACGGGTTATCTCTGGGTCTACTGAACCAATTTTGAAAAAATCTTTTACCAGTAGAAAGCCACGTTATTTGTGAGTGTCATAGGCCAAAAATAATAATGTTTATTGCCGAACGAAATGGGCACGGGAACAGCTAGTTTAGTATACAACTACACGCAAGAGGGGCTTTACTTATAAGTTTTTTACCTTTAAAATAATGTAAGTGCACTTATAATACTTCAATACTGATGTATTGTTCAACGAACACGTAGCTTGTCGGTATGTATAAACTTGAACTATGCAAGAATGAGTATAGTGTCATTTGAAAGCGACTGACTCTTTTTTGGGCAGAAAATAAAATAGTACACTTAGCTCCAGTATTAAAGAACTTTTCCAAAGCTTTAGCTCTTCATATTTTCTTTCCGGGTGCTTTGTGTTTTTGCGCTCATTAACATTTCCCGGCAAAAATAGATCTTTGTGAACAAAGCTCCGTCTGGACCATGCTTATTCGCGGAGAAGAGTGACGCAACTAAAAATATGACACTGTTCTAATAAACACTAAAACGCTATAAAATTAAGAGTGAAATTTGTCCATATTTTTTTGAGATATGTCCTTATTTCTTTCTAAATATTGTGTTAAGAACTCGCTGTCTTTGGATTCTAGTTTAATAAAAGTCTGAAGTTCGTCTGTGTGTTGAAAATGGCGGCAACTCACTTGATATCTATTTGTATAAAAATGGAAAATACAATAAGTATTTAGGTAAATTAATCTAATTAATACTAATCATAAATGAGAAAATTTAGATGTTTGTATGATTGTTCACGCTTCAACCACTGATCGGATCGGAAGGAAACTTGGCACACATATAGGTTGGATCCTAGAATAGGACATGGAATAGTTTATATCCCATAAGTTCCATATTCGTAATCTACGCGGACAAAGTCGCGGGCAGAAGCTAGTATTCTATAAGGCAAGCTAAAGCTTAAATACGTCGTTTTGGATTTTGTTTAAGTACTATTGTTCTTTATTCGTCATGAATAGCAGACAAATTTAAGTTCAGAAAAATAATGAAGTAATGTAATAATAATAAAATAATGTAGGTGCAATTATTAAGAGTATCTTCTCTTGAAACGGAAAACTTTAGAAAATACGAGAGATCATTTAGTTTTGAAATACGAGTAGAAAAATGACTAAAAGTTTTTACTTATGTACCTACTCTAAAAAAATCAATAGCTACAAGTGTTTTTTTTCTTATTTTATTTCAACTATTTTTTTTGGATGAAATGATTGTTTGTATGAGCAAATTAGATAAAGACTGAGCATATTTCAAGCACACTTTAGCTATTACGCGTTTATGAATAAGATTTTCCTTGTACTAAAACTCGTACAAAATACGGCCATTCAAATAAAGATCTAGTGCAAAGAAAATAAAGTGTAATTTGTTTTGTTTTTATGACATAAGATGAAATTGGAAAATTGACTTTATGGCATTCGTAATAGATTCATATTCCATTGACAAATTTCGTTGTATGCTGGGCCGTAGGAGGTAGAAAGCTTCTTTAATCGGGGTGTTTCTTAGCTAGGTTAGATGAAAATAAGTTGGGGTGTTTAAGAGATGAGAATTGTCAGTTGTAAAACAAATAAAAGTCGCCATTATATCCTCGTAAGGACGAGTATGCAATAGGATATACATAATCAAGGCAATTTAATTTGAACTGTGTTGCAATCGTAATAAGGTTTATTTTCCTATCTTCATAAACTGAAAATGGCATCATCGAACAAACGTAAATGAACTTTATTGCCTTGATGGTAGATTCAAAGTCCCACTCGCATAAATCTCCCTGTTTGTAGTATGGCGGGCCTTACGAGGATATCGAGGGTTAATTTGTTCCATTGTTATAATTTAGGTATAATACTTAAATTATTAAATCATTACGAATTTGTGGCGCTTGCAGTGGAAACCATGGGACCTTGGTCAGCTGATATGAAAAGCTTTATTAAGGCACTGTCCTCCCGGCTCATAGAATCCTCCGGAGATCCTAGAGCTGGTGCTTACCTTACCTCTCCCAAAGGATTGGGCTAGCTATCCAGAGAGGTAATGCAGCCAGTGTCATGGGTACCATGCCGCGAGAGGACCTACTAGAGGGGGTGTTCTTTTTATAGTGGTGATTATTATTTACATCTTTAATATTTGAGTAGCTTAGTTTAATTTTAATTTTAATTTTTTCGTTTTTAATTTTTAATTGTATTAATGTTGAATTCTGTACTTAGTTGGATGTAAATAAAGTCTTTATTACTTAAAATAAATATTTTGACAACGAGCTGGCCTATCTGGTAGTAACCCTGTCTACGAAGCTAGCGTTCCTGGATTAAAATCCCGGAAAGGGTAGATATTTGTGTGATGAGCGCGAATATTTGATCCTGAGTCTTGGATGTTTTCTATGTATTTAAGTATATATTTCTCTGTATAAGTATTTATATCGTTGTCTGGTACCCATAGTACAAGCCTAGAGCTTAGTTTGGGACTAGGTCAATTGGTGTAACATTGTCGCCTGATATTTGTTTATTTATTATTAATATTAGGTATTGTGCGCCTTCATTTTAAGTTATTTATATGTTATGATATTAGTAGTTGAGTATAATTTAACTTTTGTATAATAGTCATAGTCATATTCATTTATTGCTTTAAGTATGTTGTACAATGAGGTCACAGAGCCACATGGGCTTAAGTCCACGCGCTTCTGTCAAGTTGTATAATTATATCAGTTACTAGAGGACGCCCGCGACTCCGTTCGCGTAGAATTAGTTTCCCGCTACTCCCCCTATTTCTTCCCGTTGGGGGTCGATTTTCGGAAAATCCTTTCTTAGTGCTCACTTACATCATGAAAGGAACCCCTGTACCAAATTTCAAGTTTCTAGGTGCAGTAGTTTCGGCTGAGCGTTGATATATCAGTCAGTTATAGTAGGAGATCCGAATAGGCCACTATTTGGACCGGGCTGTTTATTCGATAAAAAGTATTTTATACCAAATTTAATATGCTAAGTAATATATGGCGAATAGGTAGGCTGAAAAATTTCAGTCCAGTATATAATTAATAAAAAAATAAAAAAAAACTTCGTTTTAGAAAAATACACTAGCTTGTTTAATGGACAAATTACATACCAATCGAAAGTATGAAGCCTATAGAATATGCAAACGTTAGTTTGACTATTTTTTTCTCGTCAAGCTATTGGGTAGGCAGGTATAAACAGGTAAGTCGGTACTAGTCATTTGCACCAAACCTAACGTTTGCATATTCTATAGACTTCATACTTTCGATTAGTATGTAATTTGTCTATTTAATAAACATTTGCAATTCAAAAAAAAAGTTTTTTTTTTTTAATGATATAAGTACTGGACTGAAATTTTTCAGCCTCCCTATTCGCCACATATTATTTAGCGTATTAAATTTGAAATAAAATACCTTTCATCAAATAAACAGCCCGGTCCAAATATTCTCCTATTCGGATCTTAGACCATTAGGTTTGCCTTTTATATATATAGATAGATAGATGAAATATTTTATTTGACCTTCAAAATTAAACGGTAGGTAAAGGTACATTATATTCCACAAATCTCTTAAGTTACATAAAGTAAGTACTAAGATCTTCCATCACTCAACCCCGAGAAAAGGGTCCGTCATTTTTTTACCAGCAACTTATCTCCGCCATAAACTCCTCTCAAAATAACCTTGGCGATACCAAAAACCTTAGTCTCTTTAAAATACAAAGAGAATTGAACTTTATACTGAACTAAATAAAGATGTTACACCAGTTTTTCGAATCACGGAGTTAACTTTGTAACAGTTTAATCCAAAATCGATCGGACACAGCGGCATTTTCGATATCTTAATAACTTTGTATTTTTTAAATCTTATTTTTTACGCGGGCTTTAGTCACGGCGATGAGATTTGGGCTTTGAAGTCGAAGTCATTTGTTAAACGAGAGTTCAACTAAACGACTGATTTTATAATGTTTTCAATCCACGTGTGCATCTGATTGGACCACCTTAATTTGACTTTGCATGATAGCGTCAATGTACTAAAAAACAAGTAGTTTAACAACACGTTTAGTTTAGTTGATTGATGACCCTATTTACTAACCTAGCGGCCCTGGGTTCGGTTTCCCGTAAGAGCAAGTATTTGTGTTGTGAGCGCGAGTATTGTTTGAGACTTTGATGTTTTTTATGTACAGTCGAGTTCATAAATATGTGTACACTTTAATACCTTGTCTATTTAATGTCATGTTTAAACTGCCATATATGAATTGTCACAGCTATTAAAGTGACAAGGTACTAAAGTGTACACATCTACATCCATATCATAACTTCCCTACAATATGTTCAGAAGCGATAAGCAAATCGCCTATATTAAGAAACCTGTATCTGTGGTTGCATCTTAATGTTTACATTAAAGTATAGTGCATCGTAATGTTTACATTAAAGTGTCGATACTTAAATATTAAAGTATCGGTAATAATGTACCACTAACTTGAAAATGCAAGCCATATCTGTACATTATAAATAAAGTTGGTCTTTTTTTTTAAGCTTTTGTACTACAAACAAGTTATCAGTAACACTAACTTAATAAAAATACAGGCCATATCTGAACATGATATAGAAAACTTATGATATGCATGTAGATAAAGTTATGTATGCGGCTATACATAATTAGGCATTAAAACAATCGTGTGATCTTATTATGCACCAGCCACATAAACTACTATTATAAGTATAAGAATGTTTATTGTTGGATTGTATCTATAGACCAAGTCTAGTGCTTAGTTTGGGACCAGACTGCCTAACGAATGTGATGGCGTAAGCGGTAATAGATTTTTTTCAAAAATCGACAAAATATTGATTGACGAAAGCTGATGACAGATTGCGTCAACCGCTATATCAGCTCCATACATTTCAAGCCGAAAGAAAACAGAAACGTTAGCAGCCTTCGCATATTGGCTAGGCCTACAGCGTAAAGCATCCATCACTCTTTCTCATATATATGTGTCAGAAAGTGACGGATGTTTTATTCACAGTTTTTCACGCGATAAACGCAGCCATATTAGGCCCCGAGGAAAAAACAAATGGAAGTTTTTATCCTGCAATTTTTTAAAGTTCTCGAGGTAAAAGCTAAATACGTTGAAGTTGCGGGCACCATACAGGCAAGTAAAATATATTGTTACGCCGATGGCATAAGGAGTCTCATTTTTTATCGTTAATTTTGGTGCTTTAGAAGCGTTTTCAGCAGGCTGAAATATCGTTTCAGTCCGTTTCAGAGGTAGCTCTATCACATACCAGATTATCAAAATTTCGACCAACTTGCCGTTGTTTTCAGGCGCCTGAAACATGTTTTCAGTCCGTTTCAGGCCACCCTCTATCAGATGACGCCATAACCTGAAAACCCATTTTCAGGCATTTTCGGGACCCCTTATATGTTCCTTTGAAGTACATTTCAGTACATGGCAAGTTTCCAATAAGAGTGAAAGAGATAGCATGATTAGAAAGAGACAGCTATGATACTGAGAACCTTCCAGAAGCATGTGAAAGAGATAACACGATTAGAAAGAGACAGCAACACGCGGAACATTCCAGACTCATCCAGACCCGTGAGTCAAGGTCATCGCGATCGTAAAAAGAACAAGGTAGCAAGGCGTAGAACATTCCAGCAACGAACAGTCTCGATCGACCTTGGCGGGTCTAAGTACATCGAAAATTCCGGAAAGGCATTCTGGAATGGTCGGACACGGGAGCTATAAAACGGCGGACACCGGTTGCGATGAGTCAGTCTTTAATTGGAAAGCGAACAGTGCGAATAAGAGCGACCCGAGCGATCATCTAAGTATTCGAAGTTTATTGTGCGATAATTGTTTTGTAACAGTTTAAGTGAGTGCGTTATTGTCTACTTTTGATTATCGGTGTATTAGTGCATTTCTATCAGTTACCTACCTCCACGTACGTAAAAATATTTTATAACTAGCTTCTGTCCGTGACTTCGTCCGCGTAGATTTCGATTATGATTATTCCCTCGATTTTTTTTTAATTTTCCGGGATGACAAGTAGCCTATGTGTTTATCCGGGGTAAAAGCTATCTCCATTTCAAAATTCATCCAAATCCGACCAGCCGTTGCAGCGTGAAGGAGTAACAAACTAACACACGCACAATCTTTCGCAATTATAATAATATTATTATTATATAAAAAAACTTTAACAATGACAAACCTGCATCATTTTAAAGCACTCTATAATTTCCCTAATAGTTTCAACCAATATTTAAACTGCTTTGTAAAATGACTAAGGCGAAATCGTGTGTATTTCTAACTACACTCATGGACATTACATTTCTGCGAACCCATTATAAGGCAACATGCCGTAGATATCGTGCCACTTCCCACGGTTCTACGCAATCGATGAGTTTCTTGAAAGTGGAAACATTATAATCAATATGTCGTTAGCAGGAGTAAGGCTAGTTTTATAAACAGGGGTAGAAAATACGAACGCCACATGGACGGCAACTACCTACATATTGGAAATATATAATTCTACGCCAAGGAGACTTACTTTAATTTTTGAAAAAAAAGGGTAACAAAAAAACGCCAGGTGGTAACAGGTGGAAATAATCCTTTGCAGTGGGCATAATAGGTCAACGCGATTCTTCATCAGCTTATGTCGATTCTATACATTTTGTAGATTTTTTTAAATAAATAAAGCGTTATGCATCTTGTTTATAAGGTTTTGCTGAAAAGTGTTACAATAAAAAAACAGAATTACAAACATATCCACATACATACATACATACAATCACGCGTCTTTCACCATAGGGGTAGGCAGAGAACACTTTCTTCCACTTGCTACGTTCCAAACCAACTTCGCTCGCTTCCTTCACACTCTTAATCCATCCATATACATTAGACATGTGAAATGTCTATGGATGGATTAACAAACACTGTGTGTGTGGACATTTTGTGTGAAGAGACTTACGAGTGTGAAGGAAGCGAGCCTTCACACTCGTAAGTCTCTTCACACAAAATGTCCACGATGAATGATGTGTGAAGGAAGCGAGCGAAGTTGGTTTGGAACGTAGCAAGGGGAAGAAAGTGTTACTGTATTCCAACCTGTACACATTGTGAATTGCAATGAAATTGAGTATTGAGGATTAAGTAAATACATAAAAAAACATCCAGTACTAAGAAACAAATACTAGCGCTCATCACACAAATATCTGTTATTAGGCAGGATCACTAATAACTAGGCTGTCGTATCGTGAGAATGGCAACCAAATCGATTCAGCCGCGGTTTTTGAATAATCAGCTAGGGTGACAGGACCAGTAATGGACAAGGCACCAATAATGGACACTTGATTCTTATTTTACAGAAGATAAGGGTTATTCATTTGTTTTACAACAATCTATTTAGGACCGTATGAAATTTGAATTAAGAAATAAGTGTCTTATACTGATGCCTGTCAGCTGAATTTGTCCAACACTGGTGCCATCATCCTAGTTATAGTACTTGAGTGGTCCTTAATAAAGGTTGATGAAAATATTTTATAGGAATCATCTATGAAAGTAGAGATCACATCGGGAGTTTTCATCTAAATATATATATAATAGTAATTATTCCAACACAGTAGGGTTCAAGCTATAATATATTGCATTTGAATTTCTGCGTTTTTGTACAATAAAGAGTTTACATACATACATATCTCTACTGATTTTTTGGATCTCCAGGACGCTCGAAATTAAACTTTATTGGCACGTGTCGTAACGTCTGATTCACTTTATCACCCAGTTGTCAGCAGAATGCGTGACCTGTCAGCGGGAGTAAGTAAGACGGTATTATGCTGCAAGTAACCAAGATAATATTTTTCACGCCACTGCTCGGAAATATGGCCAAAGAAGGATCGAAATCAGAATAGAAAGTTGCTCTTAGTAGTACAACACAAAAACAGTCCAACAATGTTGAGTTGCAAAGTAAAATGGAGTGTTTTTAGACCAGTTTACTTTCTACTCTGCTATTGGTCGGTTATTTATGACATTAGTAACTCGTTCGGAAATAAATAAAAAAATGTTTGACAAATATGACATTAGAACGTTTAATTAAAAAATTAAAACGTCAAATCCGCTCAGTGAAAGTGTATTTTTAACCGACTTCAAAACCGATTACTCCGTCAATTGTCGACCGATTTCAAAAAATTTTTTTTGGTTTGATAGAGTATACTTTCGAGGTGGTCCCATTGTCACCAAATCTGAATCTGATGAGAGGATCCGTGAGGAATTGAGGGAACTCCTCAAATATTGTAGGCAAACATATAGCGATTTTAGTATTTTTAGTAACAAATTCAGCATTTGCATTCAGAAAGTATCATTTGGTGAAGTGGAACTGATGATGAAGACCACAGATGGCCACCGGAACTCCTTAACGGTACCGATTTCAAGGGTGGCGATAAGATATCTCGATTAAGATAGTTGAGCGACTACAACGAAGAATATTTACTTGTTAACCGACTTGAAAAAAGGAGGTTATTGAAATATGACTATGACTTTCCCGCGGCGTTGCTTGCGGCGCGCTTGAAATAACTTAAAGTTTCATTTCAACTAAGAAGTGGGACTACGTAACAGCGTATTATGATCACTAAAAAGTATAAAATAAAATAAATGTTTTAAAAAACAAAAAACCGCCTTCAAAAACGCAAAAAATAACTTCTTTAAAATTGTAGGCACCTAATAGGTTAGTCCAACTGAAGTCGGCGACCACAACATTTATAACAAAAAGCCGACATCAGTTGGACTAACCTATTAGGTGCCTACAATTTTAAAGAAGTTATTTTTTGCGTTTTTGAAGGCGGTTTTTTGTTTTTTTTGCGATTGTAAACGTGTTTTTATGTAAGTTTTTAAGGCGTACGTGAAAAACGCCTTTGCATCTTTAAATAAGGTAAAAATTAAAAAAGTTAAAAAGGCGGGAATGAAAATTACTTCTGTTCTTTTAATAGGAAACAAACGCTAAACTTTTGAACTTTTGATTGGAAATTTGTACGATATTCAACAAAAATGAGTGATACAAGTACAGATATGGATCTTACACCGCCTGAAATTCAGGATACGGCAAAGTCGGTAATTCGGAATTTTACTTTTAATTAAACTGTGTATTATGTCCTAACCTGTTTTATTTCCTTACATTAGGCGTGAAAAGCACATAGTATTGCCTCGGTAGAAAGTGCAATAGATGGACTCGTATCTTCGCGGTCCTCACCTGCGGCTCGGCCCGCGAACTAACTCGTCCATCTATTGCTTACTTTCTGTACCTGGGCTACAATGTACTATTGTTTATTTATTATTTCAACACCTACATTATTTATGCAATATAACGCGTAAGAAGAAAAAATGCCCTTGGTAAGCTGGAATAGATCTCTTCGCCTCTGTATGATGCATTTAGTGTTTCCGTCTATTTTGTTGTTTGTTATTTTCCCGCGTATACAATAATAGTATTTTAGATAGGTACTGCATACATAGGTTTAGTCAAAGACTTAAATTTGTGCCCCATCTTAGGTTTAATTCAAAGTCAATCAGACATTCTACAGCAGTAAGGTTGAGTTTCCTGTAAGTTACAAATGACTTGGCATCTCTAAATGACATTGACGACTTCAAGCATTTTTTTTAATGAGTCCTAAATTTACGTTCGTGACCGTACATGCTAAAATTAAAACAAAAACATACATTACGATACGAGACAACTGCATAAAGATAAAAAACCAGGCGTCATGTTTTTGAATCGCCCTAATTATTTGAAAACAGAAACAGAATCAGAACGGAATCATTCATTTACAGAATTTTTCCACAGCACAAACCCCTAATACAGACTCATGTTTGCATATACTTTACGTACACTTTAGTCGATGACGATACAAAATGTTAACTTTAACGTGCTAGAAAGTTTTGAACCTAAACACACTGACAAAAACAAATAAAAGTACGGGTCTATATTGGAATCCCTAATCGTCACTAAGACTTGTCCTAATGCATCGTTTCATCGAATTTTCTTTTATCCTAATACCCTTTCCGCCTAAATTAAGTTTTTTAGTGTTGTTATAATACAAACCTAACTTAACCTAACCGCAGGTATTTTTGATAAATTAAAAAGTTATCTGACGCAGCTGAAAACCAGTTTATGATAAACAATAATTCGGACAAACGATGCGTTAGGACAAAATTAAATGTCATGTATGTAAGTAAACTCTTATTTGCATATAAACAATTACAATACAAGACATGTTTTCATCAATATAGATAATGTACATAGGCAAACTTATCCTCATTGGGATCTCTTCCAGGAAACATTGGAGTAGAATAAGCAAGGAGAAAGCAGAAGGATAGACATCAGAGAAACAGAAGAAAAGCTGCTTTAATAAAATACATACATAAATTATACTAATAATATACTAGCACAAACGTAAACAGCAGTTATAACCATTCACGTGCTTGGTGTTACCAGAGTTATTTGCTTATTAATAAGGTCGATCAAATATTATTAATTACCCGAGCAATCAAGTGGATAACAGAGCTAAGGATCATCATTCATACTCATCTTGTTGATTTAGCGCAAAACTTAATGTTATTAGGGATTTCGAGAGACACCCTGACACCCGTATTTATAGTCAAGAAAACTAAATACTGGAGTATTAATATTAGTAATTTCAAAAGTCATATAAAAATCATTACTATAGTCATTACTTCTACTAAAGTAATTACTTTCCTGACTTTAAACACGGGTGTGAGTATACACGTGTCATTAGTCAAAAAATCACGTAAAATTTCCTCATCCTTTTTGGCGCATATAGCATGATATCATCCATCTCGCCTAGACCCCAAAATACGAGCTCGGAATTATGAGGTTTCTCGTGAACGGAATTAGTCCCGTATAACGCAACGTCTAAGGACGGACGGACCCTCTTAATATAAGACCTTCTATTAATTAATTATGAAAAGAAGTCTTTGTTTATGAAGCATTTTATTTCTACTAACAGGCCAGAGGCCCTATACTCCGTTTGTTTAGGTACCGAAAAAAATGCAAACAAAACAACCACGTGATATAGTTCGTCAGCCAATAGAAGCAGAACACTGATTCGTCAAAGTGCGATAAAACAGTTTTGACTGTGTTTGGCTGTTTAATAATGCCACGTGGTTTGGATTGTTAACATTTTTCCAAGTACCTAAACAAACAGAGTATAGACAAGATGCATTTGGCGTTCGTTATCGTTATCCAAAATGTATAGCATTGACGTAAGCTGTCAGACGGTCGCGTCGAGCGGCTACGTCGCTAGAGAATATTCATGACATTTTCACAGCTTCAATAAAAGATGATTCATGTAGCAAACAGTTGAGAAAAGTCCTTTTTTAAATGGCTATAAAAATAACCAAGATATCTATCTCTTTCTAGCAAAACAGAATTTAATACGGAGTTTATAATGGCCCACCTGTTACATGACGTCACTGCCCTGTCCCTGCATATCGGATCTCTAGTACCAATCGGATCGGTGGCTTATTCAGGTACCTATTGAAATTTTAACCTTATTAATGCTACCTCAATAAACTATGCTACGCTAGATTTAACGATATACAAGCAATATGGCCTGAAACAAATTAGAACAAAGCACATGTCAAGTTATATCTGAGACAATTATGGGTTTGCCCTAATAGGCTCTTTTTTGCAGTGCCATTTTCACCCATTCCAGATTTCCAACTTATTCTGTAACTTATCACCAAGCGTCTTCCATAATTTCATAATTGCATAATGTCCAGTGTGAGGATAATACAATCATTTAAATGATTAGCATTGAGGCATTCTCCCTTAGTCTTCAAGGTTTTAGATTTGCAATCTTTGCAACAGACTATGGCTCTTATTATCAAGTAGCCTAAGTGCTCGTTTACCTGCTCCCCGCCAATAAAAACTGTAAATTATAAACTTTTTAACTCTTCAACCACGATACGTGCCACAAGTTGTTCAGTGTCCATTGAAAACATAATAAACTCGTCAGATACTAAAGCAAACTATTTTAACTGCCCGTTATTGCAGACACAAAAGCCGTTTTAATGTTTTACGGTAAATAACACGGCAGAGTTCGGACGAAGCGCGTTTTCATGGAAATGTAAATTTATCCGTTACGGCTGAGTAGATTTGAATTGCAAGCCACCATTTTGGTTTTGGCGGTGTAATAATACGCTTTTAGGCTTTGTCTTGATCCAGAATAATCTCTTTTTAGACTGGTGTAGACCTGTCATAGATCATATTTATAGTTGAAATAGGAGCTCTCAAAATGGGCTATTAATATAGAAGGGCCTGAATTCCGAGTAATCTCGTGTCAGAGAGTATTTGCGTCACCGGAGTAAGCTCGTTTCTTTGATGAAGTGAACTCTAAATACACGTAAGCGGCTTTACTACTAGCTTCTGATTTTAGAAGAAAGGAGACTTTAATCAAAATAACAGTTATCAACAATAAAGAACAGAAATTAAGAACAAAAGGAAGCCGCTCGCGAGACAAGACTGCTGTCCAAATCGACAGCTGTCTATCATCGCCCCCCTGATTAAGGCGGCACCATTTGCGCGTGACTGTCCGCGTAGAATTCGTTTATCGCTATTCCCTCGGGAACTTGCCTATCATATAAGCTATTCCAGACTATAATCTACCTTTGTGCAAAATTTCATGTAGATCCTTTCAGCCGTTATTGAGTAACATACATCCTTACTTGCATTTATTCAATTTTCTTGGATAAAACATAACACAGACATCAACCGGACTACGCAATCACTTGGCAGTTTCATAGTTACAGACATGCTGACAGCAGAAAAACTGCATTCAAACTGCAATTTTGCAACAGGGTTGCAGTTGGAATGTAGATCGTCTCTGAGTACCCTAATCCTTTAACCTTCCGCCTCTCGTTGTGGTTCAGTGTAAGCAACCAGTAAAATTAAGTTACTAGTATTCAAGTAGATGCATTGATTTCATCTCCGACCACAAATTACTTGATGCTGCTTGAAACGGCAGTAGTTTATCTATTACTAGAGAACGCCCGCGACTTTGTACTTACGCGTGGAATTGGTTTCCCGGCACTCCCCCTATTTTTTCCCTTTCGGGGTCGATTTTCGGAAAATCCTTTGTTAGTGCACCCCTAGACCTCATAAGGGACCTACGTGCCAAATCTCTAGATCCAGCGGCTTAGGCTGGATCTAGAGATTCAGTTTCTTCTTTTATTCATTTAGATGAGTCTAACACCCGTATTCACAAACAATACTTAAAGGATCCTTCACTTAGTAAACAATACAGCTCAACAGCTTTGTGATTGGTCCTTTTTGACCGACGTTTTGTTTATGAGACGATTTGAAGCACCCTGTGCGTTCGTGAACATTGTGAGACCTCATTGTGACGTTTGTGAATACGGGTGTTAGAGCGGTTACGTAACACAAGGTCGAATTTCAGTTCAACTATTTCGTTTCTGCGTTTTTTTTTACGTTCGATTTTTTTTCTAAAACTGTTTTACTTTTATAGATTGTTATAAAAAAAACCTAACCTGACCAGGTTCCGTAGGTATTTCTTTAAAAAAATTGAAAAGTTAATGGATTCAGAAAAAAATATATTTCCTAATAGACAAATGATGAAATGACTTTTGATTTGGGAAATGATACGAGTATATAGACCCACAAAAAAAATGTACTATAACGTTATTGGAATAATTCAATGATACCTAAACTTAAAGTTTCAAAAAATAATAAAATAATTAACTAGAAACGAAGGAAATGTTCAGAGAACTGGGTTAACTGACAACAAAATGAGCTTTAATGTACTATAAAGAGGTTAACTACACTTTTAAGCTTTAAGTGCAGCAAAAGTTCAGCTATAATGTTTCGTCTGAAATAATTTCCTTTTCTATCTTGGCATTTGATATCATCCTGCAATTGGAAATTATTAAATGCATGGAATTTCGTTATATTCTTGCTAAGAACAGACTTTAGTTTAAATTTTCTAGAAATTCAGAAGAATGAACGAAATTTCACAGCAAAGCAGTTTGCATTAATAAGGAATATTAGTTGCAGAACAAAAGGGATAAGCTGGCATTTTCAGAAGAGAATAGAATATAGGAAACATTTATTTCGCTTAATTTTGACATATTTTTACATTGTGTTTTTACTTGTACAGTTGAAGAAATCCCCGTACCACCGCAGAACCCTGTCACAACGACGTGACGTAAACGTCACATGGCTGAAGTTTGAGTGCCGTGCGTGACCTAACGTTGCGACAGAGTTCTATGATGGTACGGGGATATACATATTTCCTCGACTCTACATACATGTTTCGTGTGGATTGTTTTTTTTAATAGCTGTGATAGCGTCCTGGGTAAGGGCGTCTCCCTCGGATACACAACTCTGTCTGTACTCAGCAATCAAGGCAGAGATGGGTATCGGAATAGATGGCTTTCAAAACTACTGGTTAGACTCTAAGCAGTGGGGCTAGACAAGTTGCCATCGAATACAAACGCTAGCGTTAGGTGATCACCTCTCGCTTTGAAAAAATTGTGGAATTGGCGTAAGATAGTCACGTGATATATCACTCGTTACAACAGACACGCTGTAAAATGATCACTATCAGTCGCGATAGTCAAATAGTGATCATTTTGACAACTACGGTCGTTATGCGATACTATCTTGACAGGTCGAATTCAACACGAGCACTATCACAATATAAACGTCGGTATCCAAGGGTGGTAACTATGCGAAGAAACTGTCAACTGAGGCAGTGTCATCACAGGTGATCTGATCACCTAACGCTAGCGTTCGTATCGCAACTTGTCTAGCCCCCAGTATAGTTTCGAAATGCATCTATTTAAGTCGTCCCGCCACTTTCGCCTTGTTACAATGCGACGACGCCGGCAACTAACCTGAGTTAAGGGGCTTCTAAACGGGCCATATTTTCACTGCAATATGTGGGCGGCAACTATTGGTGTCTTTCTCTAATATACGAGTAAGAGAGGGACACCAATAGTTGCCGGCCACATATTGCAGTGAAAATATGGCCCGTTTAGAAGCCCCTTTAAGTTAGGGTGACGGAACCAGTAATGGGCAAGAACCAATGATGGACACTTGATTCTTATTTTACAGAAGATAAGGGTTATTCATTTGTTTTGCAACAATCAATTTAGGACCGTATGATATTTGAATTAAGAGTGAAGTGTCCATTACTGGTGCCAGTCAGCTAAAAGTGTCCATCATTGGTGCCGTCACACTAGGGCTATCAGTAAATTACAAAAATGGAGAAAGCAAATATACACACAGACCACCTGATGGTGAGTGGGAGCTGTGACGCAAGAACGTTTTCATTTTTAAGACTACAATCTTAAGGGCCGTATTAATAAACTAATCTCAACTCTAATGCTCGTCTCGAGATGCGTCAAAAATGACAGGGTACTCAATGATATTTTATATTTAGATACGTTATGCTCATACTAAACGCACATAAAATCCGTCGCCGATTACTGACAGTGGCTACGTTGCCAGATTTCTACAGACAAAGTCGGCAATCCGTAGCGAACGCTATTGTTAGAAAGAGATAAATAGTTGTTTCAAATTGCGTACCTGAATGACGTGGCGTGCCCGCTGATGGCCGCGTGATGGCCGCCACAAAATATGGCGATGTAAACAAAAAATGTAAAAAATATTTACGGAATGAAATGAGACATCCTTTCTTCCTTTTATAGTTACAGTATAATTTCGGCAGCCTCTAAAAACACAAGACGGCATTTTTTATGACTTATATTTGTTGCATTTCCGTAATAAAACTTTACTGTTTTTGACGCGTGCGTGTCAGCGGCCACGGCGCGACTGAACGATAGTAAGGCAATTACCTTCCTTTTCGAGGAACGGTTTTGCGCGCAGATGACGTATCTTAATCTAAAATATCATTGAGTGTTCTATGGTTTGACGTTTACTTTGACGTATCTTGTGAACGGCATCTCGGCCAAGATGAGTTTATTAATACGGGCCTCAAACCGCAAATGCGTTGCCTACCCTGAGGTCTAAGACGGAATGCCTGTGTGCTAGTCATATCAACGGTTGTCTTATTATACACCGAAACACAACATTACGAGCACTGCTGCTTAAGTTTAATGGATAAGATGGTGGTAGCGATCCGGACGCAGTCTACAGAAGGTCCTACAATCACTAAATTTTTATAAAATTTTGCATAATTACTAACAAACATCTAACAAACATTAAAACAGCTTCAATAACTTTTACATTTACGGCATTCGCTTTTTGATACCAATATTAATTTAACTTCGAAAAGTCAACAAACTTGAAACGCTGTCCTAGAAACCAGAAAATGCAGACTACAATTCTAAGAACTTCGGCGATTTTCCTTATCGATTCCCGATCAGGGGTTGAGAACTCGGAGTTCGCTAAGTGCCGAATAGTTGACGACCCCTGGAACGGAACGTGTGGTTACCGATATATGTAGATGCTTTGTTGGCTAAGTTGGGGTTGAAGCGTGAAATTCCCAATTTTGGCTATGCGGCTTAAGTCGTGGCTATTCGTGTTTGGTAAGTTAACTTTTTTTCAGGATTATGGTTAGTAGTTACGTTAAAGTGCACAAAAGAACTTTCTTTGAAGGCTTTGTCGTCCTAAAGTAATGTTATTGCTTTATATTCCTTTTTTTTGTGGTAATTACTGGACTTATGAGTATGGAGGAAGCGAGGGAAGTTTGACAGGATCGTAGCAAGTGGAAGGAAATGTTTTCTGCCTATCCCCACGGGAAAGAGGCGCGATTGTATGTATGTATGTGGTAATTATGGTAATAAATAATGTTTCTTCCCTTCTTTCCCCCTTCTAAACTAATCGTCTGAAACGTTTTTTATTGTAAATGTTTTTGGCAGAAACATCACTCATTTTTCTGGTTAAAAAACACTTGAAAAATTTGAAACAATATTAGCACGCGATATCAGCCCAAAACAATGAAGGCTTGTAATAAATCGCACAAAATTCCACGCTTGTATTTTTACCATTTATGCCCCCCCCCCTTAATTTTATAAGACGACTATCGCCTCGCTAAAGCGCGGGCGCCAAACACGAAGAATTTCATACATTGACTAACCATTACTTGTTTCTGTCTTTCGAGCACAATTATTTTGCCGTCGCGCTCGCACGGTGCATTGACGCCGGCATCATGGATTGTAAACCTTTTCCCTGCATAAAAGGTCATTGTACGAAATTCTTCGTCTAGCGTCAACATAAAGGGTTTATGTTGGACTATTCTAATAATTGTAAAACATAAATGCAATTAATAATATGACTATGACTAAACCCCGTAGGGGCACAGCAATGGTAGTAGAACATGCGCAATTTTATTATTTAGGTAGGTAGAGTCGTAACTATTAAACTATGTAACGTCAATGTAGAAATAACCTTTCGTCATCGTTATCCGTCCTTTAAATATCTACCAACTGCCGTTTTGGTACCTGTTGCCGTTTTGGTCAGTATCTTTTGTTTCTTTCAGTATAATGTTATGAATGAATGCTTTCTTTCTTTCTTTCAAAAAGAATTCTAGTTTGAGACTAAATGTATTATTAAATGTCCTAGATTGTATTTAGCCACATGTCCTGGTTTTACCTAATACTCAGTGTTGGGTATCGGAATAAAATATACGAAAGCAAACATGTGTTTTATGTACACAAAAATGGCGTGAAAAAAGTGACGTGTAATAAAAAAAACATCTTGCGTTTGCACAGTTAAAACAAATAGTGAATAAATAACATCCAAGCGTGAACAGGGGTTTTATTACAGGTTCCCAAATCTAGTCTGATTTTTAAAGAGTGGTTTGACTTACCAAAAGTAATTTATTTAGCTCAGTTGGAGGCAAACAAGAAAATGAAATCTGAATTTTTAAAAGGATCTTAATCAATAATTAAATACCTATCAGAGCAATCGGTTAAGAGGAGATAATAATGACCTTTTCTCCACGGAAACCCTCTCGCTCGTTCACTCTTCCTAGAACAAAAATAATTGTTGACATTAAAAGTAAAAATCAATTACTTGCGTGAATTTTTTCATTACATAATATTTCTATAAACGCCGGATATTTCTCAATTTTGGCTGACCATATTTTTTATTGTTCTGGTTTTAGAATAAACAGGATTTTTAAATACCGAGCTTACGCCATTGTAGTCGAGACGCACTCGAAGTATATCCATCTCACGTTCTTCGCTAGACTTTACATAACCCATTCTTTTTTTGATATTATGTTCCAGGTGTGTGGACATGGTTTTATATCGTGATCTCCTAAAACATTTGTCAAAAATATAGTTACTATAGTAAACCCTCTCGCGGGAACGCGGTGGATGCGAAAAGCACA
Organism: Acleris literana; assembly: GCA_946894065.1. Lineage (NCBI taxonomy): Eukaryota > Metazoa > Arthropoda > Insecta > Lepidoptera > Tortricidae > Acleris > Acleris literana. Next base: position 9,523,623 of record OX335692.1, read on the forward strand.
AGATCAGTCTGAGTGGAGAGCCTTGGGGGAGGCCTATGTCCAGCAGTGGACGTCTTTCGGCTGACATGATGATGATGATGATGAGTAAACCCTCTTGCAGAGAAAACAAGCAGTTTCGATTTTTTCAAGTAACCAAAATAATGTCTGTAGGGGACGCTCTAGACGCACATACAGTGTTCAGATTCGCGTTGTACTGATTAAGGGCCAAATCAAAAGGACCTGAAACTGACGTACGTGCATGAAGAGGGTGATGAATGTAGAGGAAGCGAAAGTTGTATGTTTAGACCGGGCACCTGGCGTTCCATAGTCCCAGCCTACCATATTGGGAGAAAGACGTGAAGGTAATTAAGGTAATAAAGAATAATTTAATGATAATATTATAAATATTTATTGTCCAAATTACATAGCTCAGATACAGTTGAAGCCCTGGAGACTGTGTTAGTTCTCACTGTGTTACAGACTCCAGTGTCTTCCCCAATAGTAGGTGGGTAGTTCCACTAGCGTTTCAACCGCTATCACTTTCCTGGTCGCATTATTCACCATTTCCCTGTAGGTTCGGATTACCATTTTCGGTTATTTTCTAGGAATCCACGCATTCTTCAAAACAACTCAAAACAAAAATATAGGAGATTCAGAGTTATAGCTAAGAATTACACTTTAAAATCTTATGCAATAAAAAAATATTTAAAAAGTAAGAAAAAGTGTCTGTTTGTGTGTATGTGTGTGTTCGTGTGTGTGCGTGTGCGTGTGCGTGTGTGTGTGTGTGTGTGTGTGTGTGTGTGTGTGTGTGTGTGTGTGTGTGTGTGTGTGTTTGTGTGTGTGTGTGTGTGTGTGTGTGTTCGTGTGTGTGTGTGTTTGTGTGTGTGTGTGCTTGCGTGTGATTGTGTGTGTGAGTGTGTGTTGTGTATCTAGCCCTACGATTTGAATCTTGGGATCAGCACTCGGCTACTAGACACAGGCTACAATTTGCAGACATAATTTGAATGTCGTTTTGTTACATACAATCTTATTCAGTTTTAACAACTTGAAGAAATTGCCTGTCTTCTTGGTACTTTATTAGAGTCTCACCAAACATTCAAACAAAAGGACATCGAACTGATTTCCCAAGGAACCCTATGCTCCGTAAAACCCACAGTTTTATCACCGCGGCGCGGACTCGTCAAATAATGTAAATAACTACCGTGCGGGTAAATACAACGCGAATTGACGATGTGAAACAGCTATAAATCAAATGGAGCAGTGTGGCTTGCGGTTTCAAACCGACTTTAAAAATGGACGAGGTTCTCAATTCGTCGGTTTTTTTTATCCACTTGATTGCTCGTGCAAATTTGATCGACCTTATTTATAAGCAAATAAGGGCTATCACTGGCAACTCTGGATACACAAAGCACGTGAGTGGCTACGTATGTTCCCCGATTACTCAATCGCTGGACCGATTTGAAAAAATAGTTTTTTGTTTGAAAGGGTATATTAAACTTTTTAGTTGGTCCCCGTGTCAACACGTCAGGATCTGGTGATGGGATCTTGGAGAAATCGAGAGAACTCCTCAAATATTTTAGGCATAGCGATTTGGGTATTTTTAACAGTAACTCGTTCATTTGCTCTTGGAGAGCACTATTTGGTGAAGTGGAACTGATGATGAAGACCACAGACGGCCACCGGAACTCCTTAACGGCACCTATTTCAAGGGTGGCCATAAGATCTCGATTAAGGTAGTTGAGGGACTATGACGAAGCACATTTAGGTTTTCATATAATACCTTTCCGCGGCGTTGGTTGCGGTGAGATTGAAATGTTCATAGTGCTAGCGGTACGCCAAAAAAGGCTGCAAATGGTGTCAAAAGCATGAAAATCGGAACGATTGATCTTTAGGCCATACGAATCAATTTGACCCGTAGCACGAAAAAAAAACCGAAAAGGAGAGTTATGACGTCATATTTTTTTTATAAGGGAAAAAAAATTTGTTCTGAAACCTATCGTGTGTAGTATTTAATGAAAGCCGATTCTAAAAATATATCACATCATTATATATCATCACTTGTTTTAAATTAAAATAAAAATCATTTTCAAAACATACCAAGTTTGGGTATGTAATAGCCTCATATCCAACCCCAAGAAAGCTGGCGCGGCGCGCGGCGCGTGCGTTACTGAGTGCGCCGGCGGCCGCCGAGCGAGGAAGAAAAGGAAGCAGGCAGGGAGCGGCAGCGAGGTATATGCTCACGACAATCATTTGAATCAAAAGCAAACCGATACAAATAATTCCTAATAATGAGCAAAATAAAAATATATTTTTAGAATCGGCTTACTAAGCCCTTTCATTAGATACCACACACGATAGGTTTCAGAACAATTTTTTTTCCATAAAAAAAAAATATGACGTCATAACTCCTCTCCTTTTTTTCGTGCTACGGGTCAGATTGATTCGTATGGCCTAAAGATCAATCGTTCCGATTTTCATGCTTTTAACACCATTTGCAGCTTTTTACTGAATTTCGGGGTGTACCTAGCACTATCAATAGTTTCTCATTAATTGAGAAGTGGGACTACGTAACAGCATAATGTAAATAACCTACCATGTGGGTAAATACAACGCAAATTGACAATGAGGGACAACTGTAAATCAAGTGGATCAGTGTGGCTTGCGGTTTCGTCATTAAAATTACGATGATTCACTATTATTTGAGTGTGGTAACACTGGTACCCTTATTTTGTTGTTTTAAGCGCTTTGTGATGGTTTCGAATTGGTGGATTTTCAGAGTGAAATACGATTTCGAATTACCACCATATAACCTGAAATAATTAAACTAACAATGTATAGGAGGGTGGCAATAATCAATGAGCGATGAAGTGGAAAGGAACACTCTATTTTTAAAATGTATGACTGCATTCACGTGTTTTTTGAAAAGCTTACCTCAGCCGGGAATCACTCACTATTTTAAAATGCTAATCTATAGTAATGTTAGATTTAATGAACGTTTTTACTTCTATGACCTAAAATTTCTTGAAGCGCGCAAAACAATTGCATCATTTTGCATTTAATGTCCACCTATTATCTTTATAAGCTGGCTTTTCTTTCTGAAATATTAAAATGAAATAATGTTTCTTGTAATCTAAGCTTTAAAAAAAAACACACACTTAGATAAGCTTTAAACAAACTGTGAATAAAGTTATTCATATGTAAACTAATTAAAGAACGTTCTTGAGCTTCGCTTTCACTGCCCATTGATTGTCTCCACCTTGTGTATTTATCGTCATAACTGGTCAACGCGGAGTGTGTAACGAACAAAATGAAACAATTAAATACTTAACCTCTGTATAATACTTCCAGAACCGATAGCCCTGCAACGGCTCAACAAATAAAAATAAATAAAATAAAAATCTCGTAGGCTTGTACCCATAGTACATAAACTTACTTATGTAGAAAATACATAGAACACCTCCAAGAGTCCAGGTGGGATGACGAACTGCGAAAGACTGCAGGCAGAGTGCTGGATGCGGCAAGCTGAAGACAGGGCGCTATGGCGCTCATTAGGGGAGGCCTATGTCCAGCAGTGGACTAATATAGGCTGATGATGATGATGATGATGATGATGATGATGATCCAAGAGTCAGGAACAAATACTCGCGCTCCTCACACAAATATCTGCCATTACCGGGATTTGAATCCTAGACCACTAGCATCGAAGGCAGGCTAACTTCTAAGGCCGAGGAACTAGACTAACGTCTCGTAAAAATAACGTCACATTATTATTTATTTGATTAGGCGAATCCAGCAAGATGGGGTGATGATTTGCGGAACGCTGCTAGCAGATGTTGGATGCGACAGGCCAAGGACAGGGTGAAATGGCGCACTTTAGGGGAGGCCTACGTCCAGCAGTGGATATAGGGCGATGATGATGATGATGATGAAGCGAATAAATAAAAAATGCCGCTATGTAGTTCTGAACTTTTTACTTCTTCTTTTGCCTAACGCACTCGCAATCGCAATCGGTTTCAAAGCGGAACAATTGTTTTCATTTTGTATGCAGACAAGCCTTCGATTTTCAAAATGAAAACGATTACAATTGCGAGTACGTTAGGCAATACAATAGGCAAAATCTGTTCCGATAAATACCGATAAATTAATATCGAAGTACAAACTTGACATAATCGAACGAAGATACAATCTTTGTAGCTGGACATCATTCTGATACAATGATATACTAGATATACAAGTGGCTAATTGATGCTAAAACTCAATAACAAAAATAGGGGTTCTGAAGTACGGTTTTGGACTTAAATTAATAAACCACTGTAGAACGTTGTCGCATAAAATCAACGATTATTTTCTATGTATGTAATTTCTATCTCGTCACTTAACGCTGTCGAACAAGGTCCTATGGTGACTCAACATTTAAATCCTTAGACGTAACGCTGAAATTTACACAAACCGCATCCTGCTTGTAATGTGTCAGAAATTTATCCCACACGAATTGCGTATAAAAAAAGGCTAAAAGTAAACACCCGGAGCTTATTTAAAAAATAGCTGTATCAAAACAAAACAGACGCTGTGCCAAATGGGACCATATTTCAGGCATTGTTATGAATTGCTTTATTCGGAGTTTTATACGAGTATTGGTACTGATTTCCGGAGTTATTTAGGGAAGTGCTTGGAAGTTTAGTCTGTTGTTACTGTTATTTACTTGTCTGTTTTGTCGGCTTTGTTTTAATTCTAGAAAGAGCGAAAAAAGTAAAGACATTTCAATAAGATGACAACTTTTTCTTATGGCATTCAGAAGGCCAATGAACACACATGCGACCTGATGGTATGTGTGATATTTGACCCTTAAACATGCATTGTCAAGACTAAGATCTTAAGACTCCAATCCTAAGACCACAAAAGCGTTGCCAAACCTGACAACTAAGACGGAATTTCTTTATGATAGTAATTTGGTTGTGTTTAGCATCACGATACGGGAAAAACAACAATGCGAGCACTATTGCTTGGCGGTAGGTTCAAGGATAAGATTTTGGCAGCAGTACGAACGGACCTTGGACAACCACCACTAAACCACCACCACAACACCACCACCACCTCTTAAAGGTAATATTATTAATGTTGAAAATTAAACGGGGTACTATTACAAGATATCGGTGTTAAAATGTGTAAAGAAAATTATCTCTTTCAATAAAAATGCTAAATAATGAAGTAATTTAAAACTAGCTCGTTTGCATTTTCTAGACTTAAAAATAACTTTTTCATCTTTTCACTGCAAGTTCATTTTGCATACTAATGTTTATTTTTAACTGACCGATAAATACCACAGAATAAAACTTCGTGAGTTGTAAAAAAAAAAACTCGGATTTTAATAATGGATATCAGATTTCGTAGCCCGCAAGCAGAGCGCATCGCAAACGGCAGACAGGAGACAGACGAACCTCGTGATTTAATCTCTTCTAGCTCAGAGCTTCCGCCTCAAAGCCGAAGTTTATCAAATTTGATCCCGTCTAAAAGCAATTCTAGAAGAGTGACGCTGCTCTTATTCCTTTAGTTAGATCATATTTCTTTCCAGACAGGAATATACCCGCGACTTTTTCTTGTTTTCGATTTGTTTATTATTATTCAAAAGCTATACAATAGGCTAGTGTCCTAAAAAAATCTAATTAGTCCGTCTTTTACATTATCAAAAAATATTGAACACGTATTTTTCCTTTTGTCAATTAAACAAAAAATGACGAAGATAAAGTGCGTTGAAGTTTCGCGTGACGTCACGCCGTGGCACACTTTATACCACGTTGTGACGTCACGAGCCCCCACTCCCGAACTTTGATTCGCGTTATATTCGTCAATTTTGTTTGATTTGAAAAAGCAAAAAATACGTGTTCAATATTTTTTGATAAACTTACTAAGGACTAATTAGAATTATTACTTTTTTACCCAGGACACACCCCTATTGTCCTAAAGAAAGACTTCCCTGAGGCTCAATTTTCACAAGTTTCAATATAATTAGTTTTATGTTAAAGATAGCAAACAGAGAATCATTTTTTAATTCCATGAAGAAGGCAAACGAGCGCACAGGCTACCTAATGTCAAGCGGGATCACTCTTAAGACGGTAATTCTAAGACAGCAAAAGCATTTATATCTATAATTGTCAGTTATTTTAATAAGTTACTCGTTTACTCGAATACATGAAGCCATAAAAAGGGTCATGAGTGTAAGAGTCTTTATGTCTAAAGGCCGTATTATGACTTATCAAGACAAGCTGCCAAGTTCCAGACAGTGAAAAGGACAGAGTTATTAGCAGTCATCTATCTATTCTCTGACTGGGTTTTGGAAAAAATGTACAGCAAATTTTTCTTCAGTACTCCAAAGAAAATTGAGCGCTGTAGTAGTTTGTCATAATGAATTTCTAACTAAACTGGAAAAGGGCCTAATCTTAAGTACCCGAAACCGACGTGCATGCATGACTCGATGTATGAATGTGGAAGAAGCGAAAGAGATTTGTCAGGATCGTAGCAGGTGGAAAAAAGTGGTATCTACCTACCCCTCTGGGAAACAGTCGTGAATTAATGTATGTATGTATGAAACTAAACATAGAATTACAAGTAACTATGATTTATTCAATGACCTTTCATAATGACATAATTCAAATAACATTTTTATTGCATAACTGTGGCTGTATTCTACCCGATAAAACCATATCGCTTGTGATAGAATTTTACTATCGTATTGTTAACGTTATTATCTTATTTACTAGTCAGTAATGGCGGCTCAGTTAAATATAACATACAACACAGAACATACAGAACAGAGCCTCAGTGTGTGGGTCGACACTAAAAATCAAATGTTTCTGAAACTATTGAAACGATTTTAAGAAATAAGATGTCACACGAAAAAAATGTGTGATACTAATCTCAAGGCGATTCTTTTGCTTGAATCATTTGTAAAAGAAACGACTTATAAAGTACCGGATGAGTCCTATTAAGAATTCAAAAGGCTGGCGAGGAATAAAGAAAAGTAGCAATTAGGAACTCTACCGACAAGAGCGTAGCTGTTAAATAATGTTTACATAAACCCTCTTATTCATAAACGCGCAATAACTAAAGTATGCTCGAAATACGCTCTTTCCTCTGTAATTATGAAATTTAAGTTTAATGGGTTTTAAGTGAGTTTATGAATAAGGGGGAAATAATTTAAAAAGGCAAATGGTTGCTAGGCAACGAACATAATTACGTTTACACTCGTACTGCGAATCTATTCAAGACAGTAAAAACAATATCATATTTTATCTGTTATCGAATTGTCAAAGTTTTGATAGCTCTTAATTTCTTGACAGTAATGGCGGCTGATGTCATAACAATACCATAACAGGAAAACTACGATATCGTTTATACTGCCTAGAATAGAGGCGCTAATAGTTATAATTAGGTAAAACTGGTACTTATCTTATCTTATCTCACTAATAGTACTTACTAAATATAAATGCGAAAGTTGGGATGTTCGTTACTAAATCACACCAGAATTGCTGAATGGATCTGGATGAAAGGCACAGGTAGCCCTGCCAAGATGCACTACGCTAACTAGCATTTCTATTCGTTTCATTTTTAAACCAATCGCGTTAATGGTAGATAAACGACACGAAAAGTCACGTGATATACCAGTGACGCGATTGGTTTAAAAACGTAACGAATAGTAACGATAGTTAGCGGAATGCATCTTGGCAGGGCCTCCTGAAATATATTATAGACTTGAATAGCGCATAAGCTATCACTTAAAATTAGGATTTTCCCGAGGCAATGATAAACGATTTCTACGCGGAAGGACTTGCGTTACGTCTAACTGGGTAGGTACACCTAAAAAAAAACAGCGCCATGGTAGTTTTCGTTGCAGTAATATGGAATAAAATAAGTACTACTTACGTAATTACTTAAACATACGTTAAGTACTGATCATTATAACACACTAGCTTCTGTCCGCGACTTCATCCGCGTAGATTTCAATTATCGTTATTTCCTCAGGAACTTTTAAATTTTCCGGAATAATAACTATCCTATGTCCTAATCCAAGACCTTATATATATGTGTGCCAAGTTTCATCTCGATCCGTTAAGTTGTTGAAGCCTGATTGAATAACAAACATCCAAACATCTAAACTTTATGTTTTATAATATTAGTATGATAAGATAAGACACACTTTTTAAAAGAATCAACGCCTAAGAAGGAACCGTGACGTCGACGCGTTGAGTAGGTATTGATTAAGTATCGAGCGACGTACAGTCAACAGCATAAATAAGTGATTATTTATGTACCTTGTCACTTTAACGTCGTGTTTGAAATGTCATACAAAATTGTGAAACGATTGAAAGCGACAAGGTACATAAATGATCACTTATTTATGCTGTTGACTGTACATCGAAGCAATCCTATGCCCGAGCGGCAATAGGTAATATAAAGTCTGAAACATTTTTACAAGCTTTTATTTAAATTGCATTATTTGTATGTATATAGGTATATAAGTTGTCCGCTTCAAAGTTTGCAAGTCAATTTTGATCCAGTTTCCGTTAATGGAATGGGCTGAAATTTAGACCACACCATGTAAACCGGATGACAATACAATATTATGGTATCAAAGAGTTGATCAAAGATCTGACTCGAAAGGTAGCGACAGGATCTCCGCTTACTTAACGTAGATCCGCCGTATTGGGATTTATTAGTTTGGTCTTGATAAGCAAATAATGACTTTACAAAAATAAAGTATTGTCGGCAGCAAACCCTTGTTTCTAAAAACTTTATTGTCAGCATCTTATTCTATTTATACCCGTGGGATGCTTTAGGTACAGAATTCTCCCAAAACCATCCGTTTAACCGAGCATAAAAGCTCTCTTATAAGTATTTCGTGGAAACCATTATTTACAGTCTTGTGGAAGGAACGATTACACAATAGCGCTTGCTTCTAAGTTCCAAAATAGCATATTCAAGGAAACTGTTCGTTTTAACGTGTGCATAACGCCGTGAGTACTAAATAAGAGAAATTTTAGAGACAATTTTCTCGTTCCTTTTTCAAACTTATGTATAAAAAGTCGTTATAGTTCATTTCAAATACCAAGCCCCGATTCCACTTGAAAGTCTCAAGTGGAATCAGGCCTTGGTATTTGAAATGAACTATACTAAGGAACAATTTTACTCGTCACTTAGCTCTGAGTGCGTCCGTAATTATTAAAAATATTTGATATTGAAAGATGAAATTTTTCATTTCTGTATTTTCAAAATGCAACGTTATTGGGTCAACGTTATTTTCTTGGTATTGGAATTTTCTACTCTGTCAAGATCGTAGTATTCTTTTGCAATGAAATAATCTTATCTTGTCATGCTATTTTCGTCCCAGTGCTGTATAAAAACCTCCCCCAGGCCTCTCCATAATTCCATATCCAGTAACTTCTGAGCCATCCCATTCTTGGTCTATGAAATAATAAAAGATACATATTTGCATTTAATTTAAGTACTGTGTTGTATTAATGAATCATCAGCAAGAACAAACACTAAATAACTATATGAAAAGCAAGCTTTAAAACCCGACTGCATTTTATATACTGTCGTCGATATACCTACATATGTTAATAATTGTCATTTTGGCATTGTTGTTATTTTAATTTTAATTGTTTAGGTACCCTATGTCACCCGGGATGACTTAAGGATTCTAACGATACCTCACACATCTAAATCGGTCAAGGGATTTAGAAGTTATAGTGGAATAAAGAAACTCACATACCTACATCCATACATACATACAAACATGAACCCTGAAAACATTACACTTCTTTTTTGGGGCAGTCGTGTAAAAAGATTACTTAAAAGAAAAACCACATATGCAATTTTTCTGGGGACAAATTTCTACCAATTTTGACCCTGTTTATGTTCTCAGCATAATAATAATATCTGAGCTATTCATCACTTCATTAACATCACTGTATTGCTTGCAACTGATATTCATCACTACATATTATAAAACAATAAGTCCCTCGCCGCGTCTCAGTCTGAATGTTCGCGATGATCTCAAAAACTACTCAACGAATTTTCATGCAGTTTCATGATAGATAATAAGCATGTTTTTTTTTTCAGAACACCTTTTAAAAAAGTTTCTCTTGCCAGTTAGCTTACTATTAACTTTATTTTCTTTTTTATTAACCAAAAACCCGTCGTTTTTTTAGGTATATTCCAATTTTACATGATAAATTTTTCAAAACAGTGATATCCAATTGATCTTCTTGAGGAAATGCTTTGCCGACTTCACAATTGCATTACAAAGATTTTATTAGACAATTCACACTCCTGGGTGATTGCCAGGATTTTAATTAAGTCAGACCAGCTAAAACTGTCTGGGATTAGACGGTAGTAAGGAATTGCTCACATTCTTGAACGTAGGCCAAGAGGATTGTAAGATAGTTTTGTGAAAGGGAAATGTCGTGGTTTCTGAACACAGGCCTAGGTTAGCCAGAAATTTTAGCATACAATGTATAAAGGAACTTGCAATAGGAGAAAACGCTGGTGGTGCATAAATAAATACCAGGGGACAATTTCACACCGATTGACTTAGTCCCAAACGAAGTCCTAGGCTTGTATTATGGGTACTAGACAACGATATAAATACTTATACAGAGAAATTTATACTTCAATACATAGAAACCATCCATGACTCAGGAACAAATATTCGCGCTCAACACACAAATATCTGCCCTTACCGGGATTTGAACCCAGGACCGCTAGTTTCTTAGGCAGGGTCACTACCAGCTAGGCCAGCACGTCGTCAAAAAGTAGCAAATGATTAAAACTACGAGTATGATAATGGTGCTTTCGTGATTCGTTCGTTGATCTAGGCTTTAAAACAGCGCCGAATTTAAGAATTTAAGAGTTTTTAGAACGAAAAATATTTGATTAATGTTACCTACATGTCACAAAAAATCGTATGGGTACCAAACTTCAACTTAATTGGTCCAATAGATTCGGAGCACATTGGCTGCGACGTGTAACAGACGGACAGACAGACACACACTCGAGTGATCCTACAACAGCTCAGTTTTTCATTCGGATGTACGAAACTAAAAAAATCATAACATTCGCTACAAAGATAAATACAGACGAACAGCGCCTCTATTCTAGGCGGTAAAAACGATATCGTAGTTTGCCTGTTATGGTATTGTCAACGTTTTGATAGCTCTTATTTTCTTGACAGTAATTGCGGCTGACGTCATAACAATACCATAACACGCAAACTACGATATCGTTTTTACCGCCTAGAATAGAGGCGCAGACATAGTGTATTGCAGATATATCTTCAATTATATACATTACAAGCAAATAAATTTCATCTGGGGTGTGATTCTCTCAAAAACGCGGTCGGTGTGGACGAACTAGTTAATGTTGCCGCGGCGAGTGTAAGTAGTCCCGTCAGAGAGAACAAAACACATTTTAGCGCGTGCATTTTCAATTTGGCAGCATGGCTTCTGTCGTAAGATCGAACGTATAAGGCTGCCCCTGCAAACACGTCTTTAGCTCTGGATTATTAATAAAATATCCACATCGTTTTCTTTCATCATTCCAATAATATCCCTCCACAATTACCCAACGCCGAAATGCATCGACCGTGATTAATTAGAAATCAATAAGAGAATGCACGTCATCGGCGTGATTACCTGCGGAGTTCCCAACTCGTTAGCAGAGAGCCGCATGGGACACATGAATAACAACACAGACAAACATTATTATGGCTGTTTAAGCTGAAGCAAAGCAATGGGTCTATTTTACTCAATAAAACCATATTGATTTTGACATTTAATGTCAACGTTATGATAACTCTTATTTACTTGACGGCAAATGGCGGCCAAGTTTTAAACAATAACTATGATTAAATGTCAAAGGCAATAATGATTTTAAAAAGTAGAATGGAGCCCTGAGCTGAGATGAGCAAAAGTATTATGCAGCAGAGGCTTAATCCTACTTTGTTTTTACCCCTATTGTTATCGTATTGTTACTAACTCTTATATAGGTTATAGGTTGTGGCGGGCTATTTTCCGCAACTCGACGACTTAAATGTGCGCCTATTTTGCGTGAGAGGGTTGGTGACACTACTCCTGCCAACCCAGTTCCACCAGGAAGCCTAGCAGACCCTTGACGTTGCCGACGACTTCTGGTAGCGACCTCGGTACCAGTCCGAGGTGTCGCGCCCGGTATGTTGCCACCTCTGAGCACTCCATGATGACGTGGGCAGCGGTTTCTTCCGCTGTCATGCAGGCTCTGCACAGGGGGCTGTCTGTAACACCTAAAGTGTGTAAGTGTTTGTTGAATAGGGCATGGCCGGTTATTGCCCCAGTTACGAGTCTAAGTTTACTAACTCTTATCTTAACAGTAATGGTGGCTGAGTCATAAACACTATTATCGAAATACGTGTAAAACTAAAAAAAAGATTAATTTATTGTCATGTCGAGACTTCGACAGTCATTGCGTAGACCAGTAGTACTAGCAATGTGCAATTTGCAGAATATACAAAAAAAAACTGTTAAAGAAGTTACAAACAATCGGACACGAATCTTTGTTATTGAAAGTATTCTAATATTATCACTTAATTTACCACCAACGAGATTCAAAACACACTTACCGCAATTGTTATTTATGACAAGACGTAATTCATATTCTTTTATTTTTTTCTTCTTAGTTATCATGTTTATAAGTTTGTTATGCTACTCGTATTATCTGAAAGCTAAAAATAACTACAATTATTACGAAGTTAAAATTACTTGTTTGACTAAAAAACATCGTACCTATACTAACCAGCACTAAAATATTTTGAGAAATACCTACCAAAGAAATAAAAACTCTTTGGTATTTCTAGAAAATAATAATTAAAGCATAATTATTTTTTTGCATAAAAGCTTGACGTCTGCGCCGTCTGTGTGTCCGCAATAAATTGGAAATGAAGTAATTGCGGGGAAAAGGGCTAAGGTCCGCTCTTTCCTCTAATTGGGTCTTGTTCTGGTTATTTTCCTGTTTAAGTAAAGAATTGAACTTTGCTGCGATCACAGTATTATTAAAAACAATGTTTTTTCTTTTAATCATCGATTTGATTTATCTTCCCGTTTTTTTTTGTCTTTTCACGGTTAAACGCATTTATCGATTAACGTAAAATTAATCTAATACAGAGAGTTAAAAGCCCATAAACGGACATATTTAGGAAAATTTTGATATTGGAAAAATCGGCCAGTTCCCAAGGGAATAGCGATTACAATACAACACAATATAAAACACTCTATTGGACTACATCAAAGAACGGATAAACAAAATAATAATATGGCATAGTGAGTCAACTAGAGGTCATATGGTTAAATAGCAATCTCTTCCAGACAACCTTACAAAGAAGACATGGTTTAAATACACAAATAGAAATAGGAAGGCGGCGGTGCGAACTGAATTAAATAAATACATAAAGGTACTTAAATAGGAAATCCATAAATATACAAAAATACAAAGGTACGAGTACAAGTAGGTCACACAACAAAATAAAAAAAGAATCAGAATTTACTTAGAAAATATAAAAAATCATATAAATTAATAATATAAACGAAAATAAAAGGTAAAGACATTAACTAAGGTATACAAGGTGTGATTTATATCTTATATGTGGACGGATTCGCGGGCAAAAGCTTGTTGTTCCATACACATATTTTTTACGTTAATGGTTGATACTATATTTAATAATTCTTCATAGTAAACATCACCTTATTCACTCTTCGCACGAAAGCTAACGTAAGCAAAATATTTGAAAATATAACTGAAATTTGCAGAATCTGAATAAAAATTATCCTCAGATAAAAGACGTAGGTAAAAAGACTCCACATTGACACTAAACTTGTCTTATCTTCGAGTCTGAAAACGGCTTGCTAAACCTAAGCTTTTATTGACAGCGGGATTTGAGTCTGATGTTCGCGGGAGATATTTCAGATTGGAGTGGCAAATATCTGTATTTGATAAATTATGGATAAAGTTTATCTTTGACATTATTTCGATAGTGGTTTTGAACCTAAAATTGGCTGCGCCTCGTGTTTATATACTACCACTGTTAAGCTGAGCCTTAGATATTGTGACAGTAGCATAAATAACTATTATACACTCGTTACCTAAATAAAAAGTGCATGGTAAAAAGGTGCTACTGGTTTCTTTTAAACAAGGAATTAAATAGACGTCTCTTTTAAGCTGAAAGTAGGGTAATGCAGTACCTTACAAAGTCTAGATGAAGCTAGACGTCTTTTGTTAAGAGTTGTGTACATTAGTCAAAAGAAATGAATGCAATGTTTTCAGTTCTTTAATGGTACATTTTCATCATTCTGCGGTTGCTCTTAAATAATTCGGCGCAGTAAATTATACAACTTGTACTTAATCACTTTTAGCTTTGTATGCAAGAACAAGTCTTGTACAATTACAAGTAGGTGCAAATTAATTTAAAATAGTTCATTGAAATAAACAGTTTAAAAAATATTAAAGAGATCACAACGGGTTACTCAAGTAATGTGATCTTTTTTAATATGTCTGTGTCTCACGGAAGTTTTATGTTTAATGTCTTAAATAAATGTTCGATTTAGCTTCTTACAATGTTTTTTAATGACATTGAGAAGGGACACAAGAACTCAGGCCACCTGATGGTAAGTGGGATCTGAGACCCATAGACATTTTAATTCTCAAGAATACAATCTCAAGACTGCAATCCTAAGACTTCAAATGCTTTGCCAATCCTGAGGACTAAGATAATGCCTCTATGCTTAAGTAATTTCACCGGTTGTCTTATCCTCACACCGGAACACGACAATACGAACACAAATTTACAAATAACGAACGAATTTAATAAATTCAAAAAATGGATCAAAAAGATTCAAATGGAATTGCCTTTTTGATTTTACTCGTATAGTTTTCTTTTATATTGTAGCTCCATTCGCTGATTTTATTAGGCAAATAATTTTTTTCTCTTTATATTCTTTAACTTACTCCAAAGTTTCTTTAGATATTCCGATTTTAGAAACCAAAGTATCTTTCTCCGGTAGACTAAGGGCCGTACAGTCGAGTTTTTAAATATGTATACCCTTTAGTACCTTGTCTATTTAATGTCATGTTTAAACTGCCATACATGAATTTTCATAGCGATTAAAGTGACAAAGTATTAAAGTTTACACATATTTATGAACCCGGCTGTATATAAATTATTCTTGTCTAAAATGCCCGTCACAAGATTTAACGTCAAACCATTAAAAAAAACTGACCCATCTTGAGATGAGCTATGTATTTGACGTGTTTTTATTGTTTTTAACTCGGCCGCAATAACTGTCAAGTAAATAAGAGCTGTCAAAACGTGGACAATACAAAAACCCGTCGAAATCAAAAAGCATTTACTGTGTACAATCTCAGCCCAGTTTGATAATGCGGGCGTAAGTTACACAAGAGTATCGAGCCGTACATATACGCTTCGTTAGGATAACATATTATTCAATTCCAGATCCTTTCAGACAGTCTAGACTTTAAAAATGGGTTCGCCGGAGAACGGATAGTGATGGATTCTGAATGAGGATGTTTTATTTTGTTTATTCAAACTCTTGTTTAGATTTACGTTGTTATTGGGTCTCTTGGGAGCTTTGTACTTTTTCTTAGAATAATTTAGTTGAGATAGTTAATTTGAAATTTGTAAGTTGCGGGGATGCAACGGCAAGTTGTGTTCGCTATTTTAATATAAGTAAACACAAAATTGGATATAAGTTTTTCATCTTGGCGTCAATTCATATGGAAACTACATCTTAATATTCTTCATATTTTTTTTTATAAAAATAATAATTTATTTATTTGCCAGCATTTTGGGAACGAAGCCCTCTGGCAGCGGTTTATTATATTAGTGTAGTTTTAAGTTATTTTAGGTATATTTTATTGTATATATTTTTAATAGTCCTAAATGTTTAGTTATAGGTTCAAATCAATAAATTATGATTTTTATATAAATAAATAAATACCAGGGACAATCTCATACAAATTGACCTAGTCCCAAACTAAGCTCTGGGCTTGTACTATGGGTACTAGACAACGATATAAATACTCATATAGAGAAATAAATACTTAAATACATAGAAAACATTCAAGATTCATAAACGAATACTCACGCTTATCACACAAATATTTCAGACAGCGAATACCGAGAATCAAACTCAGGACTGCTAGCTTCGTAGTCAGGGTCACAACCAACTTGGACAATTCACTCACAGTTCATTAAACGATCTTTTTTTAACCCACGACGAAAAAAGAGGGGTGTTATACGTTTGACATTTTAGCTCCTAAGCTGATAGACAAATTTTGATTTAGTTTTTTTTGTTAGAAAGGTAGTTTAATCGAGAGTGTTTGAGCTTTGTTTGATGAACATCAATAAAGCCGTTTTAAAGTTAGCTCTGACCCTGGGTTTATCGGGAATTTTATGTAATACTTGAAATCAGTGACCAAGTCCCCGCAGTGAAAATGTACGTGATCGGAGCCGGTAAAATTTTTGCTCATTACCTGGGATCGTAAAATTCGAGCAAAATCCATTGAAATTACGTATTCAGCCGGTTGAGGTTGGCGATGGTTCTAAATTTATGAACTAAAATATTAGGTACTAAAATAATAGTTTATGACGTTAGTTTTTGGTCGGATAAGTTCGTATTGATCGTGCTTTCTCAATTAGCTTATCGGTAGGTACTAAAGTTGATTGAGACAGCATGAAAAACACGAACTTTTCGGACAAAAAACGATGGCGTAATATTATTCACTATTGGTTTCTAGCAATTCAGTTAAATCTTTCAAGGCAATTTATTTTGCGATAGTTTTTAGTATGTTTGTGACATGTTATTTATTTAGGATTGTACAAAAAAGGTACGAGTATCAAATATAACGAGCTAAAATTCATTTTGAAGGTTGAAAAATGAGTCGAACTAAAAATACTTACTTCATTTTCATATAGAAAAAAGTAGATAAAGTTTTAGTAGTACAGCTTGCACTTTATTCTGTCACCAAGCAGCAGTGTTCGTTGTTGTGTTTCGATATGGGGGGGTTAGACAACCAGGGAAGCATTACTTGCTTAGGGGCATTCCGAGGTTTGTAACGCACTTGCAGTTTTTTGTTTGTCTGTGGGCTTTATGTAGAGTCTATTTACTATCAGCGTAAGTAAATATAGGTAGTAATCACTAACGACCTGCTCTTGTTTTGCTTCGGTTTATATGACTTTTTTGTAACAGCCGTAAATGAAACAGAATTTATTATACATATAAAAATCCGTGAAAAAATATCGAACTAATGGTGTAAATCGCATCAAAATCCGTTGCGTGGTTTACGAGTTAGCGGATATACAGACACAGAAATATTTTTTTTATAACCGCAAATATTATCCAAATACCCTTACCCGTAAAGTTTCTTCCACAGTCCTCAAGAATACCCGGAAATCAAACATTACCAAGCAACTTTCCGGGTTAACCGGCACTTTTTTAATATCCTCCGATCGGGCATTAATCCCGCTTTATTAGAAAATGGCCGAAAGCTGAAATTGACTCAAGCAAGTTGCGCATTAGGAGCCTCAGCAATTTTCGTACTAAGAGCCACCGCACACGCAAATTTGGCAAGTTATCTATATACATATATATATTTTTTCTGTGAGTTGGAATTCCATCCCAAAATTAAGTAGTAATTGTTATTTTGTACGATGCCTAAATATTAATGTTCTGTTTTTTTAATTTTGACTGTTTCTATCTGAAACTTTTGCCTCGAAAGCTCCAAAACGACTTTAATGCTTTTTATGAACATTTCAGGGATTGAAACGGTAATTTAAAATAATGCTTGTGTATAATTATGTTTCATTTCAATCGATTAACCCTTCTTTGCATGGTGATGGAAATTTCCATCATAACATATTTAATTCCAACTTTTTTTTTGTATAAATTTTTTATGCTAATTCAAAATCAAATACGGTTTGAATTCACGACTTTTTTCATTTTTATGTTATTAAGGGTTAAACCGAAGTGAAACGACGGCGAGTTGCTAATCTTTACTAATATTGTATAAAAAAAATACCACTATTATTTCTGTAAATTGGCCACATGAAGGATCTTTTACATGTTGGTAATATAAAGTGAAGCTAATGCTACTAAATTTACGCCATATTACCGATAATAGTAGCTAATGGGAAAGTGTATTGTTTTTGCTAAGTAGATTCATCTTTCGTCGCTAGATGGTTATGACCAGGGAGGCATTACATTAAAATTCTTTTTATTCAGAAAAAAATGACAATTCTCGAGAAAATAGCGAACATCGACTTAACACGGACTTGCAAACAAATGCTAGTTCTTGATGTTTTTGATTAAATGTCATTTTTCATCTGTGGTATCATAGCCCCTAAATTAACCAACCGATTTGAATAGGTTTTTTTTTAAAGCTAGTTTAATTAGTGTAGTTTTTAGCTAGCGTTTGTAAAATTGGTTTGGCTGCTTTAGAGATATCTGCTCTGAAAGTAAAGGTCGCCATCTTATAGCGGTAATTATCTATTTTTTAAGAAATTACTTTTCCACGATTTAATTTTTTTAACGTGTCCATACTCGTCTACCATATAGTCAATAAGAGACTTCCAGCGCAGACTTATAGTACCTTAGCTCAAATAGTTTGCATGCTTTGATGTGCCGCCACACATGATACAAAGAAGCCGCCGCGGCGCGCACAAGGCGGTGTCGGCGACTTCAAAGGGTTGCAGTGCACACTATTTCAACGAACAAACTATAGTGCGTGTTCATGGAAATTGGAATGTTTTTCATTTATTTTGTATGATCGTGTCTATCACTAGGTTGTGTGGTGTGAAACCGATTTAAATACCATATATGTAGATAGATATTCATAGTTATCATAGACTTGAAGCTGTAATTGCTTATAGGTTATATCATTCACGGCTCGCTTCTCACTTGTCCTGTCAACGAGACGTACGCCTTTCTCAGGCTTTATTACAATAAATTTTGTTTTAGCATAGAAGTTAAGTTTTTGCATTAAACTAAGTTATACATAACTTAAGTGTTTCAATCAATCATTCATCATCGTCCAGGAGCCATACCTCAGGATTCGAACCCGCCGTGACGGCTCTTGGAATAGGTTTCATCATCATCATCAGCAGCGATCCTGCCGGCCAGCAGAGTCAGGGGGTATTTGTCTACAGCTACCATATTGTCAATAGCAGCCTGCACACGTACAGTTCGGACCGCGGGAAACGCCACGCGCCATTCCAATCTTCGCTCCGAACCGTACGTGTAAATGCAACTGTTATAGTAAAATAGTAAAAAATATACGGTTCGGACTGGCGCGTGGAATGGCGCGTGGCGTTTCCCGCGGTCCGAACTTTACGTGTAAAGGCCGCTAATAAGTGACTTCCAGCTCAGAGTTATAGTTCCTTCGTGCAAATAGTTTGCATGCTTTGATGTGCCGCCACAAATGATACAAAGAAGCCGCCGCGGCGCGCACAATGCGGTGTCGGCGACTTCAAAGGGTTGCAATGCACACTATTTCAAGGAACGAACTATAGTGCGATTTGGGGACGCAGCCGCTAAATAACCGAGTGTGTAGAGGCTCTTACGGCTGGTATCGACACAGCCTCAATACTTCAGTAATCTCTTTGTTTGTTCCTCAGTTTATAGCAAGCATCTGCGGTTCTCAACATATTAATATGCATTAATATTATGTTCTACGATAACCGGAGCTAGCAGTTTAAAAAAATATATTTATCAAGCAAATGATCTGGTTTTGAGGTTAGACTAAAACCGATTGAAGATCCCTACGTGATTTTTTTATGGCAAGGAGAAGGCGCACGATCACTCAAGCAATCTGATAAGTTATCGTATATCAAACAAATACATTACAGAGAAACAGCACATTTAAGAATAAAAGCTTTTTTTTTAAATTAAATTTTGTACACTAGCGACCCGCGCTCACTTTGTTTCGGTTTTTATGTAACACCCGTTCGTACATAAACCAGACAAACCGTACCGACCATACCAAAACCGACCGTATACATAAAAACCTTCCACTTGAATCACTCTGTCTATTCATGACAGTTGTGGTCTAAGATCCGAATAGGAGACGATTTGCACCGGGCTGTTTATTCGATGAAAAGTATTGTATATCAAATTTAATACGCAAAATAATATGTGGCGATTAGGTAGGATGAAAAATTTCAGTCCAGTACTTATATCATTTTTTTTTAAATTAAAAATGAACTTTTTTTAAAAATTGCAATATCTTCATACTTTTGATTGGTATGTAATTTGTCTATTAAACAAGCTATTGCAATTTTTTAAAACAAAGTTAATTTTTAAATTTTTATTAATTGTATGTATACTGAACTGAAAATTTTCAGCCTACCTATTCGCCATATATTACTTAGCATAAAAGATAAAAGATAAAAGAAATTTATTCAGTAAGTAGGCCGCACGGGCACTTTTACACGTCAAGAATCTACCAGCGCTTCCCAAGAGAAGACCACTGCCGAGAAGAAACGCCGCAAGAAACTCAGCAGTCAGTCATTTTTTAAACATATTCTTATTACAATGGTACTACTTAGTCTAGCATTATATAAAGCTATAAATATTAAATTAAATATAGTATCAAATAACATGCGTAGTTCAGCAGGAAAACATGCCAATTAAGAATCTTACGGGAGAGATAGAAAAAAAAAAACACATACTTATGTGTATAAGATGGTGCGAGTCGACCACATACAAGTTTCGATATGTTTTCCTACATCAACGGTGTCCCCTAGACAAGATAAAGATTTTGCATTTGAATAAATTATTATTGACTAAGTTTCGGATTTAGGCCATGCATTTTTGTCTGTTAGATAGTCCTCGATCCTATAATACGCTTTAGACATTAACGACCTTTTCAAGTAACTTTTAAGTGCTGGAAAGGGTAACTTTAAAACTTCGTCAGGTAATTTATTATAGAAATGAATGCATTGACCAACAAATGATTTATATACTTTACGGACGCGGAATTTTCGGATAGCGATTTTATTTTTATTTCTGGTATTTAAATTATGTACATCAGAATTTTTGGTGAAAGAATCTAAATTTCTAATAACGTTAATAATAGTCTCATAAATAAATTGAGACGCTACAGTCAAGATATTAATTTCTTTAAAAAGTTCTCTTAAAGAGTCACGGGAGTTTAAGTTGTAAATAGAACGAATGGCCCTTTTTTGTAACACAAATATAGTTTGTATGTCAGCTGCCTTACCCCAAACCAGAATACCGTACGACATGACACTATGGAAATAACTATAATAGACTAAGCGAGCTGTCTCAACATTGGTTAGTTGTCTAATTTTCCTAACGGCGTAAGCTGCCGAACTTAGTTTACCTGCCAGTACAGCTATATGGGGACTCCATTGCAAATATTTATCTAATGTTATGCCTAAGAAAATTGCCTTATCTATCATTTGCAAACACTCGTCATTTAGAAAAATACTAGAATATACCGGTTTAACATTAGGCAAAGCGAACCTAACACATTTCGTTTTCTTAGCATTTAGAAGCAAATTGTTGCTAGTAAACCAATTAAGTACTTTATCTAGTGTGGTGTTAATCCTACTGTAGTCTACGGATTTTCTATCTACCTTGAAATTTAGTGAAGTATCATCAGCAAAAAGTACAATATCACAAAGTTTATCTACTGTTGGTGGCAAGTCATTTATGTAAACCAAAAATAAAAAAGGACCTAAAATAGAGCCTTGAGGCACACCTATTTTCACTGTAGCTCCAACAGATTGCGTTTTGTTTACAACAACTGTTTGAGTTCTATCACTTAGATAAGAAGACATAAGGCTTAAAGCTTTATTGGACAATCCATAATGTTCTAATTTTAAAATAAGGGTCGTATGATCCACGCAATCAAAAGCTTTAGAAAGATCACAAAATATTCCTACTGCATCGCAAGATTTCTCCCAACTGTTATATATATGTTTAATGAGTACAGATGCCGCATCAATTGTTGATCGACCTCTGGTAAAGCCAAACTGGTTATTGTTAAGTAGTTTATTTCTGTTAAAGTGACCTAACATATCCTTTAGCATTACTTTCTCAAAGACTTTACTTAAAACTGGTAGTATGGAAATGGGACGGAAGTTCGTTATATCACTCATCTCGCCCGATTTAAAAAGAGGTATTACTTTACTATATTTCATGAGATCTGGAAAGACCCCCTCTGATATGCAATTATTGTAGATTAATGCTAGATGGGGTGCAATTACATCTATGATATGAAAGAGTACCTTAACTGATGTGCCCCACAAATCTTCAGTCTTTTTTAAACTAAGTGATTTAAATATCTTGATTATCATATTAAATTTGGTATAAAATACTTTTTATCGAATAAACAGCCCGGTGCAAATCGTCTCCTATTCGGATCTCCTACTATTGCATTAAAATCCGTTGTGTAGTTTGAAAGAGCTAAGCATAGGTACATACAGAGGGATAGACGCGGAAAGCGACTTTGTTTTATACGTATGTACAGATTTAAATTGATAATCTCCCGTATTAAAAAAAAATAATGTTTTACTGTATTATTCATATAAAACCAACATCGTTAATAACAACTCTGCTAGCCAAACTTTATCCAGTAAATGAACGAAACATTTGAAATTCAGTAATCCTGATACAGGAAACGCTTCAAGTTTGAGAACCACTTTCGACTTACGAATTAGCAAACTCAATGTTTAACTTGTAGACGATTTTATGGGAATAATCCTCTAGCTCCTTTATAGCGGATATAACACTACAGAAGGATCATTTCTAGAGTAATTTTATTCGACTGTCGAAAAACATTACTCTCTTCTTTCGGCAATCGGACAAAAGTTCGTTAGTGGTAGGAGCAGGGTCTGTCCGAAATGCTACAACAAATTATGTATGTATGTATGTATGCAAGTTATTTATTGCACAACCAAAAAATCGCAAACTAAAAAAGAAACAAACACACAAAAGGTAAAGTATGTAGGTAGAGTCACGAGATTAAATTTGGTACCCACCTTAGGTCCAAAGTCAATCTGACATTCTACATCAATAAGGTTGAGTTTCCTAAAAGTTACAAATGACTTGACACCTCTAAGGACATTGACGAGTTCAAGCATATTTTTCATGAAATGAGTCCCAAATTAACGCTCGTGACCGTACAAAGGTGAATTTATCCTATTAAATTTAATATAAAATAAAATAGACTGAGGCGCTTTTCCGATCAACGAAGCCATTTACTGTCATTGAAATGATAAAAAAAAAAAAATGATATGACTCTCCTATTTCCATCATATCCCTTTAAGGGATATCTTCCATTTAACCTTTGACCGATTGAGAAATAATAAAAACAACGGATGGCCACATTAATAAATAGCAGTGTTTGTGTTTTTGTTTCGTTGTGGGTTCCATCTTAGTTCTCAGGGTTGGCAACGCATTGGCAGTCTTAGGATTGCGGTTTTAAGATTGTAGTCTTGAAATGCAAATGTCAATGGGATGTCAGATCTCACTTACCATCAGTTGGCTATTATCCTTGTTTGCCTTCTATATTCTGCAAAAAAAACTCTATGATCGCATCCAAATCGGTCCATCCGTTCGGGAGTTACGATGACACGGACAGATATACAGATACACAGACACCCACATACACAAATACACAGATACACACGTTAATCTTCTAACATTCCTATTTTTGTCAAAGGTTAAAAAGGGACAAAAACAGTCTACTGTTAACCTTCCTTCGGTACAGTAAAGTGATTAGTGGCTTCGCTGCGCTAACGCGTAGGTATAACCGTCTCTGTTCACCTCGTAAATCAGTAATGAGCGCAAGGGAGCTAGAAAATCGAGATGCTTAAGGTTAATTTTAGAGTATTATTAACGTTAAAATCGTAATGTTTGATAATGATGTCCTCTATTCAAGTTTAGGTGACATTAATACTAAATTATACCGAAAACCAAAATAAGCAATTTATATGGACCTGGCACAAATTGATACTGTTCCGCCATCTTCTTTTTGGACTGCCTCTACTCCACAGCTGCCGTTATTTGAGATCCAGTGGGTTGGGATCACCACTGTAGTTAACGAAAAAAAACTTACTACAAC
Source organism: Acleris literana (assembly GCA_946894065.1). Classification (NCBI taxonomy): domain Eukaryota; kingdom Metazoa; phylum Arthropoda; class Insecta; order Lepidoptera; family Tortricidae; genus Acleris; species Acleris literana. The sequence continues at coordinate 9,547,791 of OX335692.1, forward strand.
TGCTAACTATGGATCGAAAAAGAAGATTGTTTCTCCAAGTCCTAACGGTCTGACTATACCGCTGGTTCCATAAAAAAAAACATGCGTGGTACAAAGTTTCGTGTCAGTAAAAGTAGAGAAGAACTTCGTCTCTGGCCCTTTATGAGTTTCGGTTCCCTATTGCCACTCGAGCTAGGGTCGCATCACTGCATGTCGCTCGATACTTAATACGCACGAAACCGCGGCGACGGCGTGGCCCTGACTAAACCGGCTTGGTTCGTCCCATTGAGTTTGCTTGTGGTGGCTTGCGGTGCGTACGGTCAAGGCACGCACACATGCAAACCGCGCGTTATACCTTTATTAAATGAACTACTGTTTATACTGTGGTTCCGTAAAACTCGTACAGTACTTGTCATCCAATCTTATCACTGCGTGCAGCTTTAAACATACGTATTTAAGTTTACCTAAGCCCGTGATAAATGAAGCGAGCAGAAGGTAAATTTGTTCATATAATTAAACGAGAAGACGCGAATACAAAATCACAACAAACAGTAACAATATTCATGATTCGAGTAAATGGAGGAAAATTTTGAACGTTACGTAAGCGACCTACAATGTGTAAAGAGGCTAGGTGTATGAGGTGTCAAAACGTGTTTTAATCCAGTCAGAGTGGAGGGAGCTATAAGACTGCTAATAGCCCTGTTACTTAACTGCCTGAAACATTACAGGTTTTGATAATTCATAATAGACTCTTGGATGTAATGAGTGAAATATAATGGGACAACGTATTTATAACTCCCGACGCAAATGTAAGGGTTGTTATTAAGTTATTAAGGTATGACCTTATCCACTTTTTTAATCAAAAGCTAGTTTTACTAAGTGCGCTAGGTTCAATGATAATTAATTGGTTTGGTAATTAACTTTGTGCTTGTGGTGTATTTTTATCTCTTGCAAAGCGATCGAAGGCGCAGTGTCGGTAGACCCCCAAAAAGATGGACCGACGGCGTGGCCAAGCTTGGGGGAAAGTGATAGATGCAGGTGGTGGCATGATCGATCTTTGTGGCAAACCTTAAGAGGCCTATGTCCAGAAGTGGACGTGAAATATTTTCTATTCAAAAATTTTATTGTCTTTATTAATATTGCGTAAATACAATTATAGCGGAAGCGGTCGAAGACGCAGCGTGGATTGACCTCCAAAAAGGTGGACCGACGACGTGGCTAAGGTTGCAAGATTCCGATGGATGCAGGAGAATGCAAGAACCTTAGGAAGCTTATGTCCAACAGTGGACGTCTTTCGGCCAAACTATTTTCTATTCTATTCTAATCTAAATTCATCTTTATAATATTGCGTAAATGATATAAAAAAATATAAGCAAAATCATGACAAAAATATTACATTACACATAAACACACCAACTGGTTTATTATGTTCGTGTTCATCGATGTGAATAACCGTGGATAAAACCTGTGTCACCTTTTGACCAGTATGTAAGTGCGAGAGTGTCGGATGCTTTATCCACCTCGACAAAGGCCACCTACACGTGCCCTGATCCAGAGAGTAAATGGATTTGAGTATTTCACTTGCTTTGACTGTATTTGGAGACAGCTAACACAGTTTAGTAATTAGTCTACATGCCTATGTCACGGACTAATAAACCTTGTTTGTAGATATATTTGATAGCGGAATGTTTGCCAGTAAACTCCGGAACGTAATTATAGAATTTGAATTGCGTTCGTTTGTAGGAACTTGTCATAGCAGTGCCTTGATTAAACTACACCGGGGCCTAATAGGCTGCGTTATCATGAGACTAAATGTGGATAAAACATCCGTCACTTTTTAAAATCCACATTTTAACACGCGATAAATGCAACAATACTAGGCCCGCAGTTTCATAAAATGGTAGTTCTACTAGCGTTTCAACCGCTATCACTTTCCTGGTCGCATTATTCACCATTTTCCTGTAGGATTGGATTACCATTTTGAGTTGTTTTGAAGAATGCCTGGACTCCTAGAAAATAACCGAAAATGGTAATCCGAACCTACAGGGAAATGGTGAATAATGCGACCAGGAAAGTGATAGCGGTTGAAACGCTAGTAGAACTACCCAAAATCACAAGTTGTTTGTTTATAACAAACCAATAAAATTAATTACTTGTTTATACTATCTATAATAGACAACGACAATTATACGTATGTAGACTTGTCGGCCCAAACAGAAACCTAACGCCCCCCCCTAACCATCAAATTCGCAACCCCTGATCATATCCTTCATTTTGTATTTATATGCCTTAACAACTGTTTTACTTTCATAAAGATCAAAATCGGTATCGTTGAACAAACATACAAACATATAAATATCAATGCCCATTTGAGATGACTCGAAGAGTTCACTTTGTTTAGTCAATAAACATACTATACATATATAGACAGAAATCATGCTCATGACACAAAAATTTCCCGTTACACATATCGAACCACAAGATTTCCCTAAAGCAGAATATATCTGCTTTCTTATCACTGTTACAATGCCAGGTGATAGGTGACAATTGCCGAGTGACACGAAAATAACACGTCAGGTTACAATGTCCTTGAGTAAAACCTGGAGTCTCAGGCAAAGCTGGGATATAACTTAGTTTCTCAATTCTGAACTGCAGTGAAGTTTTGATCCAAGTTATACTGCGCTGCAACGCAGAACAATAAATTATATTAATTCTGTTAACTCTATCATGTTGCCGTATGTGGACTGGTATAGTCGGTCGTGTTTCGAAGTAGTAAATTCAGGCGTTGAGGAATTATTTAGTTGCAATCGCTGTTTTTAGGAAACCTGCCCCATGCATTACATTTGCATAGTAATTTAATGAATTATCACACTAATGGCCTGTTGTTTGATCAGTAGTTAAACTAACTAATTGTTAAAATTCGAAAAAGGAATGGAAAATTTGACACGTTTCCTTGAGATTTTAACCATTAGTAACGTTTTTTGACCATTAGTTAGTTTAACCTCCTCGTGTGGTTGCCGAGTTATAATGCCACTCCATGTCTTGCCGTGGATGTCGTAAGAGACGACTAAGGGAATAAAGGCTTGTAGTACTGTTAGGCGATGGGCTTGCAACCTGTCACTAATACGCTGGTAAACATCTTAGCCTAATTGTGCAAATTGTGGTTATAGAATTATCAACAAGTTTTTAGAGATGTTTGTAATTCTGTAGCTCTGCCTACCCCACTCTGGGAACGAAGGCGTGAGATTATGTATGCATGTATGTATGTAGTTAGTTTAACTACCGATCAAACAACAGGCCATTAAATTTAGTGAATGCCGCAATGAAGTATCAAAACTTGCGAAGTTCGAGGTATTGAAAATAATGTCAGATAAGTACATATTTTCGGCTCATTTTCTTTTTAAGTAAGAATTGAATGGGTAAGAGACATGTAACTACTATAGCGCTATCCTTTTTACTTGGCTTTTTACTTTATAAATCAGCCTGTATAACATGTCTATCACGGTTACAAATAGGTACACGAGCATTATCCGGTTAATTCCAAACTAGGCTGAGCGTGTATCTTGGGACCCACGGAGTCGGTTTATATATTGCACAGAAAAATCAAGTAATTTGCATTTGATAGGTACAGTCAGCATCAAATATATAGACACAGTAAAACTTTCAATAATATGTAAACACGACTCTGCTGCGAGGGAATAAGGGTGTATATTTATTTCTGAAACCTTGTTAACGTATATATATTTATGACACTGACCGTACTTCGCATTTCGCACTTCTTTTATTATGCCAAATACATGAATATAATCGAAATATAATTGTATGTTTTTAGGGTTCCGTACCAAAATGGTAAAAAAGGAACCCTTATGGTGAGACTACGTTGTCTGTCTGTCTGTCTGTATGTCACAGCAGTTTTTCTCAGAAACTATACAAGCTATCAATTTGAAATTTGGCATAGTTGTATGACTTGCTTGCCCGCATCTGTTTTTAGTAAAAAAAGTATGAATTTATTTTTCTAAGTATTAGTTAAGGGGTCTAGAATGGGGGTTGAATAATTAAAGTTATTTGATTATAGCAAACGGGGTGTCATATGAAAGGGCTTTATCTGCATATTTCGAAACTATTTTTTTATAATTTTTCGGGACGTACTTTTTGATTTATAGGCAAAAATGTACAAAAAATGACCGTTCCCCCCCTTATCTCCGAAGTTTATGGAACAAAAAATCTGAAAAAATCCTGATTTAAAGATAATTACTTATATTTTACAGGAAAAATAAAATGAAGTTGTCAAACTTTACAACTTTGGTAAAATTATCAAAAAACTTTAAAAATCTGTAAATAGTATCTTTTAATGGCAAAAAGGACGTAAATGAACTACTTTATAGTAAATGGGATCTAAGACCCAAACGCATTTTCAAACTCAATACTAAAATCTCAAGACTGTAAATTCGTTGCCAGCTGAGAGGACTAGAAGCCTCTATGCTAGTAATTCCACCGATAATGCGAACACCTGCTGCATTGCAGTAGGTAAAAGGATGAGGTGGGAGGGATCCGGACGGACCTTACGCAAGGTTCTACCACCACTAAGGCAGCCTGTCCACTGGAGTGGAACGAGGGAGCGGAACGAGGCGAGGCAAAAATGTACCAATAGGAGAGCTGCGCTAAGCGAGGCTAGGAAAATAAAGTATTCCTATTGGTGGACCTTTTCCTCGCTCACCGCTCCGTTGCTTCGCTCTGCTCCAGTGGACAGGCAGCCTAAGCTTGCAATATTCATCACTCTTCTATCCAATAAATAGTTCATAGAACTATAATTTTAGTTTCAGATTACCCACAAACATCTTACAAACACTAAGGTTGTGACCGATGGATTACTTTTTATTGATTGCCTATTCTTTTTTTCTTTTTTTTTCTTGTTATAGTACAATTGATTATGTGTGTGTAAACTTCCGTGATTTCACCTGACGGTTCCAACGGAAGACCAGCGCTGACTTTAAAGCCAGCATTACGCTGAGTTGGGACCATTTCGTGACTACTTCCATCTTGTACCTAAGTTTTTGTATCTGTTCTTGATTACTTTTGTCACGAATAAATGATTTTCTTTCATTCTTTCTTTCTTTCTTTCTTGTTTATCACCTTTATCCACATCAATAAACACGAGCATGATAGGCTCGCTGACTGTACTTCGGCCTAGTACAAGATGTTACACGGCTTGCGGCACTCGGCAATTACACCTATTGAGAGCGTTTGTGTGTCTGCAGCTGAGGCTTATATCTGATTAACTGTAGCACATTATACTATATTAACGTTTATAATATAAAAGTAATGTTTTTTGAATTGCGCCTCTATTCTACGCGGTAAAATCCAAATCGTATTTGACCTGTTATGGTATTGTTTTTTCTCGGCTACCATTACTGTCAAGTAAATAAGAGCTATCAAAACGTTGACAATACAGTAACAGGTCAAAAACAATTTGGTTTTTACTGTGTTGAATAGAGGCGCAGTAGCACATGAAATTAACACAAGTTTGAAGGGATAACTCTTTTTATGAAATGAGGTATTACAATATCCTACCTCCTACCTCAAATGAGGTGAAGTAGCGCTGGTCGTTGTCGCTCAGTCGCTCAGGGCCTCTACTCAACACGGTACAAAGCATATCGTTTTTAACCTGTTACCGTATTGTCAACGTTTTGATAGCTCTTATTTACTTGACAGTAATGGCGGCCGAGTTAAAAACAATACCATAACAGGACAAATACGATTTGGATTTTACCGCGTAGAATAGAGGCGCTGGTCATTAAAAACAGTCATGTCTGACGTGAACTAAGACGGGTATCTCAACCAAGATCAGTTTATTAATACAACCCTTAGATCGCTACAGGTGTCTTTAATATACTGGGCTCTAGTTAAATTGGTCCGTAGTACAGTTCGTCCATGAAATGTAAAATTGTATGTGTAAACATAGCAGAACAAGACGTTACTCGGCTTGCGGTTTTCGGCTATTAGGACCATTAAAAGCGTTCGTATGTGTAATGTTTATCTGCATGGGTTAAATCTGGGGAGTGTTGGGTTGTACGTAACGGAAAATTCAGTTTACTTACGACGCGTGATTGTCTATGGGTAATGAATTAATACATTAATAAACTTTTAGATATCCAAAGGAATTTAAATTTGGGTTCAGTATAAAAGGTGTTTATTTTTTGGGAAGTGTATACTGTTTTGGAATTTCTTAATCATTAAAAGGTTAGTGGTACAGATCCTTTAAATGAATAATTTTGCGTATTTACATTCCATTTATGTATTTATATTTACAACTAGCTTTCCGCCCGCGACTTCGTCTGCGGAGAGTCAGAACTTATGTTAAAAGCGGCATAGTTTATATCACCTTCAAAGAGTTTTTTTTATGAAAAAAGTCCAGAACGTGAATTTTAAGTAAGCGGTTCACAAACACCTTTCATTTTTGACTCTAAAACAACAAAATTGCCATACAAAATAAATTCACTGCCCCTTTTTTACCATTACGTTTTTTTAAATCAACCCTAGATTTAAAAGATTGATAATTTAGTCATCTCATCTATTTGCTAAATTTCTATACAAACAATTAACCCACTTAGCAGAAGATTTTTGAAAAACACCAATGTTGGATATTCTATTTATGTTACAGTATTATATCTTGTAGGTATATACGTTTGAAAATAACTTTATTTCCATACAAACTTTACAGTCACTATCAGTAGTCTTAGATCCCATGTTTTTTCCTGTAGTTTTTTTTTATTGACGATGGGTTTGTTCTTGACTATTTGTTTCTTTAAGGGGCAAGTGTTTAAAAAACACTGAATCTTGCACTTTATTTAATGCTAACATTCATTTAACTGGAAAAATACCAACTCAAATACCTACAAACTTTCACCCCGCTTTTCACACTGTTAAGGGCTTATTTTAAAACCTGTTTTTTTATTTAATTAATTTTGTTGTTGATACCGACTTTCATGTATCTAACTTGCCAAGTTATAATTCTTATGTATACGTGTACAGTAACCTTAATACCAATAATGTCCACATTTCTCACTTCAAAAATGACCAAATTCCAACAAAAACTTCTACCCCCATTTTACCCCCTTTTTAGAAATTGCCGTATTTTTTTTCATTTATGTCTTAAACTACGACGTTCACTATTCTCATTTTAAACATGGCCAAACTCTCTTTAATTTTACCACCTTTGGGGAAGTTTTTCAAAATCGCCCAACGCCTTTTTAGAGTTCCGTAGCAAAAATGGCAAAAACTCTTATAGTTTCGTCATGTCCGTCCGTCCGCCCGTATGTCACACGCATTTTACTCGAAAACTGCAGAGGTTCATAGATGAAATTTGGAGTAGGAATAGTGTCTTGTAGAAGCCGCTACTTAGTTTGGTAGTGAAATAACAAAAAATAATATTTCTAGGTTCGGCACTTCCTATCAACATGTGACTGTTGATAAAATAAAAAATTATAATAAATCATCGTGCGGAACATATTTCGACAGTTCTTTTAAAACACACCTTCAACTTCTACCGCCAATTTACAACCGCCATTTACAGAGATAGTTTTTCCAAAATCTCCGAAAGCAATTTAGTAGCCCTAACAGGCTGACACCTATTTACACGTTTCTCACCTAAACAATAACCAAAGTCGCTTATTTACTAACTTCGCTAGACGCTAACATCGTATTTCCTATTAATAAGTAGTAGCCTGAATACTATTTTTTACATTTCTCACTTTAAAATTGACCAAAGTCCGAAACTTCTACCCCCCCCCCCCCTCCCCCATTTTACAACCTTTGGGGTAGATTTTCCTAAATCGCCAAAAGTAACTTTTTTTTATAAAAACAGTAGTCTCACCACATTTCTCCCTTCAAAAATGTCCAAAATCCCATACAAACTTCTACCGCCAATTTACCTCTAAGTTTTTCCAATATCGCTAAAAGCAATATATTTAATAATTCATATACATTAGCCACGTTTCTCACTTCAAAAAATATATATCTTCTATACAATTTTCTACCCCTCATTTTACCTCCTAAGGCGGACTTGCGCGGACCAGAGTTAACCCTTAACCCAGAGTTAAGCGTCTACTTTTGTACGTGGTTTGCCGCCTAACCTCGGGTTAAGACGCTAACTCCGGTCCGCGCAAGTGGGCCTAAGAGGTAGTATTTTCTGAATCACCGAAAGTAATACTTTTTATATGTATATTGCCTTTGTAGGTAGATTATATTTGCAATGAAGAGCATTTCTACCAAATTTCAAATAAAATTTACCATAAAAGTAATCCCCACAAAAATGTTGCAACTACTTTCCATCCCCCCAGGGGTTGAATTTTAGTAATCGCTGAAATGCGTATCTCATTATATTCTTCGAAGAGCATTTCTACCAAGATTTAAGTAAATTTGATCACAAAAATATTTTTTCTTTGCAAACTTTGCAACCCTCTTTCATCCCTTTAGGGGTTGAATTTCAAAAAATCCCTTCTTAGTGGATCTCTACATCACAAAAAGAAAATACTGCCCAAGTTTCATATTTCTAGCATTAGTAGTTTCGGCTGGGCGATGATGAGTCACCCGGGACATTGCCTTTTATATATATAGAAGATAGATAAAGCTTTTTTTTAAACATACTTAGCGGAACATACCTGCGGATAATTTTAAAGCTTTTTTATTTTCAAATGTAGATTCGTTGTAAAACAAAAACGTATACAAATGTATAACATAAAAGCTAACATATAAATATCTAAACTACTACTAATACTGGTAACCCATCATTTTATCGAATTTCACTTCATCGATTGTATCATTTCATCGAATTTCATTTCAACTAACGCTATTTTCACTTGATGTTTTCAGGATATCTGAAACATTAATCACGTAGGTTAGGTTAGGTTACACTTGTAACAACCAAAAAATTCTGCGTAATGTTACGTTCGTTGAAAGGTGTTTCGATAAAGTAATAGGTACCCACTAATACTACTTACTTACTTACGTACTTTTAATAAAATATTATTAGTTCTTATGACTCTTTTCAAATGAAAGTAGGCACCTACTTAATTAATTCATATTACCTATTTAAATTTGCTAATTGTGATATTAATTCAAACAAGCACTAAGTAAGAATGTAATTATTTTAATTAAAGCAAATCCGACTGAAGATAGCACCACACCGTTATATAAATTATGGTAATACCAACATAATACACAGTGAATTACACCTTCGTACATATCTCAGCCGAAACATCGGGGCCTTAAGGTCGTTCGGGGATAGAGTCGAGCCAACCTGCTACAAATACTTTGTTACGTACTTAGTATTTAACATAAGTATAGTATTTCTATATCGAGAGTTAAAGGTTTGGTTTACCTTCGGCATTATCTTTAGCGCATTATATATTAACTTTAAGGTCCTCTTCAAAGGAAATAAAATACTTTAATATTAGAATAAATTAAGTTTATGACTCCTTATCAAAATGCGTAATTTTTAAAGTACCATAACCAGTGATCGGAAATAGGTGAGCTAATTTGCCTAAACTTGATGCATGTTCATTCAATAATGTATTCCCATCTCTCTCACGCATGAATGAATATGCGTCAAGTTTAGGCAAATTAGCTCTACCTATTCGATCACTGACCATAACATTAGGTCGACTTCTTACTTGATTTTTTTCCAGTTAAATGAAGCAACATCAAAGTGTTTTTTTGCGAAGATTCTTCATGTACTTTGAAAGACTAGATACGTGGATGTTTTTCAACAAGAACATTTTGCAAATGTAGTTTTTGGGATAGTGTCTTACTTAGTATCCCGGTGGTCTGGGTTTATATTTCACTTTGCCTTCAATCATAATTTATTAAGTTCTATTATTTTGAACGACACGGCCGCCCTTGCTATCATGTCAATACGAGCTATCATTACGTTAACAGTACTCGTATGACATTATACTTTGGGATAGTGGAACACAGGCCCTGGATCGTTGCGTCAAGTATTTTAACAAGTATTTTTACCTAGTATTTATACGAAAGCGACAAAAGCCCTTAGCAAGATTAAGCAAATGACATTTTAATGAGTACGAATTAGTTTAGCTCTACGTACGAGCGCTTTCGGTTACTTAAATGAGATTAAATTTTAAGTAAACGTTACGGAAAGAAATAAGGAATTTACATAGGAATAATTACAATTAGTAGCGATATATACAAATTGTTGTATATAATTGTAACAATGAAACACAACAATGAATGAATGTAGAACAAGAATGGTGATTGTGATATATTATTTTTCTTAGCCTAATTTAGTGTCCCACTGCTGGACCAACTCCTCTCTTCTAGATCTTGATACTTCTTCCGGCCAGTTGTTGAGATATGCGTCCAAGTCTTCCCGCCATCTCCGTCTCGGCCTGCCGCGTCCGCGCCGCATCTTGCGGCATTTAATTAGTGGGTGAAATAGCCCATTCCCTCATCAGGCATTGATATGGTGACACTAGGACTATAACAGGACTCACCCTATAATACAAAAAAAGTTTGTTTTTAATCAGTTTACAATTGACGGAGAAATCTGTAAACATACAAAACATAAAACATACATAGTAACACAGTCGACCATAGATCTAGCTCTTTTTTTTATAAAGAATGGAGGTAAAGGAGCATGTAGGTTACCTGATGGGAAGTAATCACCACCGCTCATAAACACCAGCAACTCAAGCAGAGTTGTCGGTAAGTTGTCAGTTGAAATGCTCTTACAGTCAGTAAAGCAACCATCTCTCAAAAACACATTAAGACAAGATAAGATAAAGATAAAGAAACATTTTTTCACAAAATTACAAAATCACACTACATAGATTCAAAAAGAACAAGACACAGAAAAATTGTTGCAAAACGGTCGCAACTCAGCATTCGCTAGCCATAAAGTCAGCACTTGTCTTTCGTTGGGACCGCTTGGTGAAGAGACGGAAAGTGACACACTTAACACAAAACAACGTAAAAACAAAAACAAAATGGGAGATAATCTCGGACGACCATAAAATTTGCAACCAGTTATAGCTGGCAACAAACATCAAGGAAACAAATTAACAAAAAGCAAGCTTTCATAACCCGACTTTTGCTAACCAACTTCAAATCGTTATAAATCCTAAATGATCATTCAAAATGAAAAATGATGAAACAAACCTAAAGATGATTTTTAAATCCCTATTCAATGACACCCCACTTGTGATAATTGGTCGACTTTTTGCACAATATGGCGTCTGGTTGCCGCCATATTGAATTTTGATTACTGTCATATTATCTTCAGTGACACTCACCAGATTAAGACAAATCGATTGACATAAGAATCATCAAAATCAGAAAACGGGTTTAGTTTTTATAGTGCCACAAAGGAACAAACATACATATATAGGCTGTGAAACACAATACCCTCCTCCTTCGGAAGTCGGGTAAAAACAATAGTCTATGGGAGGTTAAGTCAAAGTAAACAACGCAATAGGTTACGTTACATAACAATACTAACAATTATGAACAAAAATACTTGTTTACATTTGTTTAATTATTTTGTAACTACAATTTAAATTCACAACATTACCGTGTGAGACCACCACCTCGAAGAGCGCTTCCAAATTTATGCTACAACTTTTATTTAAATGAAGCCAAAGGGTTTCCTATTGTTTAAACTTATTGTTTATCTGTGGAGTTACGCTGAGACCCCTTTTTAGGGATATGAATGTTTGTTTTGAAGTTATAATGCGGATTTACTGCGGTCAGACATTTTTAATTAGGCTGTGGGAAAATTTTGTATTTACATACAACGATGCAGAGTTGTGATTCTAAACGGTAAAACCGTATTGTTTTTGACGTGTTACCGAATTGTAAAAGTTTTGGTAGCTCTTAAGTATTTACTTGACAGTACTCGTGATGGCGGCCAAACAATACCATAGCACAGCAAAGGCAATATGGTTAAATAGAAGCCCATACATTAAGGTAATTAGATATTTATGGTTTAACACTCTTAATGAATTATTAAATAGCAGTTGTAGTGATGTGTTAAGTTTTTTTATGGAAAAGTAAAGCTACACGTAAGTTATGTGAGGGTAAGGAGTGGAGTTACAATAGTTTTTTTTTTTTGGAACTGGAACTTAATCGCGTGCAGTAGAATGTGTGTGCAATGGGAATAAGGTTTATTTTCCTACCTAGATTTGGGAGCCGTTTAGAAAATATATTCAACTCGAAAAGTGTAATTTATGCTAGTTGTGCCCCCCCCCCCCCCCCACCTACAGCCAAAACTACGAGTAATAAAAGTCTGAAACGTATCTTGTTGTAAGAAAAAAGAAAAATATTCAGCCCACAGTGCGACTGTACAAAATTAAAAAATACAGCTGACATAAACTCTCAATAAAACACTTTTCATTCCTATTCCAATTTACAGTCTAGACAAGGTGACACATGTTTCTTATAAGAAATTCCTCGACTATACTCGAAAATACGACTAAATAAACATATTTATGCTGTCAGTTTTGTTTACCGTGAAATTCATTGAAATTACTTAGAAAGAGAGTAGAAAAGTGAGTCATTGTAATGTTGCCGTTATATTACATTTATGTGTTTATCATTCAACATTATGCTGATACAGAACTACAAAGAGATCTATCAACTTTTATATATATTACTGAATTATAATTAATTATAATTAGGGATAAAAGTAAATACATATTTTTCTGTAGTAAATACATGTGTTTCGAAGTAGTAAATTCAGGCGTTGAGGAATTATTTAGTTGCAATCGCTGTTTTAAGGAACCCTGCCCCATGCATTACATTTGCATAGTAATTTAATTAATTATCACTAATGGCCTGTTGTGTGATCAGTAGTTAAACTAACTAATTGTTAAAATTCGAAAAAGGAATGGAAAATTTGACATATTTCCTTGAGATTTTAACCATTAGTAACGTTTTTTGACCATTAGTTAGTTTAACCTCCTCGTGTGATTGCCGAGTTAGAATAGTGCCACTCCATGTCTTCCCGTGGATGTCGTAAGAGACGACTAAGGGAATAAAGGCTTGTAGTACTGTTAGGCGATGGGCTTGCAACCTGTCACTAATACGCTGGTAAACATCTTAGCCTAATTGTGCAAATTGTGGTTATAGAATTATCAACAAGTTTTTAGAGATGTTTGTAATTCTGTAGCTCTGCCTACTCTGGGAACGAAGGCGTGAGATTATGATGATGATGATGACATATTTTTCTAGTCAACTGTACTTTATTTGACACTTCTTGATGATCTTTTATACTTTTTAATTTTTTGTATGTATTGTGTAAAATTTTGACGGTTAATTGGTTTATTTTATATGCTATTTAAAGCACTTTAGACTACAACAGAACATATAATATCAATAAGGTAGAGTCTTGTGATTGTAACTATCTGACTTAAATAACCTCTTCTAGGATCACCGTTTTGAACAACGACAGGCGTGATACTAGCGGCCTTTACACGGTAAAGTTCGGACCGCGGGAAACGCCACGCGCCATTCCACGCGCCAGTCCGAACCGTAGGTTTTTTACTATTTTACTATTACACTTGCATTTACACGTAAGGTTCGGAGCGAAGATTGGAATGGCGCATGGCGTTTCCCGCAGTCTGAACTTTACGTGTGCAGGCCGCTGTTCTTCTATACTAAGAAATACAATATCACGCCTGTCGTTGTTCAAAACAATGGTCCTAGAGTTATTAAAGTCAGTTGCAATAACCAAACAGTTGCAATTACAAGACTCCACCTTACTGCACTATTTTTTCTTGCCATAAAAATGCCAAATAGGTCTGTATGTCAAAGCGATAAAGTACAAAATTGAGTACAATGCAACCATTTTCTTAAGCGATCGGCAATCATCGTTTTTCTATGACGCACGAGTGACAAATATACTGTCTGTTACGAGTGCAAGCGTGATAGCGATAGCCAGCCGAAAGCTATTAAGAAGCTGGGAATACTGTACTGTTTACGTTGACTGTACTGTGACATTTACAAATCTCTCTATTATTTTGCAACTGACCCATTTCCGCTGCAATCGGTTACTGGTTATGTAGTTTTTTTTTTTTTTTAATTAACTAATATGGTTACAAATCACTTACACTAATTAATGAATAAGTTTAAAGGAAAAATTAAATCTTTAATGTCAAATTATCTATAGGTCAAACAAACAAACAAACAAACATACAAACATTCATAACACACAACAGTCGAAGTCAAAGGTACAGTTAAGTTATATGATTGCTGAAGTTCCGGAATAACTGTGGATTCAGCCATTATAGTTCAGCATAACTCAGCGGTTGAACAGATTGATCGAAACTGAAACTATAGTCCCAACACGTTTTATCGCCTAATGGCTGTCTGTCAGCCTCCAAACCGCAACCACAGTGTATCATTTACTAACAGTACGCTGATGCATATTAAATTAAATAATCAATAAATTTTTCATACTATACTTTTGAGGTGGTAGTACCTTGTGCATCATAGTTCGTCCAGATCGCTACCACTATTGTATCAATTATCACACCGCCAAACAGCAGTGTTCGCATCGTTGTGTTCCGGTATGGGGAAAAGACAATCGGTAAAATTACGAACATCGAGGCATTTCATCTAAGATCTGGTAGAGATGTTCTGTGGGATCTAATTAGTAATGAGGAGATCCGCAGAAGAACGTAAGTTCGCAAACCTGAAGGCGCAGTGGGCGGGGCACATTGCTCGTACAACCAATAGTCGAGGTAGAAAGGTTCTCCAGTAGGGTACGTTGTCTGGCCTCTCTAAAGGAGGACATACTCGTAAAAGTAGCACAGCACCGATCATGGTATAAATCTTCGAGAAAATAGGCTATGTTCAACACTGTATTAGGCTTACATGATGATGTATGTATGTATGTAAACTCTTTATTGCACATAAACAATGACAAAACATTTTGCATCACTATGGATAATACCTAGCTAGATGCTGGCTAGATGGACCGATGACCTGATGAAGGCAGCTGGCAGTGACTGGATGCAAAGGGCGGGGGATCGCGCGCTGTGGCGCTCCTTGGGGGAGGCCTATGTCCAGCAGTGGACTGCAACAGGCTGATATGATGATGATAGATAATGTACATAGGCGAACTTATCCCACATGGGATCTCTTCCAGTTAACCTTGATGTTGATGATAATAGTGATATTGATGATGATGAATTAACAATTTGTTTCCTTGACAATCACTGCGCTAACTGTTTGTTAAACCTTTACTGTGCCACGGCTTGAGCGTAACAAATTACCTAAAGCCGATTTATCTCGGAAACAAAGGAATATTAATGATCCCTTTCATACAGCACAATGATTATTTGCAGGGCTAGGCATAGTTAAACCCATTCGACGCCACAGCTCCAATTTCCTCACTAAACCGACCCGTTTCCGTGTATTTGGTATGGAATTATAAACATATTCAGTGCCAGCCTATCTAATCTCAATACTAATTTGACTCTGAGTGGAGTTCGTTGTTACTGATGTTGGTTTTAGTGAGGGCTCTTAGAGATTTGGGGGAATTAAATTGTTTCTAGTAGGGGTTCTGCGGAAATCTGGTTTTCAACACGAGTGTTTGTTAAATATGAGTCTTTAATAACAAAATGTTACGGAATATTATTACTAAAATACATTTTCGTTTAAAAGGCTCTGCACCCAAAGAGTACAGTCGAGTTCATAAATATGTGTACACTTTAGTACCTTGTCTATTTAATGTCATGTTTAAACTGCGATACATGAATTGTCACGGCGTTTTAAGTGACAAGGTACAGTCGTGTACACATATTTATGAACACGACTGTACCAACAGGAGATCCGATTATCGAGGCTCCGCTGTCCATTCGTGTGTCACAAGGCTGTATCTTTTGAACCGTAATAACTAGACACATAGAGTTTGGATTAGAATAGCAGCCATAACAAAAAAATATTTGAAAGTTAAAGGAGGTCTCCATACAAGAATTTCTCCATGAAAGAAATGTCAGGCGTTTTTTGCTCGACCAAAATTTTGTTTGTTGGTACAAAGTCAGACTAGCACTTGGCCGTTTTTATTTTAAATTGAGATGCAGAACTAAACCTTAAAGGATAACTTTTATAATAATAATGCTTGCAGATAAGTCGCAATATATAAAAAGATGTGTAATAAAAAAACCTCGTTAGCTGTATGGTCTAAGTTTGCATGCGTCTTCAAGGAGAATTTATATACGCACTATTCCAAATAAAATCACACTCACTCAAATAAAATATAATTTTTCTCATTTTTAATTATAACGTTAATGCATGTTATATATAAAAATAACATAATAAATAATGCAGCAAGGCCCTAGACAAGATGCTGAACGCTAACGTGAAAGATTTTCGAATACTCTTTAAATGTATAGAATTGACATAAGCGCTCGACGTGACAGTCCGGCAGCTCCGTCAATCCTATACACTTACAATAACGATAACGTTCTTGCAATGTATATACAGCCACAAGTACTTAAGCACATACATACATACATACACTTACGCCTTCATTCCCAGAGTGGGGTAGGCAGAGCTACAGCATTACCAACAACTCTAAAAACTTGTTAATTATGTTACCACAATTTGCACAGACAGGCTAAGATGTTTACCAGTGTACATTAGTGACAGGTTGCAAGCTCATCGCCTAAGAATACTACAAGCCGTTATTTCCTTAGTCGCGTCTTACGACGTCCACGAGAAGACATTACGACCGTTACGACCTTCAAACCTTCAAGAAAAGAGCGTACTTTCATTTGAAAGGCCGGCAACGCACCTGCTACTCCTCTGGTGATGCAGGTGTCTATGGGTGATGGTAATCGCTTACCATCAGGCGATCCTTCTGCTCGTTTGCCTCCTACACCGAAAAAAAAACATGGAGTGGCACTATTCTAAGCCGGCAATCACGCGGCATAACAAAGTACTTACTTCAGTATTTAATATTACTATGTGCAGGTACTTCATAACTTGGCTTGTTTTGTTACCATATCCAAAAATGTTCAAACCGTCCTCACCCTCAACAATTTCTAAAAGCCAAAATTTATAAATCACAAAGATTTAAAGGATTACGTAAAAATGTTTTTCAATTTCCCAAAAAAACATTCGTTATCCTTTTCCCGGTTTTATCTGTTCGATGCCAACATTCCAGAAATTTATAGAAAATGAGCTGGTGAATAGATTTTTGGCACCGAACTCGATCAAGGATGGTCAAGGTTTTGGAAGCAATTAAAAGTTGAATTTAAGCCAGACGAATTATCGGTGACTTCGGAAAAAAATGGTTTCTATTGATAAAAGGGTTGCTTCGATTTAAAAATATTTTCTAAATTGTTTCCTTTATTGCGAAAGCCTAATTGGGGTTTGCTATTTTCATCTTTATCATCTTCCTTCTATTATCGTATCTCTTGTCATTGATTGATTGTTTACTGAAGTTTCCTCTATTTCTTCCTAAATTTCTTCAATACCAGCAACGTTTAAATGCATTATTCAATTCAACATTTTTTCAAAAACAATACGATGATTGTGTGTGAACAATACAATACAATGTAGTTTAACCACTTAACACCAGCCCACTATTTCGCCATCCATCCTGACAATGACATGTGACAGGTGACATTTCAGTGTACATGGCACAGCTTATATGAAACCCAGGGATGTATTAGCGTTTGACTTTGCAATATATACCGAATTGTCACCTGTCACATATCACTATCAAGATGGTGAAATAGGCAAGTGGAATATTCCATTTCCATCTTGATGTTTAATTAAAAAGTAACATACCAAAGCTTTTTACTATAGGAATATACTCGTACTTAGGTGCGGCCAAACAATTTCTATAGCCAATAAAGCACTCTGATAAAAAAATACAACTAAGCCTAACACGATATATAAGTGTTAATTTCTCAGTGAGAAAAGAGCGTGGTTCTCAACTCGTTTTTTCTTAAACTTAGTTAATGCATAAGTTCCGTTTCTGTCCTTAATAATTTGGCCAACCACTCTTATTATACAGGAAACTTTTGCGCGAGTGTGATAAAAGCTTGGAGTAAGCTTTTTATCACACTTGCGCAAAAGTTTAATTTTCGACATATTCCTGATAGGACACATCCTTGTTTCAATACATTATTTTTTGGACGCATTTCGGTTACACCTGAATTACAAAGTTATATTAAGCAATACGTATTACACTATGCTTAAATAAAATAAATCATCTAAAACCAGTTTTTATTAAATATTTCATGGCAAAATAAAATGTGCTTAAACAAGAATGTGCGAAGTACTATTAATACTCAGATTTTACAGTACTTAAGTATAAGTAGCTGCACACTTTAGTACTTTGTCACTTTGGCGTCATGTTTGAACTGCTGCACTAATCAGCCAAAGGCGTGAAAGCGATAAGGTACGAAAGTGTGAAGCTAACTTACAAGGCCGACTGTACATGCTTACATACTTATGTAAAACGTAGTCTTCGGGATACTAGCACACGGCGACTTTTTGTAACGATGCCGTCACGCGTTCGTTGTCGGTGTCACTTTCACACATGGCAGCAAAAGTGACAGCGATATAAAACGCGCGACTCCATAGCTACAAAAAGTTGCCGTGTGCTACCTCCCTTCAATGCAATTCAGCCACGGCATCACAGACAGAAATCATAACTTGTCTTGCCGCTCGACTTCAAGGCCTAGCAGCCATTGCTAAAACCCGTAGATATATCAAACCCAACCTTAATAAAAATAAAACTCTTATAACAAATGACCACAATCCCGCCTTGGTAGGCCGCCCTTATTTTGTGATATTAAATTGTATGGGCGCATCATAAGTCGAGATTAGGCTGAGATACTGGCAGCTTTCTGGGGCTCCGTTAATATACTGATGTTTTTGTGACTTCTTCTAACTGGTGTGACCTTTTAGCCTAAATCTATTAGACGTTTCGCTAACGACATTGTGGATTGCTTTCCACGATGCTGTCGCTTGATATATAAGAGTTATCATGTCGAAACAGAGTAATTTGTGTAAACGGATGTGGTCTGAATGTGGTAACTAAGCTTAAATATCTGGGACATTGTATCACCAAGGACATCTTTCCTATAGAGCGAGAACGTAGGGCATTGGCAATGAGAAGCAACATGACGACTTACAGGTTTGTGCGTTGTACAAACGATATCGAAATTATCCTGTTTAAAGCTTTTGCCAGACATTTTACACGTCCAGGCTATGGGTCAGGAGTACACTTATTTAGATCTGTCAATGCCATACGTGTTCAGTATAACTATGGGTTTAGGAGGTTGCTGGGTTTGCCTCAATTTTGCAGCGCATTTTTAGGTATGTTTATGTGGCTCGTGCAGATGGTTTCCAGGCCATTATAGTTGCTTCTTGCCTCCCTGATGAGCGAGTGCGGGCAGTTCTTGACAGGTTAGACTGTCCTCTGATTCTACATTGACACTGACACTCCATTCACGTGGAGTCCAGAGAGGCAAACTTATTCCTATTAATTAATTATTATTATTATAGTAACTGACATAGGTTTATTACTTAATGCGTTATTAAGATTCTATGGACTGTATGTTCATATTAAATAAATAAATAAATTATGCTTCGTATTTTCACCAATGGGCTTAAAAATTATCTAACACTTCTCTCCTACTACAGATATAAGACGTGTCAGTTTTAAACGCAATGTGGATTAATGTATCATTGCTGGTACGTGCGCATACACACTGAACGTTACGGCACAATTCTTCAGCTTCATTTGTGGCCCATAATGTTAACATAATAACTGTTAAGTATTGCTACATGTAACGATCCAGACAAACAGTCTTTATTTTCGATTTTTTGCTCTATAATCTTCGCTCTATAATATAAATCGAATAAATGCCTAAACACCACAGCTTTCAGTCTTAGTACAACTCTCTAAGTTCTTTGTCGATCTTATTCGTAATTTTATTTTTATCTTTTTTACTTCCAACTCTACGAAAATTATCAACGTCAAAGAAAATTGGTTTACCTTTGACTGCCTTTCATTTTGTTTTCCAGTTACTGAAAACTATTTCAGATTTGCTATTAATCAATCTTTGCATACTACCAATTGTCATCAATAAAAACTTCAAAATACCCTGGCCTTTGAAAATCTTAAATCCTTACAAATTGACTTCGGAAGACAATGGAAAAAAAATAATGAATTGCTGTCCGTCACCCTTGTGTACTCACAGTGAAAACAATGATACAGCAGGTTGAAAATCACAAGTTTTATTTAAATACAAAAAATAATTATCAAGGGAAACTCTTCAAAAAATGGAACGATACGACTTAGTGACTCTCAAAAACGACCCTACTTTCTCAAAGACTGCGTATATGCGATTCCTCTCGTTTTGCGAGTGTTTGTGTCAAGGTTGTCACTAACCAAAAGGTGACGCTTGCTTGTCTTTTTTATGGCTAGGAGAAGGAAAATGTCTAGGCTGGATTGTCTCCTTATTTTTCTTTAAGCTTTGTCCCAAAGCTCTAAGCTGATATTTCTTTTTGAAGATCGTTTAGGTTTAGCCTGATCCACCTAATCTAGGTATGATCTGAATGGTACACGGAAGGAACATTACTTTTTTATAAAATGAGATTTCAATATCAAAATGCAGAGTTTGCAATTACCTTATAGATAATATCTTGAAATAAGTTTTACTGTTTAATTTAAAAAAAAACCTCTACACAATACTACGTAAGAAATAACATGGTTTATAACTTTCTAATCGCTAGGTATATCTCAAAATGTTACGAAGTGACTAGACAATGTTCTTGTCGTGTACCCTTCATCTCATGAGGGCCAAGATTCTAGGACGTAAAAACCATATCATCTTTGATCTGGTTATCGTATTGTCAACGTTATGATAGCTCTTATTTACTTGACAGTAATGGCGGCCGAGTTAAAAACAATACCATAACAGCAGGCCTATTACGTAACTCACTCGCATTCGCGATCGGCTTTAAAGCGGAACAATTGTTTTCATTTTGTATGCAGACAAGCCTTCGATTTTCAAAATGAAAACGATTGCGATTGCGAGTGCGTTAGATAATAGCCCCTCTGATCAAAGACAATGGTTTTTACCGCCAAGAATAGAGGCCCAAAGGCAAGAACATTTATTTAATGAATATAATTTTTCAATTGTCGTCTCTGTAGCTTTCTCCACTGGGTTCTATTCGAGGAAGTAAATTGTTTCTACTAAAACGACGGCGCTTGAATGGCATTTTAGTTATGTGCCTTCGCTCGACAAAGAACGATATAATACGGGATTTTGACGGGTTTCCTAATCAAAAACTGTGAAGCTGTAAATCAAGAAAACTGTTAAAGCTTTCATTTATGGTTACATACCCAAGGGTGTCGACCCTATAACTGAACCTCCGCTGTTCATCTGTCTGTCTGTCAGCGGGCTGTGTCTCGTAAATCGTAACAGGTAGACGGTTAAAATTTTCACGGAGTGTATTTCTATTGCCGTGGCAGTAATTAAAACTAAACACCTGATAAGTATTCTTCTGGTTATTTTTTCAACCATTACAATCGCTGTGTAAACAGTGGTGGTAGGACCTTGTGCAGGGTCCGTCCGGATAGCTACCACTATCTTATCCATTAACCCACCGCCAAGCAGTATTGTTCGCATTGCTGTGTTCCGGTGTGAGGATAAGACAACCGGTAAAATTACTAGCATAGAGGCATTCCATCTTAGTCCTCAGGGTTGGCAACGCATTTGAAGTCTTAGGATTGCAGTTTTGAGATTGTAGTCTTGAGGTTTCAAATGTCTATGGGTCTCAGATCCCACTTACCATCAGGTGGCCTGAGTGCACGCGTGCCTTCTCCTTGCCTTAAAAAAAAACCGTAATTGGCACACATTTGAAATTATACAGAGTGTATATTACAATAACTACTATAATAACAACTAGTTACCTAATAAAACTAAAGTAAGTTTAAAATTATAAAATAATATACTCCATACAAAAAATGTGGTTTTTGTTTCATTTTAATTGTAAGGTGGTACAGAGCCCTTCATGCACGAGTCCGACTCGCACTTGGCCGGTTTTTAGTTTTAATTATGACGACGCGTTTAGCGTAATTGGTAGTGACCCTGCCTGCGAAGCTAGCGGTCCCGGATTCGATTTTCGGTAAGGCAAATATTTATGTGATGTAATGAGTGAGAGTATTTATTTCTGAGTCTTGGATATTTTCTATGTATTACAGTATGGGTTTCTCTAAATAAGTATGTTTGTCGTTGTTCTAGACCCAAACTATATGCCTAGAGCTTAGTTTGGGTCTAGAACAATTGGTATAAAAATTGTCCTTTGACATTTATTTGGGTTTATTTGGTCTAAAATTATTTGGCCTATTTTTGTTTCGATACATATTTTTTTGCTACCAACGTTTCGTCTAATAATTTAAATGTTTTGTATAATATTGTTTTGTCGAAAAATTGTTTAGTATAACATTTATTTATTTATTTTTATTTTATTTATTTGGGGCATCAACAGCAATACATTTCATAAGAACAAATTAAACATTGTACAAAACAGTAAGCCAATAAAAGATGTCCACAAAAATACAGTTAAGTGAAACATAAGCAACAATTTTAACAACTTGCGTAACTCATATATATTCATACATACAATAACAACAAAACTTAGCATAAGGATATGTTGAGTAGCGAGAGAGCATGCACGCGCGCGCATTTGCGCATTTGGTCATTTGTTTGGAATAACCCTGAGCGTGAGGCGAAGTCGACGGAGTCTCCTATTCCGCGTAGTAGTTAGCCTAACCTAACCTAACCTAACCTAACCTAACCTAACCTAACCTTTTTTTTTTTTTTTTTTTTTTTGACAGGGTGGAAAATGCTTTATGCATTCCCCTCACCATGGGAGTGGCGAGGGGATATGTGGGACTCACCCCGTCACCCCCCCTCCTAATGAGAGGGGGCATCGGAGCGCAACCCACTAAAAACCACCCTGGCGTACCCCCCTGCCGGATTGGCAAGACGCCGTGGAACCCGCCAAAGCTTTCTCCACGACGTCTACCGGCCGCCCCAGCCATTTGCCGGGGCTTCCCGCGTCGAGGGAGAGAGAGGCCGAGTACGCGTGGCCCCTCTCCCAGACCGCCCAGTGGCTAGCCTACGGCGGGCGAGGGACTCCCATCCCCCACCCGCAGCCACTAAGGGTTGAGGCGAGCGGCAAAACGCCGCCGCCTCACCCCCCGCTGTCTACGCCGGAGCGGATGCGCGTGAGGAAACTCCTCGCGCTCACGCTCCGAGGCCTCCTTCTGCGAGATGACACACTCGCAGAAGGAGGCCACAGCCCTCCAGGACCCGTCGCTGCACAGCATTGCAGACACAACGCTGTGCAGGGAGAGGTCCTGTCGCCCTATGGCTAGTGCCATAGTGCGGCGCTCCGCACTCCACCGGCTACACACCTCGAGGGTGTGCTGAGCCGTGTCGTCCGGATCGCCGCACTCATGGCACTGCGGACCGGGCTCCCTCCCAATGTTGTGCAGGTAATGACCGAAGCATCCGTGTCCGGTCAATACCTGCACAAGCCGGTATGATGTAGCACCGACTGCCCTCCCCAACCAGGTGTCAAGCGACGGGAGGATCGCCCCTATGGTCCGGGTTCCATAGGGGGCGTCCCCCAGGTTCGCCTTCCACCTGTCCCGCAGTCGGCGCTCCATCATCCGGCGCGTCTCCTCAACCTCCTCAGGGTCCGGGCGTTCTCCCCTCGCCCGGGCCCTGGACCTAACTGCATAGGTCTCTGCCTGCACCTCTGCGTCCAACTCCCAGGGCGGGGTGCAGGCGAGGAGGCAGGCCGCGGCGTGGGCCACCGTCATGTAGGCCCTCACAATTCGGAGGGCCACCACCCGCTGTGGCCTCTGTAGCAGGGCCCTGTTCCGGGCGGACAGCTTGTCCGCCCAGATGGGGGCCCCGTACAGAGCCATGCTCCTTGTAACGCCGGCATATAGCCGGCGGCACAAGGAGCCCGGCCCACCCACGTTCGGCAGAAGCCGACCCAGCGCCGACGCGGCGCCCACAATTCGGGGAGCTAACTGTGAAAAGTGCTCCCCGAAATTCCAGCGTCGGTCCAGGACAAGCCCCAGATATTTTATATGGGGCTTGATCGGGACCGACTCCCCCCCCAAGGTGAGCGCCGCGCCCGCTGGCAGCCTCCACCCCCGCCCCCCGAAGACTATCGCCTCAGTCTTCGGGAGGGCCACCCTCAGGCCGAGCCGACCAATCCGGTAAATGGTCAGCTCGGCCGCCGCTTCCGCCCGGCACAGCGCCTCCCTCATGTCGGTCCCACGCACGGCCACCATGGTGTCATCTGCATAGCAGATGGTGGCCGTCCGTGGGAGCAACTCCCCCCTGATGGCCCAATCGTACCCCAGGTTCCATAAAAGCGGACCGAGCACGGAACCTTGGGGTACGCCACAGGCCATCTCCGTCGACCCCCGTCGACCGTCCCTCTGCTCATAGAGCACTACCCGCTCGGTGAGGTAGTGCTCTATGATCCGCCGCAGGTAGGGAGGCACTTGATGGTAAATTAGTGCCTCCCTTATCACCCCATAGGGGAGGGTGCCAAACGCGTTGGCGATGTCCAACGACACCGCCACTACACCCTCCCCTCTGCTCGACGCGTACTCACAGAAGTCCCTAAGGGACTTCAGCGCGTCGAGCGTAGACCGCCCTTCCCTAAACCCGAACTGTCTGTCTGAGACGTTCGGGCCGGCGGTCTCCAAGTGCTGCTGGATCCTGTAGGCCAGGATCCTCTCCATCATCTTCCCGGCCTCATCCAGCAGCACTATGGGGCGATAGGCAGAAGGACTGTCGGGGGGTCGACCCTCTTTTCGGAGGAGGCAGAGCCTCCCCTCCTTCCACACCCTCGGGAACCGTCCCTCCCTCAGGCAGTCGTCCATCAACTGCCTGAGTCGGTCCCCGAGGTGTTTAAGGGCGATGGGGAGCACCTTACCCGGTACTCCGTCGGGCCCCGGGGCTTTCTTGCAGCCCCGGAGCCGGTCCACCGCCCTGTCGAACTCGTCATCGCTTACCGGCGCGATGGCGAGTTCGAGTGGGTCCTCCAAGTCCCCCGGTGGCTCGGTCATCACCGGGGGAGTTATCGAGGGAGCTGCCGGAAACAGTCCCTCGATGACCCTCCTCAGGAGGGGGGGCTCCAAGGAGTCCATGGGGGGGGCGGTGCGCATTTTGTTGCGCACCACCCTGTACGGCCTCCCCCACGGATCCCCGTCCAGCGTGGCCAAGAATGACTCGTGTGCGTCATCCTTGGCCTTCGCTATGGACAGGACGAGGGCCCCCTTAGCTTCTTTGAGGGCCTCGTAGAGCCCCTCCTCCTCCTCGGCGGTGTGCCGCCTGCGCCTACAGTGTTGGTAGGCGCGGCGGGCACTGTTACTGGTGGTCCGCAGGGCCGCAATATCTGCGGACCACCAGTATACCTTCCTCCGGGCAAAAAGGCGCCTCGCCCGGGGCATGGCGGCTCCGCAGACAGCCTGTAACGCCGAGCGGAACCGGCTGGCCCTCTCCTCCACACCCAAGGCGGCGGGTGGGGCAGCACACCATGCCTCCACCATCGCCGCCTCGTCCGCCTTGGCCCTGTCCAGAAGGGACAGGGACCACTTGGGGAACTCCTCCGCCCCCCCTCTACGCCCCCTCCCTGGGATGGGTGGCGGCTGGCCCCCTCTTGTGGAGACCCTCAATCTGATGTACAGATGGTCAGAGAGGGTCTCCACGTCCTCCAGGACACGCCAATCCGTTAGGCGTGCGGCAATGGCAGGGGTCGCGAACGTTACGTCCACGATGGACCCCCCCTGCCGCCGCACGCAAGTGTTGGCGCTGCCCTGGTTTAGGACCACTAGGCCCGTTGCCGCCACCCAATCCCTCAGCACACCCCCGCGCGCGTCCGTTATGGGGGAACCCCACGCCGCGCTTTTGGCGTTGAGGTCCCCCAGGACTATTATTTGGCGCGGGGCCGCCCTCCGCACGACCCCCCCCAGGACCCCCAGGAAGACCTCGAAGGCGGCCAGCGGCCTATTGGGGGAGAAGTACACCGCAACAAGTACGGTGTCACTCCCCCATTTGGCCGCCACAAACCCTGGGCCGCCCTCTAACCTGATAAGGGGGGGACCGTTGCCGACCGCCGGCACCACCACGGCAACCCACTCGTCCGTCGACCCTACCCAATTGGGTAGGGGAGGGACGAAGTAGGGCTCCGCCACCACCGCAACGTCAATCGACCACTCCGCCATAGCTTGCATGAGCAAGTCTTGTGCTCTGGCGGAGTGATTGACGTTGACCTGCAGGAGCTCTAAATGGTGTGCTGGCATTTAGAGCTCCATGCGGGTCACTTCGATGGCCCGGCCGGCGGCTGCTTCCGCGGGGGCGTCTGTACTCGGAACGGGGGGGCGGGGCCGCTGCGGCCTCGTCTCCCTTCCTTTTGTTACTGGGGGGAAACAATTCTTCCCCCCCAGCATGTGCTTGGCCGGGAGTTTGGCCTGGTGGCACACGGCACACCACGCCTTCTCCCAGCACTCCCCCATTTTGTGCCCCTCCTTGCTGCACCGGAAGCAATAATTGCTCCGGTCTATTTTGGAGGGGCACAGCTCCCTCGAGTGGCCGACACCGTAGCACTTGAAGCACCTCATCGGTGTCGGCCCCACTGTCGTGACCCTGGCGGAGGCCCAGCCCACCAGGATCCTGCCAGCCTTTTGAAGGGCCACCGCAGCCAGCACCGGGCACTGGACCAAAACTGACCCAGTGCCATCGTAAAGGGCGCGGACGGCCCCCACCTTCACCTGCGCCGGCAGGCACGCTCCCGCCGCGGCGACGGCCTGGGCCACCGACTCCTTCGTGGCCGACTCATCCAGGCCGGCGATTTGGATGCCGGCCATTTTGACGGGGCGGCTCACGTCGGCGTCATCGCCGACTATCCCCTGCAGCTTGGCTGCCAGGGTGTCGGCGATTTCGTGGCCCTTCTCCCCTGGGACCTCGATGACTCGGGACCCCGTCATCGAGGTCCTGACCCTCACGCTCTGCAGGCCTACCTCCATGAGGCTAAGGCCGTTGATGGCCTTAGCCATGGTGGCCTGCAGAGTGGTGGTGGCCCCCGGCTTGAGGGAGACCACCACTGCCGCCGTCTTGGGGACGGACAGCTTCAAGGGTCTGGGCCCGGTCGCCGCCTTCCCGGCCTTCTTGCTAGGGGGAGGGGGGGGGGCCTTGGCTTTCCCCTTCCCCTTCTTCTTCACCACCTGCGACCACGACATCTGCGTGGGCGGAGGTGGCGTTTGGCCCGAGGGGCCGGGTCCTCCCTCCGAGGGCCGAACGGCTCTCGGGGCCGGGGCAGCCTTGGCGGCCTTAGCGGGCTTCCTGGGGGCCTGAACAGGGGCAGGGGGTGGAGCCGCCGCCTTCTTGGCCACTTTGGTTTTCGGCTGCCCATCGCCTAGTCTGGCCCTGGCTACTGGCTCGAGAGCTTTTACCGGGGCCGGAGGCGGCGGGGCAGGCCCTGCAACCTTCCGCTGGGGGGGGGCGGGGGCTGCCCCAGCGGGCTTTACGGCCCGCTTGTCGTGCGCCAACGGGGGGCGGAGGATGGGCTCCGCCGGGAGGCGCCTGCTCACCTCCTCTATCCTATCATTTACCATCCTCCCGAGGCTGAGGAACAGGTCTCTCTTCATTGTTTCGATGGCCTCGGTCAGTTCGGCTGTGCCGAACTGCAGGGCGGCAGCAATGGGCGCCGGAGCAGCCGGGATCTCCCGCTCACTGAAGGCGGTGCGGAGCGCCTTCAATTCCGCCGAGTTGAGAGCGAGTTGCTCCCGCATCCTTTTGTTATCCGCTTTCAGGATGCGGATCTCCTCGCTCTCGGACCTGGCCGCCTCGACCTCGTCCATCGACCCCAGAATGGTGTGGCAGGCCCGGTTCATCCGCCCCCATATCTCCCCCTTCAGGTTGCCGGATACCCTAGCGGCCTCGAGGATATCCCTCGCCGCCATACGGGTGGCGTCTATTGGGTCAGCCTCCTGCCGACCCTCTAGGCCATCCATGGGCTCGGGGGAACGCGAGGCCGATCGGGAACGCGACACCGAGCGAGAGCGCGAGACCGAGCGAGAGCGATTGCCACCCTTGGCACCTTCCCCCTTCCTTCCCCCCTTTCCACCCTTGGGGCGGAGTTCGGGAAAGTCCCTCCTGTACTTGGCGGCAGGATCAGGATCAGCTCCCTCCTCAAAATGAGGCTCGAGCTGATAGAGCTTTGCTCTCAACCTGGCCGCCGCCAAGCCCGCGTAAGCCCCCTTGGGCTTCCCCCTCGCCGCCGAGTTGACCTTAGGCCCCTGAGGAGGCTTGGGGTCATCCGACCTATTGGTGTGCGCCCTTTTGCAGGTCGAAGGGATGAGAATCTCTTCGACCTCAATGACGCTGTCATCCCCGGAGTCGGAACCTGAAGTAGTTCCCCCCCCCTCCGGTGGACCCATTCCTTTTTTTGTAGGCGAGGCCATGCCGGCCCCCCCTACCTGAATACTAAATCTGGTCCAAATCCGACCTCTACGATCGGAGTTTAGACCAAACCTAACTTAAAAACGGTCAAGTGCGAGTCTGTTTGCTATTTTCCCATACAAACTTGGGTTGAGCGCCTGAAATGGAAAAAATAGCAAAGTGAGGATTTCTTTGTCCCCACTTTTGACCCACTTCCGGAGGTCGTATTGCAACCAAAAATCTACCAAAAGGTAGAGCACGTTTGCGCCTCTCTTAATAAAACCTAAAAACCTATTAAAGGTTAATAGGTTCAAAGATATTGATTTTACCAACTCAAGTGAAAACCTTAAGTTGGTAAATCAAAAATCTCTGCACACCTTACAAGAGAAAAAAATTAATAACCTTTGACCGGGAGGTCAAAAAGGTTAAAACCCACAACAAAAAATTTAAAGAAATAAATTTCCTACCCTCCCCTTACGTTAAAATATTTTTACAGGGACTACCAACAAGTAAAAATTACACCAAAACACAAAAAAGTCCGAGACTTTCTCCGAAAACTTCGAGCGAAAACTCGAAGTTTTCAAAAATGAAAATTCCGAAACACAGAAATAAAAACAAAACAAACACAACGCAGTAATTAGCGGGACCGTTGCCAGTACCTCCACCCAAAAACTGGGCAAGGTGGGGTAAAGGCAACACCGACAAAATTACGACGAAAAAAGGTAAACAAAGACTTAATTTAACAAAAAATTAAACCTAATATTTACAATATGGCAAGGCCAATAATTCAGGAACTTTCGTTCCGAAAATTACTGAACCTAAACCGACAAAACAAACAGAATCTCCGCTATCTCCTAGCCCTGAAAAGGGCTCGGAAAGACAACAGGAAGACAAACGACAAAATATACAAAAACGTACAATTCCAAACAAAAAATTACCAACCGCAAATGCAAATCAGTCAAAAATAACGCCAAGTCGTGTGTGAGAGAAGAATCAAAAGCAATAGTCCGTAAGCAAAAAAATGTAGTCTTTGAAAACCGAAAATCACATAAATCCTTCCACTAGCACCCGAGATACAACCTCAACCTACCCTCAACCTAACCTAACCTAACCTAACCTAACCTAACCTAACCTAACCTAACCTAACCTAACCTATAGATTAGTTGAGACCTGGGTGTTTTATACAATAATATGGATTTAGCCTTTTAGTAATTAAAATTTTAGACAAAACAATTTTAGACCAGATGTGCTTTAGATCAAAAAATATGTACCTATGCAAGAAAATATTTATGCTAAAAAAAGAAGTATGGCATTCAATATTATAGGAAACATTTTCGAGCAAAAAATTTTAGCACATAAAATTTTAGGTCAGTCGAAGGGCACCCGCTGCCAGCATTTTCGGGATGGCCATGTTTTTTGTTATTTTTATGGTTGTCGTTTCTTGGGTTTTGGTAAATAAATGGAATATTTGTGTCCATATCAACATATCAAGTTCCGACCACAGAACAGAAGGGCTATTGTCTAATGCACTCGCAATCGCAAACGTTTTCATTTTGAAAATCGAAGGCTTGTCTGCATACACAATGAAAAAAATTGTTCCGCTTTAAAGCCGATTGCGATTGCGAGTGTGTTAGACAATAGCGATACAGGTTGATTTTTAGTCCAAAAATACCAGCATTATGGTTCCTATTCTGCCCTCCTCAGCTAATAAGTAGTATCTCAAATTCAATAACCAAAGCAGTTTTAATTCTCTTCTATTAGTAATAAGATTGATATTGCTATAGGAGTTTTATCTGAGATACTGCCTATTGGCTTAGCAGGGCAGTATTAATACTCGTTTTTAACCCGACCTACTCTCATTCTCGAATATACTTTTAAACAGAAGAAGATTTAACTGAACACCTTTTTAAGACAAAGGCCCATTCAATACCTACCCAGCATACCTACAGGGTATTAAATTCACAAAAGATGCGGATGTCGTATACAGGCCGATTCGGTTTAGAATAATAAAATTGCTTTGGCTTGGCGTTCGCGTACTTATGTTAAACATACAAAATAGAGAACACCCTCTAGGTTTTTAAAGTGATGACTAAAGGCCGTATTGATAATGTGATTTCAAGTGAGATGTCCGTTTTGAGACACGTCAAAGTGTGTCAAGTCTTAAAAATCTATCATCTCTGGCGCGTGTTTAGCCGGCCGTCTTAAGATGAGTTAATTAATACGGTGACATATTTTTTTTAACAGAAATATCGATTAACAAGTTCTGAAACGGAATAAGTTAATGCGAAAGTATGTATGTCGGTATATTAAGTCCTCACTCCAAAAGATATAATTAAAAAAAAATGAGATTCAGTTTATCCCGGAAAATTTCATAATTTCCGCGGAATAAGAGGTAAACAAGTTCTACGCTAGCAAATTCTAGTAGTATATTATTCTACATACAAAATCTAGTGGTTAATATAAATCCGCATAAATCTGACAAATTCATAATACTCTAACTGTAAACAACAGTTTCTAAAACGCTGTAGGGACCCTCATCACTCCCGCTTTAGCCAACCTGCGAGTTCCATTTCAAACATATTTAAATCTCTTTTGCGGGAAGACGTCTCGTTTTTCAACTGAGGCTGTGGGTTCAAGTTATAGGCTCCACCGGATTAAGTTAATCTTATTCGCTTTTAAATTAATAATACTTATTACATTTTGTAAGTTGTCGCATAATTTTATTAGACACTGCCGTTTTCGACGATTATCGCTATTTTCCTCTGAAACTGTCCAAATTCTGGGAATAAAAAGTAGCTTTTATCCTGTCTGTTTAATCCATGACTGTGCCAAATTTACTCCCAATTCGTTTTACCGTTCTGTCGTGGTTGTGTGACATACATTCATCCTTACAAACTTTCGTGTTTATTTACTCGTAGTAGTATTATAATATTTTACATTAAGTTATTGGTAATTTTATTTCACATTATTATCTTCTTTTATTTACTTTTCATGAAAACCGGCTATTTGCGATTTAGATTTACACTTACGTACCTACTTATTTGAAAGAACTCAAATCCTGAAAGATTTTATATTTTACTACGTAATAAAGTACCTTTCTGTAACTGAAGAGAATTAATTTTATGTCAATTTCTCAAAAACCTGTTAAGATGTAACTGTACAGTTAGATGAAAACATCACTTTATTTTTCCGTAATATTTACATAGTACTTTTATCAACTGTATTTTTTTATTGTTGTAGATACTGCTGATGCTTTCTGAAACTTTTTAGTTAAAGGAACAAAATGTAAAATATTTTTATTCTTAAGCCCACTCAACTTTAAATCTCAACCGAATTTAAACTCCTCGTTTCCACCACACCCTATATTTCCCACCAACTTTCCAAAATAGGGGCTGTCGTTAATCACCGGATGTGACGTCGGGTCATGTTCTTCCGGAAGCGTGATTAAGGCGCGAAAGCTTTCGCAAAAGATAAGATAAGATGCGGTCGCGAGCTTTAGAGCTTCGGTTTAATTAGAAAAGCTGTTTGTTTCTGTGTAGGATTGTAGTCTTTGTTCTGTGATAATGTAGTACAGGGTGTGATTTATTTTGTAAAAAGACGTATAGAAAAGAGGAATTGTTTTAAGAATATGACTTTAGTGTTTATGTGTGTGTGTGTGTATTAGTGTGTGTTAGCTAGCGACATTAAATAATTCAATACAATACAATAATTCTCTCTTTTAATTTGGAAAGTTTAGCTTTTATGTATTTATTTTATGTAGTTTGGGCATTATTCCTTAGAAAAAGCGTTTGTAGGTCGATTGTAAACTCTGTATTTCCTTTCCTATTGCATAATTCGGTTTTTAGCATACAAGCCAGTCTTTACAAAAGTAGCACCTAGAGATGAAAGCCAATGTATTTGTATCCCTCTCAGACGAACTTATCGTGAAGTCAAAAATGATAATGAATCTAATTGAACCTTCTTAACTAACAGATAAAAGGACTCGTATTTTTTAGTTTCTAAGGTTGAAATTAATTTGTTTTTGCTCATTTTTGAGTCACGGGCAAAAGGTTAATTTTCAGTGACATTTAACCCTCACGATTGTATCATCCTGTGCTTTAAGGGTCATCTTCAGTTCTTCACGGCTTAGTGCAGAGCGCGCTGGTGCTGCTTATGGACGATTACGAACGTTAATGTAAGACACATTTCAAAAAAAAATGGCTTGATATCGTTAATGTCATTAGAGATGCCAAATCATTTGTAACTTACAGGAAACTCAACCTTATTGTTGTAGATTGTCAGATTGGCTTTGGATCTAAGTTGGGTACCAAAGAATGATGGGCAAAAATGTATGGAACCCAGCCCAATCACCAATAGAATTACAAGGTATGTAGGCTTATTGATCCCACTATTTGCTGTAATTGTTATTATGACGACTAGACTGTGAAGGCTGGGAGAATCGAGATATTCTTTTTACCTCCGACGCAAAAAAGAGGGGTGTTATAAGTTTGACGTGTAAGTGTGTGTGTGTGTGTTTGTTTAAACGGGATAATCTCTGGAACTACCCGTCGGATTGGAATAAATATTTTTGTACATGATAGCCAGTTTCACGAGGAATAGTTTAGTCTAAAATATCGGTCAAGCGTGAGTCGGATATACGGGAAATAGCATTGCAACGCATGCGCGGCGCAGCTAGTGTAGTAATAAACGTTGTGTGTGTGAATATTTGCAGCCTGATAACTCTCTTCTCCGGGGTTTTTGTAGTTTGTCCCCGTATTAGAAAATGAAGCTTATGTAACTAGCTTTCACGTGGTATACATGAGATTTGTATTGGTTATATGGGCTAATTTGCCCATCATTCTGTAACCTTATTCCTTAGGATCGGAGGCTAAATTTGCTTTGACTATCAATTGGCGCATGCGACCTTATTATTTTATTTAGAAGGGCAGTAATGATCATTAAATTCAAAATGCTTATACTATTACTATGCAGCTAGCCGCCTTTTTAGGGTTCCGTACCCAAGGGGTAATACGGGACCCTATTACTAAGACTCAACTGTCCATCTGTCTGTCTGTCACCAGGTTGTATCTCATGAACCGTGATGGCTAGACAGTTGAAATTTTCACAGAAGATGTATTTCTGTTGCCGCTTTAACAAAAAATGCTAAAAACATAAAATAAAAAAATAAGTGGGGCGCCCATACAACGAACTTGATTTTTTTGCCGTTTTTTGCTCGATATTAATAACGGCAACTGGTATAGTGTCTAATGTTGTATAGATAATACAGAACCCTTCATGCGCGGGTCCGGCTCACACTTGGCCGGTTTTTGGAATTACGTTAATGTAGTTTAATTTTTACACGTCATGGTGTATCTCCCGCAAGCCCTATAATTTGTAAACTCAACCCTAACATTTGCGTTACGGATGTGACGTCACGCTGAAATATTAGTGAGTGCCCCTAGGAATAGAGGCAGGGACCGGAAATGCCACAAATTTATGCCGGAAACGCCCGACTCGCGTTATTTAAGAGGTTACAGAGTTTCGAAAGGTTTAGAAGTGATGTGAACAATGTGCAACCAGAGTTACCAGTGATAGCCCTTATTTACTTATAAATAAGGTCGATCAAATTTGCACGAGCACTAAATCGAATACTTTTACCTATGAGATAATTTTATTACTGTGGTACCGTACAATTCCACATTGTTTTGAGTATATGAAGACGCTTCGCGTCACATATTTAATTAACTTAGCTTTAGAGTTCAGGGCCTGTATTATGGTCGCCTATATCGCGGTGGATAAAGCTTCCGTCACTCTCGCACTTACATACTGGTCAGAAAGTGACAGATGTTTTATACACGCTTATCTACGTCGATAAACAGGACCATAACCCGCTGACGTCTGGAGTAATCAACTCAACCGTGGTATGAACTAGATGCAAGGTATTAAGGCTCATAATATCACTGGAGACTAAAGCAGTTTCTCAGCTCATAGGTTCTCATACTTTTTGTTTATCACTACATAATTATAAAACAAAAGTCCCCCCGCATCTGCCTGTCTGTATTGTTCGCGATGATCCCAAAATCACTGAACGGATTTTCATGCGGTTTTCACTATCAGTGAGATTTTTCACAGAAGGTTATGTATAATTTTTTTTATTTATGTACGAGTGTTACGGAAAACTCACATAAATCGAAGCGAAGCGAGGGCGGGTCGAGTCAAGAAAATGCTGCTTTTTAACACATGAAAAAGAAGAAAGGGTGTTATTTTTTCTCTTTCTGTGAATTATTGTAACAAGAAATATGTGGCAATGAAATTCTATTATATTCTATTCTAAGTTTAGTGTAGGTCTCAAATAGATGGAACATTTTGTACGCATTTTTTTTAAAGTAAGCTATCTCAATCGATATAGTTTTTTGCTAGATTTCACGAAAATCGGTTGGACGGTTTAAGAGATATCCCTGAAAGAAGGGGTCGCCATTTTATCGAGGGTCGTTATCTATTCAAAAGTTATTATGAAAATATCGTCATTGCTTTGAAAAAACCTCGTATCTCGTTTTTCGTGACATACGATTTTGAACTTAAGTGCGAGTAAGTTCAAACTCCTACATCTCGAAATATCAGATACGAGTTTTAGCCAAACTAGTAACTATATTTAGCTTTGAAAATATACAGTGAAACCATTTTCTTAATAGCGATCGGCAATAATCGTTTTTCTATGACACACGAGTGACAAATATACTGTCAGTTGCGAGTGCAAGCGTGATAGCGATAGCCAGCCAAAAGCTATTAAGAAGCTGGGAGTACTGTACGTAGTTGTATTATCTAGACCTTTAATTAAAGCAACTGATAGAAAATGATTTACTAACTGCCGCACTCAGAGACGTCAATTAAATTTAATGCTTGTTTAGTGACGTGTTGTCTTATTCTATTGCTATAAGCAAAGAAAGTGACAGCAGCAACTTTAATCCAGCATTAAATTTAATTGACGTCTCTGAGTGCGGCAAGAAGAATTTATATCGCACTTACATACATAAAATCACGCCTGTTTCCCAGAGGGGTAGGCAGAGACCACTTCTTTCCACCTGCTACGATCCTGTCAAATTAATAAATTAATTTTTATCGCACTTATTTTGAATATTAACTTGCCTCCTAATCCTTTGTTTAACATGTCTACCTCTTCTTAAGCTCTTACCGTATTTTAGCTAGACTCTAGTCCCGTCTCAATTAATTTAAGCCTCCGGAAACTCATTCACGTTTACTCGTTCACTCGCTCTTCATTCGGTCACTGCTCATTAACAGTTCACAGGTTCCATGCCGGATGTGGTTACATGGTAAGGGTTTCTACATGTTCAGCATGCGAAAAATTAAATTAAAAGTTTAAAATCTTATTTTGAATAAACTTTCAGCGCAGTTTATTTATTAATTATGGATTACCAACAGAGAATACAATGGTATTGTACTGACAATGGACACATATTATGCTTTAAGAGCGAATTGTTTTCCTAATTATACGTAGCCTCAGCATGCAACGAATACATCCTCTTAGCTCAATAGTAATACTTTAATTAAGTTATTATTTAAAAAAAAACATAGTACAATCGGCCATAAATGTGGTCTACTACCGTACGATTGAAGTTCATTTGCATGTCATGATACAGTAAGTTCGATTTTCCCTCGCTATAATATTATACTAGTGATAAGTCTGCCGCGCAAAACATAATCACAGTAAGTATTTAAAACCTAATTTGGAGAAAATCGCGGTTAAAGTATTTTATAATGTTTTATCAATAACTTCCATGAACGGTAATACTTGTCAAATATTTTTAGACATTCTTTTACAGGACAAATTGCTCTTTTTTATGCGATAAGTAAATGCAATATATTCATATAATTTATATAAAATATTAAGCTAAATATATTTATAACTAGGGGGTCTAAACAAAAACTATTAGATTTGCAGGCATAAACACAGTAAGTCAATGACATACTGTGTTTTTGCTAAGGAATTCAAGCTTACTGTATTTATGGTTAGTAAAACCACCAAATTGCGTATGGTATTACCCTGTCTGGCGGTAAAACGTATGAGACTTACTGTGTTATTGACTAGTATTTGCACTCAATAATCTTAGCATTTACAATCAACCAGAAATAACACTATGACGTTGATTTTGCTTAAAAACCAAAAAATAAAAGACTACCCCAAAAGACAACATGAATATTTATTGAGGTAGTACAATCTCTAAACTTTGTATCAAAAAAATATTATTAAATTCTAAGCACTTACACATCTATTTGTAGTAACATGATAATCACAGCCTTTTTCACATGCTCATGTATCTATATTTTAAAATAATAATTCTAAATAAAAAGGAAATAATAATGACATTGCGAGATCACATTACAAATATGTAAAACTTCTTATAAAAACTGACTGAAATAATATTATAAACGGTTTTTGAAATGTATTCACTTCAACAAACCTTGGCACACATATTTTATTAAACTAAGTAAGTACTTACTTTAACATTTACTTATTGAAACCTACGATCACAGTTGTTTTTCTTTATTTAAAAGGCACTTTGTGAGATCATGCGTTAGTAAAAAATACTCTTTCACGAATTAAAAAGCCCATTTACTTCATGGGGCTATATAAAATCATTTTAAATTAAATAAAGTAAAACTTCTTACAAAGAGTAAACATTATTAAAAATACCTACTTCTATGTCTAGGCTATGTATGAGGATGTTTCTAGAGCCATGCATAGCTCCAAAACTCACTTCACGGTTGTAATGGGGGACTTCAACGCAAAGCTAGGTAAACGAGACGGTGAAGAGCAGAGAGTGGGGAATTTTGGAGTGGGGCATAGGAATCACCGGGGCCACCTACTGGCCAGTTTTATGGAGAAGGAGGGACTCTATATGATGAACTCCTTTTTCAGGAAACGTGAGCATAGGAAGTGGACCTGGATGAGTCCTGATGGTGTAACGAGGAATGAGATAGACTTTATCATGTCGACGAAAAAGCACATATTCAATGATGTCTCCGTGATCAGTGCGGTTAAAACCGGGAGTGATCACCGTATGGTACGAGGCTCATTGAATATCCAGTTCAAGTTTGAAAGGTCTAGACTGATGAAGTCTACGCTCCGCCCGGCACCCGCTCAGCTCCAAAACCCCGACAACTTTCAGCTCGAACTTCAAAACCGTTTCGAGTGCCTAGGTAGCGACGTGGACGATTACAACGACGGGTTCGTGGAAGCTGTCCAAACGGTCGGGTCTAAGTTCTTCAAGATCCGCCGTACAAAAACCAAGAAGCTCTCGGACTCCACCCTTAAGCTCATGGAGGTGAGGCGTGAAATGATTCTGCAGTCCTCTGGTGACGCTTGTCGCTATCGGCAGCTCAACAGACAGATCTCGAAGTCTCTGAAACGTGTTATACGCCGATTCAATACTAAAAGTATTGAAGAGGCTATTGAGCGTAACAGGGGCTCTAAGGTGTTTGCCAGGGATCTGTCTGTTGGCCAAAGCCAACTGATGAAGCTGAAGACCGACGACGGCAGAGTAATTTCATCCAAACCTGAGCTATTGGCGGAAATTGAGAAGTTTTATGGACAGCTGTACACGAGAACCCGAACACCCGTCGAAAATCGAGCTAAAGACCCGAGGGCTAGATTAACCCGACACTATACCGAAGATCTCCCCGACGTCAGCCTGTACGAGATTAGTATGGCCCTCAAACAGCTTAAGAATGGCAAAGCCCCAGGTGAGGATGGAATTACAGCCGAACTCCTGAAGGCGGGTGGTAAACCCACCCTTAGGGCCCTTCAGACGCTGTTCAGCTCCGTCCTCCACGAAGGGAGAACGCCGAAAGCATGGAACAGAAGTGTGGTGGTTCTCTTCTTCAAGAAAGGTGATAAAACTTTGTTGGAGACCTATAGACCCATCTCACTTCTGAGCCATGTTTACAAGCTGTTTTCGAGGGTCATCACAAATCGTCTCGCGCGCAGGTTTGACGATTTTCAGCCTCCCGAACAAGCCGGTTTCCGAAAAGGCTATAGTACCGTAGACCACATACATGCGTTGCGGCAGGTTATACACAAGACCGAAGAGTATAACCTCCCCCTTTGCGTTGCATTTGTGGACTACGAGAAAGCCTTCGATTCGATCGAGACCTGGGCTGTACTACAGTCTCTCCAGCGGTGCCAAGTTGACTACCGATATATCGAAGTGTTAAAGTGTCTGTACGAAAACGCCACTATGTCCGTCCGACTACAGGACCAGAGCACGAAGCCTATTCCTCTGCAGCGGGGAGTCAGACAAGGAGATGTGATCTCTCCGAAGCTGTTCACCGCTGCATTGGAGGATGCTTTTAAGGTTCTGGACTGGAAAGGACGAGGCATCAACATAAATGGCGAGTACATCACTCACCTTCGATTCGCTGACGATATCGTAGTCATGGCTGAGACCATGGAGGACCTCAGTGCAATGCTCGCTGACCTCAGTGGAGTTTCCGACCGAGTTGGCTTGAGGATGAACATGAACAAGACGAAAGTCATGTCCAACGTCCATGTCGCGCCAACTCCCGCGATAGTCGGAGGCTCTGCGCTCGAAGTTGTTGACGACTATATTTACCTGGGACAAACGGTCGGTAGGTAGGTCCAACTTTGAGAAAGAGGTCACTCGTCGAATCCGACTCGGATGGGCAGCGTTCGGGAAGCTTCGTAGCACCTTTTCGTCCAAATTACCGCAGTGTCTGAAGTCAAAAGTCTTTGACCAGTGTGTGTTGCCAGTGATGACTTACGGATCTGAGACGTGGGCGCTAACAATGGGCCTTATAAGGAAGCTCAAAGTCACTCAGAGGGCTATGGAGAGGGCTATGCTCGGGGTTTCTCTGCGTGATAGAATCAGAAATGATGATATCCGCAGTAGAACTAAGGTTACCGACATAGCCCGAAGAATAGACAAACTTAAGTGGCAGTGGGTGGGGCACATTGCTCGCAGGACTGATGGCCGATGGGGTCAAAAGGTTCTTGAGTGGCGTCCGCGGACCGGGAGACGAGCTGCAGGTGGGCCTCCAACAAGATGGAGTGACGACCTTGTAAAGATCACGGGAACGCGGTGGATGCGAAAAGCACAAGATCGGTCTGAGTGGAGAGCCTTGGGGGAGGCCTATGTCCAGCAGTGGACGTCTTTCGGCTGACATGATGACTTCTATGTCATAAAAACCACTTCGTAACATAACTAAGTTACAAAATTAAACTTAAAATCTATTCAAAATTTGTTAGTGGCGCTGTATTGCTGGAGCTTGGAATATTTAACCAAAAAAGCCTTCGAGATTCTGGCATTAGGGGCACAAGTTTTTGTATGATCTCATTTTTTCTTTGGTTTGAAATACCTCTTGGCGTTTCCCTCTGTGTGGCTTGAGGGAAACTCCCGGTTTTGAGAATTTTTTTTGTGAATTTTTATCCATCCAAAATATAACTTGATCCGCGTCACGCTTTTGAGTTAGAAAATATCTGACCGCAGATATTATTTCATACTGGCTGCGGCCGGCTACTGATTCGTTCCAAAGCACAGCATATGGGAGTTTGTCTTTAGTGGTTTTACCTAGTGGCACAAAGCTTTCATTAAAAGCAATTATTCTGTGACAAAAAATGGAAGCTTTGAACTGGTCCATCCTCGGTAACATCATCACTTTCTGTAAGTCCACGGAGTAATAAACTGTGCTTTGGTCAGTCTTAGCCTTTTCCACATCTTCTTGATATTTTATACGTGAATCTGTGTATCTCGTTTTGTGCTTATCATACTTTGTACACACTTCACAAGTGCTATAGTCCGCCCCCCGCCTCATCACGCCCGCCATTTTGACTCAAAATCCTAGCAATATTCACAGTAAGTTCTAACCATACTTGGAGAGCTCCTAGGATATTATAAGAAAATATTAGGGAAATGGTAGCCATAAACACAGTAATACTAATTAATGTTAGATAATGAACAACTTTTCTCAATTATAAACACAGTAAGTGATATTACCCTAATTATTGTTAGGATTCTGTTGCAGCATCGAATAATCTGCCCAGTCATAATCACAGTAACTTGAAATACTGTGATTATAAATAGGATTATGTAATTTAGGTCTTAGTGATTGCCTAAGTATAATCATAGTATTTTTAGTTACCGTGTCTATGCTAAGGAAAGTTTTATTATAAAACTACGATATCCTACACATTGTGTAAGTAAGGTAACTTACTGTAAAAAATAAACATTTTATGTCAATTGTAAGTATTCATACTGTGTCTATCGTTAGGAAACATAAGCCTTTAATGTGACTTGCTGTGAATAGGCTAGTGGTATCTTCCGACATTTAAATAATAAAAATAAACCGCATATATAGGGCGATAGATCTCAATTTCCCGACCAAGAATATGTAGTTAACTCAATTTTGACAAAAAGTCGACTTACTGTGATTATGTTTTGCGCGGCAGAAGTGTCAACCTTAGCGATAATTAGATCTCACAGAAACTTTTACCAAAACTGGTAGACCACTTTTTTGGCCGAACGTACAGTGGATAATGCAAAGGGCAATGCGGGGCACAAAGCGGAGGATCGTGAGCAAATGGGTTAAATAATTTTCCTAAAAGTCTGTAGATTCGGCAGACGGGTAAAAAAAAACGAGTTATTTGTCACTGTCACTAAAATGTGTCTGAGTACGGCAGTTAGGTCTTAAGTACAATTGAGACCAAATGGAAAGGAATTTTGTAGTTTTAAATTTTGCATTTTATTTGCACATCTTTCGAAATCAAACTCTCAACATCCAATCACATATAAAATACCCGTTTTAATATTACTTACCAAGTTTTTGACTTAGGTCTCTTGTTTAGCAGTTGTTTAAAGTTTCCGGTAAAGCTAACCCTGAACGGAAAAGTTCGCAGGTTCAACGAGAAAGTACGATTTGTTCTACAGAAAGAACTTCTTCTACAAACTGTTTGAAATATTAATTCAGAGTGGTTTTTGATGAATAAAGGCCATTTAATTTCTTTAAAAAAAAGTGTTATACATACAAATGTACAAATAACGGACTTGAAGCTTAAAGGCCTTCTCTGCCAGTCAACCACTTGGTTAACAGAGATAGTGCAGAGGTGCATTAAAAAAAGCTAAAAGCCTATTTTACGGATTATTACCTCGTCTCTGCTACAGTTTAAAACGGGAGAACATAATTTTCATTAAAATGAAATGAAATAAAAATTGCGTATAGATTAAGGTTAATTGAATAAGTGAGTATCGTGCTAAATTAACTATTTCGCTATAATCATTAAACTGAATTAAAACGAAAAAAAATCGTCGGTCTTAAGTAGGATACGAACCTTAATCTCCTCTGGCTCTCCGGGCCGATGCAGGCGCATTATCACCTTATGCCACCAAGACCCTACTTAAGACCCACGAAATTAATGATCGCTTGTTTTTTTAATAATTATTTAAAGTTCGCATATTTCGACAATTACTGTAATCATCATAATCACGGGATAACTAATCGCTATAAAGAATCAGTTTTACCATCTACGAGTATAGTATTCAAGATAGATTAAATTAGTTTAATACCTAGTAAAGACGCAACTGAAAGCGATTTAATTCTAACTAATCTGATCATAGTTAATAACTTAATTAGCTTTGACATGAAAGAGAGATTTTTTCCCTTATTGCTTTTGCAAAAGAACAAATAAATCTTCTCCATCTAGTTCTTTTAATTAAGCGGAGCGAACAAAAGATTATTTTTAAGTCATTAGTTTTATCCTACACTTTTTTTTCATTTTTATGGTTCCGTAGAAGGAAAAAACGAAACTCTTATTGGATCACTTTGTTGCCCGTCCGTCCGTCTGTCTGTCTGTCTGTCTGTCTGTCTGTCAAGACCCTTTATCTCGGGAACGCGTGGATGTATCGTGTTGAAATTGAAACCATATACTCAAATCTACAGTCCCTTGAAGCTGTGAAAAAAACAAATTACTAAGTTAACGTAAAAAAAGATACGGCCGTTTATGCCGCAAAAAACGTATATTTCGACACTCTCAAGGGAATCAAAATTTATAGGGTATTTTCCGTTGACCTAGAACTATGATATTTGGCAACTAATACCAATAATATTTTTACTAAAAAAAAAAACAGGGTCTTTTTGCAAGGAATGGCGGCGGTGCAAATTTTGAATTGAGTTAACCGTGTCATGTACGGAACCCTCGGTGAGCGAGTCCGACTCGCACTTGTCCGGTTTTTTTTATTAAGACGCCGTTTATAATTTAAAGATGACATGTACGGGAGCACAAAACAAGTCGCGGGCAACTTGTGCTAGCCCTCCTGGGTCCGTATTATGGTCACCTTTATCCCGGTGGATAAAGCATCCGTCACTTTTGGACTTACGAACTGATCGGAAAGTGACAGTTGTTTCATCCACGTTTATCCACATCGCTAAGCACGAGCATAATAGACCCGCTTGGGAATGTCATTATATCATCGTTTTTCTTGATTATTAAAGTGAAATAAAGTCAAATATTAAAATGTAAAACAATATTGACTGTACTATTATTTTATAATAATTAGTTACCATCATCATCTTATTTCAAAGGTTAGCTGGAAGAGGTCACTTAAATGGATAAGTTCGTCGTTGCACTTTGTATTTTTCGATGAGAAAAAGAAAACCGACGAGCAAGCGAGTCACCTAATGGTATGTGATCATTGCGACCGAAAAACGCAACACCAAAGGAAGCAAGTGCGTTGACGGCCTTTAAT
Source organism: Acleris literana (assembly GCA_946894065.1). NCBI lineage: Eukaryota > Metazoa > Arthropoda > Insecta > Lepidoptera > Tortricidae > Acleris > Acleris literana. Next base: position 9,591,046 of record OX335692.1, read on the forward strand.
AAAAAAGGTTTAAAGTTTATTTTTAAGGCCTGTTTTTGTATTTTTTTACAATAATGAGTATACATACATACATAGTTTGGAGTCAAGCACGCCTCCTTGAAGGAATTGTTGGCCAAGTTAGCCAAACTGGTCTAATTTGGCAAAGCAAATTAGGACTAATACTCGCAAATCTGGTTGCACAAAGCTCGTGAGCGGTTAGCTTTATGCATCTTGACTAGGCCCTCAGTACGACAAGAACGGTTCCCCTAATCGTCACACCTGGAATTCCCTAATCGTCACTTGTCCTAATACATCGTTTGTCCGAATTTTCGTTTATCCTAAAGCTATTTCCGCTTAAATTTTAAAACCTTTGTGTTGTTATAATACAACCCTTACCTAACCGAACCGCAGATATGATTGGAAAACTTAAAATGTTGCCTGACTTATCTGGAAACCAGTTTAGGGCAACTGAAAATTCGGACAATTCTGAGGGATTCTGAGGGACCCCCGACAATAATACTACATACTATCTTTAGCCGATTTCCCACAATGGAACCCTGTCACAAACACGGCGTCAAGTCACAAAGAAGTTGTTCGTTGTGTTTTAGTGATAAGATATACAGTCAAGACCATGTCCACACAACAGGTCCATTTAAATCAGCAAGCCTGTCATGTTCCTGAGTCGTAATAAATAACCGTTGAATCCGTATTAAAAGCAAATAAGGATTATAATGGTATTTTGACAATTTACCAGACAACGCACCGGCTTGAGATTGGAGTGACGATGAGAGGTTGGAAACGATGAAAGACCAGGAGCCGACAATATTTTTTTAAACTTAATTTCTCTTAAGGTTTTTTTATATTGAAATCAGCGTGCTCGATTTATTTTACGAGTTTTTGAGACTTCGTTTAGTTTTTAGTAGTTTTTTTTTCTACATGTAAGTGATTACACAATACAACTTGGTCAGCTTTGCCGATTTTTTATAATAGCGTGACTATAGGGTTCAAATTATATGAGTTGTTTGAAAACGATCAGCCGCGTGCACCCAACCACATGTATCTATGTGTTAATTGGTTATCGGATACGTCGTTATAGTCGTAGTCGGGTTTCGCGGGTGTGACCTTTAAGCAAGTAGGCTAGCGTCAGAAAATAAACTTTGCATCACTGTTAAAATTTGGAATAGGTTAAATACCTATGTACAAAAATCTACATCTACTATCTACATTAGATAAGATGGTATTAGTATTGCTTTCTTGTCGTATAAATCTATTGTTAAATATCCTACAACAGTTAAAAAAAACCTAGTTTCGGACAAAATCAATGTACAAATTGAAATTATTGTAGTAATAGAACACACAAATTTAAAAAATAAGATGAGATATTTCATTATACAAAATTACGTTCAGGTCCCGTCACAAAACGTATGTAGGGGAAAGTAAGAATTTCAGGAAGGTTTCCCCTTACATCTTTCCAAATCCACCTTAAACGATTTAAATCACCCTATTTATCGCGAGGGCGTTAGTGCCTTTCGGAAGGGTACGCAAAACGTAATGTGATGTGTCAGAAGATTCATTGAAGGAGCGACGAAAGGGATTAAGTGACACATTTACATAATGTATACACCGTGTTTTTTTTTGCAATACGAGTTAGTACACTAGTCTCTTGGAGAAATCAAATTTATTTGACCAAAGGCAATGATATAATATAAAAAGAGGTAGATACGTTACCTATACGGTATTCCGCGTGTAATAATGGCCCGGCTTACGCACACATAATCAGCAAATATTGCAATTACACACTCATTCATAAATGAAAGTGAAAGCAGGATGGTATGCTAATTTCCGGGAGCGAAACAGAGACGAGTGTATGTTGCTGTGCAGACTAGTTCACGGTTCCGTTGACGGCGCAAGACTAAGTAAAGGTGTACCAATTGGTTTGGTTTTAGGGTGCCACTATCGAAGTGCGTATAACATATCTACCTCTTTTTACTATATTATATCATTGACCAAAGGAGTATTCGAAAATCACAAACTTATAGTTACGTATCTTGATAAGGTTTCCGGAGATGAATTGCAAATCCGTTGGAAAATTGCCTAAAGCACTCGCAATCGCATTCGACTTCAAAGTGGAATATTAGGGAATAGGCATGGAATTTTTAAATAGCATTTCTCAACAAAATATGAATATACCGTAAAAGAGATCACCAAAAGTGAAATTAAAATTAAAATCGGTCAAGTAATACGGATGATACAAGCATTTTAAAATGCTAATTAGACAGAGAGATCAGAAGTGCACCGGTGACGTCATCGTGCGGTACGGCCATATAAACTCCACGTAAAATTCTGTTTTGCTAGAAAGATATAGAAGAAATCTTTGTTAGCTTATATCTTGGTTATTTTTATAGCTATTCAAATTTTTTTTTCATCTGTTTGTTACATGAATCAGCTTTTATTGAAGCCGTAAAAAAAACATTCATATTCCCAATTGTCTTCATTTTAAAAGCAGACTCGCCTTCGGACTGTCAAAATGAAAGCGATTGCGATTGCGAGTGCGTTAGGCAATAAGCCTGCCGTTGCCGTCCTTTGGGAAAAGGGTTCCATTATACCCGTCTCTTGAAGGTCCCTACGTTATAGCGGAAGACTACTCAGCCCTGCTAAGACAAAATGCTGTGTCTCAGACAAAACTTCTATAGCAAGTGCATTGTGCAACCTTATTACTATCGGGAGAGGGTTGAATCTGCCTTGGCTATTGAATTTGAGATACCACCTTTTGGCTTACGAGGGCTTTACTATTACTACTGTTGGTGTTGTTGTTGTATCAGTTTGATGAAGATGGTCGTAATTATTGTTGTGTATTGTATATACATACTCGTATGTATTTATTAATATTTATTGCAGTTCTAATTTAGTTTATTTTAATAATCTTTTTTCGTGTTGTACTTATTTGGCTATTTTTTGTCCTTCATTACTTCTCAATCGCTCAAAAGTTAAGTGGAAGAGATCCCTTAAAAGGATAAGTTCGCCTTTGAACATTCTTGCTTTACATTTAATTTTGTAATTGTTTGTACAATAAAATGTTTGCATACATACATACATGTCATAATAGTGTACAGTCAAGGACTTTAATTTTTATGACACTATGGAACCCTGTCATAATGACGGCTTCAAACCACATGACAGAAATTACGCTTAAATGAACGATTAACGTTATGCGACAGGGTTCCATCGTGGCATAACAATTAAAGTCCTTGACTGTACAGTATAACTACGATGAAATTAATGTCATCTACGTATATTGGAATCGTTTTTTTTTCTTGCATATTGTAGGCAAGGGATCTTACAGGTCCCTTAACCTTTTGAACGCCATACGTCGAATACAAAATGTGCCACCCACACGCCAAACATGTTTGCAATGCAAATTAAACCTTATAGCTACCAAACAAAGTCTCTTTTAATCTTGAACTCTTGTCGGCTGTAGCCGACGTGGCGTCAGTGGCACGAGTTTTAGTTGACGGCCAGAGCCGACTGTGGCGCTGAAAAGGTTAAAGATAAAATGGGCTCTAAATAGACATAAAAAAAATACTTATCAGATTTTTTTCTGCCCACGCTTTACTTTTTTTATCTGTTAAATTATTGATTCTCGTTTAAATCCTTGATCCGGCCCTATAACGAAATGCATAAACAGTGGTAATAGGGAGCCGGTAAAGTTGTACGTCACCTGTTCCCGCCTAAACCTCCGATAACTCAGGCGCAAAATGGTGCGCTTAGTTCCGGTTATTATCACACCGAAGCGTAATTATAAATATTAATTATTATTATACATGACGAATTTTGCATGTTTGGATGTTTGTTACTCAATCACGCTTCTGAACGGATCGGGATGACACTTGGCACACATATAGGTTAGGTCCTGGAATAGGACAAAAGTTTAGAAAATATAAAAGTTCCTGAGGGAATAACGATAATCGAAAATGACGCGAAGTCGAGGGCAGAAGCTAGTAAATAAACAATATCAGGGGACAATATTACACAAATTGACCTAGTCCCAAACTAAGCTCTAAGTCTTGTACTATTGAATTATTATTAAATTATTAAATATACATATTTGCCCATACCGGGTATCAAAAACGGGATCGCTAACTTCGTAGGCAGTCACTACCAACTACGCAAAACACGTCGTCACGTAAATTAATTACGTGTACGGATATAACTTAGTTAGTCTAATCGGAAGAGACTCTGCCTGTGAAACAGTCCTGCGGGCCTAGTGTGGTTGCGATAAAACATCCGTCACTTTCTAACACGTGTATAAGTACGAGAGTGACAGATGTTTTATCAACATTTTGTCACGCGAGAAACGTAACCATAATAGGCCCACAGTTCATCATGAGTTCGAGACATTAGACTACAGAAAGAATAAAAATTAAATAAATAAATAAATCCATACTAAACATTTAGAAAGCGCCTTAAATATTAACAGTAAGTTCCAATTTGCTGTCCGTACTCTACCTTGCGGCGGCACTTAGATTAAGGTTTTATAAGGCTTTGTATTTTTTAATTAAACTTTTTATGCAAAACTTTGTCTTAAAAATTACCAAGTACCTAATTTAAAAATGACTAAATAAAATCATTTATTATTTTAGTTTGTACTTCTCTTCTTTGTAAGGTTGTCTGGAAGAGATCACTTTTTAGCAATAAACCCGCCTGTGTACTCACTCTGTATATTTTTTATGTATATACTTTCCATGCTGTTATTGTATGTGGTGACCAATAAAAAAAAATAAAAAAAAAATAATTACTTACACTTCGGTGTGACAGACGTACAGTTAATCCCAGTTTTAACGCGCGTTAATCGCGGTCGGTACATTCGGCCGCAAATTTATGACTCGCCTTAGGGGTTGTATGCAGGCTTATTCAATTAGGCACTTGGCACCAGGCAACGTTCGAGGTAATTAGGCTAAAACCTACTTAATGCCAATCAAAGTCTACTTAATGAAGTTTTAGTATCAAGATTTGGATAGATGTTTATTTAAAGTAGCACTAGTAAAGTTTTGTTTAGTATTCAAAAAAAAAATGATTTGCGAATAAACAATCAGGTTTTTGTTTTACCCACTTGGTAAAACATTATTTTAAAAACCGGTCTACAGTCGCGAAAGACCACGGTGGAGGTCTTTAATGAAGGTTTATGTCCACCAGTAGAGGTGTTTCAGCTAACATGATGATGGTGACAGGCCTATTTTAACTTATGAAATAACTGATTTCACCACACCACACCACACCACACCACACGAAGGATTTCGTAGCATTCTTGTGTCGGTGCACATTTTGTTGTTTTAAGTTTCAAGATTTAAATCATGAAGACTGCTTACAAATCATAAATCTCTTCACGAAATAAAAACAAATTTAAAAAAGATAATCTCTAACATAAGTAGGTATTATCTCTAAAGCGTTAATTAGGCATCAGATAGGGTCCAGAGAAATTGCTCGAAGAATTTAATGAAAAGATTCTGCTCGTTACTTTGAATGGAAAGCTTTAGTCCATTCATGAACGAGAGCGCCGGTTTATTTTTTTATGTCAATGAAAAGTTATTTCGGACTAAATTTCCATGCGCTTGTTTCATTGGTTCTTTTGGTTAAATTTAACTTAACTACCTTAATAAAAGCAACAAGAAATCAACCAAAAGTACGTAATGTGCTTAAGCAAATCTAATTACTTAATATTTAATTTTAGTAACTTCTGTTTTTTTTATTATAAAACAATGTCATAATTGGGTTATCCCATAATTTTGTAATGTATAGTAATTCAAAAACCATTTCGAGAAAAAGGGTTGTAGAACCATTCCCTGTTATCAGATTATTTTACAAAATTAGTATTTAATAGTTATTTCTAATTTATCATTTGGCATTATTTGATCTGTAATGTAGTGACGTCACGATCTTCATTGGTAAGTTGTCTAATCTGTGATCAACCATAGTACTGCATATAATATGAGTCCGAAATGCAGTAATATATAAATAATTTATATCGAATTGTGTCTTATTTATTTCTGTTTTATTTTAACGCTTATTAAAATTAAGACAATTTTTAACTGTATATAAACATGACAATGTAAGATCTTTAAAAAAATGGAATGATTAAAATACAAGTCCGTTTTGGAACCTCCGCCCGTAGGCTAGTCTGTGGGTGAAATTGTCAAACTCAACAAACGGCCGAGGGAAATTACATGACTTGACATTGACATTTTACGTGATCGGGCAAAAACGCGTACTCTCAAACGAATCCAATAGTTTTAAAGCATGTCTCAAACAAACCAACTTGTAGTGACGTCATAAAGCCATTTTCTTTAAAAAAATTAATAAATTAATATATTGATTTAAATGCAAAAACCGTGAAATTAGTGTCTTCAATTAGTCTATTTTATCGAAAAATAAAATAAAAACTAGGGTATTTTTTTTTGGGATAACCCAATTAAAACATTATTATGGTAGAGTCTGGCCAGTATAAGTTGGCAATGGAAAATAGCGGCAAATTTAAAATTTTGCTATTGCAGCCCATTTTTTAGCAAAAAGAAAACCTGTCACCATCACGTTTTTCACTGGTAGGTAACCCTGTGAATGAATGGAATAGAAAAGGTGTTCGTTTTGCTAAAAATATGGGTTGCCAATCAATTTGTTTTTAATGTGGGGTATTTTCCATTGACAACTTATACTGGCCAGACTCTAGTGGGCAAGGCATCTCCTACGAAGTTCGGTCGATCGGTGGAGCTGCAAAGTCACAGAGTGGAGGCCTAGTACAACAGGCAGCCGAAGACCTGGTAGACCTAAAGCTCGATGTTCCGATGACATTGTGGCAACAGCCGGTAGGAATAATAGTGGGAACAGTGGGCCCTGCCAAGATGCATTGCGCTAACTAACGTTTCTATTCGTTTCATTTTTAAACCAATCGCGTCACTGGTAGATGACGTGATACGAAAAGTCACGTGATCTACCAGTGACGCGATTGGTTTAAAAACGAAACGAATAGAAACGTTAGTAGCGCAATGCATCTTGGCAGGGCCCTCAGTGCGCTGGACGTGCTCGTGAGCCGGTCGCCGGGAGACTGCGAGGCTACGCGCGCCGCTGCCGCCGCCGATCAGCTGCACCGCTATTACATAACAGCAAATGATAACAATGAGAAACCTCTCATCGATGATGCGCTGCACTATCTTGAACTGTATCTACAACCAGCGATTCCCAAATTCCATTTTGAACCGTTTAACCTTAATTAAATTTTAATAACCTTTCGAGATATAAAACGAAAAGGGTCCAAGGATATAAATGATATGTCTACATATATTCTTAATTACCTACCTAAAATAGTAGGTTTCCTATTGTTGAAGCTATTTAACGACTGCGTAATAAGGGGTGTATATCCGGACCCTCTTAAGATGATAAAGGTGCAACCTATTTACAAGGGAAAAGGAGAAATGCACCTACCTACATTTTACCGACCTATTTCCTTGATACCGATCATATCTAAAGTGTTTGAGCGTTTAATCAGCAAAAGAATAATATACCATCTAACTTCTCACAACATATTAAATGGACAACAATATGTCTACCAGCCGGGGCGTTCCACGGTGCTCGCTGCGCGTGACGTGGTGGCGAGGGTGCTCGCGCATCTCGAGCGCGAGAGGCAGGTCGCAGCCATCTTCTGCAACCTGTCTCGGGCCTTCGAGATGGTCGATCACTCGCTACTCCTCAGGAAAATGGCGCGTTACGGTATGAGGGCAGTTTTCTCGAAACGATTAGATCATTTTTAAGCAATCGAAAACAATGTAAATACGTGCTTAATTCCAAGTCTAACCTCGAGCAAATCCTCCTCCTCCTCCTCGAGCGGTTCCTCAGGGGTCAACAATGGGAAACTACCTATTTTTATTACTTGTTAATGACATAACCGCAGCATGCCCTGGCCCGGAGTATATAATGTTCGCTGACGACATTTGTATAATAGTCAACGCTGATAACCTAGTAAACCTTAAACATAGCTTAACTCAAGCTATTGAGAATCTGTCGTCCTGGTTTTTAGCAAACTGCTTGCTGCTAAATGTTGAAAAAAACTAACCTAATCCATTTTCGGCTGCGTAGATACCATGATGATAAACTTAATATATTGTCTAATAACGAAGAAATACCACAAGTTGAGCAAGTGAGCTATTTAGGGTTCAAAATCGATGCGGGCCTCACGTGGGCGCATCATAATGATACGACCCGTGTCAAGCTGAGCTCGGCGTCCTACGCACTGTCTAGGCTATTCCAATCTTTATCAATTGAGAATTTTAAAAAAACATAAATCAAGCGGCTACTTTCACTCTATATTGATATATGGTATCGATCTTTGGGCTACAACGGAAGATCGTGAAAATGTATTCAAATTTCAAAAACGGGATATTCGAATAATCGCTAACAAACCTTATGATTACCCTGCACAGAACCTTTTTAGAAAGCATAGAATACTAACCCTACCCAGTGTGTACATTCTGGAGGCATCTCAATTCGTGAGGTTGAATCTTGGCTCGTACAAGACTCGAGTCCAACAGCACGGCCAGAATACGCGCGGTCAGCACTTGCTGGTTGTCCCTTCGCGGCGACTGGCAAAGGCTCGTAAATAACTCGACGTAGTAGGCCCTAAGCTATATAACGCTCTCCCGACAAACATCAAAAGCGCAACCAGTGACGCAATATTTAAAAACAAATTGAAAAACATCGTGCTGGAAATGGCGTGTTATTCAATTGTTGAATTTTTCGAAAACATCAAATCGTTGACCCCGTCATAAACATAGACCTACAATTACAAATTATGTACACTAATTTAATTATAATTATAATGAACAATAATTACCTAAAATAAATATTGTATATCAAATTAGCAATAATTTATATTTCAATAATTAATTATATTACGAATATTATGGGTGTAAAATGTACCATTTTATCAATAAATGTTTGAATCTTAAATCTTGAAGTTGAGAAGAGAGACGTCATCTAGGAATAAATGGAGGAAATTTGGGGAGGCGTGTTCAATACTGCAGAAATAGATGCTCGAGATGATGATGATGATGTTATTTTTATGGAAAGAAGAAGGCACACGAGTACACAGGCCACCTGATGGTAAGTGGAATCTGAGACCCACAGACGATTGACTTCTCAAGACTACAATCTCAAGACTGCAATCCTAAGAATCCAAATGCGTTGCCAACCTTGAGGACTAACACGGAATGCAATTATGCTAGCGATTTCACCGGTTGTCTTATATATATATATATATATATATATATATATATATATATCCACACTAGAAAACAACAATGCAAACACTGCTGCTTGGCAGTAAGTTAAGGATGAGATGGGTGGTAGCGTTCCCTACACCAAAGTAAAAAATAAATTGTATACAAAAATTTACATTGATCTTTTACGGCAATTTTGATGTTGTGATTAACTTTGTAATTTTTGCAACAAAAAACAAAAACCCGCCTTCAAAAAGCAAAAAATAACTTCTTTAAAATGGTAGGTAAATAGGTCAGTCCAACTGAAGTCTGCTTTTGGTTAAAATATTGTTGGACGCCGACTTCAGTTGGACTGACCTATTTACCTACCATTTTAAAGAAGTTATTTTTTGCTTTTTGAAGGCGGGTTTTTGTTTTTTTAAACTTTTTTTTATTTTATTCTTTTTAATGATTATAATTATGCTGTTATTCTCCCATTTCTCAAGAAACAATACGACGCCCCCGAACAATAAGTCGGCAATGTGATATTATGGACATTTTATTGTTATGCAAAATTCGGAATCAGCGGGTCAGAATACATCATATATATTTTTTTCAGATTTTTTCTAATGCAATTAAAGAAGATATTAAGAATGACATGTTTATTGTAGGGAAACTGCAAATTCAAAATGTTACGAGAAAAGTGTCGCTACAGATCAATACAAATATGTTTATTACTTTGATATTTGGTACGATGCGATAACCGGTTTATTGGCGTTAATATTTTTATGAAGTTTTTGGTAAACGATAATACCGTATTTAATTTAATAAACTTAACACGGCAATAGCTACTAACAAAGTTTTAGAGGGAAATAATTCGTTCGTAAATATTCGTAACAGTTACTTGCGTGTACTATTTAATACCAAATCAGATCATGTCACGAACCCAATATATCGTCTGTCTTTTTGCCGCTCAGCCATCATAAGGTACGTTTATCTCTGTCTTTGATTAAACATTAGAAAGTAATAGATACATGCCGCGCCCCTTCACGTGTCTGTTCTCGCACCGGCAACGCGTAATGTTTGTTTACATTTATAAACAGTTGCAAATTTCTGTTGACCGAAAGTGACGTGTAATTATTGATTGGTGCGTCTGGTTAAAAAAAAATGTGTTTGTGTTTACGTGTCAGTGACAAAATAAAACATAGTTTCTTACCTGTGAATCTATTCAGTGTGTTACCTACCAAAACGTGTAAATAAATTAATTATTAGGTGCTATGGAACCGACAAAATGCAAAGTTTTAAAATATGCTGAAACTATGGCTACAAAATGGTGAAATCTGGATAACTAGGACCTGCAAATTTGTCTCACTTAAAGAGGTATTCTACTTACCCAGTGTCTCAGATATCCAGATACAGTACAACTTGGTTAAGTGGGAACAGGATAAATGAGAAACCTCCATAGCTGGAACTCATGTTGAGGTCCTGACACTCTAGCACTGAATTGAGACGGTGAGAGAATTTTACCTCTTTTACTGAGACTATATTTTAAAGAATACTTTGCTACAATGTTTTCTTTTAATTTATAGGTAGACCTCTGTAACTTAGATAATGTCAATTTATTAGGTACCTGTCTAACTTGGACATTTTTGCAGATAAATTTCAGTTTTGTTTATTAATCCTTAGTTGACCCCCAAATTCCGCACTTAGTTAATTGTGCCTAAATGACCTCCAGTTTCAGTTTAGTTTTGCTATCGTACGGATATTTATTTGAAAAATGCAGAAACGTAGGCTTGTAATGATAAAAACTAAAGTTAATATCCTTATATGAAAGTGGAAAGACACGCGAAGAAGTTGTTCATGTCTTCTCGTTTTCATTGGAAAATGAAGATGATGACGAAATAACTTTGGAAGTAAATTTAGTAAAAAAAACTAGACGCGAAGCAGTATGACCAAAACTATTATGACAGATTTTTTTGATTGACGCATTCTGTATGCATTTTTGAACTGTTTATAAGAAACGTACCTACTTGATTATTTTTGTTTATTAAGTACCTACCTTTTTTGATTATTGTTAAAAATTATAACTATAAAATATTTAAAAATATGTTATTTAATTTAATAATCGCGCTTGTCTAACTGAAATAACATCTATTCTCACCTGGAACCCTCTGTAAATGAGACAGACCGATAGAGTGAAACCTGGATAACTGCAGGGACTTACCCAGTGTCTCAGCTATCCAGGTATAAATAAATATCTGTCTCCTTTACAGAGGGTTCCACTTCCATATTGCAGTTATTACACTTCTGCATAAAAAGGGAGACATAGGTAGCATAAACAACTACAGACCTATTAGCTTAACATCAAACATTTTCAAAGTATTCTCGAAGATAATTTTTAAAAAGGATAGAAAAATCCCTGGATTCTAGTCAATCCATAGAATAAGCTGGCTTTCGACACGGCTTCTCAACCATAGATCATAATATTATACACACACTCAACCAAATTATAGAGAAATATAATGAATACGGGAAGAAAATATACATAGCCTTTATTGACTATACCAAGGCGTTTGAAAGCTTAGAACACAATGGCATACATCAAGCTTTGCTAGTACGGGGAACACGGGAAAAAAAAAAACCGTATCATCAAGGCGATATATTAACACCAACGCAGCCAAAATCAAGCTGGAAAAAGAAGGGAGAGAATTTAAACTTACAAGAGGAGTAAAACAGGGCTTTCTTTCCCCATAATTGTTTAATGCTGCATTAGAAAGCATGTTCTGCAACATAAACTGGAATGGAAAAGGTATAAAAATTGAAAGTGAATCGATGATCAACTTAAAATTTGCCGATGATAGTGTTTTTATTTGCAGAAGATCCAAATACCCTTGAAGTAATGCTTAACAATCTGGCAACAGAGAGTAGGAAACTGGGGTTAACCATGAATGTATCAAAAACTAAAATACTAACGAACAGCAACAAACCGCCTATAAATGTCAGAAATTTCACAAAAGATTACATAGGAGACTAAATATACCTAGGGGAATTAATATGTTTGCAGGAAGATATGTCCAAAATAATATAAAGAATAATAAAAAAATCCTGTAATAAATATTGGGCCTTAAAAGAAATTATGAAAAGCACAACCTGGGCCTTAACAAAGAAAAATGAACTTAAACTTGAGGTAGATATGTCAACATAATATGGATAGGAGCATATTACATAAGAAACGAATATATAAAATAAGAAATATCCATATTAGAAATCAAATTAGGGTGCGAGATGTAACAGTTAAAATACGCAAACTTAAATGGAAATGGGCTGGTCATATCCACTCTCTGGTCAAAAAAAGTAACAGACTGGTCCCCAGAGATGGCAAGAGATCCAAAGGAAGGCCAAATTGCGATGGAGCAATAATTTAGACGCATTAATAGGACGAGCATGGAGTAGGACAAGAGACAGGAAAGAATGGAGAAGACTGGAGGAGGCCTTCATCCAAGGGGCGCGCTAACTAAAGAAAAAAGGGAAGGAAAGACATAAATATTCATATATGACAAGTTCCAGAAAGAATGAAAAAAGAGAGAATAACTAACAATTTATATCCTTTATTAGTGACAAGCATAACATAAAATTTACTAATCATAACTTTAATAGTGATAATGACATGTAAATAATTATAATTACAGCAAATAAAGGCTAATAATAATAATTATTATTATTTTCGATTATTTTAATTATTAAATCTTATTATACTTAGTACTTATGATAGTTTTCTTTTACACTATGTTATTTTATTATTTCGATGTCATTCAGTATTGCACGTTTACTTGAATATGTTGGTTTTACATTCCCGAGAACAACAAAGCTATCATACAATGCCGTTATTTTGCCTGCGTTTAAATTACTATAAAAACCTTAGTAATGACATATTACGTTTAGCCCTTCAAACAAAAAATATTGTTATAAATGTCCATGTTATGCAGTTACAAATCAACACTTTTATAATATTTACCACAATAATCCAGTAAGTCACTATTACTGGGAATAAATTTTAACTCATTATCTGTAAAATGCATTTTCTCTCATTGCTTAATACTGAATGCGTATTATAAAGTATAATTGTATAAATTATATTCTTTAAAAAAATAGCTTTCGTTTGATATATCAATGTCTTTAGTATTCCCTCTGGTTGTAAAGATATTGAACAAAATCAGTAAATATTTTTTCCTGTAAAATTTATTTTTTGCGATTGCCGACTTATTGTCCGGGGGCGTCGAATAGAACATTTCAATCTCGCCGCAAGCAACGCCGTGGGAAAGTCATAGTCATATATTTAAACCTAAATATGCTTCGTCATAGTCGCTCAACTATCTTAATCGAAATATCTTGTCGCCACCCTCGAAATATATACCGTTTAGGAGTTCCGGTGGCCATCTGTGGTCTTCATCATCAGTTCCACTTCACCAAATAGTGGTTTCCAAGACCAAATACACGAGTTACAATGAAAAATAACAAAATCGCTATAGGCACACCGCCTATAAATTTTGAAGAGTTCCGTCGATGCCTCATGGATTCCACCATCAGATCTTCATTTTGAAAAAAATGGGACCAATCTGGAAGCACCAGCTTTCAAATAAAAGAAGAATCTTCAAAATCGGTTCGCCCAGTCGAAAGTTCTGAGGTAACAAACATTAAAAAAAAAAAAAAAACAGACGAATTGAGAACCTCCTCCTTTTTTTGAAGTCGGTTAAAAATAGAAAAATATCCATACAGGGTACGAACGTCAACACGCCTCGCGAAGCTTCGTAGCGGTGAGTTTGAAAGAATTAGAAAAACTTTTGACTGTTATTTCTGAATATTATGAAACTGCTAAAATCCATAATATGCATAACCTTGAAATGAAATTAGCCATCACTTGCAAGAATCCAACAGGAAACGGTTGTGTTGTTCTGCCCTGGTATTACCACGCAAATCCTCAATTAATTTTCGTTAAAGTTTCAAGTGTATATATAAACTTATTTAATTTCATCTTCTGTATCAAATTATCGCTTGTGTTTGTTATGATGGTAAGAACTTATGAACTGGCCCTTTCTGTTAAACAAATCTGTTTGCTAATCGAGTCACTTCATAAAATTCGTACAGTCGAGTTCATAAATATGTATACACTTTAGTACCTTGTCACTTTAATCGATGTGACAATTCATAAATGGCAGTTTAAACATGACATTAAATAGACAAGGTACCATATTTATAACTCGATTGTACTATTAGGTACCAGTTACCTGTTAATTATTACCCGTTTTTTACCCGAATGCGGCGAAGCCCAAAAGGAGGGATATGTGTTTTACCTGTATGTATGTATGTATGTATTAATATAATTATATATGTCCGTTCCTATGTCCTCTCGTAACTACCTAACGGTTCAACCGATTTTGATAAATTATACGTTAATTGATTCGTCTTGTTAGCGCGAGTGTCACTAGGTACATTGAAATATCATTTTTATTCGGATTTTATGTATTTTAATGTTTTAAACATATATCGACGACAGTATTAAAAATGCAATCGGGTTTTCAAAGCTTGCTTTATATTTTTGTCACTTGCTCAGCGTGAATTCAAGCCGACCTGATCATTTAAGTCGCCACACCATCCAACAGCAGGAAGATTCTAAAACCAAAAAAACCTGGTTAATCCCAGCGATCATCGCTGAGTCGATTCCGCTCCGAGCGAGTGTTTACGAAAAAGTAGGAGATCCGAATAGGAGACGATTTGCAACGGGCTGTTTATTCGATAAAAAATATTTTATACCAAATTTAATTGCATTAGCAATTTAAAAAACAAGTTCATTAAACATAAAAAAATGTAATGATATAAGTACTGCACTGAAATTTTTCAGCCTACCTATTCGCCACATATTATTTAGCGTATTAAATTTGATATAAAATACTTTTCATCGAATAAGCAGCCCGGTGCAAATCGTCTCCTATTATGACCGTAATTAACCGACTTTTTCAAACTGTTCCTAAGCCCAAGCCCAAGTTATCAACTCAGTTATAAGCAACCATTAAATCTACTGATCTTAAGTAAACAAACGACATTCCAAGCTACAATACATAAACCTCCAACATCGAACCAAGTCCTCCAGTTTACTTAACTTAGTCAATTAAAGTTGCTCACATAAAACTGAACTTAAACCGCGACTCAAGCAATAAACATCTTAGATTAATCGCGCAACAAGTTTCCTCGCAGCCTATTACTGCAATGATTAATGAATGTAAAACGCAGGAGGTTTTATCAAAACAGTATGCTAAATGCAGTAAATACCCTAAGAGTGCCAACAATGGGACGCTATGACTAAGCCTTCGGTGTCTGTCGATCTATTACCGGGCTAAATATCATGATTTTTTATAGCTATATACTTTATTTTTTTAGATTAGATTTCTTTAAAAAATACAAATGAAATCAAAGAAAGTTAAAACTTAAAGAGGTTCCTCATACAGGAAACGTATTTTTCGTCGTTTTTTACTCGACCTTAAAAAACGCTGTATACTTATCTTGAACCATAATAGGTAGACACATGAGTAATATTATTGCCGCTGTAACAAAAAATAATAAAACTTACGACTGTAAACCCTTAGGACTAAGATGGAATGCCTCTATTACCTATGCCAGAAATGTAGATATTTTTTTAATATTAAATTTGGAATGGATTACATAATGACGCTCGTGTTTGCCGTTGAGTGACGTGTATAGATTACTATATATATTATGATTTATTCTTGTTTTAGTTTTAACTTTACGTCCAAAATCCTTGTAATAATTTACCATTTATAGTAGTGGCATAATGCACATTACAACGCTTCCTTGCATGATTCTAATTTCATACCCCGGCGCCCCGCAGTTTGCTGAAAATTTCCTGAAATAATAGCGGGCAATTTATGGTTTGCAGTGAAATATTCAGTAATTAACTCGGTTTTAATACAAGATAAAAGTGGAGTTTGAGGTACTAGGCCGAGATTCTAAGCGGTAAAAACATATTGTTCTTGACCTGAGCCTCTATTCTAGGCGGGAAAATTCAAATCGAATTGGACCAGTTATGGAAGGTCATTGAGTTATGGTATTGTATTTAACTCGGCCGCTGTCAAGTAAATAAGAGCTATCAAAACGTTGACAATACGATAACAGATAAAGACGATATGGTTTTTACCGTGTTGAATAAAGGCCCCGTTATCGTGCTGTCAGCGTTTTGATAGCTCTTATTTACTTGACAGTAATGGCGACTGCGTTAAAAGCAAAGTATAAGTAAGTAAGTATAATATTAGTGGTTTGTGCTACCTAGAATAGAGGCCCTGATAAATTGATATTGATCAAACACAAATTCATGTATTCCAGACTAAAAAACAAACTTATCAGCAACTTCGTTGAGTCTGTTTACTTGAGGATAACAAAATGTATTACTGCTTGTTAACAATACACTGTGGTGTTATATCAAAATGGCGGCTTATGTGACACTTTCAGGTTAAACAAACATTGTAATTAATGGTAGTTTTATTGTTAAAAAAAAATAAGCGGTCATTAAGTATCACTTAGTGTCATTTATTACGTTTTGACGTCTCCTGTAATTGTGTTAGGGGTTAATTCGTCAATAATACTCCTTTTCCGATTATTAACCTGTTTTTACTTGTTTGTGGAAGTTTTTTATACGAAACTTAAGTTTTTGTGTCATTAATTGATAGATATAACCTAACCTAAGCCTCTGCTGTCCTTCCGTCCGTCTGTAATAACATGAGTTGAAATTTTCACCGTGTGTTTTTCTATTGCCGCTATAACAACAATTTAATTAAGATAAAATTTAATAAAAAAGAAGTTTAAATTTTTATTATTTTATATGCGAAAAATTCAATTTTGTTTTGTTTAAAAAGGAATATACTTGGTTAAATAAACGAAAAGCAAGCTTTACAAACCCGACTGCATTTTTTATATTATCGTCTTTATAACTGTGTTAAGACATTTTGCCATTGTTGTTATTTCAATTTTAACAGTTAATCCTATGTCACCCGGAGAGGTAAAAGGATTCTAACGATACTACACACATCTAAATAGGCTCAGGCGTTTAGAAGTTATGGAGGAATAAAAAATCGTACATGAACCCTGAAAAAATTACACTCCTTGTTTTGGGCAGTCATGTAAAAAACATATTTCCTCCTATTTTGATGCTTCCGTGTAATATCAATTTGGATAGTTTCACAATTTTCGGAGATAACACTCCTCCGAGTGTGCATGATGCGAGCAAGCAAATCAAATGCCAAATTTCAAGTTAATAGTTTTTGTAGTTGCTAAGAATCACAAACATCTCCAGCATAAGATAGATACTGAAGTCTCACCCTTTAATTATGTATGTTTGTTCCTTTGTGGTGTTCTAGTAACTAAACGCGTGGACCGATTTTGATGATTCTTATGTCAATCGATTTATCTTAATCTCGTGAGTATCACTAAAGATAATTATGACAGTGTTTAAAATTCAATATGGCGGCAACTAGACGCCATATTGTAAAAAAAAAAGCCGACGAACTATGACAAATGGGGTATCATTGAATAGGTATTTAAAAATCATATTCAGGTTTATTTAATCATTTTTCATTTTGAACGATAATTTAGGATTTATAACGATTTAATATTGGTTAGCAACAACAATCAGGTTTTTTATTTACCATTTTGTTACAGAACCAAGGACAATCACAAAGAAAAAAAACTTGTAATAAATCTTACGCAAACAAAGCCCAAAAACTCTAGACTTATTTTGATCTTAAATCCATTCATAAAATACCGCTGTATTTTTCTTTTCAGTAACTACTCCTAAACGAGAACAAAGCCGAGCAATTACTGTTACCTACACCTACCTGAGAAGTTTTCAAGCGTCCATCGAGATAAAGAGAAGGGATCTCTCGGGAACTTGGTCTTACCAAGTTAACAGTAGTTAAGGCTCGTGACTCAATTTCGAAAAATAAATTTTGTTAAGAAAATATTGCGCATTTACAAATAAGTACTAGTATTTTGTTGGCTAGCTAGCACTCTGGTTTGCTTTGTTTAGAGTGCGTTATTAGTTTGTTTAATGACTGTGTTGTAGTTTATTGCAAACTGTGTTTAGTGGTGGTAGGACCTTGTGCAGGGTCCGTCCGGATAGCTACCACTATTTAACCATTAACCCACCGCCAACCAGTAGTGTTCGCATTGCTGTGTTCCGGTGTGAGGATAAGACAAACGGTGAAATTACTAGGATAGAAGCATTCCATCTTAGTCCTCAGGGTTGGCAACGCATTTGAAGTCTTAGGATTACAGTTTTGAGATTGTAGTCTTGAGGTTTCAAATTTCTATGGGTCTCAGATCCCACTTACCATCGGGTGGCCTGAGTGCTCGCGTGCCCTCTCCTTGCCATAAAAAAAAATAAGCGCCCGCGGCTTTGTTCTCGTTCTCTTACTTCCTGTTGAGGGTTGATTTTCAAAAAACTAATAATTTCTATATTCAAAAAATATCTTAAGCTTAATATTATTAACCTTAAACCACTTTTGGGGTAATAATTAAAACTATATAAATAAAAAAAAACCCAATAAAAATATCTCCGTGCTAATTTTATCGAAAACTAGAGGACGTCTGCGACTTCATACGCGTACAATTAGTTTCCCGCTACTCCCCCTATTTTAACCCCTTAGTGGATGAATTTTCGAAAATCCATTCTTACACCGTGCCCAGGACGTACCCGAAGGATTTTAACCATCGATTCTAGACCCTATTTGGAATATATAATGTGGTATAACATGTAGTCCAATCACGCATAATTTCCGAGATTTTTATTATTTAAAAAACAATTCCATTAAAATTTGAACTCTGTCACCTTAACCTAAAGCATTATTTACTAAGAAAGATTCATGTTGTAAGTAGCAATATCATCAACGTACAACTTAAATTAATTTACTTAATCAATTTCTTAGTAAATAATTCTTAAGTTAAGGTGACAGAGTTCAAATTAAATTAACTATGGAATTGTTTTTTACATCATTAAAATCTCGGAAATTATGCGATATCGGACTACATTATATACTCCGAATAGGGTCTAGAATCGATGGTTAAAATCCTTCGAGTACGTACCGGGCACGGTGTATAAGGAAAATAATCCCCCCAAATTTCAAGTACCTAGGTCCAGCGGTTTTGGCTGTGCGTTGATTGATCAGTCAATCAGTTTCTTCATTGTTAAAATCCCTTCTTAGTGCATGCACCCTTAGGATTTCCAAGTATTCCCTTTAAATTTCATAATCCTACGTGTAGTGGTTCAGGCGGTGCGTCCATTGTCAGTGATTCAGTCAGTCACTCAGTCAAGAAAAGACGATTTTGATCGTGTTGACAACTTTTGTAATAACCGTACTGACGAATATTATTTTGTATAGAAATTGATTCCCATAAAAGATATAGGATATAATATACATGTATGTATGTATATGTATGTATGTATGTGTGTGTATATGTATGTAAAAAAATCTACCGTCCTAAAAACTAAAACGCAAGTTAAAAGTAAATAATTAATCAAATTATATAATATAGTTTATTTTATTAAAAAAATTAAATGGAACATTAAAACATAATACTTATTAAATAACATATTTTAACTTATAGGTTTTAATGCGAAAAGTGAACTCTAATTGCGCTGTGGTGAACAATATTTTTTCTCCTCCTTTATTAAAGTTTCCGGTCCAGCAAAATATAATTCCTTCTTCCTTGTTTAGAAAATTTATCACGTAACGCGGCGGGGTGGATATTGCAAGTAACGTGACGTTATACTTTATATTATCTCCCCGTTATTATGTCTAAGGACGTGGTTTAAATAATGTTCTGTAGGAAAACGATATAATGATGAAAATCCAAAAACTAATAGCGAAATTAAAAAGCGGATTTTTTTTAATTTCTTACTTTTCTTCTGAATGTTCTTTTTAAATATTTACTTACTATTATTTAAAATCGAATTAATTTTTAAATTGTAGCGTTGTTGACTTGAAAGTTTTTCTATTAATAAAAAAAGTGGAAACTTGCTGCCAATTAATGTTTGTTTTCTGATATTTAAATCAAGGATACATTTGGTTATAAATATATATTTTTTTGGCTCTGGCCCTTTGGATTTTCTGTTAACTATTGCCACTCGGGCGCTAGGGTTGGTGAAATATTAATTTATTTTTATTGAATACCGATATTACCGGATTTCCGGTATTTTTCCGGTACTAGTAAATGTAGTCGCAAGGAAATCTCCAGTTTATGTCTCTGTTCTACGAAGTTTAGGTAAATATACTCCACCTATTATTAAGATACTTAAAAGAAATGAGTTACAGGCCCCTTTTATCACAAACTAATATAAAATATCCCATACCGCAAGTAAATATTACGTATATTTAGCATTAAAAATACCGGAATACTGGAAATCAATAAAAAATATTTAATATTTCACCACTTGTAACCACTGTGTAAGGTAAATGCAGCTATTAACGACCCTCCTAAGGCAATTTTGAAATTGATCATACTTATTAAGAATATTGGTAGTCGTCACAGTACTTTTGTAATTTTTATATGGTAATATTGTATATTGGGTTTATATTTATGATGATAAATGCTTCAAAATAAAGTATTTTATTGTGAAAAATAATTAATAAAGTGGGTAAGTCGATTGTTTATATTACCGATCCATGGTAACGGCTGTGAAGCTATTAACGATTTTTGTGCAGGTATTACCGATCGTAAGAGAATGATACAAATTGATATGGTGAAAAATTTGAAAGCAATGAAAATCGCTGAACATACATGGGGGTGTTTCGGATCGGTATAGGCATGAGGCATCTAGATTTTCAATTTTATTGACCACCCTGTATAAATAGAAATAACGTGAAAGAAGTTTAATACATTTGTGTAGAATCGCTAATAGCTGCTCATTGTCGCTATTACCGACCCGTATGGGTCGGTGATAGAAAATGTAGGCATAATAGTAAAATGTATTACCGACTCATAAAAAATACGTAATATTTATAATCGGTGGTTTCCTGACTGTAAAAGATACCATGATTGATTAAAGTAAGATAACATTGAACTATAAACACCCAGTTTAATTACTATATGGTAATTAATTATTGTCTGTAACCTATATCGATCTATGAATAATGTAGTCATTTTTGGCAAATTTAGAACCCCAAAACAAGAAAACTAGACCAATTATTGTATATCGCTAATAGATTTTTACAAAGGCTGATTGTAATTAAAATGGTTTATTCAAATACAAAATGAATAATTGGCAAATTTCAACAGAAAAGATATAAAAACGAAAAGCTACGTTGCGGCCATTACCAACTTATGGGTCGGTGATGGCTGCAGCTACTAAAATTGAAGAAGCTATTACCGCCCTATTTTCATTTAAAGTTTTATGATATAAAGTGACGTTTTTTCAATAAAACGCGTTACTAAATCGAGAATTTATAAGTAAACGAATACACTTAATACTACATGATAATTTTAGGCATCATTTATGTGTATTAAATGACTTAAGCAGAAAAGTTAGATACTTACCTGCAGGAACAAGGGTTAGTACGACCAGACCTGCGTTTACGCCGGCCGCACAGAAACTGATGTATGTTATCTCCTTTTCGAACTGCCACGTACACTAATTAAAGATTATTCGATGCTCAATGAACAAACGCGTGTATTTTTTCTATTACAATGACTCAAATAGTTGCAGAAACGTTAAAATATCGAATTACGCTAATGGGTCGGTAATACCTGCAGATTTTCGATGGGTCGTTGATAGCTTCGTTTACCTTATTATGACCTTTTGCGAACTTTAGGTAAATATACTCTATCTATTCCGATCCCTGTTAATAATTTACCCATATCTAACATATTAAGTTCCGTTTTAGTAAAACGTTTCCAAGCGTATCCCCTTTGACAGTCCGGTTACTCGTTTAGGGTTGAAATCTTTGCACGTTGATGGAACAAGACGGAGATTAAATCTAAGATTATTATTTATCTACATCCATATCTTAAATTCCTTACAATATGTTCGGAAACAATAAGCAAATGGCCTATATGGCGTGATATAATGTATGTATTAAAGTATCGGTGACTGATACTTTAATGCGAAAATTAAGATACAGGGCAACCACAGATACAGGTTCCTCACATATTGTAGAAAACTTATGATAAACATGTAGGTAAAGTTATGTATGCCACAAAGGTGATAATATATTACTGGCCGGTACTGTACATATATACTTACATAATTTATGCCTATAGCTGAATCAGTCTCTACTAGCAAGTCTACATTATAAATAGCTTTTTTTTTCTTACGTTTCGCATATTCTATTTTTATTACATTCCAGCGTTAAACTTTTTTTTTTTAATTCTCTTTATAATTATAGTTACAAGTCTAAAATAACCTAATTAACGTTAAGATCGTTAAATATATTCTGTAAATAAAACATTGTAAGAGAAAATTGCGTTAGGCGAAATGAAAATTCTTTTAGACAAATGCCTGCCCATTTATATTTGCTTAGTGGGTAGAAACATACGTATAGGTATTTTCTCGAAAAATGAGTTTATACTATGAAATGGGCGGTGGTGATTATAGGTCGATTCACAAGAGCTGGCACGAATGGATCGAATGAGTGAATGGAAATATCTATGTGTGCATCACAAAATGGCTACTTATAGGGTGATTCAAAAAATAGTAATATTTTTTAGACAATCCTGTTTTAACCGCCCAAAATTAAATGTAAATCTTTATATTTTTATGTTAGTAAAAAAATATGCTTCGTAGCATTAAATCCACAATAAGTAATCAAATGCGTAATCGCAAGCCGCAGTAAAATACTAACATAGGTATTATATTTTACCTGCTTAGTCCTAATAATGGGCAGATTAAATGTATTTTTATTTTATTTTATTGCATAACTAAAAAGTTCTAGTTGTTTACAAAATATGAGGAGGAGCCTGTATAAGAACAGCACTCACACGGTGACAAGTGACATTACTTACGTTCAATCCGTTCGTGCCAGCTCTTATGAATCGACCTATACTTCCCATCAGGTAACCCACATGCTCATTTACCTCGCTCTATACTCTTATAAAAAAACGAATGTTATTTGATCTTGTGGATCGCTACTACCTACTACCGACGTACATACATTATTTCTTAGTGGCAATTAAATAAGAGCCGTCATAATACAATCAATATGTTGACGATATTAAAGAAAAGTTGGCATATACTTACTTGTTTACATTTTCCATAGAAATAAAGATGAGTATACGGACCAGCACATCGCTACGTAAAAACAACACCGTTATTAAGAAAAAGGTTTGTATTCACTATTTAATAATAATTAATACTATAAATAGTAGGTATGAGTTCTACGATTAATTTGCAAAACACGATGAAAAAAAAACCATATCCTTACTAAAGTCGGGGTCAATAGAAATGTCAAAAGATGTAAACAAATCAGTACTGTTTGACAACTAACCTCAATATTTCTGCAAACGAGTTTTGATTATAAAAACGTATAGTTAATAGTTATTTAATCTTAAACAGAATGTAAAAGTAACAAACAAGCGTGTACATCATTAAAAATATCTCATGCGATGTCCAAAAGTACGTGATTTTGGTAAATGAGCTCTCATGTGCCAGAGATGGGCAATATTTATTCGAATGACGAATAACGAATAAGAATAACCAAATTATTCGCGAATAACGAATGAAATTCTCAAATGATTATTCTTATTCGAATAAATTATTCTTCGAATAATTCATATGCGAATAATTTATTCGTGGATAATTTATTCGTTGAATGAATTGCCACGGATAATTATTATCTACTACTTTTATATCTGCTCCATTGTTCTCTAATAAATTTATAAATTATTCTTCATTCGAAAAGTAGTCGAATGATTCATTCGTGGATAAATTATTCGCGAATAAATCATTCGCGAATAAAAATATTACGAATTATTTTTTAATCGAATGATTATTCGAATATCTGCATGTGACCAATTTACTTAATAAATATTATGAATTTTGTGTAGGTTTAATACACATACATACATACCTTCACGCCTTCA
Source organism: Acleris literana (assembly GCA_946894065.1). NCBI lineage: Eukaryota > Metazoa > Arthropoda > Insecta > Lepidoptera > Tortricidae > Acleris > Acleris literana. The sequence goes on from OX335692.1 coordinate 9,615,408, forward strand.
TTCCCAGAATGGGGTAGACAGAGCTACAGAATTACCAACAACTCTAAAAAAAAATGATAATTCTGCAACTACATTTTGCACAATTTTGTGTAGGTTTCATTTCGTCAAATTCACCTAATAAGGGCACCTTCGTCGCCGTCTCTTGTGGCATCACCATGAGTCGACGGTATCGCACAAAGTGCCTTAACGACAAAACCGGTCTTTGTCCCTGCCATACGAGTACAACATAAGTCCCTGTTATACATGACTATGCCATCGTCCAAAACTGAATGTTATAATTAAATCATAAAGACATAATATATGTATTAAAGAGTAATTTTTGTTAGTTTTTTCTTAGGTAAAAGTTTGTTTGGCGAAAGTTTGTTAGTTGGTTATTCCTTCACACTGCAACGGCTGGACGCATTTGGACAAAATCTGGGGTCCTAGTGAAAAAGGGTATAAGTCTTCTGAAGATCAAGTGAAAAAGGGTTTAAGTCTAGTATACTGCGTTCATGTATATACCCTTTTTTATTACGAGTTAAGTCGAGTTGTACCCTTTTTCACTAGGACCACAGAAATATGGAATGGAGATAGCTTATACCCTGGACTAACACATAGGCTACTATTCATACCGGAAAAAAAATATGAGGGGATAACGATAATGAAAATCTACAAGGACGAAGTCGCGGGCGAAAGCTAGTAATAAATAAAAACGAAAATTATGCGAAATTGCCAGTTAAGCTTTTGTAAAAGGCCTCTTGATATAATCTTACTCATTCTTTACGTTCAGTTTGAGTTTTATTATAACCAGGCAGCAAGATGTTTAACATTTCTCATTGGCTTAACCGTATATTGTCTTTGTTGCGTTAGAGATTATATCACTGGCTTTTTCAAGGGTTCTGCAGCCAAATGGAAATAGTAGTTTATGCAACAGTTGTATAAGAGAGGTCAAAAAAGACGAGTGGTGTGGTTACGATGTGAGCCGCAGGCGAACATCGTAAAGCAAGACGCCACGAGTATTTTTTGACTTAGTTATACACCGTTGCATACAATACTTTTTCTACGACTAGGTTTCAAATAAAATGCAAAATTAAATTAACATAATTTTATTAATATACCTAGGTTAGGATACGAACGAACGAAGCACAGAACAACAAACGAGCGAGAAACATTCGAAAACAATAAAATATGTGTCTATGGTTAACTTTGTTTTTAAATTGATGTGCACTTGCCAGGTTTCATATTTTTTTTTAAAGTTGCACCATCTATTTACCTTGTGAAATAGGGACTAAAAAACACCTAATGATTTGAGAAATCAATTCTTTTACCTGATTGGTCGATTTTAATATAGCTGCGTTCTGGTTGGTTGATACCAAATAAAATGTTTTTTTTAAAGAGTTAAATTAGTAAAAGAGTTTACATACCAAAAAGAACCTAACGTTCCGATTGACAGTCAATGTGTATTGTGATTGGTGGTTTAATTTGGTGAAGTATTTTGATTGGTCAAATTAACCTAGGTGTAAGCTTTGGCAGCTAGGCATATCGTTTTGGCTCAAAAAAGCACAAGTGCTGTTAAGGGGAATAGACTAGATAGACTTTTCTATTAGTGTTCGTGACTATATAAATGACAGATAAAAGTACAGGAGTAGGAAAAATACATAATGAAACCGCTCGGTAACGAATCGTCAATGTAGCTAAATGTCCAGTGACGCAAATTTTCAGGCGTCATAGCATTTTGCCCAATTAACAATAACGGCCATAACGCAGAACACCAAAATAGCAATAAGTCTCTGTAGCGCAATGTCCAAAAAATTCAAATCTTATCGAAAGCGGTTAGCCCAAATAGCACAATGCCCAAAAAACAATCGTTCATAAATCTTAAAATTAACTCTTGTGGTTTTTAGAGACTGTTTTTTTGTGTCTGTGTAGAGAAAGCAAATAACCGTCTATAACCGGTTATTTTCATACAAAAACGTCTAATAACCGGATAAATTGCATTCCCTAATTAACGGCTACGGAACTCCACACTGAGAAAAGTCTGACTCGCTCTTGCTCGGTTTTTTATGTTACATTAACCACCGTCTTGGTATAAACATAATGAGGTTATGCTGGAAGAATTAGCCCCTAGACGGTCTTTATAGGCAATCATGTTATCACATGACAAGATAACCGAGGCAATGACATTATTATGGCGGTGATACTGGCAAATTACTCCGGGGAGTCGTTCTACTCAGCAGAATAATGATGTAACGTTGACGTCTACGATCAAATAAAGCATCCTGTAGCTACAAAAGGTGGTCAAAGATTGAGTCACCAGTCGACTTTTGGTGCCTATGGCGTCTATTTGCATAAAGGGTGATTAAAAATTAAACAAATCGTAATAAAAGGTTGAAATTTGGTCCGGTCGTAGCGAACCGGTTCTGCATAAACCCTTGTTAAACTTTCCGAGTTCATCGATACTGACTTCGATATAGACGGTTCTGTGACTCAACCTCGTATATTGAATTATGTCCAGTATAAACGGACAAGCACTAAGTATGCACTCGCGTACTTAGTGAGGGTCAGTTTACGAGGTTGAGTCACAGAACCGTCGATATGTAAAGTAGCAAAAATAATTGATACAATGATACAATTATAGTATTTACATAATTAAGATATGAAAAAACATTCCTATTATATTACAAGCCTTTGTTAAATACCGGGGCAAGTGTATACAGCACTGTTACAATTTAGTTATCGCTTTTAAAATAACTTTGAAGGTAACCTGTAGCCTGCACAACTCAACAATAACCAATATAATTACATATCCCTTAACAACCTACGCAAGATCTCTCATACCTTTGGAAATACAAAATATTGAATAACTCAACGGGACTTCATTGCACGGACCTCTGTGACCTTGTACCTTTCCCCGCCGCCGTCCCAGTGCCGGCCATGCGATCGACGCGTTCGGACGTGGGTCTCTATAAATTTGGTGAGCATAAAACATCATCAATGGGTCTCAGCGACCTTGCCTAGGTGGTAACGTACTACAACTTGCTGGTCTCAGCGACCTTGCCTAGGTGGTTGCGTACTATAACTCGCTGGTCTCCGAGACCTTGCCTAGGTGGTTGCGTTTATTATGAGCTTGTAATTTATAATATTTTAACGCATGTCTTTTCTTTTTTTGATAAAAAAGATTCCCGGGTGCCCGTTTTTTTAAATATTTTTATAGGTAATCACATAAAGTTGTTTTTTCCATAGGTACAAAGCGAAAAACAAACACTGGAACACCTAGTATGGAGAAACAAACTTTATGAGATGACTTAAAAAAATATTTAAAAAAAACGGGCAAATAGGTTTAAAAACTTCGCTGATTTGTTATGATTCTAATTACCTATGTAAGATACCACTGAAAAACTTCTGAAATAAAACATGAAATTAATGATTTCTCGTGACATGGACATAAGGGAAAATTACGACAATTCAGATTAAAATGCTCGATATCTCTGAAACTAATAAAAATCGCTGAACATAGGGTTAAGTACATAGGGGTTAAATCGATAGCTTTTTAGATACTCTATCAGCCCTAGGCGGGTTGACGTAGATTTACGGGACACACTATGTATTGAATACAAGAAACCAATCTGCATTCAATGCTCCAATAAGCTATGTATTGACTGCCGCCAAAAACGGCTTAGGTAGGTGGTTATGCGAAATCGGACGTAGGTAGTTAAGAGATATAGATAGGTAAGTAACAAAATTATTCGATAGCTCTCAACTTATTCCGAAAGGTGTAAGATCCGAATAGGAGACGACCTTCACCTAGCTGTTTATTCGATAAAAAGTATTTTATATCAAATTTAATACGCTAAATAATATATTTTAAATAAGTTGACAGAAAAATTTCAGTCCAGTCCTTAAATGATTTACAAAAAAAACTGAAAATGAACTTTTTTTTTTTAATTGCTATATTGTTTGCATATTCTATAGGCTTCATGCTTTCGATTAGGATGTAATTGGTCTATTAAACAGGCGATAGCAATTTAAAAAAAAAGGTTCATTTTCAGTTTTTTTTTTATAATCTTATAAGGACTAGACTGAAATTTTCCAGTCACCCTATTATAAATATATTACTTAGCATATTAAATTTGATATAAAATACTTTTTATCGAATAAACAGCTAGGTGAAGGTCTTCTCCTATTCGAATCCCCTACTATAAAGACCAGGGTGGTGATTCTCTCAACAAGCAAAGGTGATCGTTCGCTCGAGTGAAGGTCCAAGCGGCGAGTTTAAGTAGTCCCGTCAGAGTGAACAAAACACATTTTAGCGCGTGTAACTTCACCGACGTATAAGGCTCCCTAATTGACAATGCACGCGCTAAAATGTGTTTTGTTCGGTCGGACGGGATTACTTAAACTCGCCGCTTTTATTCGCTCGTCCGTTCGACCGGCCCCCGTTTTTGGAGAGAATAACACACCTGCAGCGAGTCGCCGAAGATGTCTACACCATCCGCACTTGTTGTAGGTCCTCATGACCCGATTCAGTGGAGAGAACTTGCCATGATTGGTTCTATAAGCTACTATTGAAAACATATTAGATATAGGGTATCTGGGCATATTACAAATATAGTTTAAATTAACTTATATTGTAATAACTAGTCGTATGATTAAGTACTATTTTTTTATATTATCATGAACAAAACTCGCCGAATTTTACATTCATAAGATAAAATTAACTCAATTTGCCATTATTTGTAATAAATGCTGAAAGAAATTTGCTGCTATGTGATTCGTATTTTATCAATATATTATTATTTATAACGGAAGTCGATAAACAAGAAGTCACTAGCGTTTTTGACAAGTGCTACGAAGATTCCGACCTCTGTTAATAAGCAATAAAGCGTTCAAATTTTATGTTTAAAATGACATCTAAACTTCATTTGAAATAAGTTAAATTCTTCAATATTGGAAGACGAAATTGCAAGCCATAAAATAGCAATATTGGCAATTGAAGTCGATATCGCTAGATCTATATTGCCAAACATCAATCGTTACCCTAAAATTGAGAAATAAATTACACGCTCAGTTTTAAAAATGGATTTTGTTTTATAGAAATATTTAATAGCTGATAGTCTATTTGCTATTAAATTATCCTGTAATTTTTTCAGAGAAATATATTGGTTTGGTTGAAAACGAATCCGCCTTTGTAATTGCATTTTTTATTAAATTACAAAACCAAACAAACACGTATAGACCAGGAATATAAAAACTCGCAATATTGCAAAATGTATCTCGCAACATTTTAAAATTTTACAAAGTTTTTTTTTTTAATATGTTAAAGCTAAGTATAAAAGACATCATCTCACATGAGTTTTAAGGCTTTTATTTAGTACATAAAGACATGCTGTGGATAACTATAAATAAGTGAGGATTATGTGTATGTTACGAATGTAAGCCTTAAGATGTTTGCTACAATGTATCACTTGTTGGTAACCCTCAATAAATGAAAAAAAAGACGTCTAAGGAGTTATTGTCATCCATTACAAATTGTCGTATACGTTGATTTTATAATTTAATTTTTCATACACACATACCTTAATGAGAACTTTTTGTATATTTATATTTAAATTTATTGGGAGAAATCTTGCGATGCAGTAGGAATATTTTGTGATCTTTCTAAAGCTTTTGATTGCGTGGATCATACGACCCTTATTTTAAAATTAGAACATTATGGATTGTCCAATAAAGCTTTAAGCCTTATGTCTTCTTATCTAAGTGATAGAACTCAAACAGTTGTTGTAAACAAAACGCAATCTGTTGGAGCAACAGTGAAAATAGGTGTGCCTCAAGGCTCTATTTTAGGTCCTTTTTTATTTTTGGTTTACATAAATGACTTGCCACCAACAGTAGATAAACTTTGTGATATTGTACTTTTTGCTGATGATACTTCACTAATTTTCAAGGTAGATAGAAAATCCGTAGACTACAGTAGGATTAACACCACACTAGTTAAAGTACTTAATTGGTTTACTAGCAACAATTTGCTACTAAATGCTAAGAAAACGAAATGTGTTAGGTTCGCTTTGCCTAATGTTAAACCGGTACATTCTAGTATTTTTCTAAATGACGAGTGTTTGCAAATGGTAGATAAGGCAATTTTCTTAGGCATAACATTAGATAAATATTTGCAATGGAGTCCCCATATAGCTGTACTGGCAGGTAAACAAAGTTCGGCAGCTTACGCCGTTAGGAAAATTAGACAACTAACCAATGTTGAGACAGCTCGCTTAGTCTATTATAGTTATTTCCATAGTGTCATGTCGTACGGTATTCTGGTTTGGGGTAAGGCAGCTGACATACAAACTATATTTGTGTTACAAAAAAGGGCCATTCGTTCTATTTACAACTTAAACTCCCGTGACTCTTTAAGAGAACTTTTTAAAGAAATTAATATCTTGACTGTAGCGTCTCAATTTATTTATGAGAATATTATTTACGTTATTAGAAATTTAGATTCTTTCACCAAAAATTCTGATATACATAATTTAAATACCAGAAATAAAAATAAAATCGCTATCCGAAAATTCCGCGTCCGTAAAGTATATAAATCATTTGTTGGTCAATGCATTCATTTCTATAATAAATTACCTGACGAAGTTTTAAAGTTACCCTTTCCAGCACTTAAAAATTACTTGAAAAGGTCGTTAATGTCTAAAGCGTATTATAGGATCGAGGACTATGTAACAGACAAACATGCATGGCCTAAATCCGAAACTTAGTCAATAATAATTTATTCAAATGCAAAATCTTTATCTTGTCTAGGGGACACCGTTGATGTAGGGAAACATATCGAAACTTTTATGTGGTCGTCTCGCACCATCTTATATACAATATATAAGTATGTGTTTTTTTTTTCTTTATCTCTCCCGTAAGATTCTTAATTGGCATGTTTTCCTGCTGAACTACGCATGTTATTTGATACTATATTTAATTTAATATTTATAATATAAAATATATATAATGCTAGACTAAGTAGTACCATTGTAATAAGAAATATGTTTAAAAAATGACTGACTGCTGAGTTTCTTGCGGCGTTTCTTCTCGGCAGTGGTCTTCTCTTGGGAAGCGCTGGTAGATTCTTGACGTGTAAAAGTGCCCGTGCGGCCTACTTACTGAATAAATTTCTTTTTTATCTTTTTTTAATAAAAATTACTGTCTGAAATCAAAAAAAGCTAGTTTTATTTTTAGTTATGCCACTTTTTAAGTATTATGATGATTATGTATGCTAAGAATTGTAAAATAATGTAGATAAGATGCTCGTTAACAAAAAAAAATCATTCATTTACATAAACCAAGTACAGTGATAAAATAACTTTAAATATTACAAATTAAAACTTAAACTATGGTAGATTAAAATATAAATACTTGTTTACCTATTAAAGGTAACCTAAAAATAAATAAGATTAAATGATTATGAAATAAAAAATAAAAAAGAGATTGCCGTGGCCAAGTACCACAGATGCTCGCAGCATTTACTCGTGGTATTGGAATGTTTTATGGTCTCCAGAATTGTTTGCTTTAGCTTTTTCGATTTTATTAAAAAGCTTTACACCAGATTTTTTTAGGACCCTTAAATAAAAATACTAAAATACACATTAATAATCAAACTCCTTCAAAGTAATTTTAGTTACTAAAATCCTTTTACCATTTCAAATTCTGTTTCGTAACCGACGTAACCCTTGCTAGTAAATGCTGCAATTTCAGGGAATTCCCAAATAGGTGCAAGACCTTTGAATTTGATACATATAGGTATTTGAAATCGTTAGTGTGTAGGTACTTAACTAGAGGTCGGCACTGGACCAAATGCGCACTTAAAGCTGCCAGAATGTTAGTGATGGGGCGAGTGTGAGTTGTGAATGCCGATATCGATAAAATGTTTGCGTTTCGTAAATGTTATGACGGGCGTCCAGCGTATTAATATTGTAGGTAGGTTTTTTTTGTTTGTGTATGTACTTTTATATTTCTTCTGTTGGTACCTTATTTATGTCATTACCAAATGGTCTTAACGGAAGACCATTTTCGTCCTCTGGCATTATTAGGACAATCTATTAGTTATTCTGTGTTTATATTTTGGCTGCCGTTTAGTTGAATGATTACAAAACAACAATGTTCTTTCTCTTTTCTCTATTAGGAGTTTTTCAGTGTACATTTTATACAAAAGTTGTCGATTTTCAGTCGAAATACATTGAAATTTACGTGACACGCAAATAAAGTTGACTTTAAGTACCTCATTCTACCCGACTGTCTAAGAAAAAGGATATGTTTTAATCATCCTGTAGTAATAAACTCGGCACAAATACATGATTGCTTTCTTTAAACATGCAAGCACGAAGAAAATATGCCCTATATGTAAACGGCTTCAAATCACTTGGTGAACGCAGGACGGCTAGCTCAATTGTCCTCCATCAAATAAAGTAATTAAGCATTTAATTAACGAGAAAGCTTTTACTTACAGCTCTGCAAGACTATAGAATCTCAGTTTTATTACTACTTAGCTACTACATGAAAAGTATTACTTAGTACAAAAGTAATGTGCCAAATTTTATACAAAAATTGAACATTGAACACTGCTGTGTACATTTACACAGTTTTATTCTATTTTTCTTTGTACATTATAATATAATTAAATTTATTGCATTTTCTGGCCACAAGTTCTAAAGAAGCTGCTTTGTTTCCGTCTCCAAAAACATATTAGACACTGGAACATTTTTCCGAATAACAACCAAACGGTTCTAAAGACCAAAGAGAGTCCAATAACACAAAGAAACGTCACCTATTACTCACATTTTGGCAGACAATTTCTTCTCATCGATATCGATACTATTCCCATCCCTAACCCAGCGAAGCGCGTAATCAGGTGACTGCTGGGCCGCGTCTGAATAACGAATAGCGACTGTGTGCGGGGTTCGACTCCCAGCGGTGCTCTGTTGTGAGTATTTTAGGAACTAAGGACTTTATTAGCTAGTAAAGAGCTTTGGTGGCCTAGCGGCTTACCGATCCCATCCATAGGTACCTATAGGTACAGGTAGGTACACTATCATCGACCGTCATTATCTAAGCAGAGATAGGGTTACTTACGTCCAGATGATAGATGAAGTCAAAAGTCTTTGAACAGTGTGTGTTGCCAGTGATGACTTACGGATCTGAGACTTGGGCGATAAAAATGGGCCTTATAAGGAAGCTCAAAGTCACTCAGAGGGCTATGGAGAGGGCTATGCTCGGGGTTTCTCTGCGTGATAGAATCAGAAATGATGATATCCGCAGTAGAACTAAGGTTACCGACATAGCCCGAAGAATAGCCAAACTTAAGTGGCAGTGGGCGGGGCACATTGCTCGCAGGACTGATAGCCAATGGGGTCAGAAGGTTCTTGAGTGGCGTCCGCGGACCGGGAGATGAGCTGTAGGTAGGCCTCCAACAAGATGGAGTGATGACCTTGTAAAGATCGCGGGAACGCGGTAGATGCGAAAAGCACAAGACCGGTCTGAGTGGAGAGCCTTCGGGGAGGCCTATGTCCAGCAGTGGACGTCTTTCGGCTGACATGATGAGATGATAGATAACAATTAGGGAATGCAATTTAACCGGTTATTAGACGTTTTTGTATGAAAATAACCGGTTAAAACCGGTTATAACCGGTTATTTGCATTCCCTAATGACAATCCACATCGCATCGCACATGATAGATATTAAATGTCTTTTAGTTATATTGAAATAGTGTTCGAACCATCTCGATTGAATATGTCTTTGTGATATGCGGAAACTTGTCGTCACAATTTACAGTTGTCATATATACCTAAATAGCTTTCGTCCGCGACCCCGTCAGCGTAGTCGTTTATCGCTGCTCCCTCGGGAACTGTTCAATTTTCCGGGATAAAAACTATCCTATGTCCTATTCCAGAACCTAACCAATATGTGTGCCAAGTTTCATCTCGATCCGTTCAGTGCTTGAAGCTTGAAAGACGGACAAACATACACACTTTCACATTTATAATATTAGTACGGATGCATATGGATTCTTACTTTCCTAAAATAAATAAATAAATAATATTTCTGGGCCTCTATTCTACTGGGTAAAACCGGATGAGGTTATGCGGGGTTATTACGTCAGTGGGGCAATTACGTCAAGTGGCTTTATCTCCCGTTTCAAAGTTCTTATCGAAAAGTTACATCTATTAATAGGCAGATGTATTTTTTCTGATGACGTTTAGGAAAATAAACCTTTTATTCATTACTTAATTCATTCATTCTTTACTTCACATGACGTAATAGCCCATCTTGACCTTATCTATTATGTTATCAAAACACCTTTCAACGAACGTAGATTGTTCAGAATTTTCTTTCCAAAGAAAGGCATTTCTCGCCGCATGTTTTTTTGGTACTCACAAGTCTAACCTACGTAATTAATGTTAAAGATATCGTCAAGTGAAGACTGGTGGCACATGATAGAGAGGAATGCCAACGAAGGGAGGCCTTTATCATAATGGTAGAGAACAGCTAAGAAGAAGAAAAAGAAGGCATAATTTCAACTGCACACTTAGTTATGTACTATAGTACATTACTACAGAGGCCGGGACAAAAGGGGTTGCCGGCCGAAGACATATAGACAGACATAGACATAGGATAGGTCTGAGACGGGCAACCCCATATTTCCCGCCGAGGTATGTATAGTGCTTTTCTCAAACATAATAATAATGCATTAAAAAAAAAAAATACAAAGTCAAATTACTAGGAGTGCATAACTTTGTGTTACCTTTGTTCTCCTAGTACTTTAGATAAACATGCAAACGCTTAGGTTGGATGCACGGCTTAGTATATTTAAAAAAAACAGCAATTTAGCCTGTTCATAAACACATCCGGTATGTTTACACTAAAATAAAAATAAATCGTTTATTGTTTTTTTTAATACGCATAGTGGCAGAATGTCATGATGCCTGCGCCACGAATTTATGTGGAATGGAAATTAAAAAAGAGGACTTTGCCGGCCTAGGCCTGCACGATTTGTATGAAATTCCATAAACGACCTCTTGTCCTAGCCGCACCTGAAACGTCATACTTCGCGGCCTATTATAAGGAACATAACTTCAATATTTCATTGCATGTTTGAGAAAAGTTATTTTTTTAGCAAGTTCCCGATTGTACTTTTTTATATTGTGATTTAATCCTCTGTATATTGTGCCCAATAAACATAATTCTCTTAACATGTCAGCCGAGGATTTAACTAATTGGCGTCATTTTTCACTTGCCCTCTTTTATAATGAATGACTTTTAAACTAGGTTTACAACTTTAAAGTTGATTGATTTCAAATAAATTAAAATATCGAAATAATGTCTTCTTTTCAAGACAATAAATGTTCCTGATGTTAAAAATTATATTTATTACTAATTGTTTGATAAAAATTCTAATCTGCACCTCTGCATACCTAAATTATCAAAAGGACTTCCCTTTTATTTACAATTCGTCATATTTATTCCAATATGTAAAACCCAATAACTGGCGAGACCATACGGCAACAGTGCCTGCTAACCGATAGCTTTTGTTTGCATTTCCATTGTTTATGAACAACACAATAGTTTCGATACTTCCAGTTTCAATGCAATTCTATTCCAGTTTGAACTATAGTTTGTATACTTTGGACGATTGCTTTTAGACTTTGCTCGTACTGATAAGCCTTCGGTAACCCGTAGGAGATTATTATTCTAGAATAAATTAAAAGGGACTTTACAGTGGTTAGTGGTTGGTTGTGTATTCACGATGACGTAGATTTACTTAATATCTTTAAAAAATTAGCCGACGTACAATCGGCCAAAATTGTGGTCTACCACCCTAAGATTGAAGTTCATTTGGACGTCATGATACAAAAAGTTCGATTTTTCCTTGCAGTAATATTTTGAGTGACAAGTGTCAACCTTAGCGATGATTAGATCTCACAGAAACTTTTGTCAAAACTGGTAGTCCACTTTCTTGGACGACCGTACTTTTAAAGTTACCATTTTCTGTACCTACTGAAAAATTACTTGAAAAAGTCGTTGACGTCTAAAGCTTACTATAGGGACGAGGACTAGATATCTACCTATAGTACATTACTACAGAGGCCGGGACAAAAGGGGTTGCCGGCGGAAGACATATAGATAGGTCTGAGTCGGGCAACCCCATATTTCCCGCCGAGGTATGTATAGTGCTTTTTTCAAACATGCAGTGAAATAAACAACAAAAAAATCAAAGTTTTATTTTTTAATACGTATAGTGGCAGAATGTCATGATGCCTGTGCCACACATTTATGTGGAATGAAATTAAAAAAGAGGATTTGCCGGCCTAGGCCTGCACGATTTGTATGAAATTCCATTAACGACCTCTTGTCCTAGCCGCACCTGAAACGTCAGACTTCGCAGCCAAGGAACATAACATCAATATTGCATTGCATGTTTGAGAAAAATAACTAAATAATAACTTATACTCGAAAATCTAATTTAAGACCAAAAAAACTTACTACGTGTCAAAGTCCAACGTGGGTTGTCACTAATTAAAAAAATATTTGCCAGTAATATATCTGTCGTAGTTTTTTTGGTCTTAAATTAGATTTTCGAGTATAGGGTCGTATTGTTAATATACCTATACTCTCTCTACAGTTTTCTAGCAGGAGGGCATGTGAGTGTGACTTAACATCAGTTAATTCGTTCTAGCCACGTATCGCTCCAACTCCCCCCACATCCGCTCACCTTTTGTCCCTTCTTTTCGGACGTCGCGCCCCGTCGCCCGCCACAGATGAGGTGTTCCAATCTTTATTCTTCAGGCGAAATTTACGCTTTGCAGCGCTTCAAGCGCTGTGTGAAAAATTGATGCTGGCCACTTGCAAAGAAGGAAGCGATCGACTTTTGTTTTGGAATTATCTTTTTTAAATAGTTGGTGACGTCACTGTTGGAATGTTAATGTGAATTCTAGGTTTTGATTCTGGCCTGTTGTTAGAAAGCGATTAGCTCTTGTTTCAGTGTTTTTTTTTTAATAATTGTTAACGACGGTTTTGTACGGTATATATTTTTTTATTTTACTTTCTCGGAACCGTTCACATTTGTAAGTATTTCAGTTATAGATAACATACTAAAGTTGTTTTTTAGGGTTTTACGAGATTAAGGCTTTTTTAGGTTCATTATTAATCATTACAATACTAATTTAAATAATTTTGAAGTATGTACGGATATAATTTTTAAAACACTTTAAATATTAATAGTTATTTTTAAGTATTTACTATAATGCAATGTCTAATAGCATATTTTAGGAACGGGTAACAAACGCAATGAAATCTCAACGTCAAAAATTCAATTGAAAAATACAATAAAACACACTTTCAACCTCCTTGCATAAGTACATTTAATACTTAGTAGTATTTCAAGTATCTCAGCCGTCAGGTTGGCATTAAATAAATGCGCCTCCCGAGCCCCACTTGATGCTAAGCTGAAATCGGGGTTACACTGGGAGAAAGTTTTTTTTTAAGACTGACAAATAGGCAGATATTGGTGATCTGATGCTGCTGTTAAACTAATTGTTCTGATGTGCTAATAAATACCGAATTTTGCTAATTATATTTATAAACGTGTTGGCCTTGTTTGTGGTTTACCCTACTTATACATTATCATTGCTGTGGGCTCTATTCTACTCGGTTAATTCTAATTGCTTTTGACCTTACATCGTATTGTTTTTAACTCGACCCACAGATCTAGTAAATCAGAAACAAAAGAAAATCGAAGGCAGATATTAAGCATACAGTGTTATTAGGTCCTGCCACTATTCCACCTAAAAGTATAACCAAATCCCTCGTGGGGGGCAATCTTGTTAGCTTAGCCTGCTAGACCCTTTCGCGGTTATTGGGCTCCCAAAAGTTATACACACCTCCTGAGTTTGGGCAAACTCGGATTACACGCATTTAGGTCCAAATGAAGGTATTAAAACGATTTCCAGCTTGCTGGGAGTTAATTCCTCAAAACGCTTTTTTTGGATCTAATTAGCTTGGCCTAAAGAGTGTTCGGAGAATTTTTCGTTTTCCGCGCAAAATCTATTTAAAGGCGTCACTTTTTTGGGTTATTGCAGGCATTTTCTTAATATTCACGGCCCGCTGCAACAACAGGCGTGCGGAACGTCAGTATAGCGACGGCCAACCTCGACGCTTGGTCGGGGTGACCCACCATACAACGAAATTTGCCAAAGGAAAATTAACCTATTATATTTGCAATAAAGTCAATTTTCAAACAAGCGAAATTCTACTTTATCTCCTTTGCAATACATCTTTATTGCAATAGCCGTATTATATAAAAAATATATATACGGGGTCTTACGAGGTTAGGTCGGGATTCGTACACGCGAAGTAGATGCATTTGCATTGCATCTACTATGGCTCGCCCCCATCAATGTCAAGTAAATAAGAGCTATCATAACGTTAACAATACGATAACCTATCAAAAGCAAGGCGGTGTTACTTAGGGCCAATTGCAGCAAAAATTTAACACTGGCTTAAGACACTAACTACGTTAAAATTACAGTTTTCGCATGAATCTGACGTTTACTTACTCGAGTTAGTGTCTTAACTCAGTGTTACATTTTTGATGCAAGTGGCCCTTAATAGAATAGATCCCTGCTCATTTAATTTTAATATTTATAAGATCACGATAAAAATAATATTTGCTCTGTTTTGCTATTCATTTCTTTTCACATATTTAAACAAAAACTCAACTTGCATTTTAAAACAGTTCACTAATGTTTCACCAAAAAACGCTTCACCAAATGATTCATTTCACAAACATATCATTTGATAAACCGCTTTTTTTTCCGAAACTGTAACTATTTCAGGATTTTTAAAAAAGGGTTCTACACGATGGTCCTGAAAAAAATCCTGAAATATTTACAGTTTCGGAAAAAACTGCGGCTTGTCAAATAATATGTTTGTGAAACGAATCATTTGGTGAAACGTTTTTTGGTCAAATGACAGGACACCTTTTAAAACACTAACCATAGAAAGAATAAGTGTGCCTCCAACTTTACAAGAAATATTAGTTTTCTACCCTAGGGAGAGCCTTGATTCTTTCAAAGTGGTATCAGTTAGCGTAATAGGACTCTTACCATGCACTTATGGGAGCCATCCTCCATGCAGCGACCCAGGCCATTTGGCTTTACAGTACGGAGCGAGAATATCCATATCCGGGTACGAACGAGTACAGCCGGCCGCAAACTTTGGAACACTTAAATGTATATTTTACTACTCGTAGCTTCTGTCGGCGACTTCGTACGGGTTTTTTCCGAATATCGTTATTCATTCTGGAACTTTTTTATTTTTTCGGGATGAAAAGTAGCTTATGTGTTAATCCAAGGTATAAACTATCTCCATTCTTAATAATTAGTAGGAGATCCGAATAAGAGACGATTTGCACCGGGCTGTTTATTCGATAAAAAGTATTTTATACCAAAGGATAGTGGGCAAAATACACCCACCTCCGCCAGCCATATATTGAATATGACTCGAAACATCTAACAAAAATAAATAATAGTAATCTTAATGATGATTAAACACTGTTAAATAGATTTTTTGTTTATAACTTTATTATTGAGTTTATTTTGTTTAAAAAAAGGTTTAATGTTATTCTTGTTTCAATAATTAATAATAATAATAAGTTAAACCCATTCGACTTAAAATAAATAGAGAACCCATGGACAGAGTTTGTTGCACATTGATACGGAAGTACATAGCTTTGATACCTTCCAAACAAAAGTAGTCTAAGCTGTGGCGGACTTGGGTGTGCCGTCCAAACATTTTTGCCCACTATCCAATATGCTAAGTAATATATAGGGAATAGGTAGGCCGAAAATTTTCAGTATATAATTAATTAATAATTTAAAAATTTACTTTGTTTTAAATAAATGCAATAGCTTGTTTAATAGACAAATTACATAACAATTGAAAGTATGAAGCCTATAGAATATGCAAACGTTAGGTTGACTATTTTTTTCCCGTCAAGCTATTGGGTAGGCAGGTATAAACAGGTAAGTCGGTACTAATAATTTGCACCAAACCTAATGTTTGCATATTCTATAGACTTCATAGTTTCGATTAGTATGTACCTAATTTGTCTATTAAACAAACATTTGCAATTTAAAAAAAATATATTTTTTTAATGATAAGCACTGGACTGAAATTTTTCAGCCTACCTATTAGCCACATATTATTTAGCGGATTAAATTTGATATAAAATACTTTTCATCGAATAAACAGCACGGTGCAAATCGTCTCCTATTCGGTTCTTAGACCATATCATCCAAATCCGCCCAGCCGTTGCAGCGTGAAGGAGCAACATTACCAACCATCACACAAACTTTCGCATTTAGAACAAAATGGAGCTCCAAAATAACCAAAACCTGGTTTTGTAGGTACCTACATTTACGCCGTCATAATTTCACTGTTCTTTTTACATTTATTTGGAGGTGTATTTTTTTACTTGTGCTGGTAAAAAATAAGAACATAAAAAGTAGCTTGTTCCACGAGAAAGCCAATTGACACTTGTAGGGTTTCTAGAAAAAATAGCCAAATCAAAAAATTTAAGGAAAGCGGCTTTATTTTTCGACTTTCGGGTTCGGGTTAATATAGTTTTACAATTTATTAACTCGATCATGTAACTAAATCAAAAGTTATTGTACAGTCGACGTCAAAGATATGTTTACACTTTAGTACCTTGTCATTGTAACCGCTATGACAATTTCACATGGCAGTTAAAACATGACGTTAATTAGACAAGGTAGTAAAGTGTAAACATATTTATGACGTCGACTGTACACCCAAACTGTTTAATAATAAACATTATTGGTTATTGCACTAATATTATAAATGCGAAAGTTTGTAGGTTTATTGTTACTCCTTCACGCTCCAACGGCTGGACGGATTTGGATAAAATTTTAAATAGAGATAGCTTATACCCTTGATTTACAAATAGGCTATTTTCATCCCGGAAAATCTAAAAGTTCCCGAGGGAAAAACGATATTCACAATCTACGTAAACGAAGTCGCGGGCAGAAGCTAGTTAGTGCTATATCTGCTGCTCATTAACTTCAATGGACGCCACGCTTAAAGTATCCAACACATCTGAACTCGCTGAAACACACATAATGCGAATGCTATGCCAAAACCATTTAGCTTTAGCAAAGTGGTGAAACTATCTGTTTCCTGGCACCGCCTCAGTGCCTCAACAATATGCTTACGAACCAAATGCAAAACCTCCAGAACATAAATAGCCATTCGAGGGCAAAACAAACCCAGCCTTTTTATCGCTTGTACATAACTTAGCGAGCGGCTATTATTTACATTTATTGCTATATTCTTGAGGAAAACAAGAGGCTGCTTTTTGAAATGGCAGAAATTTCCCACTTCCCGATAAGAAAATATTTCAACGATAAAAGTATTGCGGTTACTCCTTGATGTTGAGAGAGTATTCTTGGTGCGGTCGAAAAATTACGGTGAGATTTTTATCGAGACAGATTCTGTGTAAGTTTGCACCAAAAACGATTTATTTTCTTTTTTGCGATTAAAATTATGCAGTTTTCTTTATGAGTGTTTTATTTCATCATTATTCATAATTTAGAAACATTTTTTTTGCTAAGCAAAGGTATACGAACGTCATATCCTATAAAACCAAAGGTTACGAATATGGTTTTACGAAGAATCTCCACGAGGACGGGACGACCAGTTTTGTGTTACTCGCATCTATTGACTGCCCACAATCTGCACTAGATCGTCGATCACCTTCAAATACGTCAAGTGGCAGTAAGTGGGACACATTGTTCGTAGATCTGACTGTCGTTGGGGTGGGAAAGAGTATGAGAAAGCGTTGTGTTGGTAGGCTTCTCACAAGGTGTATAATCGAATAGGTCCCTACATCTTTTACCGCCTGTTAAAAAAAAACAAACTTGTGTATTAAAAACCGTCGCTTAGAAACAACTTATATATATATATATATATATATATATATGTGTGTGTGTGTTTTATATATGTACCTTTATATCAGTTGGTGTAATTGTTTATTTGTTTTATATTTATCTATTTATTTATTATTATTATCATCTCGTCTTGTTACTTTTTGTGCAAACTTGTATGTGTCCAACCCCATGCATTGTCCTTAATCATTTACTTCAGGGTTAGCTGGAAGATATCCCATTTAGGGATAAGTTCGCTTTTGTACATTAGTTTAATATTTATTGTGCAATAAAAAAATTACATACATACATATACTTAGTCGTCATCGTCGTCGTGAGTGCAGCCGTTTCACTAATATTTAATGCATGTCGACTAATTTAAGAATAGCCACCCAAACCTTAACAATGCTTATATAAATGGCAGTTGGCATTAAAAATAAATGGTATCGTTTCCCAATACACACTCGAAGGTATGTGTAAAATCTGTCATAACGCCGAGAAGCGAAGCTCAGACTACGCTGTTGCGTCGCAGTATTCTTTTCCAATTGTAGAAAATGAAATGGGTTTTATATACTTGACGTAATGGATTGAGTGTCTAACGTTTTGACACTCTCTTTAGTATAAGACAAGATCAATTCTATAAATCGAGATTTATTAGGACTTCAATTCATATTTTGAAAGGATTTTGTTTAACCTTTGAATCTTTATTTGAAAATATTAAAGGATAATTAATTTGAGTGGTCATAAAGGTAATTGGAATGGTAGAGAAAATCTAATTATTGTTAATTCGCGGGTTAATGCATTTCATAAAACTGATCTGAGCTTTTAATTATATTTTATGAACGTTAAATATTTGAAAGCTACAGAGATAATTACAACTACTATCTTAATTATAAAGCTGGCCAAGTTCATTAAACTTGTAATGAAATCAGTTGAACTCGCCGTTTTTGCAATGTGAATGGAAAAAATATCTAGTGGGGATGTTTATTATTTAATGTGGCTTTTTTACTTCTTGATATTTTGACTTACTCGTATGTTATAGAAATAATTTATTTCAATTTTAGTTCTTCATTTTTGCATGGGTATCATAAAATAACAAGCAATTCAAACAAGCTTAAATACTTTGTATAATTGTCTTTTAAAAACATTATCTTTGTTATTTTTTATTCAGTTAAAATACCGCAAAAAGGTTGTATTTGTTTTTAATTTGAAAGTAAGTTGTTTTTTTTCCATTCTTGACTTGAACAGTTGTTGTTAAAGCACTCCGGTGGATATCAGGGACCGTATCTCTTTTATAAACTCCCAATTTAGTTGAAGTCTATTCCAAATAGAATCATCTTTAAGAAAATAAGTGCTTTTTTTGTTGGAAAAGTGTTTCTACTATGTTGAGGATTTTATCGCTGAATGTAGTGTGTAATATTATTTATAATGCATATTCTATTAATAATTTATTTGGCTCGACAATTACCTGTTTTTAGTCTTGCGTTTTTTTAATAATTTTATTGTTTTATCTTATTTTATTGACATGAAATATTATGATCAGAAATTGTTACGTGTCTACCTAAGTAAGTTATTTGTTTCAAATACGATGTATATTTTGTTAATTAACAAACAACTAAACTAAACTGAACTAATAACTGCTATGCGAATCATAACTGTCTCAAAAAAGTCTCGACCATCCTGGTCACGGCACCGAGTCGATACGCCGCCATATTTATTAGCACGCCGCTTCCTCTTCCGGGCGGTACGTGATTTAAATGCGCGGTTCCGTAGCGTCACTCGTCCCACTTCCGGCAAACATTTATTGCGTTAATATATCGGAGCGGCATTATAAGCCGGGAAATTGCGTTGTGGGTAGTTGCTTTATTGCTGTTGAGAATGTTTTCTTTAGGGTAAAGTATAAGGAAAAGAGTTTTATTTTTTTATTTATTACCACGCTGTGTTTATTTGTTTATGGCAGACATTTTGCAAATTTGAACAGCATTTCAAACTAAATACAATTAAATACCGTAGAACCATTCTTGTAATCACTTTAATTATTATTTGTGTTTTGTTATAATTTTGTTTTAGCAGCAATAGAAATACCGACTTAAATGTAAAAAATTCAACCGTCTACCTATTACAATTCATGAGACACTGATAGACAGAAGGACGGTCGGACGGATAGTGGAGGCTTAGTAATAAATACGGTCCCGTTAATAACCTACCCTTTGCTTGAAGTACAGAACCCTGATATTATAGATTACCCTGACAGTTTATAAGTAATAATATTGTAAATTTTGACATCGTAATAAGTTTTTGTATTTCCCTAACCTTTAAGTATCAATTTTGCATGCCAGCTACTGGTAAAATGTGTGTTTCTATGATAATCTATGTAAACCATCTGCTGTACCACGTTTTAAGCTAAATAAATAACTTTGACTTTGACTTTGATAAGAGAATAGATGCTTCATACCATTCAAAAGAATTACCAAACAAAGGTGTTATAAATTGCTCAAAAGTTCGGACACAATCGCTACCTACCAAAACCTTCCTACCTTATTCGTCGGATTAAACACTACCACACCAAAACGGACTCAAAAATAAGTTCAAGCCTACTTACTCCCCTCATTAAACCTTGATGTCCAAAGTTGGACACTTAACATTGAAGACGTAAGTAATCTTTTTGATTTCCATAAAAGAACCTCTGACCTGAAATCTTTCCAAGCTTTGCAGCGGAAAGTTTTTAGGAATATTCAACACTTCCACTTTTTTCGTGTTCTGCATTGAGGAAGTTTTTAATGGGGGAGCCGGATCATGGGTCTTCTCGGGTGCAACCGGCACGTTAGATTTACGTTTGTTTTTGTTCGTGGGCAGTACCATTGGATAGTGGGTGAATTTGGGGTATTATAGATAATACGGTTTTACTATTTAGAATATCAGCTCTTTTCTACTTTGACTTGATATATTAATATCAACTTTATGATAGCTGTTATTTGGATAGAAACACGACTACGTCTCGATCTGACTAAACTACATAGCTTTGTGCCTAGATCGCTATACGACCGGATCGCTTTGCGACCAAAACTCAAAAAGTCTGAGTCACTAAATGACCACATTGTTTTTTCATCTTTTGTCTGTCTTAGCAATGTCGACGGTGCCACGCATGGCGGGGCTCCTATTCCTGGGCAATTTACCCTGCGGGCATTTGAAGTACTTAACTCAAACAAAGTAGTCATTTTGCAACTCGGACTTTTGGAGATGTAGTCGCAAAGCGATCCGGTCGTATTCGCTACCTAGTCCTAACGAGATGAGGACTTAAAGCTTCTATACCTTTATATGGGATTACATTACAATAGTGGCAGGTGAGTTGAAAACAATTTAAACATGTCAAAAGCAAATAGGTGTGTCCCGAGTAAAACTAAAACCCGAATAGTGAGTGGGGTCAAAGTCTCATGAATATAAACTCAAGATTGCAAAAGCGTTGTCAACTTTGGGAACCACTGTGGTTTTTTTTTCACCTTAACACTTAGGTACACTTACCTATTAATTTAACTGTCGCATCATTAAACCATAGTACGGTTTCTTTAAAATACCTTTATAAAGACTGTATCGTTAAGTATAAATAGAAGTAAAGGATCTTACTAATATTATAAATGCGAAATTTTGCATGTTTGGGTGTTTGTTACTCAATCACGCTTCAACCACTGAACACATTGGGATGAAATTTGGCACACATATAGGTTAGATCATGGAATAGGACATAGGCTATTCTTTATCCCGAAAAAATACATGTTTAATCGGGTTTGAGCTAGGTTTATTTAAATCGGTTGTACTGTTTAGGATTCATGAAACAACGGCACGGTTTCTGTAATTATTTAATAGTGTGAAGAGTTATTCCTTCAAACTCATTTTAATAATGTCCTGTACCTCTATTATACGGGGTAAAATCATGTTGCCTTTATTTATTTATTTTATTTATTTATTTATTATAACATGTTTACAAACTTAGTTGTATTACAACGTCCCGCAAAACTGTTTTCACAGTTTGACTGTGGGATCGGCGAGTCTTAGTTTACATAAGTACATATCACAGATCAGAATCTACATTAATAACGAATAATCAAACAGTAATTTAAAAATTTAAATAATATTAAGGTAGTGCTTAAATAAGGCTCTCTTAAACATATTTTTGTTAGGCTCCGGTCTCAGAGGCGCAGGTAGGCTGTTGAGGATGTAAGGCAAGCGCTTCTCAATAAACATGTAAAGTAAAGTAAAGTATTTCTGTATTTCCGAGTGCATAAAATGCGAACCAATTTAAAGCTAGGGTGAATAGGCATCTTCTGGGTGAACTCGCTTCATCGTCGGCAAAATCTTCGCCCTCCCGGGGCAAGAGTTAGTAAAGAGTGAACCAATTTTCTAAAAAAAAAAACCTGTCCCCATAGTAATTGCTCACTCTGGGTACAGCATATTTACCAGCGGCTACTGACCTGGTGCCATGTTTTTGGCTCAATTGCGATAAGTTAATCTCTTGATTGCCATTTGACCTGTTATTGTATTGTCTTTTAGCTCTTAGTTGACAGTAATGCTGCCCTGCTAATCCAATACACAGTATCTCAGATAAAACTCCTGTAGCAATATCAACCTTATTACTAACAGAAGAGAATTAAAACTGCTTTGGTTGGCAGTAATGGCGGCCGAGTTAAAAACAACCTGATAACATTAAAAGAGTCCCTGCATAACATTACTGCTAAAAATCTGACAATGATCGTACGGTTAGTCGTCTGCAGGAAAAATAAAATAAGTTGGCACTCTGAAACCTTTAGTAGGAGCCTCCTTAAAGTCGGAGAGAAGTAGAAGACTCCCGCAAAAAATGCCACATTTTATTTCCAAATGCGCTGGAGTTGTTAGTTCACTGTTTGCACTTAATTGTGCCATTTTGCACCTTGTTGTTTGTTCAAAGAAGATTTAAGGTTTTTGTGTGACTTTAATTACTTTATTATCACAAGTTTTAAGTTATACAGGTGTCTCAAAACTTGACGTGTTAGGGCATGAGAAAGCGCCTTTTATACTGGTTCGGAAGATGCTTTTTACTTTTCAAAGTGTTTGTTAATTTTGGAGTTATCAAGGTTTTAAGTAAAGATTAATACCTTGTGGGACGCCTTGGCTAGAAATAGCTTTAATTTGTGATTCCAAAACTTAATCTCTATAACGTAGCAATATACTTAATAACAAAATACTA
Source organism: Acleris literana (assembly GCA_946894065.1). Taxonomy (NCBI): domain Eukaryota; kingdom Metazoa; phylum Arthropoda; class Insecta; order Lepidoptera; family Tortricidae; genus Acleris; species Acleris literana. The sequence goes on from OX335692.1 coordinate 9,638,596, forward strand.
AATTTTAAAAATATATTGTCACAATACGAAACGATGCTATAAAGGCCCCAAGCCAAGATTTCTTGAGGGAAAGTTCGTTCCATATTCGTGGTGTCAAAACATCAGTTTTTTTGGCATTTCCATTGATGAATAATGTCTATTACTTTAGCAAGTTAAAATATTTAATTGTATTTTTTTTAAATAATTAATTGACAAAAAAATATTTCTTGAAATAAAGACGAGGATATTTTTCATAGTTTATTTAGTATATTGAGATTATGACTGACCAACGTTTTTAGCTGACAGTCCGTTAATAGAATCGCAAACATTAATTATATACTCATAGGTACTTACTCTTAATGTATTCTGAGACAATCGGCTTAAGCACGAGTGCAATTTATGAAGGACACTGTAATGCGACTGTTATATTATATTAATGACCTAGGGTACATTATATTCTAACTAACTTGCACTTTAAGATCTTCACGTTGCAAGCAAGTTGGCTGCGTTTATCGCGTGACAAAGTTTGGATAAGGCATCCGTCACCTTCTGACACGTAAATAAGTATGAGAGTGACGGATGCTTTATCCACATTTGACACGCGATATAGACGCAGCCATACTTAGCCCGCAAAATTTATCGTTTCCTTACTCTATTATTATATAGAGTAAGGAAACGATAAATTTTGCCTTATGGTTTATTTTTCTATACTTTATATACATCTTCTTATTAACGTTATTTTATGACACGGGAGTAAGCGAACGAGCATACAGACCTTTGTATTCTCAAGACTAGAATATTAAGACTGCAATCCTTAGACTGTAAATGCGTTGCCAACCCTGAGGACTAAAATCATTATTTTCCTTTAAGCGACTTTTAAAAGCGCATTTACTATCTGTTCAAGTTTAATGCAAACCAGCGTCGCATTGCTAATAGGTGGTACGACATATAGCTGAGTGGATACCATTTTCGCAGCAATACTTATCACACACTGTAATGTTATAATTTTTAAGCGAAATAAATGATTTTCTATTCTATTCTATTCTATTCTAAAATGGAATGCCTCTATGTTAGTAATGTCACCGGTTGTCTTATCCCCACACCGGAACACAACAATGTGAACTCTGCTGCTACGTTGCTAAGTAGAAGATTAAACAATATTTGAAAAGTGTAAAACTTTTTCTTCTTATGAATAAGTATAGTATTGGTAACGCTGAGCAGAAATCCTATTATAATTCAAATTCTGTGAAATAAAATAAATGCCCTTTTCTCTCGAAAATTATCAACATCTAAGAAGTAGCAATAAGCAAGTGGCGAAATGTCCCAGCAGTTTAAAAATCTCACGAAATTACTGAAAATTTTCTCGGAAACATGAAAATTGTTTCTTTATTACAAAAGAAAGTAATATTTTTTATTTCCAAGAATTAATTATAAGAAAATTCCAGAGTTTGAGAAGTTTCTCGTTTGTACAATGCAATTAGGAAAGCATAATTACAGACATGCAAATATTTTTGCATCTCAAATAATTTCTTTGACTTTCATAATTAAAAATAATGACCGTGAGAAATGATGGACTTGACTAACGATGTAAAAATCACGTTATACCCGCCTGTCGAAAGGCATTAATTAAATATCGTGACATTTGTCAATGTCTACGAAACCTTTTGTTTGTTAATACAAACAAACAGACCCAAAGTCGAACTCAAATAGACAAAGGCGGGAATCAAACCCACATCTAACCTAGGAGTTAATCAATAACCAGCACGCTATTCGGATCTTTATTTACTTTGTTCAAACTACAATAAAGGGTACCTAATAAAAATCTAATACACATGCTGGCATTTAAATGGGTCGTTTAATAAAAATATTTGAAGTTAAAATCATGTAAAATAAATCCAAAAGGTTTTTTGGAATAAATCGATAATACATACATACAATAATGCCTCTTTCCGGTAGGGGTGGGCAGAGACCACTTACTTCCACTTGCTACTATCCAGATAAACTTCCCTCGCTTCCTCCACACTCATAAGTCTCGTCATACACGTGCGTCACATTAGGGTACTCGTGACCTGGCCCTTTCTTAATACGTCGCCGATCTGATCGCGGAATCGATAATACTTACTTTAAAAAAAAACATAAAAGAGAAAGCGACGGATCAACGGATAACCTAAAAAAAACGCACAAAACTTCGCAAGAATATGATAAAAGTCATCGGAGGGAAGACTATCAAAACATTAATAGTGCGCACCATTCATTTGATACTTTAAATTAGTTTCAAGAGTTATTTCATAATATCGTTAAAGAAAAACTGGACGCTTCTATCGTACTCCTGAAATTAATTCGCAAGAAAGCTCATCACTCTTTTTTGCTGCTGTAAAGTTTTCATAAAAAGCTACAACATTTTAATTTAATATACGTTAGGTAACATCCCTTTGGACTTGTAAAACTGACGGAATTTATTTGTTTTCTCTTCTTCCTCTTTTCTTATTATGGAAAAATACTGGCCAAATTCTCGTGATGGAAAATATTGTTGCTTCACAGTTTTTCCCTCTATCGTAACTTACTTATTTGTTTGACCGTAAGGTGTATTTAAAAAAAATCTTTTCAGCATATTAGAATAAGCATTTAATCCTTATCTAACGAATTTATACCTATGTATTTGATACCTTTAGAACCTTTTATTGTATCCCAGTGTGGGGTAAGATCACCGGTAGCATAAAATTTTACAAATAAACCTCAGGCAATGCATTTGCAATAATGACTCTAATGACTAAATGTCTGTATGCTCATTCATGACTATAAAACTTAAAAAATATACAGTTAAAAAATGTATTTTTTCCTGACCCGTTATTTGCCCGCCAGTGTAGCTGCCCTCGTTATTTAAGGATCTAGAGCGGGGCCGAGTGCGGAATGTTCTATTGCATTCCCACGTCGTCGCCGCGATACGACACTAGTTTCATTTGGATTCTTAGCGAACGGTTCGGCTATTAGAAAGAGATAAAAATATTTTGCATTATTACAGCATGTGTAGAAGAGTAAGTCTCCTTCTCGGTATAACTTTAATTTGACTGGTTTTTAGACCTTGCGTTTTGTTTGGTCCTTTAACCCTAAAGCATAACACCTGTATGTTATTACGTAAGTTTTGAAACAAAGCTATATGCAAGAGAGAGATGCAGATATTTGCCACTCATTTACCCATAGTTGCGTCTCAAAACTTACGTAATAACTTACAGGTGTAATCCCGGCCTTACGCCTAGCAGCATTTTAGCATAGCAATGTACAAGTTGCAGAACATTCTCAGAAGTTAAGAAATCTTCTCAAGAAATGACAGAGAATATTGTCGGAAACATTTGTGAGCATTGAGAATGTTCTCTTCCCATACAAAATTTAAGAATATTCTTAGAAATTTCCGAGAATTTCTCATAAGAAACTTTCACAATTTGAGAAGTTACTTTTCGGTACAGTGCTAGTTTGGCATTGTGTCCTAAATTGAGAATGCACGCGCTAAAATGTATTTTGTTGGCTCTGACGAGACGGGAAGTGATACGCTTAGGGTGACGGCGCCAATGATGGACACTTTTAGCTGACAGGCACCAGTAATGGACACTTCACTCTTAGTTCAAATTTCATACGGTCCTAAATTGATTGTTGCAAAACAAATGAATAACCCTTATCTTCTGGAAAATAAGAGTCAAGTGTCCGTTATTGGTGCCTTGTCCATTACTGGTTCCATCACCCTAAGAAGGTTGAGAGGCTGAAAATTTCCATACATGTTTTTAGAATCTAGAATAGAGACACTGGGCATCTATTCAACAAGGTAAAAACCAAATCGTTATTGACCTGTTATCGTGTTGTCAACGTTTTGATAGCTCATTTTACTTGACAGTAATGGCGACCGAATTAAAAACAATACCATAACAGGTCAAACACGATTTGGATTTGACCGCCTAGAATAGAGCCCCAGCGTCGCTATTGCCTAACGCACTCGCAATCGCAATCGGCTTCAAAGTGGCACAATTGTTTACATTTTGTATGCAGACTCGCCCTCGGACTGTCAAAATGAAAACTATTGCGATTGCGAGTGCGTTAGGCAATAAGCCCTCTGGTTTGGTTAATATGTGCCAACATGCTCGTTTGCCGTCTGTGTCATAAAACAAACTGGGGTCTTAGTGAAAAGGGTATAAGACATCTGAAGATCAAGTGAAAAAGGGTTTAAGTCTAGTATATTCCGTTCATGTATATACCCTTTTTTTATTACGAGTTAAGTCAACTTGTTCCCTTTTTCACTAGGACCCCTGAAATAAGTTACCTATTTAAACTTAAAGCTAGTTACATACAATTCTAAAACAGACGAAGCTTTTAATAGTGTGAACGTCCCAAAAATCCATTGACCCGACAAAAATCGAGAGCTAATATTTGAACCAAAAGTATTGGTAAACAAGGTTTAACGATACCATTAAATTTATTGTTGCTAACAAACCCCAATTTGCACAGTGGGCCGCTCCAGCCGCCCATTGGACAAAATGAAGTAATTAATTTGAACATTTCAAACGAAACGTTTTGTTTACGAAATCAATTTTGGTTTTATCGAGAGGGTTACTGCTGTAGCGGCGTTTATTGAAATTTTCACCGAATTGTTTTTTTACGAGGTTTAATTGGCATTGCAAATGTACAAGAAACGATTATTAACTGAATCGTGCTTTATTACAATCAAATTTAATATTGGTGTTTTAGCTTGTATTTTTAGCAGTATGTCTTACAAAATATTGATAAACGTTTTAACCTCGTAAGGCCCACCATACTAAAAACAGGTAGTTTTTTGTGAGTGGGACTTTGAATCTACCGTCAAGGCAATAAAGTTCAATTACGTTTGTTCGATAATGCCATTTTCAGTATATGAATATAGGAAAATAAACCTATTCCCATTGGAACACAGTTCAAATTAAATTGTCTTGATTATGTACATCGTATTGTACACTGGGCCTTACGAGGTTAATCTCCTGGGTTATTGGTCTAAAGAGTAATGATAGTTAAAGCTCCAAGGATTGTAGGTTCAATTTTCACCTACCTATTATAATATTAGCTGTGTGGTTGCCGGCTTAGAATAGTACCACTCTGTGTCTTCCCGTGGATGTCGTAAGAGTCGACTAAGGGAATAAAGGCTTGTAGTACTGTTAGGCGATGGGCTTGCAACCTGTCACTAATACACTGGTAAACATCTTAGCCTGATTATGCAAAATGTGGTTACAGAATTATCAACAAACTTTTAGAGTTGTTGGCAATTCTGTAGCTCTGCCTACCCCAAACTGGGAATAAAGGCGTGAGTTTATGTTATGTATTATAATATTAATCTCCTAACTGACATGAATTTGAACTTGAAGTTTGTTTGCGACCAACTGACTTATCAAGTACCACAGGAAACATCGTCATATCCTTCCAGATTCCGCCTAAGCATACTCATTTTTTATTTAGTGTGTTATTTTGGTCTTCCTTCCTTATAGTGACTGTATCGTGCTAGCCCAGTTGGTAGTGACCCTGCCTACGAAGCTAGCGGTCCTGGGTTCAAATCCCAGTAATGGCAGATATTTGTATGATGAGCACGAATATTTCTTTCTGAGTGTTGAATGTTTTGTATTTAAGTATTTATTTCTCTATATTAGTATTTATATCGTTGTCTGGTACCCATAGTACAAGCCTAGAGCTTAGTTTGGGACTTGGTCAATTTGTGTGAGATCGTCCCTTGATATTTGATATTTATTTAATCGATCATAATCATAAGAGTGAACTTTTTTCTTCTGTTGAGTATCCTAACGTTAATGTTATTCATCAAGGAAATTTGTACGGCGATTGGAATCAATGCACCCCCTGTCCGCATTTAGGACTATAATTCCCAAATTTTTCATTTCTTTAAAAGTAGTTTCCCGTCGCAGTTTTTTTTTTATAGTCAAAAATGTATACCTATAGCTTATGTAATAGACGTAGACGTAGACGTTTCGATATCCCGGATATAAAACAAAAATAATACAAAATGCTTTTTGGGAAATGATATATTTGATCAAAAATATTTTGGCCAAACGGCAGGCTCCCCTTCTTGCCAGATAGAGCTACCGACATTGTCTATAACATTATGTTATTGTATGTTTTGCATGCACTTATTTCTATTAATTTAATACCTTGTAAAGCCCAAATACACTGTTTATTTACATGTTTTATTCGAACATAGCACAAGCGTTTTCAATAAATGATATGGAATATACTAAAAGTATAATTCGGGACTTAACCGCGTTACTTGGTCACGAGAAGACCACGGCTGTTGTAACACAGTCGAAACGTCGAGGTGAATGTTTATTTTATTATCCGATTTAGTCGTATTTATCCTCGTAAGGCCCACCATACTACAAACAGGGAGTTTTTTGTAAATGGGACTTTGAATCTACCAGCAACGCAATAAAGTTCAATTACGTTTGTTCGATAATGCTATTTTCAGTTTATGAAGATAGGAAAATAAACCTTATTCTTGTTGCAACACAGTTCAAATTAAATTGCATTGATTATGTATTGCACACTGAGCCTAACGAGGTTATGGTTAAACTATGTCTACAAATCGTGTTAGTTTAAAGCAAAATGCTCTCAATATAAATGAAATGAAATTTTATTTTTCACGCCACTGCTCGGAAATATTGCCAAAGAAGGATCGAAATCAGAATAGAAAGTTGCTCTTAGTAGTACAACACAAAAACAGTCCAACAATGTTGAGTTGCAAAGTAAAATGGAGTGTTTTTAGACCAGTTTACTTTCTACTCTGCTATTGGTCGGTTATTTATGACATTAGTAACTCGTTCGGAAATAAATAAAAAAATGTTTGACAAATATGACATTAGAACGTTTAATTAAAAAATTAAAACGTCAAATCCGCTCAGTGAAAGTGTATTTTTGCGATTGTAAACGTGTTTTTATGTAAGTTTTTAAGGCGTACGTGAAAAACGCCTTTGCATCTTTAAATAAGGTAAAAATTAAAAAAGTTAAAAAGGCGGGAATGAAAATTACTTCTGTTCTTTTAATTGGAAACAAACGCTAAACTTTTGAACTTTTGATTGGAAATTTGTACGATATTCAATAAAAATGAGTGATACAAGTACAGATATGGATCTTACACCGCCTGAAATTCAGGATACGGCAAAGTCGGTAATTCGGAATTTTACTTTTAATTAAACTGTGTATTATGTCCTAACCTCTTTTATTTCCTTACATTAGGCGTGAAAAGCACATAGTATTGCCTCGGTAGAAAGTGCAATAGATGGACTCGTATCTTCGCGGTCCTCACCTGCGGCTCGGCCCGCGAACTAACTCGTCCATCTATTGCTTACTTTCTGTACCTGGGCTACAATGTACTATTATTTATTTGCTCTATACAATGCACAATGGTAGGTATGGAAGGTCTTAAATAAATATTCTCGAAACGCATATTCCCTTCATCGGCATGCAAAAATTTTGCTTAGAAACGAATCTAACTATTTTGTATTAATTGAACAACGGCATATTCTACACTACATCATAACGAAAATAACAAATATTGCCAGGAATTTATTTTCGCACTGCTCAACATACCGAAATTTGCTGCGTGGCTAATAAATATCATAATTTATCGACATTTGATTATTCTGTGGCGGCTCCGACATGCATTAATGTGATTTGATTTTCGCATATTCAGTTTAATGTGATAAAATATTGTTCTGCTTTGGTTTAAAATTATATTAATTTATTTTTATCGATGCTATTAGCGAGACCGTTTATAAACCGATGTTTAAATTGAGACGGGAGATCGTGCTGGAAAATAATCATGATAATAATGTCTGTTTATCTGTTTTTTATAATTAAATATGCTCATTGCATCTCTTTCAATCGATATGACGTGAAAAGTAAGAGATAGAAGGGCCGGTACAGACAGACTGAATTTGAACTGCAACCCAGCTACAAAATGGCAGTTCGAGGGCAGTTCTGATGCAGTTGATGTAACTGCGCAGCCCGTTTAGGTAGACTGCACGCCAACTGCAAACGGACTGCGCAGTTGGTTTGTAGTTTTAATGCAGTTACGTGAACTGCATCAGAACTGCCATAGAACTGCCATATTGCAGCTGGGTTGCAGTTCAAATGCAGTCCGTCTGTACCGGCCCTAAGACGTATTTGACAAATACTAAGAGAAGTGTCACAATTACGCTTATCCAGATAAATAGCTGAACTGATTTGGTGTAGAAATAATTTGAGTCCCGTTGGAACGTATGGTACTTTTTCTCGACGAAAATTGGTCAGTTCCCAAGGAAATAGCAATCAATGACTTTAACGCAGATGGAGCCCTATAAAGGAGAATAGACCGACATGTGGTAGCTCTAAAGACGATAGCGGCTGCAGCATTCAAACAATATTTATGATTTTCGTGAATTTTCGTGCGTTATCTAATGTTAATTCCATACAAGAGCTAAATACGGTGTGTAGGCAGAGCTACAGAATTACCAACAACTCTAAAAACTGATTCTTAATTATGTTACCACATTTTGCACAGACAGGCCAAGATGTTGACCAGTGTACATTAGTGACAGGTTGTAAGCCCATCGCCCACAATACTACAAGCCTTTATTCCCTTAGCCGCCTCTTACGACTTCCACGGGAAGACATGGAGTGGTACAATTCAACCACACACGTTTTGTGGCAACCACACGGCATAACATTACTGAGATTTTAGACGTTCTTTGAAAAACTGTACCTATCATCGTACCGTAACCCTATAGTAACCCTGTACGACACACACGCACATCAAAAAATACTAGGCAAGGTTATCACCACATAATTATAAAACAAAGTCTCCCGCCGCGTCTGTCTGTCTATATGTATGTTCGCGATGATATCAAACCACGCAACAGATTTTCATGCGGTTTCCACCACCAGTAAGATTGTTAACGGAACGTTTATGTACGGGTGTCATAAAAAAACATATAAACTGAAGCGAAGCGAGGGCAGGTCGCTAATGTAGGTAATATATTTATGACGAAGACTAGAGGCACTTGTTGGCATTTGACTGTCAACCTCTTAGCAGTAATAAGACGTGCAACGTAATTCCCTCTGCAGGAAACTTTGATCAAACTTGAATTTGAAACAGGGCTGTGCGCGGGAAATGCCGGCCTTCCTCACAATATCCGGTGCACAGATTAGAAACACAGCGCAGTTCGATAAAAACCGCTGTAATGTTTGTGTACACTTGCAGAATATTTGACTGGCAGAATATAATAGTCTGGCCACGCTAAGTCTGCAGAAGTCGAAAACCGTTAGTTTAAAAAAAGTTTTATGTAGCAACACCACGATTTGTGGGGAAATAAGTATCGGCGCTTGTTATTAATACTTTATTTTACGTATGAGACATCTTTCTCTAAATACTAAATTAATTAGGAAAGAAAATAAATTATTTGGTTGTCCGTCTTTTATCCGACTTCAAAAAAGGAGGAGGCTATCCTTTGCGACTGTTCGTTTATGTCACAAGATATTGTGAACAGCAGGCCTTTTGCGTGACTCACTCGCAATCGCGATCGGCTTCAAAACAAAACAATTAGTTTCATTTTGTATGCAGACAAGCCTTTGATTTTCAAAATGAAAACGATTGTGATTGCGAGTGTGTTTACAAAAAAGGCCTGCAGATTTGGATAATAGTTTCTTATTGGAAAGAGATTCGGATAGGTACTTTAAAGGTGCAATTTCACCAACGTCGTCTGCGGGACAATGCATAATATTAAGCAGGCGTTACTTTTTTATCCGACTGCCCGTATGAGGGTTATGGTTTTGGTAATTAATCGTTGTTTTTTATATATATCCGTTGTGGTTGAATAGTCTTTTTCTTTATTTTCTCTTACATGGGCAATTTTAAAGGGAAAATAGCTGGCAATAATAGCCACTATAACCACCACCAATAACCCTAATTTTATGAAAGAGAATAAGAGACTTGACAGAAGCGCGTGGAGCTAACCCCATGTGCTTTTGTTTAGTCCATTAGAGAAAATACTCTTTTACCAAACGATTTTCTTCGCGTGTGATATCCATGGACTTATTTCTCTAATAAGTTCATGGGATTGTCTATAAATAACTCGACATTGGCGAAATACACCTTAACAGGAGTGAAAGCCATTAATTAAAATTAGAATTAGAAGAGAATGAGACATGCGTACCGTTGACAGGCCAGCCAGGTGCACCTTCATACAGGGTGGAAGTAGCAGCTACAGTTATTTAACTGCTAGCTGGAAATCAGATTAAAAGAAATGATAGTTCGGACAAACGATGCGTCAGGAAAAACGTTAGTTTTGGATTCTCAAGGAGACCTATAACATTGTTAAATTTTTTGTATGCACCTTGCCTTACTTCAACGCTAATAATTACGGCAAATTTTCGGTGATTTACGTACTAAAATATGATACATAAAACATTGCACTACGCCTGGAGCATTATTTTTTGTCCGTGAAAATGTACGTATGAATGAGAATACCAGCGTTTTTTTAACCGCCTGGCTTCTTGAAACTGCGTTGCGTTCTTTTTATCTGAAAGACATCAACCGATGCTTGACTTCCTGCTATAAATGAAGTATATAAGCATCCTTTAAAGACTTATTATGTAATCGAATTTTGTAATATATTTTTTAATTAGAACTAAGGCTCTCACAATGAAAAGTTTGATGACGCGTTGCCCTAGTTGGTAGTAACCCTGCCCAGGAAGCTCTGTCCCTTTTCCGGTATGGCAAATATTATGGTGCTGATGGAAATAATGTACGCAATTACATTTTCTTTCATATCGCGATAACTTAAAAAGTTACGAGATTGACTAGACATGATTTTTCCGTAACTAGGTACCCTTCAAATAAAGATCTGCAAAACATATTGCTCACACGTTCCATCGTCATAGCAAAATGATGGTTAGGTACCTAACTCTGACTATGACTCTTCGGAAATATGTACACTAGGTACATAACTCCGAAGAGTCATAATTCCGAATTGTTCATAATCCGGAATGTTAATAAATCCGAATGCTATATTTTAAAGAAATGTTTATTTTTTTGTACTCGTAGAACTAGTTCACCGCTCGGCTACTCCCCCTATTTCTTCCCGTTGGGGGTCGATTTTCGAAAAACCCCTTCTTAGTGCACCCTTGGACCTCATAAGAAAACTAAGTGCCAAAGTATTCTAGGTGGTAAAAAACATATCGTCTTAGACCTGATATCGTCGGGGATAGTGCAATACTGCGTAAGTAACAAATTCAATAACTTGCAAAATGCATCTTACTGACTTTCTTGCTAAGGTGTATTTTGGAACGTATTGAACTTTTTAGTTACGCGGTATTGCACTATCACCGACGATATCGTACTGTCAACATTTTGATAGCTCTTATTTACTGGACAGTAATGGCGGCCGAGTTAAAAACAACTCTATAACAGGTCAAATACGATATCATTGTTACCGCCTAGAATAGAGGCACAGGCCCTTTGAAATCTCTAGACCCAGCAGTACGGACTATGCGTTGATATGTCAGTCAGTCCCTTCTTTTATTACATTTTTTATATCGCTTATAAAACAAACTAGCAATAAAAGTATATGCATTTAAAGTAAAATAGCTGCAGCATGACATTTCAGGAAAAAATTATATTCGGAAAAAATATCGGAATCTTAGTCTGTTCCCCAAGCTTAAGCTGTTTACACGAAATAAACAATTTTAATTTAATTAATTTTAATTTAAAAATGACGTAAAATCCCTGCCCATTTCGAAATGATACGTCATATTGATTGGCACCATATACCGACGTCATTGTTTTGGCGTCAACGAGGTCAAATCATTCAATATCGCCGACCAATCAACCGGTTTGATTACAAGGGAAAACACACCTAAACACCCGAGCCCGTGGTTTGCCCATGTTAATTAATCTATGAATATTAATCATCGGGCCTGAGGTATCTATTTAGATTTGGTGCAAGTCAGAAGTGATTTTTTGAAAAATAATAATATCCGCCGACATAAATAAGTTACAATACAAGTTTAACGAGTACCTATTGTTTGTCTCGTCGTTATTGTTTTGTCCTCGTGTGGTTGCCGAGTTAGAATAGTGCCACTCCATGTCTACCCGTGGATGTCGTAAGAGACGACTAAGGGAATAAAGGCTTGTAGTACTGTTAGGCGATGGGCTTGCAACCTGTCACTAATACGCTGGTAAATAAATCTTAGCCTAATTGTGCAAATTGTGGTTATAGAATTATCAACAAGTTTTTAGAGATATTTGTAATTCTGTAGCTCTGCCTACCCCACTCTGGGAACGAAGGCGTGAGATTATGTACGTATGTATGTATTGTTTGTCTGTGTGTGTGTAGCTCCCTTTACACCCGAGCTGATACGATTGTGAGGATTTTTTTCTAATTGAATATGAACCGTGTAAAATTAAAAAAAAAGTAATAAATTGAGAGGTATTTTCTCATTAAATATGAAACGGATTAAAAAAAATTGACCTCCAAAATTAAAGTTTTAAAATAAACTTGATATACTTAAAAAAACATTGTCTGAATCGCTCGGGTGTAAAGGGTTAACGGATGGACCGATTTTAAGATAGCTTAGTTTAATCAGGGTTGATTCTTAGCTAGATTTTATTTTCATTGATTTAGCTTTAACAATTATCAGGTCTGAAATAAGGGCTCACTATTAAATCTCGGTTTTATTTTTTGAGTAGTTACGTAAAATACTTTTCACTTATATTGCTTAGGGAAAGTGTTTTGTTATTTTTTGTCTTTTCTGAGTTTTTTTTTGGTAAATTGGGTCTGAGACCCATAGACATTTGTATTCTCGAGGCAACAATCTCAAGACTGCAATCCTAAGACTTCAAATGCGTTCCCAACCCTGACTAATATAGAATATCTCTACGCTAATGATTTTCGAAAACTGTGAAATTGTTTGGAATTAACACATGCGCCGCAAGACAGTCCAGCGTCTGCTCACGACTTCGTCTGCAATAATTGTAATTCCTTCATCATCATCATCATCATCATCGGCCTATATCAGTCCACTGCTGGACGTAGGCCTCCCCTAATGTGCGCGATCCTACCCTGTCATTGGCCTGTCGCATCCAACATCTGCCAGCAGCGTTTCGCAAATCATCACTCCATCTTGCCGAAGGGCGTCCTACGCTACGTTTGCCGAGTCGCGGTCTCCACTTAACACGTCGAATTCGCCATACCACGGGAAAGTTTTTGATTCTGAGATAAAAGATAGCCTACGTTGCATTCTTCGGTAAATTCTCCATTCCAAAATTAATCATTTAATCGTTCACACAACAAACATTCGCAATTATTACAGTGAAGCCGGAGCCCCACTGATGCGCACGCTACGCACAGACATGTTATACACGTCGCCCACGTGGGTCCATTGGTCTGGATACGTGTGTCAACATTTTCACAGCAACCAATGCACGCACACGTAAAACGAGTGGACCACGTGGCTACGTTGGTCAGCTGCGTGTGTCTACATTCCCCACTGCGAGCCACGCACATGCACGCGCGCGCGGGGTGTGCGACGCCCTTGAAGCCTGCTTTCCACTGCAACTCACGGGCAGCGTGGGTCGCGGTTGGGCTTTGCCTGCCACGCGCGCTAGGTGTGTGTCATCATCAGTGACGTCATTTCGTGCGCAGCGTGCTCGTGGACTACTGTGGAAGTATCTACCTACATTTTCTTACAAAGCGTTTTTGTACCCACGTGTGTAGCTTAACCGTGCGCAGCAGTGGGGCTCCGGCGTTGTTGTCAAAACTCTAACTTAAAAAAAATACCTTTATAACGCTAAGTCTTCTAACTTTAACCACACAAATCAGAGTACATTACGTCCACGTTTTTAAGAGGTTTTACTTGATTGGCGGAATGACGGGCCGTCATTATTTCTGATCGCTGTTGATTGGTCGTGTAATTGGAAATTATTGAACCCTTAAGCCGTAAGAGAACCCTTGGGCCGTTTACATTAGCTGGGAAGGGTTCTGTAAAAATGAATAATAATAATAAAGTAGGGGACTCAAACCGAATTGTAAAATTGGCGACCCGCCCTCGCCTCGCTTCGGTTTATGTGAGTTTTCTGTAACACCCGTACATAAACCGGAATTTATTATAGGTACCTATAATTCGGTTAAACGTACACTTTTTACGAAAACTGACAAAATGTATGGAATTGACATAAGCGCTTGTCGCGACAATTCCGGCAGCTGAATCCTTTGCATTTCAAATAACGAAAACGTTCTCAAAATACATCTTGTCTCTACGGTCCGATAGAAAACGACGAAGTAACTTACCGATTTAATATCATTTATTTTATATTTTGATGACGCGCTGGCCTAGTTTGTAGTGACCCTGCCTATAAAGCTAGCAGTCCTGGGTTCAAATCCCGGTAAGGGCAGATATTTGTGTGATGAGCGCGATTATTTGTTCCTGAGTCTTGGATGTTTTCTATGTATTTAAGTGTATATTTCTCTACATAAATATTTATATCGTTGTCTAGTACCCATAGTCCAAGCCTACAGCTTAGTTTAGTTAAGTGTCATCATTGTCACAAGTAACATGAAAAAAAATATCTGACTGTGGAGTTTCTTGCGGCGCTTTTTCTCAGAAATGGTCTCCTCTTGGGAAGCGCTGGTAGATTTATGACTATTCTTTTTTCTTTTTACCTAAGACACAATACGTTTTAAATCGTGATACATTCAATGTAATAGCACCTAGTCTGTCACAGTCCGGCCCCTACGAGCCAACAGATAATCACACAATCACAAAAACATACATACAGATCATAAACGCCTACCTTCTCTTTAGGCACTCGTGTAAAAAACATCGAAACACCTCTGAAAATAGCGTTTATACGAATTTCTGTTATTTTAACGGAAACCAACCGTAACCACTTTAATGGTAACGAGAAAAAAAATGTTGCCATTTTGTCTATGGCCCGTGAAATTGGGAGCAAATAAGGGTTTAATCGAGCTTAAAAATGGAACAGATCCTTGTTTATTTTTTAAATGAAAACGGCGGCTTCGAATTTTGAAAGTAAAAGTGTGTCGCACTAAGGGCCGTATTAATAAACTCATCTTGGCCGAGATGCCCGTCACAAGATACGTCAAAGTAAACGTGAAACCATAGAACACTGTCATTTTTGACGCATCTCGAGACGAGCATTAGAGTTGAGATTAGTTTATTAATACAGCCCTGAGTCTCTATTCTAGGTACGTGGTAAAACAATATTGCATTTAACGTGTTATCTTATTGATTTTTTATCTCGGCCGTCAAGAACCATTGGATCAAACTTCACAGGCCTTCTGCCAAATAGTACTTTTTGTATTTTAATTATTATTATTTTAGATATTTATAGAATTTTCTGTAAATTAGGTTTTTTATAACAAATATTCAAATATAAAAGTAAAATAACAATACTAATACAAAAAATATACATTATATAAAATTATATAAAAAACCTAACCTACGAGTGCCACCGGCAGCGGGGCAGGGCTCAAGCTAACGGTGGTTAGGGCTGCAGACAGGAACCTCCTCACAATACGTGCCGTGCCGAAGAGTACTGCCTTCTGTATCTGGCCCTTGGTCCAGCCATCTAGCGAGAGTCTCTTGAGGTGTTGGTCGAGACTCTTCGCTATAATACCGTTTGCCGAAACAACTATCGGGACAATGGTAGTTGAGTCAACATCCCACATGGCGGTCACCTCGTGAGCCAAGTCAAGGTACTGGCTGGCTTGTCCTTCTTGGCCTTCACGAGGTTCTCGTTATGCGGGATGGTGACGTCGACGAGCACTGCCCGGCGTTGAGATCGATCTGTCAACATGATATCAGACTTATTGGCAGCAATAGTCCTGTCCGTGATGATAGATCGATCCCAATAGAGCGTACCACGACCATTTTCGAGAACTGGAGCCGGTGTGTACTACTTATAGTACGGCACTTCAGACTCAACAAGACCATATTGAAGAGCAAGTTGCTGATGGATGATCCTGGCCACGAGGTTATGTCTGAGCAAGTACTCACCGTTGGCCAAATGCGACCAACCGGAAATTATATGTCTGAGGGACTCGCCGGGGCAACGACATGCTCGACAAATGTCGACCGTGCCATAACGTTGCAAAAATATTTAAAATAATTATTCAAAACGGAAACTCAGATTTGAATAATTGTTTTCATTTGCTGGCGCAAAACCAAAATGTAATATAAGATTGAAAACTGTACAAACATACAGTATACGAAAATAAATAAGTACCGTAAATCGGGGTGAGTAGAGATTGAGGGGTGAGTAGGGACACAACCTAAAATAAGTCATAACTTGTTACAAATAAGAACAATATTAAATGGAGAATAACGACACGTATATTGGAAATAATTTCAGTCTTATAGTAAGTGACATATGCTTCATTTTAGGTTGTGTCCCTACTCACCCCTTAATCCCTACTCATCCCGTTTTACGGTACTTAATTAGACCGCGCCAGTGTCCATAAGTAATGTAATATTTAGTTGACTTGTTAAATAAAATCTAATTATATTTAAGACGAGGTATCGAGAAATAGCAAAAATCAACCATAGGCTATATTCTTTTCAGTTAAACCTAATAGCTTTTGACATGTAATCTAATCATGTTATCGTATTCTCAACGTGATAGCTCTTATTTACTTAATAGAAATGACAGCTGAGTTAATAATATACGATAGCATGTCAAAGGCAATTCGACTTTTATTGAGTTCAATAATCTTAGCTTAAAGCTGCGACCACACCGCTGCTTAAAATACGGTGACGGTACGGAATCGCAGTGACGCGTCGTATCAGTACGGTTTTTGACGCATGCTCCACACACCGCTGCTTAACGGTGCGTATATTACGGTTCGTCAAAAACGGCGCCATGTTGTTACAATGACCCCGTATTTTAAGCAGCGGTGTGGAGGGCATGCGTCAAAAACGGTACGGATACGACGCGTCACTGCGATTCCGTACCGTCACCGTTTTTTAAGCATTGGTGAGGGCGTAACTTTACTTTATTACATAAACCACACTAAAACAAAACACACTCACAAAATAGTTTTATAACGGTCACTGAAATTTCGGAATCAATAATGGCATTCATAATCATTCCATATTTAAAACAATCTACTTCATTCGGCAATTCTATCAATAATAAATAAGAATATCAAACTGGCAACCCGAATACTCTAAATGCCATATACCTAGCTTCCAAAAACCTATTAAGCCGGCTTGTTCAAACGAAAGTGGCGGTTTCATTCCATTCTTTGCATTTTAAAAATTCCATTTAACGCTTCACGCTGTGGCGGGCACTTTGATTCGTTGCGCGCCTGCCACAGAATCCCTGGAAGGGTTAGAGTTGATTTTCTTTCCACTTCTCAGGCTCTAAAATGACTCATATTAGCCTTGTAAAGGCGCACTAAAATAATGTTTTTAATCCATAGGGATTAAAACGACACTTTACTCCCTAGGGACTAAAATACTTTTTCTTTTTAATTTACTTTGGAAACCCTTATACAACCAATCACATTTTTTTATAGAACGTCGTTTTTTTTTCCTCGCATTCAAAGTGAAAAGTAGAGTGTATAACGCGAAACTAAACAACCATAATGACACTCGAACTATAGCCACTCTCGCTCGCTCGCTCGCGTGGCTAAACATATTGTACCGTTTGACCCTAATAAACATTAAAACATTAAAACATCTCGTGTCATTATGGCTTGTTTTAGTCTCTTGTTGAACAATCTACTATTAATAATAATTATAATGAGCACTGTCATTTTTTTAATGCTAGTGGGGGCTTACGATCGGGTTACCTGGATGTGAAGTGATCACCGCTGCCCATAAACACCTGCAACACCAGGAGAGGTATTGCAGCTGCGTTGCCAGCCTCTGAGGAAAAGAGTATGCTCGTCTCTTCACGGTTCGCAAGTTGAAGCAGTCCGTAAATACAGCCGCAGTAAGCTGATACCATAACACTGTTGTGAACGGCAAAAAGTTTCGTTTTAAACCCGCAGTGGTAGATAGCCATCTATCGAGATGGTGATGATTGGACCGCCGTGTGCGAGTGGTACGGTTGTACTCGTATTGATTCAATCTTATTACTCTACCGTTGTGGAGTTACTGTCACCTCCTACCTACTCCGGTAGCACGAACAGAGGTGATGGTAGTTTCGTAGGGTACGGTCTGGCTTCATAGCGCTTAATAACGCGGAGCAATGGTGGAAGAAACCGTCGGCAGACCGACGGGGAGCGTGACAGGATCCTGGCGTCGGGGTAAAAGACGGTGTGTAGCACTGGATCCCACTCGACGATCCTGGTCACCGAAGGTAGTGGCTGCAAAACCCTCGAGCCTAATCTTCTCCACTGAGGTTTCTGAACAAGAAAATCCTCCCTCACTTCTTAGTCTGATCTAGGGGGGGTTATCATGACATAGCTATCCATTTCCGTTTACGCTGAGAAACAAGTCAGGGCTATGTAACTACTATAGGTCTGTTCTTTATGCTCGCCGTAAAATAAACTGCATAGCTATAGGTCTAACGCTTAACAGAGTCTGTTCAGACTAATCTTTGGTAGCAAATCCCGTCTGTGTTTTCCTGAACCTGTTCAATTAACACGTATTGAAGACAGCAAGGCTGACGCCCGACTGAAGTTATTACGTCGTTTGACGTCCCGTAAACACACACGGGATTTGCTACCAAAGATTACTCTGAACAGACTCAGGTATGCGTTAGACCTATATATTGAACCCCACAGTCTTACCATCTTTATGCTTTAAACTATTTTAGTGTGGAGGTAAGACAAACGATATAATGACCATTATAGAAGAATTTCATCTTATCCCAGGCTTAGTTTAAACAGTAGTTTTCAAACAAAGGTATATCGCGCAGCTTGCATGTGTGTGTCCCTCGACCGCACCACAAGCATACTCAACAAGACGCGCCAATCCGGTTTAGTTGGGTCCGCACCGTCACCGTGTTCGGTTACGTGCCTATCGTGCTATCGAGAGACACGCCCGAGCGGCAATAGGTAACAGAAACTCCTAAAGGGCCGGAGATGTTCTATAAACTATGCTTCAGGGTTGGTGAAGCATTTGCAGTCTTAATTCAACTATCTACGTATCTCAAATCGTCGGCGGAACTGCAAAACCACGTAAATAATATTTTTAATGAGGAGCAAAGTGCACCTTTTTTCTAAGATGTTAAGGTTAATTTTGCTCTATAACAGAATTGTTGGTTACGCGATTTTGCAGTATCACCGACGAAATGCCACTTACCATTTTTGTTTCACTTTCGATAGATGGCCTATTCTATGTTTAAAATATAAGTAACCCTGGCAAAGACAAAGTTTATCCTTGTCAAAAGGGCTAAATTACTTCTTGGAAATTCAGTTAAAGTTACCTTTATAAAATTTTGCATAATTTTACTTGTTAAGCGTAGTTAGGTAAAAGTTTTTTCTCAAACATGCTCGGAAATAACGGTTTTCCGAATGAAACACATGGACGGAAAATGCCTCTTTTTACTACCTAGGAGTAAAAAAACCATATAAAAACCCTTTCTGTCCATGTCCATATTGTTTTTTCAAAAACGCTCTCTATTGCGTATAAAATCGAAAGGACCATGAAAAAAATCCCGTACACCCAACTTGTGGGGGCGCAGTGAGGGGCGGCGGCGCGGCGGGGCTCTGTGGAGCGGCGGCGGCGGGCGGCGGCTCGTTGTGCGTGAAACTATCTAAACTAATACTCGCATGACGCTAACAAACATTCTCTCCGAATTTGTCAAAGGTTTTTAAAAATACTTATAATCATGTATTTGTATCATTTCCTCGCATTGTTTGAGAAAAGCATTATGTATGCCTCGGCGGAAACGAGGATTTCCTGACTCGTATTTTAGCAGGCCGCGCTGTTGCTCGGCCTGCTAACCACCCCGTCAGGAAATCTCTTACTTTCCGCGCCTAGGCAACAATGTACTAATAAATACACAATTAAATTTAATGATGAAACCTATTAAATCCATAAAAATGATACCATCGGAACGGGATTTAATTGGCTTCCCTTTAGATAACTGCGGGTAAGATACCCGATTGCAGATAACGAGTCTTGATTTTCGAAAGATTATTTTACATTGAAATAAAGCTATAGTCAAGAGCAATGAAAACGGGTCACTTTGTATAGAATTTCCTTAGAAAGTGACCGGTTTTCATTGCTCTTGAGTGTAGATGGGCCGGGTCCATCCAAGGGTTTTATTCTAGGCGGTAAAAACCATATCGTATTTGACCTGTCATGGAATTATTACAAGGCCATTACTGTCAAATAACGTAATCGAACCAGTAATCGACAAGGACCAATGATTCTTATTTTACAAAAGATAAGGGTTATTCATTTGTTTTATAACACTCAATTTATGACCGTATGATCTTTGTACGAGTTAAGTGACAATTATTGGTGCATGTCAGCTTTAAGTGTCGAACATTGGTGCCATTACGTCAAATAACTGCTATCAAAACTTTAACAATAGGTACTATAACAGGTCAAGGACGATAAATGGTTTTTACGGCCTAGAATCTCGGCCCTGTTATAGGTAAAAAACTTAAGTAAAGCTCCTCATGCATGTAGTGAACACATATGTATAAACCGTTCGACATTCTATACCTATTTGAAATTTGACGTAAATTCCATATAAGTTTTGTACACAACTACATGCAAGAGGAGCTTTAAGTTTTTTACCTATTATCGTATTGTCAACGTTTTGATATCTCTTGTTTACTAGACAGTTATGGCGGCCGAGTTGAAAATAATACCATAACACGTCAAACACAATGGTTTTTACCACATAGAATAGAGGCCCAGATCGCTACCACTATCTTATCCATTAAACCACCACCAAGCAGCAGTGTTCTCATCGTTATGTTCCAGTGTGGGGATAAGAGAACCCGTAAAATTACTAGCATAGGGGCATTCAATCTTGGTCCTTAGGGTTGGTAACGCATTTGGAGTCTTACGATTGCAGTCTTGAAACTCTGCCCTGCGAACAGGGCTTGGAACCGGTTCCAAAAATACCGGTACTTTACCGGTATTTAAAGGTATTTTTCATTTAGGTTCGAGAGAACCGGTAAATATAAATACCGGTATTCCAAAGAACAGGTAAATATGAATACCGGTATTTGTACCTTAAAATACCGGTTCCTAATAAAGGTTCCAGCTACGTTGCCGTTTTGTGCAACAAGGTCAAGTCTCGTCGGCGGCTCGATGCTCGCGCCGCTGCTTTGGTTGTCGACTTGTCACCATGTACCTACACCGAACGCGGCGTTGTTGCCGGGCGGCGCCTTTGGCTTGCAGCTTTTGAACAATTTCAAATTTCAATCGTGTCATTAGTCCTACGACCTTGGCAGCACCGCGTCAAAATGAATCTAAATCCGAAGGTCCGGGTGTACCAAAGCACTAAAAAAGACTAACCAAAAGTGCAAAGTGGTGGTGGTGGTGGTGGTGGTGGTGGTGGTGTTGGTGGTAATGGTGATGATGGTGATGATGGTGATGATGGTGATGGTGATGATGGTGATGGTGATGATGGTGGTGGTGGTGATGATGGTGATGATGATGGTCATGATGGTGATGATGGTGATGATGGTGGTGATGGTGGTGATGGAGGTGTTGGTGGTGGTGGTGGTGGTGGTGGTGGTGGTGATGATGGCGATGATGGTGATGGTGATGATGGTGATGATGGTGATGGTGATGATGGTGGTGGTGGTGATGATGGTGATGATGATGGTGATGATGGTGATGATGGTGGTGATGGTGGTGGTGGTGGTGGTGGTGGTGGTGGTGGTGATGGCGATGATGGTGATGGTGATGATGGTGATGGTGATGATGGTGGTGGTGGCGATGATGGTGATGATGATGGTGATGATGGTGATGATGGTGGTGATGGTGGTGATGGTGATAGTGGTGATGGTGGTGATGGTGGTGATGGTGGTGATGGTGATGATGGTGATGATGGTGGTGATGATTGTGACGATGGTGACGATGGCGATGATGGTAATGATGGTGATGGTGATGATGGTGATGATGGTGATGGTGATGATGGTGGTGGTGGTGGTAGTAATGGTGGTAATGGTGATGATGGTGATGGTGATGATGGTGATGATGGTGATGGTGATGATGGTGGTGGTGGTGATGATGGTGATGATGGTGATGATGATGGTGATGATGATGGTAATGATGGTGGTGATGGTGATGGTGGTGGTGTTGGTGGTGGTGGTGGTGGTGGTGGTGGTGGTGGTGATGATGATGATGGTGATGATTGTGATGGTGATGATGATGTTGATGGTGGTGGTGGTGGTAGTAATGGTGGTAATGGTGATGATGGTGATGATGGTGATGGTGATGATGGTGATGATGGTGATGGTGATGATGGTGGTGGTGGTGATGATGGTGATGATGATGGTGATGATGATGGTAATGATGGTGGTGATGGTGGTGATGGTGGTGATGGTGGTGATGGTGGTGATGATGATGGTAATGATGAAGGAGGTGATCATGACATCATCAGCACCATCATCACCATCATCACCACCAACACCACCACCACCACCACCACCACCACCACCACCACCACCACCGTCACCACCATCACCACCAAATGTCAAAATTTTAATCGAAATAATATTATGTTTGCTATAATAAATGCATCACCATCATCATCAGCATCATCACCATCACCATCATCACCATCACCATCATCACCATCACCATCATCACCATCATCACCATCGTCACAATCATCACCACCATCATCACCATCATCACCATCACCACCATCACCACCATCACCACTATCACCACCAACACCACCACCACCACCACCACCACCACCACCACCACCACCACCACCACCACCACCACCACCGTCACCACCATCACCACCAAATGTCAAAATTTTAATCGAAATAATATTATGTTTGCTATAATAAATGCATCACCACCATCACCACCATCACCACCAACACCTCCATCACCACCATCACCACCAACCACCACCATCATCATCACCATCATCACCACCACCACCATCATCACCATCACCATCATCACCATCACCATCACCATCATCATCACCATCATCACCACCACCACCACCACCACCACCACCACCACCACCACCAACACCACCACCACCACCACCGTCACCACCATCACCACCAAATGTCAAAATTTTAATCGAAATAATATTATGTTAGCGTGCCTCAAGCCGTCGACTATCGACAAGTAACCTAAATCTAACTGACCGACCATCAGGCCATTTGCCGCTTGAAACATAGGTACCATGCCTATACTATTCTGTCTTTTTTATCCCTTCCTCGCACTTATACCCACTATTACTGAATACCGGTATTTGTACCGGTATTCGAGCCTTATTGGTACCGGTATAGTACCGGTAAAATACCTGTATTTCTTACAAAATACCGGTACAACGAGTACCGGTACCAAGCGTGGTACCGGTACCCACGGTACCGGTACCTAGACTGGTACAGGTTCCCCATCAAGGTCACAGTACCGGTTCTCAAAAATACCGGTATTTCAAGCCCTGCCTGCGAAGGAAAAAAGGTACATTTGCTATATGAATTGTATTGCAATTCCAACCTTATAATAACCCTTTAGAGTTAAATGTGCTTCTATCAATTAATTACACTTGCGCCTTTTCTCCGCATGAGGGCAGAATTGTAGTATTGAGAATTCAAATGTCTATATAAGGTTTCGGAAGACCGTCTTTCGCTTGCACCTACTGTGTAGGGCGATGGAACCAGTAAATGGACAAGGCACCAATAATGAACACTTGATTCTTATTTTACAGGAGATGTTTCGCAACAAATGAGTAACAATCAATTTTGGTCCGTATACAATTTGAATTAAGAGTGAAGTGCCCATTACTGGTGCCTGTCAGCTAAAAGTGTCCATCATTGGTGCTGTCACCCTATACAAATGCGCAAAATATTAGATATATATAGCCCTAGAAAGTTCTAGCTAACCTAGATCTTTGTGGTGCGAAATTACGGACACTATTGCATCGCGATGTCGGCACTTCAATCCTGAATATAGCCACGTTTAATTATATTTAATATGCAATTATAAGGTTTCCTTTATTGCGCTGTTGTCTACTCAACAAAGCGGTTTTACTTTAATATGCTTTTTTAACCCTTGACCTTAAGCGAGGGGCTGTAATAGCCTTCCTGTGTGTCCGTCTATGGTTTTAATGAACTCATGAACTAAGTTTTTTTTTTATAGCTGACTGTGGTACAGGGTAGAGGGAGATTACACCGGAAGAAAAGAAAATTAATTTATTCACAGCAAAAAAGCACTAAGAAAAAAAAACTAAGTTTTTTTCACATTTTCACATCGCGTTCTTTCATAATCGTTAATTTTATTCATCGCTTTTCTTCAGTTAGCGATTTTTTATACGGCATTATTTATTTTTGTGATTTTACTATCCGCATTTTTCCGTTACCAATTTTTCCCATCACAAATTTTCACAATAGTAGGTAGGGACGTAGATTAGGTTAGGTTCGTTTTTAATCAGGCCCGGAGGGCCTAATAACCCGATAATAGGGGCTCCGCGATAGCTCCGTCAACTCTATCAAATTAGATTTTTGGAATGGGAAAAAATGCGACTAACAATATAATCTACTGGTATTTCAGCGATTAAAATAAGCGCGAACATTAAATAACGTTATATGAAAAAACGCTACATGAAGAAAGATGAATAATTAAATTTGCGATAATGAAAGAACGCGTTGCGAAAATTCGCTTCTGTGAAAAAATGCTTTTGTGAAAATAATCTAACAAATGTTGTGTTTTGTACAGTTCTATAGCTCTTAGAAGGTGCTTCGGGTTTGTACTTGTCTCTCACTTGCTCTCATACGCTTTCACTAAGAGCGAGTAAGAGAGAAATATAATTCCGAAGCACCTTCTAAATGCTCACAGACTGTACACCTTTATTTTCAGTTTTATTGTCCCAGAGGTAAGTCCATACGAAGTAATATCCTACCTACCTGTAAGTCTATGTTCTAAGAACAGAAGGCACAATGTTGGCAGGCGTCCCGCGCGTTTTTGTGGATTGAAGTCACTAAAGACAATATTGTAATGATCTAATTATTGAATTAAAATTTACACGCGATAATAATAAACATTTGTACCGGAAAATAAACAAAGTGCTAACCTCAGTAATCACGAATACTAAGCAATAATTTCTGATGTTAATTCGATTATTAAACATGGTAATTTCACTGCGGTATCGCATAAACTCGCGTTTATTCCTTTTAATTAATTTTGTATCTCGCGATTATAGTTAGAATGGATTGAATATGAATGAATCCAGATTTAAGATAAAACCTTATAATTTATGTGTACAAAATAGTTAAATAAAATAAAGTGCATAAATAAATGTCAGTTGTACAGGAGCTTTAGTTAAAGCCAAGCCGCTTAGTTGATGAAACCTGCAGCTATATTGAAAATACACGTATTCAAATTCTAATGACTGACGAGTCAAGTTAGGATCGCCACGGTGCGCTTCAATGTGTTTTAAAACTTTTTGTATAAGGCTTAATTAAACTGAATTGGAGCCCCGCGAAGCGGAGTTCAGTCGACTTTTACGTTTTTTATTTTATTTTTGAGCATCGTGCTCTCCATTCTCTTATTAAATGTATATTATGGATGTAAAATATTATATAAGGTGACTATGTTGTTTAAGAGAGTAAAACCTCTGTACAGTCAACAGCATAAATAAGTGATCATTTATGTACCTTGTCTGTTTGAAATGTCATACAAAATTGTGAAACGATTGAAAGCGACAAGGTACATAAATGATCACTTATTTATGCTGTTGATTTTACAACTATGCAACTTGTTAATGAGAATGACATAATGTCATTAGGATAGTTATAAGTTGTCTTAGGTGATATTCTAGTTCAAGTTTCCAAACAATGTATTTAATATATCGTTTGCTTTTATGTTAATGTTTTCTTGAGCCGTGGCAGTTGAAGCAGGATCCAGCTATTTGCTGAAGTTTCAGAATCGAAGGCATAAAAGTAGTGTAGCTATGCGGCCGAGAAAAGTGGTCGGCGATAAATAAAAATAGTTTTATTGCAATGTAGAACGATTCTAAACGTTTAGAGCTAGGAAGAATCAAATATTGTTATTTTTTCTTTTTCTTTTCTTAACAAATTATGGAGACGATGTAGATTTGTGATTTAAAAAAATTGTAACAAAATAAGTGTATCTTTTTTTAACTTTATCCTCCTTAGTCGAAATCTGCCAATGGAATCTAAACCTAAGATGAGGTAAATAGAGTCAATGTTGTAATTAAATTTTCAGTTATAAAAAAAAAACTATTTTATCTCCTTCAAAATGGAATTTTACTCGTATTCTAATGGCCGTATCATGTACTTTTTGATACAATAGCACACGTAAATTTCGGACCACGGGAAACACCACGCGCCATTCCAATCTACGTTCTACGCGTTTCCCGCGGTCCGAACTTTACGTGTAAAGGCCGCTAATGAGCCTTACGACGTTAAAGGGTTTTCTAGAAAAACTAGGAACCATTATAATTACGCCACGTTTGTTGGTAACGGTTACTTTTTTTAAGATTTATACGATTTTCTAAATAGACTATTGAGTTGTATTATGTAAGACAGTCGCAAGATATTTATTTTCTTGAAATATTTTTGAACTAGCTACTCTCACAAACTATGGATTAGTACACGTCATAAAGTCTGTCATAAAGTTAACACCACAATCGACCTGCTTCAAATAACAGTAGCAATACTAGCACTAGTCCAGCTAGTTTTTATGTGGTACACGAATAATAAATTGGCTGGATTTAGCACTTATTTATGATCTTTTTACGAGTGACAACAGATTTATAGACGATTGTCCTCTGATATTTACTATAATATTTTTAATAAACCAGCGACTCGCCCTCGCTTCGCTTCATTTATAATAATATGATTTTACTGTAACGCCTGTATATAATTTATAATAGGGGTGTGTCCAGTGTCCTGGGTAAAAAAAAATTCTAATTAGTCCGGTCAGTGAGATTATCAAAAAACATTGAACACCTATTTTCTGCTTTTTGAAATCAATCAAAATTGATAAATATAACGCGCATCATAGTTCGGGAGTGGGGGGTCGTGACGTCACAGCGTGGTATAAAGTATGCCACGGCGTGACGTCACGCGAAACTTCAACGCACTTTATCTTCGTCATTTTTTGTATAATTGACAAAAGAAAAAATACGTGTTCAATATTTTTTGATAGTGAAAATGACGGAGTAATTAGATTCACTCTATCTTTTGGTGAAAACTGCATTAAAATCCGTTGCGTAGTTTTAAAGATCTAAGCGTACATAGAGACAGACGACGGGAAGTTCGTTTTATACTCTGTAAAGATATTCAAGATATCACCCCATTCTTTGCACGCCAGTGTACCACGGAACCACTCAACAAGATTGTATAAATCCAGAATACGTCCGCTGTTTTCTGTACGCTCAAATTTAGCTGACGATAACGTTTATCGAAGTAAAGTGCATATTTCTGATATTCGTATGCACATTCAAAATATGAATGGCATACGAGTACGATAATTATGGAAGTTGAAAGGTAGTATAAAATTGTAGTAGGTAGTATAAATGTTAAAATAATGAAATGAGTATTTATTTATTAGTAACTCCCAAAGAAAGAAAATCAGTTATTCGCGACATACAGTCAAGGAAATGTATTCGCGTTCCTTTTTGACTCATTGTCATTGTAGTAGGAGATCCGAATAGGAGACGATTTGGACCGGGCTGTTTATTCGATAAAAAGTATTTTATACCAAATTTAATATGCTAAGTAATATATGGCGAATAGGTAGGCTGACTAATTTCAGTCCAGTATATAATTAATAAAAAAAAGAAAGTTAACTTCGTTTTAAAAAAATACACTTGCTTGTTAATGGACAAATTACATACCAATCGAAAGTATGAAGCCTATAGAATATGCAAACGTTAGTTTGACTATTTTTTCTCGTCAAGCTATTGGGTAGGCAGGTATAAACAGGTAAGTCGGTACTAGTAATTTGCACCAAACCTAACGTTTGCATATTCTATAGACTTCATACTTTCGATTAGTATGTAATTTGTCTATTAAACAAATATTTGCAATTTTTTAAAAAAAGTTCATTTTTTATTATTTTTTTAATGATATAAGTACTGGACTGAAATTTTTCAGCCTACCTATTCGCCACATATTATTTAGCGTATTAAATTTGATATAAAATACTTTTCATCGAATAAACAGCCCGGTCGAAATCTTCTCCTATTCGGATCTTTGACCATTGTGACAAGAGTTAAAACTGTACGCGAATACATTTCCTTGACCGTACGTAACCTAACAAAGATCAGATTAACACGTACAAGAAGAAAGTAACCACGAAATGGTCCCAGCTCAGCGTAATGCTGGCATTCAAGTCAGCGCTGATCTTCGGTTGGAACCATCAACTAAGAGATGCTGCAACGTCCGCTCTACGCCGCAATGACCAGCTGTAGCGTCGTGGTACTCGGCCAACACGTCCTTAGGCTCGTGCTCCGGTACTACCAAGCTCGCGTCGTCATTATTCTCGTTCTCAGGGCCATAACGGTACAACACACCGTCGGCCAAAATATATCATTTGCTAGCCCATTCCCTCCCCCTAAAGGGTTCGCCGGATTGTATCGCCTCGAAGATTTTACGGGTCTTTGAGTTGATTTTCCCGCGTGAATGTCGTGAAGGTTTGTAGTACTGCTAGGCGATGAGCTTGCAACCTGTCACTATACGCTGGATCTTAGCCTAATTGTGCAAAATGTGGTTACAGAGTTATAAACAAGTTTTAAGAGTTGTAGGTAATTCTGAAGCTCTGCCTACCCCACTCCGGTATTACGGGCGTGAAGGTGTGTATGCATATATGTATGTAGTAATAACTATCGATTTTTTATAGCTTGAAAATGGCAATTGGGCTCACATACATAAAGCATCTTACGTCTTACTTATATTATACGAAGCATTCGTAAATACGAAGGTTTGGATGTTTGTAACTCAATCATGCCAGAACAGCTGAACGGATCTGCATGAAATTAGACACACAGATAGTCTGGAATAGCAAATACCCGCCATATTGTTATCCCGTAAAAATACATTATAAACTTTCGCAGTTTTTATACTAATGAAAAATTTCAATTCCGTACCTAAGGCACCTCTTAGTATGATAAATATGAGGTCATTGGTCATGTTAGATCTTCAGTTGACCCGGAGGGCCAAACCACCAAAAAATAGGAGCTCCGCCGAGTTTCCGTGAAAGTGTCTATAATGCGAATAAATCTAAATGTCACCCACTAGACTAATTGATTACTTTAATACATATGTTAAACTCTGATTTCCTAGCATTCAAATTACGTATATATAATGTTTTCCGATACAATCATATACGGGCGTATCAATCGTGATTACGCGATTTGGCCCAACATTGTCATTTTAATATTGCTATTCATGTTATGATTTCGATAAAACGTTTGTTGTATTTTATTAGCTATCCGTGATATTTGAACGAGATGAGTTCAATATACTGCACGATTTGGCAATTTTATTTGTGAGTATGATCCAATATATCTGAGGGAAATAATAGTCAAGATGCAACTAACGTTTTTGATTTTTATCGTCTTGCGATGTATAGGTGAAAACTTAAGTAAACGACCTCTTGCATGTAAGGTCTGTTCATTCTTACTTGTCTTTTAAAGTAAACAACTTTCTAACCTCAAAATGAACCTTTTTCGGCTAAAACAGCTCTTTTATCGCAAATAAAGTAAACTGAATAAACATTTTTGACATCACTTCATCACTTCTCTGTCTGTGATTGCTTTATTTTGTTTAAGATAGCTGTTTGAGCTAAAAAAAGTTTTAGCTCAAACAGCTATTTTAAACAAATCAACGCAATCACAGACAATACATTGGCCAAGTGATGTCAAAAATGTTTATTCAGTTTACTTTATTTACGATAAAAGAGCTGTTTTAGCCGAAAAAGGTTCATTTTGAGGTTAGAAAGTTGTTTACTAAATTTGACGTAAATTCCATATTAGTTTTGTACACAACTACATGCAAGAGGTCATTTACTTAAGTATTTCACCTATATCGAGTCGATATAAGCGTTTCACGATTAATTTATTGTATTTACTTATTTAAGTACTCTCACAATATCGAAATCACTGCGGAATACCGCGGTGGACCGCGATTAATAAAGAAACCGGCCAAGTGCGAGTCGGACTTGCTATCTATACAACATTAGATACTATAGTTGCCGTTATTAATAACGAGCAAAAAACAGCAAAAAAAACACGTTTTTTGTATGAGAGACATATATTTATTTGTGGGGTTATCTATGAAAAGGGACCTTATTGTCGATGGCGCTTCCGCCATTATTAAAGATGCTCCGATATAAATACAACGTCGCGTGACGCAGTGCGGCGCAAGCGCCATTGACAATAAGGTCCCTTTTCATAGATAACGCCACATTTTATTCGGTTTTTATTACCTTTTTTTGTTATAGCGGCAACAGAAATACATCATCTGTGAAAATTTCATCTGTCTAGCTATCACGGTTCATGAGATACAACCTGGTGACAGACAGACGGACAGTGGAGTCTTAGTAATAGGGTCCCGTTTTTACCCTTTGGGTACGGAACCTTAAAAAGAGGAAGACCCCTAATATTAAAAAAATCCGTTAACTTCCTTTACTACCTATACATAGAATATTATTTGTCGGTTTATTATTATTCGTATCGTGACTCAGAAAAGCTACTGAGTCCATAAGCGTATTGACTAACCCGACGCAAAGCAAACGGTTTTGGTTCTCTTCATTTGTATTCTATTAGCATTATATCCGCTGTATAAAGGCTAGATCGATACCGTGATGGAAAATATTGTGAGGTCGTGGACTTAGTGAGCAAAGCGTTTTTAAAACGCTAAATGGTGAAGCTAGAAAAGTAAAGAATCGACCACACTGAAGCAGAGATGGGCATTATTCGAATAAAAAATAATTCGTTATATTTTTATTCGCCAATAATTTATTCGTCGAATAATTTATTTGCGAATGATTTATTTGCGAATAGTTTATCCACGAATGAATCATTCGACTAGTTTTCGAATAACGAATAATTTATTAATTTATTAGACAAAAATGGAGCAGGTATAATAAGTATTACATAATAATTATTCGTGGCAATTCATTCAAAGATAAATTATTAAGAATAATGATTCGAGAATTTCATTCGTTATTCGCGATTTGGTTATTCTTATTCGTCATTCGAATAAATTTTGCCCATCTCTGCACTGAAGTAATTTAAAAACGTAAACGTAAACGTTAAAGCAACGTTTAGGCTGTGACGCATCTACTGTAGTAGTAACTGGGCTGAAAATTTATGTAACGTTAAACGGGGTGAGTATGGATTAAGGGGTGAGTAGGGACGCAACCTAAAATGGGGCATATGTAACTAATTATAAGACTGAAATTATTTTCAATAGACGTAACGTTATTGTCTATTTAGTAATTGTTCTTATTTGTAGCAAGTTATGACTTATTTTAGGTTGTGTCCCTACTCACCCCTTAATGCCTACTCACTCCGTTTTAGTTTAGTTTAGTTTAGTTTATTTATTCATCAGTATAATATTACAATATAAATTGCATTGCATGTCAAAAAATACGAAATTACATTGATATTGTCAAAATTAATACAAAATAATATTCAGAAATGTCACAGAATATGTTCTTACGAACTACGTCATACTAATACCACTGCCTCTACAGATTTCAAAAAAGACAATCTGCCATTTTGTATTTCAAGTAATTGACAAAATTCAGTTACCCAAAGTTGTTCTAGAGGCAGGGCAATACGACGTAAGTGTATTTCTTCGAGACCTGCCTGTTTGTCCGTTGATGATGTCAAAAAAAAGTCTATGGATGCAGAAGACGTGTTACGGCGTATCATACGGTAGCGTTTTTAAAATTTCTGTGTGGTTGATCCTTCAGTTTATCAATTAGGAGTTTAATCAATTTGTATCTACATATTAACAAAATACGATACTTACGAAAAGTTTACACGACTAGGTTATACTATAAAATCACATTATACCTCAACAAAGGTCCAACCTAAAGTACATTTAAGTATAAAAGGAATATTTTTGACGTCCGCCACGCACCTACATGGGTAGCACGAAATATAATATTTATTACCTACCTGAATCAGTCACGGAAAGTAAGATTTATATGAGACCTGACAATGTAACTGGCATGCCCTAGAAACGTCCCGTATAATATTTCAAGAGCGTTTCAAGTTAAACTTACTCTCAGCCAATGAGCTCTTTGAGTAAATGGCATATTGAAAATTACGTTCTGAGGTACCTAAATTTTATTAATGTTATAGATAATAGGTAATAGTGAATCCCGATGTAGTCTGGACATAATTACACGGATTGCAATTGCAAAACAAGCATTTAATAACAATAAAATACATTTTAAAGTCTAAAATATCCCAGAGAACACGAAAACGTTTTATAAAATCATACATAATGGAGTATAGCACTATATGGAAGTGAGGCATGGACCCTAATACAGAGGGATAGAGAGAGGCTGGAAGCGTTTGAGATGTGGTGCTGGAGAAGGATGGAAGGAACTAGCTGGACGGAAATGGTATCAAATCAAGAAGTACTGGCGAGGGTAAAGGAAAAAAGAAGGATATTGGAGATTATAGAGAACAGAAGAGGAAGCATGATTGGCCATTTATTGAGACACGACGTGCTGATCAAAAACATTATAGAGGGGAAGATTGAAGGAAGGAGAGGCAGAGGAAGACCAAGAAGAAGCTACAAAGACCAAAACAAAGAGAAGGTGCATGTCGTGTCCTATAAGGAAGTCAAGGAGCTGGCAGAGAGGAGAGAAGATTGGAAACTACTCCACCGACAAGAGCGAAGCTCTTAAATTAAGAGAGAGAGATAGGTAATAGGCTACCTATTCACGGTTTGCGTTTGACCTAAGTCTCACCTGATGTTAAATGACGACGAGGTCGAGGGTGGTACAGTCAACAGCATAAATAAGTGATCATTTATGTACCTTGTCACGTTAACGTCGTGTTTGAAATGTCATACAAAATGGTTAAACGATTTAAAGCGACAACGTACATAAATCACTTATTTATGCTGTTGACTGTACACGCTTACCCTGAAAAAAACTTATAGATAGTTGAGATTTATTGTCTGGAAAAAGTAATTGATGTGATTTTACTCATTGGGTAACGTACTTTCGATATCAGTTTATTTTTTTCTGATTTCTGTTATATTTACGGAATAATCGTCTGGCTACACTTAACGATCACACCCTGTATATTTAGTTAAAGAACAATAGGCTACTATTTATTGTTAATCAACAATAAATTTAATGGGGTTCGGCTTTAAGGCCGATTGTAATTCGGCTTATCAGAAGGAGCGGCGTACGTTGTAATCTTTGCCAGTGGATCGGGTACGTGGCCTTTTTAGGATTGGAATAAAATGGAATTTCAAGCTGAAAATACGTCCATGGAATAAAAAGGAACGAATAAAAAATAGGGTCATAATCAAAACAGGAATGAAGATATTTTATGATATTTTTTTACAAAAAAATATTTAAATATTAGTTCCTTATAACCAGAGATCGGAATAGGCAGAGCTTATTTGCCTAAACTTGACGCATATTCATTCATACGTGAATGAGATGGGAATACATTATTGAATGAATATGCATCAAGTTTAGGCAAATTAGCTCTACCTATTCCGATCACTGCTTATAACTAACTACATATTTGGTTTGGTTTGCATATCATTTTTTAAACGCTTATCCATAGCAAATTAGAAAGTGACAGAAGGTTTCCTAAGGGGATAGTGAACGTTTTTGTAATTAGATAAAAGTTATTGTAGCTCACCAATGTACAGTGCGATAGCGATAGAAGGTACTTCGGGTTTGTACTTGGCTTTCATATGCTCTTATTAAGAGCGAGTGAGGGAGAAATACAAACCTGAAGCTCCTAAGTGCTCACAGACTGTACGAGTATAACGAGTTTAACCGCTGCAGAACGCATCTTGATTACGTTTTATGTATCATTGCAAATATAACAATACCTGCCTATATAAAAATCCTTATCTTTTTACTAATATTATAAATACGAATGTTAGTTGTTTTTTTGTTTGTCCTTATTTTATAAAGGTATCCGAAAACAATACTCAGCGATAAACGTCTTAAACGTGGACAGAGTCGTGGATATAAGCTAGTGTTTAGGCGACAGTGTCTCAAATTGACCTAGTCCCAAACTAAGCTCTAGGCTTGTACTATTGGTACTAGATAACGATATTAATAAAGAAGCTTACGTAACTGCTGCCACACATTATCCTTAAACACAACAAAGCCGCATCAAAAAAAAGAATAAAAATTTAAGTTCACTTTAAACTTTGTCCCAATTTAAACTCGGATACCCGGTTCTAAGGGAGACCAGCCCCCAGGGCAGAGTAAATCTGCCATTCAGAACTAATGGCCCGGGTCCTTGAGATATAAATCTTCAATATCCGCGGAGATTTGGGGAACGACTGGGTCTTTGTTAATGTTTTGGCGCGGGTGATTCCACGGTTAATCAAATTACAAGACAATTAATAAGGAAAATTTGATATGAATTTGGGGAAGTGTTGGGACCAAGTGTCATTAATGGAGTTTTGGACTAATGAGAAATATAAAAAAAGTGAAAATGTGTTTCCTGTGTTGTTTGTGTTGTGGGATTAAAAATACAGGGTGTTAGGCAGAAGGTTGGACAAATTTCAGGGACTAACTCTGTAGGTCATACTCATCAACTTTTATTATGGGACCAACATCCAAATCGCGAAAAAAAAACAGCTGTTCCATACATTTCGGCTGTTTAGCTTTCAAAGTTTGTATGGAACAGCTGGTTTTTTTCTCGCGATTTGGATGTTGGTCCCATTATAAAAGTTGATGAGTATGACCTACAGAGTTAGTCCCTGAAGTTTGTCCAAACTTCTGCCTAACACCCCTGTAGAGTAATCTTTTCCTCTTAACTATTTTTATCATTTTCGCTTTTGTGAAAATAACTTAATAGGTACTTAATAATTTTCTTGGGAAATACTTCCTCTAAGCAATAATAATCTTATTTTATTGTAGAAACTCTATAATCTCGTTATAGTTTACAAAGAAAAATTTAGCTCCACTGTTACCTTAAATTACTTATGACCAAACCGCCCTAGACTGTACGAAGGCCTCGCCCCAAACTCATCTCTGCTGCGAGAAAATAAAGTCCTGTTGCAAAGGACTTTAGAAGTTGAGGTACTTGGAACTCACGGGAACATTCGCTTAATGGTTGATCTTTATTTAACTTTGCTAAATTATTAGGAAAAGGCAGAAACAAAGGCTCATTTTTTTTAGGAAGTCCATTTTGTTACCAAAATTCACATGTTTTGGTAACAAAAGAGGAACTTTTTACACAAATAGTTATGAATACCTAACCTTAACCTATCATTATTTTTTTAATTTCGCATCTTTCTCATAAGTTTTATATTTTTTGAAAATGCTGATATACTTATCAAAACATGTTTCTATAAGGTCAAGCGGTGCTATTCCGACGGAGGGGTAAATGCGTCACTTAATTTTTTTCAATCGAATTCAACGTTTTAAAACTATTTTTTGCGTCCTTTTATAGTTAAATAACCTTAATTTCTATAAAAGGAAGCATAAATAATTTTAAAACGTTGAATTCCCTTGAAAAAATTAAGTGACGCATTTACCCCTCTGCCGGAATAGCCCCGCTTGGCTTTACCAAAACTTACAGTTTCCGATATCGTTACTGTCGAATTAGGTTCAGACATAAAGCCCTCTTTAGCCGTATAGTATTATTACCAGATCATTAAGCTGAGCCTGTTCAATGCGTTGGCCATCTGACGGAATTACCAGTACTAGCAATAATGCAATGTGCATAATTATGCATGCATAAACAGATTGATATTAATTGAAAGATAAATGACAAACAAAGACGTATCAAACCCAGAACAGGGCCTCTATTCTACGACGTTACACAATATTGCTTTTGACTTGTTATCGTATTGTTTTTAACTCGGCCGCCATTACTGTCAAGTAATTAAGACCTATCAAAACTTGACAATACGGTAACTGGTCAAAGACGATACTAGTTTTCGCCGCTTAGAATGGGCCTCCAGTGCAAATACTCCAGGTAGGTCATTTCAAATTGTAACAGTGCAAATACCCAAATTCAAAGAACTCAAAGCTTTGTCAAAGTTATTTTTGTTCAAATCTGACAAGTTCCAGGCAGCAAAAGGGAGACAGCTCTTTTAAGTTTTTTTCTTTTACTGTGTAAAAAATAGCAGATTTTATGACTTCAAAATATGATCTCAGTATGTAAAAAAACCTGACAATTTATAAATGTGACTATAAGGCCTTTGTTGATAGAGAGGTTTTTTTTAAAAACAACAAAACCTGGTATATTTAAACGTAATTAGCTCCATTTAGTTTTATTTAATTTTAAAAAGTTATGCTTCTTACATAAGTCTTAAGATGTGTTGTTTTTTTTTAAATGTTAACAAGATAGAAAACAGGGAACAAACCACGTATAAACATATTACACAGATGCATTTTTTTATTTCTTATTTTCTCGACTGCCCGAGAAAGATGATTATTTTTCAATATAATATCAACGCCACAGACGTAAAACAATGCCATATTTTGCTATACTAAAAATATTCTATCCTTTCCTATTGTGTTACCGAGTGATGAATCACATCAAAACTACGTACAGTCAACAGCATAAATAAGTGATCATTTATATACCTTGTCGCTTTCAATCGTTTCACAATTTTGTATGACATTTCAAACACGACGTTAAAGTGACGAGGTACATAAATGATCACTTATTTATGCTGTTGACTGTACATACAATTAATAAAAAAAGGAAATCAAAAAATAAAGTAAAATAATTATGCTGTTTAAGGAATGGCACAAGGCTAGATCTCCGTTGTGTCTTAATGCATCCTTTTCTATTTCTAGTTTATTAGAGATGTACTAAGCCTCTATTCTACTCCGTAAAAAAATATTGTCCTTGTCATGTTATCGTTTTATTTTTAACTCGGCCATTTACTGTCAAGTAAATAAGAGTGGTTTTACTAAGAATAATTAAGCCCCTGAGCGACAATTGTTGTTGTTGAGATCTGCTGGAAAGATGTTTACGGAAATACCTGTAATTTGCTCATAACTAAAACGTCATCAATGACGTACAAATGTCTAGAATTACCAGGAATTTTAATTACAAACTCATTATGACGAGTTATTGTTCTAGAAAAGTATGTGGGAAGCGAAACGAGAAAACAATCGCTTTTGTTCGCAATTCTATCGGTAAAAGATTTGTAGTTCTGATTTTGAACATTTTTCTTATTATAACTATTGTGTTATTTGATTATTGTTTATTGTTTATTTTATGATATAAAGTGTTAATTAAACAAATGTTGTTTATAGTTTGTGCATTTTTATTTAATCTTTTTATGTTTTTAAAGTTTAACTTAGTAATGGTATAAATAAATATATTGTTTTGAACGCATAATAAAATATTAAACTTCAATTTTTTTTAATTGATAACATTAATTCATAATTTCTATAGCAAACTGCTGGAAAATTCATTTATTATGTCAAAAAAGCTTTCACTTCATTTCTTAGAAAATATTAATTATTTTAACGTCTCTGTTTTGTTGATATAAGGAATTATAAAATAAGGACGTTGATGAAAAACATTAAAACAACAATACATGCTTACTTTTACTTTTAATATGGTACAATTATTATTTAAAAACTTAAAATTACTTACGTTAATTATTGATAACCTTTGGTATGAAGACACGTCACATTATTCAATCACAATAACTTCGGTCTCCTATTTTTGTTTCCTTCCGTTGTCATTTCTGTTTCACTTGAGTCCTTTATAACACTTAAGTCGGCACTTTCACGCGCTTCTGTCTTAGAAAAATCACCCGCTGTTGTTTCTTGAGTATCATTAACACGATCATTTTCATAGTCTTCAATATTGACTCTTGATTTTGGATCATGTACGTTAAGTATATCACTCATAGCAGCAACCATTTCAACAACATCATCGTTCGGCTCAATAACGTCAGTATCATTTCTGAATTCAGCAACCAGACGTTCTCTCATGAAGAAATTCGTTCCAAAATTCTCGTAGATAGTTTGGTGATTTTCGATTTCCTCCTCGCAGCAACGTTGGAAGAATAAGTGGATGACTGGCCTGCCGTGGATGCAGCTCAGAACAATAAACAGGATGAAAAGAACAAGTATGCAGAAAGTTAGGAACCTCCACCACATCTTTCAATCATCATTTGATTTGCGACTGCTTGTGCGCGTGAGTGGACGGAGAATGACGTCAGGAGGAAAATGATGATCATTTTAAGGCGCAATGGGCAATCGATCGCTTCCTTGATTGCTATTGACGACTATTGATTCGTGGTAAGAATTATTAATTGTCATGTGATACGTCATTTGAGTGCTAGTACGGGTATCTGAATATAAAGGATATCTATATCTAGGTTGGCTACTTTCTTTTGTGCATAATTATCTGTCTTTAGTTGTTGTTTTTCGCGAATA
This sequence comes from Acleris literana, assembly GCA_946894065.1. NCBI lineage: Eukaryota > Metazoa > Arthropoda > Insecta > Lepidoptera > Tortricidae > Acleris > Acleris literana. Next base: position 9,677,374 of record OX335692.1, read on the forward strand.
AATGTGTTTAGAGAAAATCAAAATCATTAGGACTGACAACTTTGCCATGCCACCCAATATAGACCCGCCCCATCATCTTTTCTTTTCTACATTCTATAGTTTCTAAAATATATATAAATTAATATCTTCTCCCGTTTACCATCTTCAAAACTTTCTTTCTTTCTTTAATGATGTAAATACGTAAGCAAAGTAAGCCTTTTTATTGTTTCCTAAGTTATTTATAACATTCCGCTGCGTAATAGCCGCTCAGTCGCATTCAAGTCCCGCGTCTGCGCAGATTAATGAAATACCGACTTGGATCAATTTGTATGCAGATGCCTCGTATGCCGCTAACGCATATTAAGAAGGCAGGATAGATCTAATGGAAGAGTCATAAAAAACCACAAATACACTTCTTTAAACTATTGCGTTTTTTTTTTATATTTACTTAGGGCTAGGACATTTCGCTGCTTAAATACAAAAGCGGCACAAAACAAAAACAGATACAGTTTGATTTAAAACTTAAAGTATATAGCATTCCAAATTTAAATGCAACACAAACACATTTTGATTTGTGGCCCTTTTGTATTTAAGCAACGATTTATTTTGATGGCACAGCGTGGATCTAAAAACCATGGAGTCGCCTGATTCTTTTATAACCTAGTGTGATCCGGTTTTCAATAAGTGGTGGCAGTCATGAGATTAAATTTGGTACCCACCTTGTGTCCAAGTCAATCTGACATTCTGCAACAATAAGGTTGAGTTTGCTAAAAGTTACAAATGACTTGACATCTCTAATGACATTGACGACATCAAGCATATTTTTCTTGAAATGGGTCCCAAATTAACGCTCGTGACCGTTACATCAAGGCAATTTTTTTAACTTTATTCTAATGAATATAAGGTTTATTACAATTTGTTTCAAAATTTCAAATGGCATTTAAGAGCAAAGGTTTTTGGACTTTATTCCCATGCTGGTATATGCAAATTCCCACTCACAAAAATCTCCCTACTCGTGGTATGGTAGGCCTCACGAGGATACACATACGGTCGGTTTAATAAGTAACTCCACGCTTTAGTGCTTTGTCACTTTAAGGTAATGTTTGAACGACTGCACTAATCTGTCAAAGGTATTAAAACGACAAGGTTCTAAAGTGTGCTACTTCCATGGCCCGACTGTACCACAGTTTGTTTATCCATACTTACCAGTATTTTTTGTCCATCTATTACGCTTTCACAGCGGAGATATCCTCCATACCAAGGTGTCAATTTATTAAATCTTTAAATGCATTTTTTTAAATAACGCATTCCCTTTTTTGTACATAACATGCTTAAGACACAATAGGCTCTTCCAATGATGTAATTCTGTTGCCTTTTATACGGTTACCCACAAACAAGTTTATACATTAATATGCATGTTTAATACTTGTATGTATACTTAAACACTAAATTTTCCCGCAATTCCGTCAACGTAGAAGTCATTCAACGCTATTCTCGTTGGAATTGTCATAATGTCGCGAATTAAAAAGTACCTACTCACTGTGTCTCTCTGGGCTATGAACTATATGTGTCAGTCATCATCATCATCATTTCAGCCGAAAGACGTCCACTGCTGGACAAAGGCCTCCCCAAAGGTTTGCCACAAGGACCGGTCTTGCGCCGCTTGAATCCTATGGTTTCCCGCAAGCGTCGCCACGTCGTTGGTCCACCTTGCTGGAGCCCTATACTCACGCCGCGTCTTCCGATACGCGGACGCCATTCGAGAAGTCTTCGACCTCATTGGCCATGTTCCGAGAGCGATGTGCCACAGTCAGTCTCATTGCTTAATTGCAAATCAGTTAAGGCATTGAGCCGTAATGACGGAAAAAACTAATAAACGCACTTTTATATTATATTATTATTAATAAATAAGGATAGGAATTAAAAGGTTGTATAAAGTATTTACTCAAAAAGGTAAATACTGAGGAATTGATATCATCATAAACATGTTTCAGAGTCTTGGCTGTCTTCTATGTAATTAAGTAAGTATTTATTTCTCTATATAAGTATTTATATCGTTGTCTAGTAGGTACTACCCATAGTACAGGCGTAGAGCTTAGTTTGAGGCTATGTCCATTTGAGTGAGATTATCCCAATATTTATTTGTTTATTTTTTATTTATTTGTTCAACATTTATTTGTGTTTTTTTTATTTGTGTAATGTTATTGTTTTAGTACAATAAAGTATTTATATACATAAGGTCTGTTCATTCTTACTTGTCTTATATAGTAAACAACTTTCTAACCTCAAAATGAACCTTTTTTAGCTCAAACAGCTATCTTAAACAAAATAAAGCAATCACAGACAGAGAAGTGATGAAGTGATGTCCATAATGTTTATTCAGTTTACTTTATTTGCGATAAAAGAGCTGTTTTAGCCAAATAAGGTTCATTTTGAGGTTAGAAAGTTGTTTACTATATAAGACAAGTAAGAATGAACAGACCTTACATACATACATTTATAGCTCAAAACATAAGCGCTCACTCAGTTTGCTAGCAGTATTCAAACCCATACCCTCGATTCGGCAGGCAAGTTCAATACCACTACACCATAAACACCTAACTCATTGGTACTTCAAGCACGAAACTCTATAACGTTACATGTCATTTATATTTTGATCTCATTTCCGACCATAAAATTATGACCGTATCGTAAAGATTTAGGGTCGCTTCTGCAAATGCACATTTGGGTGAGATACGACTTCTATTTGTCGATATGGTAACGAGTACGTTTTATATATTTCTGATGCAGGTTTTCGTACGTGCTTTGAATTCAAATATGTATCTCGATGGCAACGGTTATAATTTTGATAGTATTTCTATTATAATTACGTTTAGAGTTAGTTATGAGTACACTAAATTAAATAAAAAAATGGTCTGACGTCCGTATAAATTACTACCATCATCTTATCATTTCAACTACCGCCAAGTATCAAGGTTCCGTTAAGCAATAAGGCATTCCATCTAAGCCCTTATGCGCTTAATAACCTTCCTAAATTAGTCACTAAGAATAGGGACGCAGCAATACGTTGGAATGAGATTGAGATACCTCCATATGTATCTAACGTATTGCAGCATCGCTCTTGTGACTAATTTAGAAAGGTGTACTGAGCCCTTTAGGGTTGGCAACGCTTTTGCAGTTTTAAGATTGTAGTCTTGAGAGTACAAATGTGTATAATCAAGATCCCACTTACCATCGGGTGGCTTGTGTGCCTTTGCCTTGTTCTTGCCATAAAAAACTTAAGTCAAAATCTTTTGCATCAATCAGTAAGAATATAATTTGTTGTCAAATTTGAAATTTGATGATACATGCATTATTCCTGATACTTTTGATAACCTTATACCCACAAATAACGTATTCCGCAGCGACGTCTAAATCGGAATTTTCCTGAGTCCGTAAGAAGATCTCATCGCGATGCGAAAACGTTATGCAGATGTGAGATGCGCAATGCTTCAATACTTGAGATTTTCTATGCCAAGTACGTCTTTCTGGAGTCCATTCTGTATAAAAATCTAGAAATTCGGCGGTTGAAATGTTTACTTTGTTCAGCTTTGTATCTTCCTTGTTATATTCTTGTTTCTTCATCTAAATAATTATTGTTCTAGATATATTTTAATAATATCTGTCTTGCTTACTATCTCACAATTCTGGGGATCTAGTGAATGGTAAGTATAAGTTGACTTAACTCGTTAAAAAAAAAGGGTTTATGTACATAAACGGAGTATACTAGACTTAAACCCTTTTTCACTTTATCTTCAGGAGACACACCCTTTTTCACTAGAACCCCAGAATTATCATTTCCGTGTTTTTATTTTAAGACTGCACCAAGCGTCCATTGTCGCCCTCATTACTACTATTGTGTTTTCTAATAAACTAAAGTATTGTCTTGAAAACAAAGGATTGAAATGTTTTGTTTGTACAAATTCTTGCCACTTGGTTGAGGTTAAGTTACTAAATTTAAAAATACACGCCGTTAAATGTTATTCGTACTCTCTGACCCACCTGACCAGATAACTGAAACTCGCCGGTCCATCGAGTTAAATGTGCGTTGAGAAGAAGGATGGCCAAGTTGTCACAAATTGCCGAACGCAAAAATGTACAAGAATTCAAACGACTTGATTTTAAATGAAAACACGGTATTACGTTTTTGGAAAACAGAGTTATTACTTTAATTATCTTTATTATCATCAACATTTTTAATAATCCACTCATAGTAGTTGCTGATGTTGGTAAAACTGACATCTTTGTTGAAGCATACTCCTCTACTAGTTGGATTTCCAGTAGCGATACCCTGGAGGCACCATTCAGACTCTGCGCGACGCGACACGAACAGACCGCCAAAACTCGGGCATGTGGTGATATCTGAAATTAACACAAATCCGCCTTTGAACAGTTGGAATGCAGAAAATGGTTTGAGACTGAAGGTGATAACTTAAATGCCTTAAACTGTTAAGAATACGACTTGTAATTAAACGTGACACGTACAGTCAAGGAATTTAATTTGTGACCCACCTTAGTTCCAAAGTCAATCTGACATTCTACAGCAATAAGGTTGAGTTTTCTATCAATTACAAATGACTTGGCATCTCTAATGACAATGACATCTTCAAGCAGATTTTCTTTGAAATGGGTAGCAAATTAACGTCCATGACCGTACAACTTTACAAGATGCATTGCGAAAGCGTTATCGTTATCGAAAATATACAGGATTGGCGAATGTCAATTCGATACATTTTGACAGATATCGAAAATCGTTTACCTTAGCGTTATGCATCTTTTCTAGGGCCTGTTTTATTAGTAAAAATCATAATTATCAAAGGACTTCCTAAAACTACTGTTACAAAATAATTTACTAATAAAAGTTCACGAGATTTTTTTAATAGTTTAACGTATTAAAAATAGGAAAAAACAATGAACGGATTGACATGAGACTTGTATTACAAATAGTACGAGTACGTGTGAAAGTAAAATATGAACGAAAGAAATAAAGCATTGAAATTTGGGGTTTATATGACATATTAGTTTTATTAGTCCTATCTCTATTATTCCTAGTTAAGTATTCTTAATCCATTTTATTTAATCTAATTTTACGGCAGATATATTGAAAACTGTTAAAATTTGAAAATCTTTATGGTCAAAAAATACCTTGGACCTATAAATCAATCTAAAAATTAACAAACCATAACACTGTGACCACAGTATAAGCAAACTCAGCAGGAGGGACCAATCTGATGCCGCGTTTGACTGCGTGCGTATTACTCGTAAGTATCGAGTGACGTGAATCGACGCAACCCTAGCGCCCAAGCAGCAATAGGTAACAGAAACTTGTAAAGGGCGTGACTACTTTTCTATTTATACTATGCCGTTACACAGTTTTATCAGAGTTCCATTTTGCGGATTGTACCAACCAATTGCAAAAACATCCCACTAAAAATACACAGATTTTTACAAACCATCTCCAAATGTAGCACAAAACGTGTTCAGAGCATCCGATTCCTTTTTGCACGTTTTGCTGGACCCTGCTTCGAAGAATATCGGCGTTAGGCGACCGGTAACATGCCATCCCGTTGTCTGAAAAAAGAAAATTATGTTACAAACAAGGCCATTAAAAATTCTCTTTTCGGAAGACATTTTAATTATACTCTACTTTTTCCTTAGCTGCTTTAGTTATAGCTTAATCATTTCGAAGTAAAATTAATAGAGCTATAAGAGTCGTATCTGTGTCCTTTTCATTGCCTGGAACTTGTCAGCCTATTAAGCCGGGTACTCATTAGTGAGCTGTAACTGTAACCGTAGCAGTTACAGTAACGAGCTCCTAGTGGAGAACAGGCTCGTAACAGGTACAGCTCGCGGGTGAGAACCCGGCTTTATACGGCCTGTGGGTTACCTTTGTTTCGGCGAAATATATTTGCCAAATGTATCGTTTCCCAACCGTTTCATTTGCCAATCCGCTTTGTTGTCTGTAACCGTAAATATTTCAGGATTTTATAAAAAAATCTTCCCTTACCTAATTCTACACGATGATACTAAAATAAATCCTGAAAAAATTATACAAAACTGGCTTGGCAAATTAAAAAGTTGGGAAACGATACATTTGGCAAATATATTTTTGCCGAACGGCAGGCTCCGGGCCTTCGTAATCACCCCGATTAAAATGTTGAGAACATAAGTGCCTTGGCATAACAAACATCAACAAAATACAAGTACGATTTAGCAAATGTCATTTTCGATCGGGTAAAATAAATTCACATCTTTTTTTTTCCTGTTGGTCTATATTGACTGACATAATTATTTTTAGTCATAATGTGTCATAATCATTGCAAGACATAAAGTGTTTTTTTAAATAAACTGTTACTTTTTCAGGATTTTTATAAATCAAACCTAACCTAACCTAGCCTTGTCTACACGTTAAATATTTCAGAACTTCTGAAAAGTTTACAGTTTCAGCGATATAAAAAATTATGACTATCAAAAATTATGTCAACAATTACATTATGACCAATAAAATTATGGGAAACAAAGGGCTCCCTTTTCCTGTTCCTATCGGGACAGGACAAAGTCTGATGTGTTTTAGACTTAGACTAGATTTTGATCTATTTATTTAATTATTTAATGAACTAGTAAAGTTACAAACCACTAACTTCTATAACTTTTCGAGTTGAATGATTAATGCGACTGATTTTATATTTTAGTATTGTGTCAAGGATTTCGTTACAAGCGAATGAAACTTCAGGAATTCTTCTGACATACTTACAGCAGATTGTATAGTTTCAAATTCATCATTTTTCCATGGCACCGGTTGAATGTCATCATTGAATGGTATAGGTCCAGCTAGTACAATAATTGCTAAATCATTGTCAACCCTTCCTTCTGCGGCTGTGAAGTTTTCATGTAGTTTGACTGACTTTACCTGAAAATGATTACCATCAGTAGCTACTTCAGAAGATTTTTGGGCAAACCTTAAGGTTTCTGCCCACTACACTATATCAAACCATGACCGTACTATGAACGTATCAGACCCGGAAGGTAATTAGTATTAAAATGTTGGTTGGGCATAGTCTCATACTTTTCAATACAAAGAATATTTTTTTGTCTGACACGTTCCTGTTACCTTCAACCTTAATGCTAAATTAGTTGTTGTTATTAACTTGGATTCCTTTCAATAAGATATTGACTCGATTACCTATAATTTTTACAAGCCTTTATACAACTATTTTGCCCTCCTTGGAAAAAAGGGCGTATGTCTCATAGAACCGCGTATGTATTAGTGACCTTATTTCTTAGGAGAGTGGGTTAAATTTACTTTGACTATCAAATAGCGCTTGCGTCCTTTTTTATTTAGGACGGCAGTATTGTCATATTTATTTATTTATTCAAATACGGCAAGTCAATTTTGAATACAGTGCAATGCAAATGCAAGGTGGCTGCAGAATCTCAGCTGCACTTAACGTAGACGCATTAAATTTGGACTCGTTAGTTAGATATAAGCAGCTGATGATTGTGCAAAGAAAAGTACAGTTCGCAAAAAACGTTTTGCTAAAATAAAATATTTGTCAGAAACTCCCTGCACAGCTCGGCAAAAACAAGTTTGACTTTGTGACATCATATCGAACAGCAGTTTTGAAATGAAAATTCAATTTTGTTGCATTTCCATCATTGGATATCCAGGCAGAGAAAACAGTTTCACGCTTATTCTTTTGAAATAGCATTCGTTCATTTCGCATGAAGTGTTTTGCTTTTTCTCATAAAACGCGAACTGCTTTTTTCATGTGTATTTCCACACCTTTTTTTAACTAGTTTTAGCCGAGCTATTGAATCATTTGGATTTGACATTAGAAATGACGTAACGTTACCCTTAAAACTTTCTCATTAGGTCCAGTGGCCTGCAACGACCTTTTCCCCAGAATAACGAGTATGTTGCTGACATCTTCAGTTGTATTCGATTTCAGAACACAGCGTGCGGCTGAAAATAAAATATGAAATAGTATTAAATTAACTAAAAAAACTTTGTAACTGTAAACAAATTTATTCGGTTATATTATTTTAATAGAATAGGAACGTCTCAATGGCATAAGTAATGGTATTTTATTTTGTATTTACAGAAGCAGAAATATGAAAACGAAATTAAATATTTTATGCTTCTTGCTACAGTTTGCTTTTTTATTTTACTTCTTTTCACAGTGTTTCCTTTTCCACCTCAACTTTAAGTCAAGTCAAGAATGTCAATATTTTCCGAAATTCACTCGGAATCGTACCCGAAACTACAGCCCTGGGGCCCTAGCTAAGATGCAAGTATATAAATGAATGATTAATTTCCGTGACTCACCTGACTAAAATTACAGTTTCTTAATTTTAGTCCTTAACTATGTACACTTTTTTTAAAAACCGCCCTGTTAGCGTAATGCGTCTTGGCTAGGGCCAATGGTTGGCTGTGTCTCTAACAACTAATCCAGTCTGACTGATCGTCTAATATATGAGATTAGTCAAAATCGAGTCCATATGTCTGCTATAATTATTTTTCGTCACAACTATCGCAAGTCATGCATGACTTTTTTTTTTTAAAGTGTGAAATTCTCAGTTTTTTTAAAGATCAATCCTTACTTAACCTATCCGTATCTACACGTAAGACATCTAAGAAATTCTGAAACGTTAACAGTTACAGTGATATAAAAATGATGACTACCAAAATATGGGAAACTCCCTTTAACTACACATTAACTACATTTCAAGCCCATTTACGCTCAAAACAATTCTTATAAGTAGCATTTAATAAAAATATCTTCGTAAATAATATAACTTTTTCACAGAAAACCTTTTTTCTTGAGTCCTAATTTCCTTGTCATTTATCAAAATCACATACGAGCAAAGTGACGTCATGATAAAATTCAAATTTCAGCGTACATTACAATAATCAGCGTCGCACGCCATTTACAGCCTGTCTTCCATTTAGATAAAAACGGCGATAAGTTCAGAGGGTTCCGCTTTGAACCATTGTTTAAGTTAAAAAAACTGAGTGCTGCTCTTTACAAGTTTAACACTACATTTATTAGAAGGACGTAAGACATAAAAATAAGGAACAAAAAATACTGCGGCAAAATGAAATTTTGTGAAACGTTAGGTACGTTAGCTAAATAATTATATAATGGTTAAAATAAATAAACGGATCCGAATTTACTATAAAGCATGCACTTAGTAAGCAATGTAGGCACTTAAAACTACATAATAATACGAAATAAAATAATGCACAAATATTAAAGATACGTCCACATTATGTACAAAACACAGAAAAGCTAGCTACTACTTAGTTTATCTCTGAGAAAAGACGTTATTTTTTCAAGAAGTTACTAATGAAACAGACGCACTGAGCTATATACTTCAAATTATAAATCATCTAACCGTGTTAAAATCTCCGAATATTTCCTTAAAAACCATCATTACATTCCCTTCACTATCGACGTAGTTGAGCGAAAAACGTAAGTGTGGCTATGACCTTAAACTCGCCAATATATTATATTTTTTTAAACATTACAAGTAATCGGAGGTACTTACAACAAACATCATTTAATAAACGGCATTATTTATCGTACTAACCCTACTTAAAGTTAAATAAAAAAAATTATGAACGCCACCAGCATACATTTTTGACCCCTTGGGAGTAAAACGACGTAACCTTGCATCGTTAAAATAAAAAACAGATTCCTACCCATCCCTGCGGACGAGACAGCATATTTTCACATGTCAAGTACCACGCATCATATTTTATTTCCAAGCCTCTGCACAAAGTTTTTTTGCTATCTCTCCCTCCCTTAAACACCTCTTACGGAGCAGTCGAATTTTTCAATTTTCATCTTTATTTCCTTAAAGCTTCATACATTTTTAAGTTTTTAAATGACATTATTTAACTTTGTAATTGACTAAATAAGGCGTAAAGGCATATAAGTAAGACGTAACTTAGTAGAGTGCAAATCATACGAGTTCAGTCAAGCGGTTTTTTTTGGGAACAAATATGGACATTACTTTGATTACTGAGGACTTTTTTTGGGTTTATGAATGGTTTTATTAATTATAGGCTTACATGGTGTAAAGTACTTAACATAAGCTTTCTGCGAAATGGTACTATTTCATTATTATTTTTAAAAGCTCGTAAGTACCTATGTTAATATATTTAGGGCCTGATTCACTATTTCCAAATAATACTGACTGACAGAAGGATTGTAGCGTTGCCCTTTTCTTGCACATTATTATGACAAAAAAGGAAAGCGATAACTGTAACTGGCAAATTGTAATTATTAATCGTACTTATGGCTGAACAGATCTGGATGAACTTTGGCACAGAGTTAGATTTTAGTCTGGAATAACACATGGATATTTTTATCTTGGAAAATTGGAAAGTCTCGATGGAATAGTGATATAAGACTTCTACGCGGACGGACCTTGTTTATTCATAAGATAAAGTAACAAATAACAAACATAGTAACATTGTTCAAAAGGTTATTATTCATGTAACTAACATTGAGTGCCCATAACTTAATAACAACTGTGTACAGTAATCACTAAAACTTAATATCGAGGTACCAATTACTTTTAAAAAAACTATACGAATTAAAAAAAACTTTGCAAATAAGAAAAAAAAACCCGACGAATTGAGAACCTCCTCCTTTTTTTGAAGTCGGTTAATTACAATGCTAGTTGAAATACGCTGTTTATTAGTAGATTGTTCAAGAAGGGACCAAAACAAGCAATAATGACACGAGATGTTTAGCCAAGCGAGCTGAGCGAAGGCGGCTATAGTTCGAGTGTCATTATGGGTGGTTTATTCTCGCCTAGCGTTAAACACTCTACTTTTCACTATGGATGCGAGGCAAAAAAACGACGTTCTAAACAAAATTACAATATAACTATTATACTATTTTTTCCGCGGTTGTTTTTTTTTTTAGCCAACAGATTCAAACAAATTCATCCTTTATATAATTAGATAGATTCTTATCCGTAATCATTAACCGTGTTTCACGAAATTAAATAGCATTTTTATATTTTTGCACAGTTTTCATTTTAAGTTTATTTCCCGCCCTAATAAATCTATACACAATCACCAAAAATGGCGAAAATCCTCCATTCACAAACTCCGTGATTGGATGTTTAGGGGTTTCCAAAGTAAATTAAAAATAAAACATATGTATATATATATAGAGAATAAGGAGCTTTAGTCCCGATGTGCAGAGACTAAAGGGCATTTTAAGAGCATGAGAAGTGAAAAATATTTTATTGTTCAACGCGAATATATCACACTCCGAGCATTTATCCGGAGATTGTGAAACAAGCCCTTAAAACACCATCATGAAGGTAAAAATGTCAATACAAAGTGCCACAACGTTTGTCTTCCTTTAAACTTAGTTCGATTTTTACGATTTTTAGAGTTCCGTAGGTACCTCAAACGGAAAAAACGGAACCCTTATAGGATCACTTTGTTGTCCGTCTGTCCGTCTGTCTATCAAAACCATTTACCTCGGGAACGCGAGTTGAAATTAAATAAATATATTCTAATCTACAGTTGAAGCTGTGAAAAAATCTAATTCCTAAGATAACGTAAAAAAAAATATACGGCCGTTTATGCTGCAAGAAACGTCTATTTCGACACTCTCGAGGGAATCAAAATGTATAGGGTATTATAATTTATTTTCCGTTGACCTAATACCGTCTTATACTACAAGTTTAGGCAAAAATTTGAGTAATATATTTTTAATAAAATCACAAAAAACAGGGTCTTTATGCAAGGTGTGGTCCACATTTTGAATTAAGCTAACCGTATGAAAATCTTAAATGACCGGTTTTAGAACATGTTTCTTTCCATGTAAATATTTCCTGGATAGAAACAAATAAAACACGAAAACTTACAAACTTTGTTATTAATAGAGTCTGTACGAGTTAAGACCGGAGTTACTCTTAGGGTCCAGTGGTTAGAACCCCGCCACAAGGTTAATTTTAAGTCTTTTGTGGTGAGAGTACCGACCATAGATCTGTCGACCTTTTTAAAGGAGGAATTCTGGCCGACGGGTGTCATATTTCGGCGGTTTCGTGACCGCCGCCTAGCAGACACCGCGAAAGTGTATCAATAGTAGTTGTGTTAATTTTATGTTATATACCTATTGTTATGTATGTTAGTCTGTAAGGTAAATATGGGCCTTGTAGTCTGAAATAAAGTTATTCTATTCTATTATATTCTGTTCTAATAACAACTACAACATATTCAAAAATCGTGGAAATCGGACTTGTTTTTTTTTATATGAGGGGACAATGTCACACCAATTGACTTGATTGAGTCCCAAACTAAGCTCTAAGCTTGTACTAAGGGTACTAGACAACGATATAGATACTCATATAGAAAAGTATATACTTAAATACATAGAAAACATCCATGACTCGGGAACAAATATTCGCGCTCAACACACAAATATCTGCCCTTACCGGGATTTGAACCCAGGACCGCTAGCTTCGTAGCCAGGGTCACTACCGACTAGGCCAACGCGACGTCAATTGAGGTGGGAATGGAATTTTACCGCTACGCGATTTAAGTGCCGGTTCACAATCCTCTTAATTATGCATTTCAGT